>OX451736.1:437606819-438206819 GCA_948472305.1 Vicia faba | reverse complement strand
GCAGTAGCAGAGTTGAAACCCAGTGGATCATTCATCTTTCACACAGCTGTTTTATTTTCTTTTGTACAAAACTTGTATAAACTCTTTTGCTCGGCGACGTTTCTCTTACTAGGATGTCAGCCTCTTGTACACAAAACGCCTATTCACAGGCTATTCAAAATCAATACAAATATACTTTTCAGTTAAACGTGCCAACTGTTTTTTCTTTTTCTGTTTTGTTTTGCGAAGAACGTCCAAGGTTCAATTTGTGATATATGCATTGACAATAATTTGCTAGCTCATAAATATTTGCATACGAAACAAAGAATTAATTCCAGGTGACACAAGAAACAGGGGCAATAAAGAGTTGTCTGAACAGTCTAATTGTTCTATCCTCCAAGGTACCAAGGTAGGTTCAGCTAAAAAACCCAACCAGGCATCTTAAGTTCCCCAGAGAGTGAGACAGCAAGTCAGTGCATTCTTCCCCAAACAAAGTTAACAAGTCTCAAGGAAATTGGGTATTCTCGAGTAGATCCCAATATTCCCCAGCAGCATATATTCTTAACAAGCATCCCCGGCAGTCTTGGTCTAAAGATTGTTCCCCGGCGGCATACATCAACATTCAAAGGAATCGCTTCCCCAGCATATCAAAACTTCCCCAGGAGAGTCCCGTCCAAGTTCCCCAGGAAAGATGGAATTCATCACCCCAAGCAGTAAGCTTATCCCCAGTTAAATTCTGGAAGCTTATTCTTCACAGAGCACGAACGCGTCGTCCGGCTTTATTTAAAGAGTTATTTCCTTAACATGATATAACTGGGTTATCCTCAGCCAAAAGCCACAGAAAGGTCGTCGTCAACATAGTTCTTTCCTATCCCCAGCGAAGTCCATTAACACTTCCAACAACAAAGGCATCCTCAGCAAATAATCGTCAACACTTAACGAAGTATTTCTCTCCCCAGAGTATTGCTTCCCAGCATGGTCGTCAAAGTATCTTTTCTCCCCGCAGAATCGTCCATTTGCCAAGTTTATTCCGCAACGGAGTCATCTTCTCCTACCGGTATTCTTGCAACTATCATCCCCAGCGGAAGTACAAGTTTATTCCTCAATATCAGCCCAGGATACGACTTCCCGGCACCCGTCAAGGATTTACTTTCCTAGACGAAAACATACATAAAACATCACATACATCATTATAGCATGCATAACGCACTGCATCATACAAATCTCATTTATGTTGAGAACATCATTGCTTGATCCATATCATGCATTGCATATGACTGACTTTTACCTTTCAGGAAAGATCCAGTTAAGTTCTCAAGCTACATTTCAAGACCTAGACCGGTTCAGTTAAATCGATCCCAAGATTTTCCTGATGCTTATCCAGTCAAAGGCCTTCTCTGGTTCAGTCAGATCGACCCTAAGATCTCCCTGATGCTTATCCAGTTGAAAACATTTCAAGACCTAGACCGGTTCAGTTAAATCGTCCCAAGATTTTCCTGATGCTCATCCAGTCAAAGGCCTTCTCTGGTTCAGTCAGATCGACCCTAAGATCTCCCTGATGCTTATCCAGTTGAAGACATTTCAAGACCTAGACCGGTTCAGTTAAATCGTCCCAAGATTTTCCTGATGCTCATCCAGTCAAAGGCCTTCTCTGGTTCAGTCAGATCGACCCTAAGATCTCCCTGATGCTTATCCAGTTGAAGACATTTCAAGACCTAGACCGGTTCAGTTAAATCGTCCCAAGATTTTCCTGATGCTCATCCAGTCAAAGGCCTTCTCTGGTTCAGTCAGATCGACCCTAAGATCTCCCTGATGCTTATCCAGTTGAAGACATTTCAAGACCTAGACCGGTTCAGTCAAATCGATCCTAAGATTTTCCTGATGCTTACCCAGTCAAAGGCCTCTCTGGTTCAGTCAGATCGACCCTAAGATCTCCCTGATTCTTATCCCAGTAGAAGACACCCAAGATTTTTCTCAATAAGCGTTGTTGAAGTTAAATACACTCCAGACTTTTCTCAACAAGCGTCGTTGAAGTTAAAGTCGCCCAAGGTTCTCTTACCATTCATGCTAAGGTAGTAACCGTCCCTGGTTCTTTCATCGCCGTTTGAAGCTACAGACTCAGCTCCTGTAACTAGTCAGGACACATCTATACCAGGCATCTAAAAATCAGCTCCTGCAACGTGTCAGGTACTCATTTTCTGTTTTGCAGGTATGCAGGTTCTTGCCAAGGAATCTCTTACGCAATCAAACATCCAGATGGCATCTATAAGCCCATTCCCCCATCATTGCTAACATGTGAGCGCAAATTTCCGGGCACTCTAGTGTCCAATCATCTTTTACCCTCGGATTACGAAAGGCACGTCAGCCAATCTGCATCCTCAGGTCTAAGAAGATTGAACAGGGGCAACTGTTATACCCCAAAATTTGCCCTCCCATATTCCTCAAGAAATTGCCAAGCCAAGCTACAAAATTCCCCAAGGGTTGTGCAGTGCAACAGTCTCCCATACAGTCAAAACTAGGGTTTGGGTTCTGATCAAGAAAATGAAGTTTTCAAAGGCTCAATCAAGTCTCATATGCTTACAAACATGGTCAAGCATCCTCATATCAAGTTTCAAGGCATTCAGCTCAAGATTGCACAGTCAAAACCCTAAATTGCACTACAGTCAACTGTAGGGGCAAAATGGTCATTTGACAGTCAAAAGTTCAAATTTTTGGTCAACATATCATTTTGAAGCCACAAACATCATTTGATCAATTCTTGATCATGATTCTCAAAATTTGGCTCAGAAATCATCAAAGATGCAAAAGTTGCTATATTTGGACAGCTGAAAAAGTCAACTGAAATTGACCAGGGCATAACTTTCACATGGATTATCAGAAAAATTCCATCCAAAGCTCATTTTGAAGAGAAAGACATTTCCTACAACTCATTTTCATACTTCAAGTCCAAGAAATTCTCTCACAAAAAGTTATCAATTTCAACATTATAGGTCATTTTCAAAAGTCAACAAAAAGGGACTTTAAGTCAAAGACCATAACTTGAGATTGGTAAATCAAAATGACATGGGACCAAAGGCATTGGTTAGAGGACTCAAAGACCTTTCCAAAATGTCAAAGAACATGTGAAAAGCTTAAAAATTGAGCAAGTTATGCCTTGTAGAAGTTGGGAAATTTTTGTGAAATGGCAAAAGTCAACTATCCTTGAAACTCCAATTTTTGACAAAAGGGCCCACTTTCTTCCACTTGATTCATCCTTGTCATGCCACACACGTGTCCCATGATTAATTTCAAGACCAAATATTGATTTTTCTATTTTATTTAATTTTTGATAATTTAATTCATTTTAAATCTTTAAAAATTCAAATAAAATTCAAAAACCAATGGAATAGTGTCATTTGAATTTGGACAACTTCCATATATCATGGGCCAACTCAAAAACTCAGGCTAGGGTTAAATTGCACACTAAGTCTTGGTCTTGGCTTAAAAGAAGGAAAATTGGTTAATGGTGAAAACCCTAGGACTAGTTCTTTCATGAGCATGAATTAAGGCCAACTAACAAGCTAATTCTCTTCCATCATAAGCACTAAGTCAAACCCTAACCACAATACATCAAAGGCTGCGCTAAAAAGCTGATTGCAACATTGAAATCTTTGGATAAAAACACAAAACTGATTTCAAAGTTGAAGGTGATTTCAAGTCATAAGATTGATTCTAAAAGTTTCCTTGACCATTTCTGAACACATCCCAATCACAAACAACAACCCAAACGCAAAGAACTGGTATATTGGATTCAAACTGTACAAGAAAAATCTCATAATCGAATATCATGTTATAAGCATTCCTTGTGAAATTTATGCATAGATTCTTACTCCTCATGATGTTCTGAAGCTAACCCATGCCATTAATTTGATTATTAGGCTGTGTAGGCAATTTCGCCATTGTTGTTTTTCTAGGGTTACGAAGCTCAAAATTGGGGCTTTCAAAAATAGGCAAAATTAGGCCTCAAAACCATGGCCATCCAACTCAGTGCAGAGAGACGAAGAAGACCCACCATTCGCGATGAATTTATGACCACCACAGCCCTATTCGCTATTTTCCCATAGCATGCTTAAAGCAACGCGTTAAAACCGTTGCTGTTGTGTTTTATGTTTCAGGTACGCGAGGAAGAAGAACGTCGTGGCGAAGCTTGATTCGTTCATTTGAAATTTCGCGCGTTCCCTCCACTACGCATTGGTTTTGATTTTTGTTATTTATTAACCATAATATATTAATTGAAATTAAGTAGCTCAGCTGGCAAGTGGATTCCTTTGCATTGTCCAAGACCTGGGTTCGAGTCCCAGGTCTGTGTAAGATCTCATATTATTTTTCAATACTAATTCCTATGTAGCACTCCCATTGCAAGACCTTCATGCACGCCCAGAAATCACCATCCACGTGCCCAAAGCATCCAGATCAAGGGTTACAGATTGAAGAACACAATAAGTGCCAGTCAACGCATCATACACGAATTGAAAAGGTCAACAAACCTCAGACTTAATGGGCCAATGTTCTTGGATCAACACCTCACAATTTGGGGCTACACCCCCCCTGGTTTGCTTTTCTTTTCATGATTTATTGTTTTATTATTTATTTTCATTGTTTTAATTAATTAATTGCTTTCTTTACAAAATATAAAAACATCACAAAAAATCAGAAAAAAGGATAAAAACATAAAAAATATTTATTTTATTTATTTTCTTGTAAATAATTAACATGTAAATTATTTAGTTTAATTATGTCATAATTTTAATCCTTTTAAACAAAAAATCAAAAAATAGAATTAGGTTTAATTTTTTACTCTTCTTAATTTTCCTTTTTTTTAATAACAATATTTATTTTATTTATTTTCTACAATTAAATTTTGCATGTAAATTAACTTAGATTTAAATTAGGACAAAACTTAATATTTTCACAATAAACCTAAAAAACATTAGAATTAGGGTTTGACGCTTCATTTTAATTTTAATTAATTCCTTTTCTTTTAAATATTAAAAAAATACAAAAAATACCAAAACATTTAATTTTAATTTTAATTCTTCCTTAATTTTAATTTATTGCAAAAGGGTCCAACGCCCATGTTCATAATTTATTTAATTTGCGCATTTATTTTATGTCATTTATTATAATTATGTATATGTCCCAAAGCCTTGTAACTTTATTTCTCGCACTTTTATTTTATTGCTTCTTTACTTTCAGTCAAATCGGGTCCGGTTTATTTTGGCGATGTGGACCCGCGCCGTTTGTAATAGCTGTAGATTTATTTTTCCGCAACTTTATAACTGTTAAAAAAAAGCATGCAAGAATGAATGTCCTAATTAAAATCAAGCGTAGATCACAAATAAACATGACAAGACAAATATCTGAAAACAACACACGAATCGCACACACCACCCCTAGGGTACGCCTCACTGTTGCCTCGCCTCGAAAGGTGATCGTCGAGTAGAGGACGTCTTAGTAAGTCCTCATGATCCGGGAACCTGGCATGAGGGTAGCTTCTAAGGTGTCTTCCTATTGCTCCGGTGATCACCATGTCCCTACAAACTCGAATCGACCCGAACACCTCCAACGGTGGTGCTACCTACCTCTCAATGGTGGGATGGCACTACTTTAAGGGACATTTACACAGACGAATTCCTTAGGGTAGGTAGGTTCTCGTAGATACTTGCTCTCTTCAAAACAAAAATTCAAAGACTTTTCACACCAACACTTTTCAAAAGCTTTCAAAGCAAATTTTTCAAACACTCTGACGTACGAGTCGAACTGAAATTTTTCAAAGAAACTTTGTTAACCCACATTGAAAAGCAAACAAACATTTTTGAAAACACAATGAGCAAGTATCTAAGAGCCCATGGATAACCATGGATAGAAAGGGTGCTAACACCTTCCCTTTCTATAACCTACCTCCCGAACCGAGAGCAATCTCTTTAAAGGAATTTTTCTGTGCTTTTGTCCTTTCCTATCGGAGAAAATAAAAGACGGTGGCGACTCTTGCTTCCGCGACATTTTCGCGAACCAGCGTTAAACAGTCAGTTCCAGATCCACCGATCACAGCAGGGGACACTTCATCGTCCCTGTCCTGAAACCTGTAAAACATTTACCTACGGATTTGAATCCGCAGCTAAATGCGCAAGCCTGTTCTAAAACCTTCCCTAGGTCACATAAATCAATTCCCAGAGCATGGTTGGGTTCGTCTTGGCCAGCTAGTCACAACCATAGCCATTATTATGGCCAATTGTACCTGAAAATAAAAGCCCCAAAAATGCCTCCAAGAACACTAACTATGGCGCTTTACGTTACAGGTTAGATAAACAAAATTGAATAATGCACAAAGCTTAGAAATGTTGTGAGGATTATAAATATGCAAGCAATTTGTTCAAATGATGCAAGAATGGATCAAATCGAATCCAAGAACAGGGCTAGGTAACGAGGGACTTACAGCGTGTTTGGGCGTATGAGCAAGCTAGCTTTTGATCCAGGAAGATTAAGTGAACACCCAGGAAGCGATTGAGATAGGTCTTGGCTTCTGAAAATACCTCTAAGCACGATTTCGATCTCAAGCTTTTTACCACTTTATTCAAACGTTGTTCTGCCTCTTCTTGCAGCCTCCAACCCTTGTTTCGATCTCCTTTGCTTGCTTATGTACTATGGAGTGTATTGGGGTAAGAATTATGGCTTGAATCTTCCCATATCAATGCTTTGAGATTTGATTTGATCTCCTCTTTACAACTTGCCAAATTTGCCCAAATCTCAATCTTTTTCACATGAATTGGTGAGATTCGAGTTTGATGATGATAATGATGAGAATCAAATCCTGAAATAGCAAAAAAAATCTCATGTTATCAAGGTTTTAGATTTTATATGATTTAATTTTGATTTAAAATGAATAAATTCAATAAAAATCAAATAAAATAATAAAAATAAAATATGAGCTCATGGCTGAAGCTAGGACACGTGGGAAATGATGCAAGCTCAAATCAAGTGGAAAAGAATGGGCCCATTTGACAAAATTTGAAGTTTTGGGGATAGTTGACTTTTGGCAATTTTGCAAAAATGTCCAACTTCAACAATGCATAACTTCTTCAATTTTGAACTTTTGGAGGTTTTCTTGGACTTTTTAGAAAGCTTGAGATGTCTTCTAACCAACCCTTTTTGTCTCATCTAATTTTTATATTCCATTCTCAAGTTATAAGCTTTGGAAAAAAGGTGTTTTTGTTGACTTTCAAAAATGACCTATAATGTCCAAATTTATAACTTCTTGTGAGTGCATTTATTGATCTTGGGGTATGAATATGGATTATAGGAAATTGCATCCTCTTCAAAATGAGATTTGTATGGGTCATTTATCATAAAGTATGAGAAAGTTATGCTTGGTCAAAGTTGAGTTGACTTTTCCTACAAAACCCTAATTTAGCAACTTTTGAGTCTTGATGAATTTTGAGCAATCCTTGATGAATCATGATCAACCCTTGATCAAATGATGAAATATCCTACAAAATGAGAATGTTGACAAAAAATCTTGAAGTTTGACTGTTTATAGGTCACAGTTGACTTTTGCCCTAGCACAGTCGACTTTTGGACCCTTTTAGCAATTGACTGAGCAAACTTCCTCTACAAGGCTTGAAATTTGACATGGATGATCTTGAGAACATATTAGGACATTAGGGAGCACTTGAGGTCATTTGGACTCAAGGATCTTGATGCAACACAAAACCCTAATTTGGGGTTGATTGCCTTAGGAGATAGCTTGTCTGTCCAACTTTTGAGCAATCTTGAGCAACTTGGAGATTTTCCTTGCAATGTCTTGAGGAATATGAGAGGGAAAATTTTGGGGTACAAAAGCTGCCCCTGTTCAATCTTCTTAAACCTGAGGATGTAGATTGGCTTTCATGCCTTTCGTGATCCGAAGGTGGAAGATGATTGAACACTAGAGTGCCCAGAAATTTGCACTCGCATGAAGTGGTATTAGCCTGGTGATGTCGGGAATGGGCTTACAGATGCTATTTGGAGATTGTTGGCGGGAGGATGGGCTTAAAGATTCCATCTGCAGGAGTGTCGATCGCATAAGAGATTCCTTAGCGAGAACTTGCATACCTGTTGTTGTAGAAGATTCCGCTGGGGAAGTCTAATCTTGTTGATATTTAGGAACTTGCCTGTACTTCAACTGAGGATAATTTTGTTGAGTTTTAAGAACTTGTCCGTAATTCAACTGGGGGAAATTTGTCGAGATTTAGAACCTTATTTGTAATTCAACCGAGACTAATTCAGTTGAGATTTAAGAACCGGTCAGTACTTCGACTGAGGGAAACATCTTCATCGAGATCTAGGAACTGTCTGTACTTCAATGGAGGATAATTCTGTTGAGATTTAAGAACTCGTCCACACTTCGAAGGAGAAAAATTGTCGAGATTTAGAACCTTATCTGTAATTCAACCGAGACTAATTCAGTTGAGATTTAAGAACCGGTCAGTACTTCGACATAGGGAAACATCTTCATCGAGATCTAGGAACTGTCTGTACTTCAACAGAGAATAATTCTATTGAGATTTAAGAACTCGTCCACACTTCGACGGAGGAAAATTGTCGAGATTTAGAACCTTATCTGTAATTCAACCGAGACTAATTCAGTTGAGATTTTAAGAACCGGTCAGCACTTTGACTGAGGGAAACATCTTCATCGAGATCTAGGACTTGTCTGTAATTCAACCGAGGATAATTCTGTTGAGATTTAAGAACTCGTCCACACTGCGACGGAGGAAAATTGTCGAGATTTAGAACCTTATTTGTAGTTCAATTGAGACTAATTCAGTTGAGATTTAAGAACCGGACAATACTTTGACTGAGGGAAACATCTTCATCGAGATCTAGGAACTGTCTGTAATTCAACCGAGGATAATTCTGTTGAGATTTAAGAACTCGTCCACACTTCGACGGAGGAACTTTGTCAGGATTTAGAACCTTATCTGTAATTCAACTGAGACTAATTCAGTTGAGATTTAAGAACCGGTCAGTACTTCGACTGAGGGAAACATCTTCATCGAGATCTAGGAACTATCTGTACTTCAACAGAGGATAATTCTGTTGAGATTTAAGAACTCGTCCACACTTCGACGGAGGAAAATTGTCGAGATTTAGAACCTTATCTGTAATTCAACCGAGACTAATTCAGTTGAGATTTAAGAACCGGTCAGTAATTCGACATAGGGAAACATCTTCATCGAGATCTAGGAACTGTTTGTACTTCAACGGAGAATAATTCTGTTGAGATTTAAGAACTCGTCCACACTATGACGGAGGAAAATATCGAGATTTAGAAGCTTATCTGTAATTCAACCGAGACTAATTCAGTTGAGATTTAAGAACTGGTCAGTAGTTCGACATAGCTGAGAACTTAACTACATCTTTCTTGAAAGGTAAAGGTCATTCGTATGCAATGCATGATATATATCAAGAAATGATGTTCTCAAAATAAATGAGATTGTTTTGTATGATGCGTATATGCATGTATCATGATGTATGGAAATGTAATGTTTTTTTAGCTGGGGAAAATAAATCCTGTATAACTGCTGGAGAAAGAGTTGAATTCTTCGTTTCCGCTGGGGATGGCGAATGAAGACGATTACAAGAATAAACCTACAGGAGAGGATAACTCCGTTGGGGAATAAACTGATGAGGAGATTACTCTGCGGGGAAGAGATGTTCTGCTGAGAATTCCATCGATAAATTCCGCTGGGGATGAATTACCGTTGCTGGTGATACTGAATCCTGTTGGGGATTGAATTTCTTGTTTGTGAAGGGTATGAACTCCGCTGGGGATGATCTTTCAGTTGAGACTTCACCGGGGATAACCTTTTAGACTCTTATGGGGATAATCCTTTTGAGCTATGCTGGGGACAACCTTCCAAAGTCTAGTGGGGATGATTCTCCAAATTCTACTGGGGAACATTTTTCAGACTGCACTGGGAAAAATTTCAAACTCCACTGAGGATATCTTGTACTCTGCTGGGGAATATTCTTATACTCCGTTGGGGAATATTAAGACTACCGGGGATATTAAACCTTTTCAGTGTTGATGGTAGATAAACTCTGCTTGGGGGAGAATATTACCGATTCATTTGCAGCTGCAAGTCTCAGCTGGGGAGAGTTGTCATTATTGTCTTACTCTACGGGGAGTGAATGCATCTTGGTCATATTCTTTAGCTGAATCTACCTTGTACCTGGTGGACAGAGCAACTGTACAGTTTGGACAATTCTTATTTGCCCCTGTTTCTGATATTACAAGTAATGATCTTTTGTTTCGCATGTAAATATTTATGAGCAGCAATTAATGTCAAATGCATATATCAAAAATGAACATTGGACGTTCTTTGCAAAACAAAACAGAAAAAAAGGAAAAACAGTTGAAATTTCTTTGAAAATGAATTGTATTGATTTTGAAGTTTGGCCTGTAAATAGGCATTTTTGTACAAGAGGCTGGCGTCCTAGTAAGAGAACGCCGCCGAAGAATAGAATTTACACAATTTGTGAAAAACTAAACAAAATAGCTATGTGAATGATCCCACCGGGTTCCAACTCTACTATTGCCTTTATACCCTCGAGCATCTCATCACTTTTCTACTTGGTTGAAGGTAGATCAGATTGATTAGTGTCGTCCGAGCTTGATAGTTGATACTGAAGTCTGGATGCAAGGTGATCCAATGAGACATAGTGTTACGCTTTTATCCCTAATTTTTTCCTGGACCGCCCTTTCGGGTTTTCAGTCCACCGGGATACCTTTTTTTGCCCAAGTCGCCTTTTCAGGTTTTCGACTTGCCGGGTGTACAGATTTTTTATTTTCATCCCTTATTTTTGCCCGAACCCTTTTGGTTCGCCGGGAAGCCCTTATTTTTGCCTAGGCCAGTCAACCTAGCGGGTCTTTGTTTATGCGTAGTATCTTTTCACTATGTCTGCATTGACGGGGTGAGGAAGGTCGTCACCATCCATGGTGGTTAGAATCATAGCCCCTCTTGAGAAAATGTTCTTAACCACAAATGGCCCTTCGTAGGTATGGGTCCATTTGCCCCTGGGATCACCTTGAGGTAGTATGATGCGTTTGATAACCAGGTCCCCAACTTGATACTCTTGTCGTCTGACTTTCTTGTTAAATGCCTTGATCATCCGTTTCTGATACGTCTGACCATGATAAATAGTAGTAAGTCTCTTTTCGTCGATTAAGTTCAGCTGATAAAGTCGGGTCTGAATCCAGTCATCTTCGTTTAAACCTGCATCCTTCATAATCCGAAGAGAGAGTATCTGAACTTCAATGGGCAATACGGCCTTCATGCCATATACCAAGGAATATGGTGTTGCCTCTGTTGACGTCCGTGCTGAGGTACGGTTCCCATGAAGAGCAAATGGTAACATCTCGTGCCAGTCTTTGTATGTCACCGTCATCTTCTGCACAATTTTCTTAATGTTCTTATTAGCCGCTTCAACAGCCCCATTCATCTTCGGCCGGTAGGGAGAAGAGTTGTGATGCTGTATCTTGAACTCCTTGCAGAGTTCGGTGATTATCTTATTGTTGAGATTGGTATCATTGTCTGTAATGATCCTCTCTGGTACACCGTATTGACAGATCAAATTGTGTCGAATGAAACGTGCCACGACGTTCTTGGTTACAGTAGCAAAGGAATCTACTTCAACCCACTTTGTAAAGTAATCAATTGCTACCAGGATTAAACGATGTCCGTTGGATGTCGTAGGTCTGATCTCACAATCATATCAATGCCCCACATTGCAAAAGGCCACGGAGCTGTCAAGACGTTCATAGGAACTGGAGGTATGTGCACCTTATCAGCATAAACTTGGCACTTGTGACATGTCCGAGAATACTGATAACAGTCGGCTTCCATTGTGGACCAATAGTATCCTGCCCGAAGGATCCTTTTTGCCATGGTATGTCCACTAGAATGAGTCCCGAAAGTACCTTCTTGTAACTCTACCATGATCCTTTCTGCCTCGTTCTTATCCATACAACGCAGTAAGGTTGAATCATGGTTACGCTTGTAAAGGATGCCATTGCTGATGAAGAACTTCGCTGCGAACCTTCTCAGAAACTTCTTGTCATTAACAGATGCACCCTCGGGGTATTCTTGAGCCTCAAGGTATCTCTTTACCTCATGAAACCAGGGCTTTTCTGTTACCTCTTCAGTCTCAATGTCGCAACAATGTGCAGGTTCGTCCAATCTTTCAATGATAATCTGGGAAGCTTCGTTGTCCCAATTGACTTTGAATATAGAAGACATTGTAGCTAGCGCGTCCGCCAACTGATTCTCCTCTCTAGGGAAGTGTTCAAAGGTTATCTCCTTGAAATGTGGAAGCAACATCAATACATACTCCTTGTAAGGAATAATATTTGGGTGTTTCGTATCCCACTCGCCTTTGATATGACTGATCACGAGAGCGGAATCTCCGAAAACACTTAGAAACTTAATCCTTAGGTCAATAGCTGCTCAAAGACCCATAATACACGCTTCATACTCTACCATATTGTTGGTGCAGCTGAAACATAGTCGAGCAGTAAACAGAGTATGAGAGCCTTTAGGAGATATGATCATGGTGCTAATGCCATTACCCAAAGCGTTTGAAGCTCCATCAAAGTACATAGACCATCGGGATCCCTCCTCAGGTCCTTGATCCGGTCCAGGTGTCTCACAATCAGTTACCAACATGATATTCTCGTACGGGAATTCAAAGTTCATAGACTGGTAATCATCCACTGCTTGATGTGCCAAATGGTCTGCCAACACACTTCCCTTAATTTCCTTTTGGGTCGTGTACGGGATGTCATACTCAATCAATATCATCTTCCATCTTGCTATTCTTCCGGACAAGGCGGGTTTCTCAAAGATATACTTGATTGGATCCATCTTTGATATCAATAGAGTAGTGTGAGTCAGCATATACTGTCTCAGCCGGCGAGCAGCCCATGCCAAAGCGCAGTAAGTTTTCTCAAGCAACGAGTATCGGGTCTCGCAGTCGGTAAACTTTTTGCTAAGGTAATAAATAGCATGCTCTTTTCGGCCAGACTCGTCATGCTGCCCCAGCACGCACCCCATTGAGTTACAAAGGACGTCTTCTCCATGTCTTCGGGAGCCATTTTAATCTGATTATAACCGAAGAAACCATCCATAAAGGAGAAGACCTTATGTTGTGCGGTGTTGTCAACCAGAACGTCGATATGAGGCAGAGGGAAATCATCCTTGGGGCTTGCCCTATTCAGATCCCTATAGTCAACACACATTCGAACCTTACAATCCTTCTTCGGCACAGGAACCACATTGGCCACCCACTATGGGTAAGAAGTAACTGCTAGAAAACCGGCTTCAAACTGTTTCATAACTTCAGCCTTGACTTCCTCAGACATCTCTGGGCGCATTCGGCGAACCTTCTGTTTCACTGGAGGGAAGTCTTCCTTGGTAGGCAATCGGTGAACCACGATGTCAGTATCCAACCCAGGCATATCTTCATAAGACCAGGCAAAGATCTCAACATAGTCATTCAGCATCTGAATCAACCGTTGTTTAACACTAGCTTCCAGATTTTCACCGATCTTGACCTCTTTCTTGTCTACCTCTGTACCCAGATTCACTGTTTCCACTGGCTCTTCATGCGACTGAATAACCCTCTCTTCCTGAAGTAGCAGTCTAGCAAGTTCACTAGGCACCTCACAATCATCTTCACCTTCGACTTCGGCTAAGTTGATCGGACTTTTGAAGTCATAACCGGCAGTAGCAGAGTCGTTACCAGTAGGATCCATAGTGGATGTAAACATGTATATGTGAGTGTGTGTAAAATAGCTGTTTTGCAATATATAATAAAAGAAAAACAAGGAGCGCAAAATTTGAAATGCAAAAAACGTCCAATGCTTTTATTAATGATATATGTAGATGACACACATAAAGCCCTCACAAATGAAGCCACGGTGCCCCGGTTAAGACACCGGGCCGTAAAGTTTAAAACATTGTCTGTTACAAATACAAAACAAAAAGTCTCATTACTGGGTAAAAACAGAAACGGGCATAGAATCCTTTGTTGTCCAGTTGCTTAGTCCACCATTAGCAGTTGGGTATATCCATCTTTCAATATCAAACTCTTCATCATCGTCATCCCCAATAGCATTCACTCCCGCGTCATGTTTGGGCATAGGTGTCGTGATGACATTTGGCTTCTCTGGCGCTTCAAACTGGATTTCCTTAGCATCAATCAGGTCTTGTACCTTGTTCTTCAGGACCCAGCAGTTATCTGTATCATGCCCCGGGCTATTAGAAAGAAAAGCACAGCAGGCATTCGGATCGTACATGGGTGATGCAGTGTTGGGGGTCTTCGGGGCCTCCTTCAGAATCACCAAGTTGGTTTTCAATAACTGTGGCAGAATTTGGGATAAAGTCATGTTGAGCTGAGTGAATTGTCTTCGCGGTCTCTCGGACCTTGGTTGATTGTTGCGCTGAGGAGCAACAGCAGGTCTTGAAATAATAACCGCATTAACAGCTTGGCGGCGTTCAGGTCTATTCTGGCTTTTTGAACTGTAAACAACACTGGACTCCTTCTTAAAAGGCTTCTTCTCGGTGCTCGATGAAGCACCCTTCTGTATTTTACCGGATTTGATACCAGCCTCAATCCTTTCCCCAGTCATAATCAGCTATGTAAACCCGGATGAGGAACTTCTAATCAGATGGTTGAAATACGGACCAGACAAGGTCCTCAGAAACATATCTACTAACTCCCTATCAGCCAAGGGTGGTTGCACTCTTCCAGCGAGGTCCCTCCACTTCTGAGCATAATCTTTGAAACCTTCACCCGAACTCATAGACATACCCTGGAGTTGGGTACGCGTGGGAGCGAGATCGGCATTATATTGGTACTGCTTGTAGAAAGCAGCGGCCAAATCTTCCCAATTACGGATACTGGCTCCTTCTAGCTGGTAGAACCATTCAAGCTGAGTCCCTGAGAGACTGTCTTGAAAGAAGTGGATCCAAAGGTTTTTGTCAGCGGTGTATGGCTGAATCTTCCTGACATACGAACGGAGGTGCAGTTTTGGGCAAGAAACCCCGTCGTACTTAGCAAAGGCTGGTGCTTTAAATTTGTGGGGAATCACCACCCCTGATGACAGACCCAAATCACCAAAGTCCATACCAGGAACTTTCTGAACTTCCATCGCGCTCAACCGGTCTTCCAGTTGCTTGTATCTATCCTCAGCCGGAGGATACTGGTCTTCGTCGAAGTCAGTCTCGTTGTCAGAAACCACAGGGCTAGGAGCCCTCCTTTCTTCCTGGTTATCTTTCCCTCCATATGAGGGGGTCAAATCAACCTCTTCTCGCAAATCATTTCTGAATATGCGACCCATATTAAATAAGACCGTCTTCTTCTTCTTCTTCTTCTCTTTCAGGATAAGGGTCTTCAGATCTTGTTGACCCTTAGCCAAACTCATGAACAATTCCTGGAACTCGGCGTTTTGAGCCTGTAGAGCCTTGATTGCTTGTTCAGTTGATGGTTCGGAAGACATGATGCTGAAATAAACAGCGAAGAAGATGAGAAAACCTGTAGGGGTACCTGTTATGAGGTGCATGGGAATGATATGCGCATGATAATTATTTCAAAGACTTTTAGGGATTCAAATTCGTAAACAAAAAATGAAACACACTTTTATTAGATAAACTTGAAATTAATTGTTCAACAGATGCCTTTAAGGCGTTATAAGAAAGAAAAACTGAAAAAGTAAATCAAAACTAGAAATAATCAAAAGACAATCAGTGCTCCCATGGTTGCTTCTTGTCGGTGCGGACATAGTCATTGAGGATCCGCTCGTTCTCCAGCTGCCTTGTCAACTTCTAAATCTTCTGCTCTTGCTCGTGATACTTTTCTCTATAAGTATCTCGCTCTTCCCTCAGCTGCATCCAGGACCTCTTCAATGCCCCGATGTCAGTAGGCATGTAAGGGTGTAGGATGGTAGGAGGAACCCCTTCTTCATCAGCAACTTCAACAATTATAGGCAAGACGGCTTCGTACGGCATTCCCATCTTTTGGGCATGGATTCGAACCCATCGGAGATATGGCTCCATTGGTAGAGAAGTCTTCGCACCCAGCTCGTGTGGATCAGACCTGTGTACTCTATCCCAAGCTCTTATGAATCTGCGGCGTTGCTTGTCACTATCCCCTTGGAAGTCAAAGACAATACTAGGCATTAGCAACTCATAAGGTCCTTCCCTTCTAGCTCGCCCAAACTGACGTAAGGCCAAGCACAGATTATAAGTGATTCCTCCATTGGTTCCTATCAGTGGAACATTGGGGTATTCCCCAAAGCGATCAATAATATCCACCTCGTCCATACCCTTGATAGTCCAAATGATGTCATTATGAGAGAGAGACATAATCCTGTAGGCCCAGCCCATGCCTTCTTTGTTCTTCAAAACTGATTTGGGGAGGTGAGAAATAAACCACCTCGCCAACAATGGTGCATAGCTCATAAGGGTTCCCCGCTTTCGAGCAGTACGGGCATAAAGAGAGTGCAAAATGTCACCTAAGAGAGTGGGCACAGGATTACCGGATATGAAGATCTTCACCGTATTCACGTCGACGAAGGAATCCGAGTTAGGAAACAGCACCAAACCATATATGAGCAGAGCCAGAATGTCTTCAAATGCCTAGAAGTCGAGACTGTCCCAGAACTGATTAGCCTTACCAACCAAGAATTTAGTCAAAAAGCCTTTTGCTCCACTACGAGTTTCCCAATTAGACATTACCTCAGCCTTTGTCAGATGAAGGGCTGAAGCAATCTCTTCCGGCCTTAGGATCTTCTCCCAACCTGTGAACGGGGTCTGCTCTAAAATAGAGATACCAAGCAGATCAGAGAACTCTTCCAAGGTAGGGACCAACTGGTAGTCCGGAAAAGTAAAGCAATGGTACAGTGGATCAAAGAACTGGACTAAGACACTTATCATCTGCTCGTCCAATTTGGAAGTGACCAAACCCAAGAGGTGACCATGTCTTCTGATAAAGGAGGTAGTATCTGAAATCTTTGCAACCAATTCTTTAAGCAGAGTGGGAACCTGGACAACGTTAATCCGGATAGTGTTTTTACGCATGGGTGCCATGACCTGCAAAACAGAACAAAGATGAATCCCCTCTGTCTTTGGAATGGGTTAGTCCAATGCAAGATGCATGCAATATCATGATGTCATGATGTCATGATAGAAAACACACCACAAGTATCCAGAAATAGCAAACATGGTAAGGGCACACAAGTCACACAGAGAGCCCTTAGATTTCAGGCTGGCAAGGAGTCTAGGTACTACCCTCTTTCAATTCAGTTGGTTCAAACCTGTCCTAAAAATAGTAACCGGGTTCTAGAGGATCTCAATATCACTGACTACCCTCGATCGGTCATAATTTTAGTTTAGCAACCTTTTCTTGCAGCCGGAATCATCGCGAGAGTTTAGTCTCAATGAGTGTAGAATACTGCTACTGTTCTATGGCGAAGTTGGTCAATTTAAAGGTTCTAAGGTCAGTTGATGCTTAATGACTCCTTAGAAGACCCATATTCTCCTCGTTGCGCCACAAGGGATATCGGTACAAACTAAAGTGCCACACCAACATAGCTACTGCTTCAACCGTATCGGTCTATGCCGTACAGTTCCCTCACAATTTATTGCTACTTACCTAAAGGGTATCCCCCAGATCCGGCTTAGGATCTATAGTAACTCCGATACAAATCCCACAAAGATAAAGCAAACAAATCAAACAATTGAAAACAATATGATGAACTAATCCTAAGGTACACCCCACTTATTAACTCCCCAGCAGAATCGCCAGTTCTGTGATACGGTGGGAAGAACTGCCTTTTTTTTGGAATGCTGGTTTGTGTTTTGCGTTTTTTGTTCGCAAAATGTCGCGGTAAGCAAGAGTCGCCACCGAATTTTATTTTATCCAACAAGGAAAGGAAAAAAGCACAGAAAAATTCCTTTTTCGAGATACTTCTCGGGTTCGGGGGTAGATTATAGAAAGGGAAGGTGTTAGCACCCTTTCTATCCGTGGTTATCCACGGGCTCTTAGGTACTTGCTCATATTGTTTTCAAAATATTGTTTTCTTTGTGCTTGTGGGTTTGAAAAAAAAGTTTTTGTTTGAAAACTTCGATTTAACTCTTGCTTCTGTATTCAAGAGTGTATGAAGTGTTTTTGAAAACTTTGTTCGAAAAGTGTAAGTGTGAAAAGTTTTTTTTTGTTTTTGAAAGAGCAAGTATCTAAGAACCATCTACCTACTCGAAAAAGGAATCATTCTATGCTAATGTCCTTTAGACAATGCTATCCTACTATTGATGAGTAGGTAGCACCGTCGTTGGAGTTTAAGGGTCAATTCGAACTTAGGGACTTACGGCCACCAAAGCAATGTTAGGACGCTTTAGTGGTAACCCTAATGTCTTAGATCATTTCTTTGAGGCAATCATATTTGAGGCAACCATTTCGAGGCGACTATGATATTTAGACAAGAGGGCGACCTCTAAAATAACATATACTTAATGACCGCGTACGAAGGCAACCAAATGGGGTGTACCCTAAGAGTGCGCATGTGCGAGTGTGTTGTTTTCAGTTAATTTTATCTTTGTACATGTTAAGGGTGATCTAAGTTGATTTTAAGTTAAAACATTCAGTCTTGTCATGTCATCCTATTATCAAACATCTAACAGTTATAATTTGCGGAAATAAAATGTGGAATTTAAATTACAAGGCGTCGGGTATTTACATCGCCAAAGACAAACCCTTTAAAAATAGATAAAGCGATAAATAAATAAAAGTCCTATTAAGCTATTACAATCCGGAATCAGATACATAAATGGATAAAAGAAAATAAATCGCGTGCGGGAAATTAGATCGAATGCGAGTTTAGGGTTTTGACCCTTTTTGTTAAAGAAGAGATCTTTTGTTGTTTTTTTTATTTTATGAAAGAAATTAACCTAAATTAATTACTAAATTAAATTAAATAAATAAATTAATAAAAATAAATTATTTTTGGATTTTTGTTATTTTAAGAAAGGAAAATAAAATAATTAAGTTAGTAATTAAACCTAATTAAATCTAATTTAATTTTAATTATTTATAAAAAATAAGTTAAAGTTATTCTGATTAAAACCTAAGTTAATTTAATTAGTGTTTATTAATAAAATAAAAATAAAAATTTGATTTGATAAAGAAAATATTTTTGTGGTTTTTATTTTATAAAGAAAGGAATTTTAATTGGTTAGTAATTGAATAAAAATAACAAAACAATTAATAAAATTAAATAAATAAAATAGAAAAGAAAGGGGTTTGGGCCTGATTTTGGAGTGCTAGATAGCAATCTGAAGCCCAAATGTAGATGGCCTTTGTTGACTTTGCAGATTTGGTGTGCATGCGCTGACTTGGACCATGGTAGACCTTCAGCCTGGGATCTTCAGATTTGGCCTTTGGCCATCTGGCCATTGGATATGTGAAGGTGTATAGTGAACTGCAGGTCCACACGCACATTGGAATACCTGAAGAGAAAAAGCATTGGGAAATTGGGGGACCTGGGACTCGAACCTAGGTCCTGAACGTGATGCTTCGCTTGCCTTGCCACTACGCTACTTTGTTTCATTTGTTAGTAATATACCAAATAATAATAATAATAAAAGAAAACAAGTTAACGGCCAGAAAAAATATAAAAAAGCGTGCGCCATTTGAACGGACTAATGGGCAGGGGACACTTCATCGTCCCTGTCCTGAAACCTGTAAAACATTTACCTGCGGATTTGAATCCGTAGCTAAATGCGCAAGCCTATTCTAAAACCTTCCCTAGGTCACATAAATCAATTCCCAGAGCATGGTTGGGTTCGTCTTGGCCAGCTAGTCACAACCATAGCCATTATTATGGCCAATTGTACCTGAAAATAAAAGCCCAAAAAATTCCTCCAAGAACACTAACTATGGCGCTTTACGTTACAGGTTAGATAAACAAAATTGAATAATTCACAAATCTTAGAAATGTTGTGAGGATTACAAATATGCAAGCAATTTGTTCAAATGATGCAAGAATGGATCAAATCGAATCCAAGAACAGGGCTAGGTAATGAGGGACTTACAGCGTGTTTGGGCGTATGAGCAAGCTTGCTTTTGATCCAGGAAGATTAAGTGAACACCCAGGAAGCGATTGGGATAGGTCTTGGCTTCTGAAAATACCTTTAAGCATGATTTCGATCTCAAGCTTTTTACCACTTTTTTCAAACTTTGTTCTGCCTCTTCTTGCAGACTCCAACCCTTGTTTCGATCTCTTTTGCTTGCTTATGTACTATGGAGTGTATTAGGGTAAGAATTATGGCTTGAATCTTCCCATATCAATGCTTTGAGATTTGATTTGATCTCCTCTTTACAACTTGCCAAATTTGCCCAAATCTCAATCTTTTTCACATGAATTGGTGAGATTCGATTTTGATGATGATAATGATGAGAATCAAATCCTGAAATAGCAAAAAAAATCTCATGTTATCAAGGTTTTAGATTTTATATGATTTAATTTTGATTTAAAATGAATAAATTCAATAAAAATCAAATTAAATAATAAAAATAAAATATGAGCTCATGGCTGAAGCTAGGACACGTGGGCAATGATGCAAGCTCAAATCAAGTGGAAAAGAATGGGCCCATTTGACAAAATTTGAAGTTTTGGGGATAGTTGACTTTTGGCAATTTTGCAAAAATGTTCAACTTCAACAATGCATAACTTCTTCAATTTTGAACTTTTGGAGGTGTTCTTGGACCTTTTATAAAGCTTGAGATGTCCTCTAACCAACCCTTTTTGTCTGATATCATTTTGATATTCCATGCTCAAGTTATAAGCTTTGGAAAAAAAGGTGTTTTTGTTGACTTTCAAAAATGACCTATAATGTCCAAATTTATAACTTCTTGTGAGTGCATTTATTGATCTTGGGGTATGAATATGGATTGTATTAAATTGCATCCTATTCAAAATGAGCTTTGGATGGATCATTTCGCATAAAGTATGAGAAAGTTATGCTTGGTCAAAGTTGAGTTTACTTTTCCTGCAAAACCCTAATTTAGCAACTTTTGAGTCTTGATGAATTTTGAGCAATCCTTGATGAATCATGATCAACCCTTGATCAAATGATGAAATATCCTTCAAAATGAGAATGTTGACAAAAAATATTGAATTTTGACTGTTTATAGGTCACAGTTGGTGTGATCGGTGGATCTGGAACTGACTGTTTAACGCTGATTCGCGAAATGTCGCGGAAGCAAGAGTCGCCACCGTCTTTTATTTTCTCCAAATGGAAAGGACAAAAGCACATAAAAATTCCTTATAGAGATTGCTCTCGGTTCGGGAGGTAGGTTATAGAAAGGGAAGGTGTTAGCACGCTTTCTATCCATGGTTATCCATGGGCTCTTAGATACTTGCTCATTTGTGTTTTCAAAATAGTTTGTTTGCTTTTCAACTGTGGGTTTTAAAAAGTTTCTTTGAAAATTCCAGTTCGACTCTTGTATCGGTCCTCAAGAGTGTTTGAAAAATGCTTTCGAAAGCTTTTTGAAAATGTGTTGGTGTGAAAAGTATTTTTGATTTGTTTTGTTTTGAATTAAAGCAAGTATCCACGAGTCATCTACCTTCCCTAAGGAATTCGTCTGTGTAAATGTCCTTTAAAGTAGTGCCATCCCACCATTGAGAGGTAGGTAGCACCACCGTTGGAGGTGTTCGGGTCAATTCGAGGTTCGGGACATGGTGATCACCAGAGCAATGGGAAGACACCTTAGAAGCTACCCTCATGCCAGGTTCCCGGATCATGAGGACTTACTAAGACATCCTCTACTCGACGATCACCTTTCGAGGCAAGGCAACAGTGAGGCGTACCCTAGGGGTGGTGTGTGCGATTCGTGTGTCGTTTTCAGATATTTTGTCTTTTGTCATGTTATTGGTGGTCTAGCATTTGTTTTTATTTTTGTCCATACATTATTTCATGCCTTGATTAACAGTTAAAAAATACGAGAAGTAAAAATTCTAAACTATTACAAACGGCGCGGGTCCACATCGCCAAAATTTCTCGAACCCGATTTGACAGAAAAATAAATAAATAAAAGTAAAGTAAAGAATTAAAAGTGCGAGAAATTAATTACAAGGCCTTGGGAGAGATACATGAATATTAAAAGAAATAAACAATAAACGCGCGAATTACATAAGAATTAAACGAGGGCGTTGGACCCTTTTTGCAAAATTAAGTTAAATGATGAAATTGATTAATTAATTAAAAAAAATGTTTTTGGTATTTTTTTAGTATTTTAGGATTTTAAGGAAAAAAGGATTAAATAAAATAAATGCTAACCCTAATTCTACAATTTTGTTTTATTATGAAAAATGTTGAAATTTTAACCTAAAATTAACCCTAATTATTTTATATACAATTTAATCATAAAATAGATATCTAATATTTTAATTATTATTGGAAGAAAAATAAAAAAAGAATAAAATTATCATAAACCCTAATTCTATATTTTTTTAGGTTTTTATTTAAAAAGTTAAAATTAAAACCTAATTTAAAACTAATTAATTTATGAATTTATTTATAAAATACTAAAATAAAATATTTATTATATTTTTTCTCTTTTCTGATTTTTATGTGTTTTTTATATATTGTGAAAATAATAAATTAATTAAACAAAACAATGATTAAAAGAAAGTAAAATAAAATAAAGAAAAATAAAGAAGGTTTGCAAACCTAGGGGGTTCAGACCCCAAATAGGAGGTATAGCCCAGCAATTTGAGGCCCATTTAGTCATGGCCTGGTTGACTTTTCCAGGACACGTGTGGTGCATTGACTCAGGCCTATGGTACGCTTCAGATTATGGTCGTTTGATCATCTTCATTGGACACGTGGGCAGCTGGATTGAGAAGCGCATGGTACGTCCTAACGCTGAAACTGCACATGAACATCATATGTAAAATAATGTGAAAGGAGGTGAGGACCTGGGGCTCGAACCCAGGTCCCAGGGGTTACCAGTGTGTCTTTTGGCCAATGGAGCTGTGTGCGCATGTTGTTTATGAAATAACCAATAAACAATATAAAATAAAACGCGTGTTAGTGGGTAACTTGGCGCGAATTTTTAAATCAGCCACTCAGATAATGCCACAGGGTCTTCTTCTTCCTCGTTGATTTATTTCCTGAAACATAAAAACAATACGCAACGGTTTTAACCCGTTCCCTAAGACACCATTACAGAAAATAACGATTAGGCCATGTGGCCTCATAAATTAGGCGCGAGTATGCCATTGTTTTCGTCTAAGAGAACTGAGTCGAACGGTCCAGGTCTCGAGTCTCAATTTTTCTTTGAATAGAAAGCCCCAAATTTCAGCTTGAAAAACCATAAACGATGACAATGGTGGAATCGTGTACAACACTCAAAAACATAATTGATTTACATGGTTAGCTTCAGAATCAACTAATTAACAAGAATTCATGAACAAAATGCAGTGAACATGCTTAAATTGCAAAACACGATTATGGAAAAAAAGTGAGAAAAGTTGGCTTCTGTACAGTGACTCAAAGGGTTAGGGTTGATTCTTTTGATCCAGGAAGGTTGCTTGATGTCCTAGGAATGCAATGGAAGGAGTTTTGTGGCTTGAAACGACCTGCAAATAAGTTTTCAGAATTGAGTTTTTGGCAAAAAATTTCAAGTTTGGTAATGGAGTTTCTGCGCAGCTTTGTGGTCCAATGCATTAGGTCTTGCTTGCTTGTATATGTAGGAATGATTAGGGTTAGAAAACTTGATCCAAATCTCTTGCATTCATGAATATGATATTTGATTTTTAAACATGATTTTCAAATCTTTTTCACATGCTTTTTGATACAAATCATGACCAATCCAATTGATTCTTTCCATATTTGGCTAGGCACGAAATCTTGAGGATATAAGGTGCACAAAAAGATTGAAAAACTATGTTTAGCATTTTTCATGTATTTATTTTAATTTAAATGAATTATTATTAATAAAAATCCAAATAAATAAATAAAAAATGAATAAAAACTTCCCTTTGGGCCAAGTGGTCGTGCACATGCCTTGGATAATTAATTGTGGAAGAAAAATAGGCCCATTAGCAATTTTAGGTCATTTGAACAAATGTTGACTTTTCAAAATATCCAAAAATTTCCCAACTTCCACAAGGCATAACTTGCTCAATTTTTAAGCTTTGCTCATGTTCTTGGACATTTTGGAAAGGTATTTGAGTCCTCTAACCAATGTCTTTTGTCCCATGCCATTTTGATTTACCAATCTCAAGTTATGGCCTTTGACTTAAAGTCCCTTTTTGTTGACTTTTGAAAATGACCTATAATGTTGAAATTGATAACTTTTTGTGAGAGCATTTCTTGGACTTGAAGTGTGAAGAGGAGTTGTAGGAAATGTCTTTATCTTCAAAATGAGCTTTGGATGGAATTTTTCTGATAATCCATGTGAAAGTTATGCCCTGGTCAATTTACAGTTGACTTTTTCAACTGTCCAAATAAGGAAACTTTTGCTTCTTGATGATTTTTGAGCCAAGCTTTGAGAATAATGATCAAGAATTGATAAAATGATGTTTGTGGCTTCAAAATGAGATGTTAACCAAAAATTTGAACTTTTGACTGTCAAATGACCATTTTGCCCCTACAGTTGACTGTAGTGCAATTAGGGTTTTGACTGTGCAATTTTGAGCTGAAAGTCTTGAAACCTTGTATGAGGATGCTTGACCGTATTTATTGGCATGTGGGACTTGATTGGACCTTTGGAAACTTCATTTTCTTGATCAGAACCAAAACCCTAATTTTGACTGTTCAGGAGGCTCTTGAACTGTGCAACCCTTGGGGAATTTTGAAGCTTGATTTGGCAATTTCTTGGAGAATATGGGAGGGCAAATTTTGGGGTACAACAGTTGCCCCTGTTCAATCTTCTTAGACCTGAGGATGCAGATTGGCTGACGTGCCTTTCGTAATCCGAGGGTAGAAGATGATTGAACACTAGAGTGCCCAGAAATTTGCGCTCACATAGTAGCAGTGTGATGGAAATGGGCTTATAGATGCCATTTAGAGATTTATGAATAGGACGATGGGCTTATAGATGCCATCTGGATGTTGATCGCGTAAGAGATTCCTTAGCGAGAACTTGCGTACCTGCAAAAGAAAAATGAATACCTGACATGTTGCAGGAGTTGGTCTTCAGATGCTTGGTATAGATGTGTCTTGACTGGTTACAGGAGCTGAGTCTGGATCTTCAAAAGATGATGAATGAACCAGGGATAGTTACTACCTCAACAGGAACGGTGAGAGAACCTTGGGTGACTTTAACCTCAACAGCAATCGTTGAGAAAAACTTGGGATTACCACCTCCGCAGGATCGGGAAGAGAATCATAGGAAATTATAATCTCAAAAGCGGACGTTTGAGAAAAACCTGGAGTGGAATTATCGTCTCCGCACCGTTGGGGAGAGAACCATAGGAAATTATAATCTCAAAAGTGGACGTTTGAGAAAAACCTGGGATGGAATTATCATCTCCGCACCGTTGGGGAGAGAACCAATAGGAAATTATAATCTCAAAAGCGGACGTTTGAGAAAAACCTGGGATGGAATTATCGTCTCCACAACATTGGGGAGAGAACCAATAGGAAATTATAATCTCAAAAGCGGACGTTTGAGAAAAACCAAGGATGGAATTATCGTCTCCACAACATTGGGGAGAGAACCAATAGGAAATTATAATCTCAAAAGCGGACGTTTGAGAAAAACCTAGGATGGAATTATCATCTCCACAACATTGGGGAGAGAACCAATAGGAAATTATAATCTCAAAAGCGGACGTTTGAGAAAAACCTGAAATGGAATTATCGTCTCCGCAACATTGGGGAGAGAACCATAGGAAATTATAATCTCAAAAGCGGACGTTTGAGAAAAACCTGAGATGGAATTATCGTCTCCACAACATTGGGGAGAGAACCATAGGAAATTATAGTCTCAAAAGCGGACGTTTGAGAAAAACCTGGGATGGAATTATCATCTCCACAACATTGAGGAGAGAACCATAGGAAATTATAATCTCAAAAGCGGACGTTTGAGAAAAACCTGGGTTGGAATTATCGTCTCCACAACATTGGGGAGAGAACCATAGGAAATTATAATCTCAACAGCGGACGTTTGAGAAAAACCTGGGATGGAATTATCGTCTCCACAACATTGGGGAGAGAACCAATAGGAAATTATAATCTCAAAAGCGGACGTTTGAGAAAAACCTGGGATGGAATTATCATCTCCACAACATTGGGGAGAGAACCAATAGGAAATTATAATCTCAAAAGCGGACGTTTGAGAAAAACCTGGGATGGAATTATCATCTCCACAACATTGGGGAGAGAATCATAGGAAATTATAATCTCAAAAGCGGACGTTTGAGAAAAACCTGAAATGGAATTATCGTCTCCGCAACATTGGAGAGAGAACCATAGGAAATTATAATCTCAAAAGCGGACGTTTGAGAAAAACCTGAGATGGAATTATCGTCTCCACAACATTGGGGAGAGAACCATAGGAAATTATAGTCTCAAAAGCGGACGTTTGAGAAAAACCTGAGATGGAATTATCATCTCCACAACATTGGGGAGAGAACCATAGGAAATTATAATCTCAAAAGCGGGCGTTTGAGAAAAACCTGAGATGGAATTATCATCTCCACAACATTGAGGAGAGAACCATAGGAAATTATAATCTCAAAAGCGGACGTTTGAGAAAAACCTGGATTGGAATTATCACCTCCACAACATTGGGGAGAGAACCATAGGAAATTATAATCTCAAAAGCGGGCGTTTGAGAAAAACCTGGGATGGAATTATCATCTCCACAACATTGGGGAGAGAACCATAGGAAATTATAATCTCAAAAGCGGACGTTTGAGAAAAACCTGAAATGGAATTATCGTCTCCGCAACATTGGGGAGAGAACCATAGGAAATTATAATCTCAAAAGCGGACGTTTGAGAAAAACCTGAGATGGAATTATCGTCTCCACAACATTGGGGAGAGAACCATAGGAAATTATAGTCTCAAAAGCGGACGTTTGAGAAAAACCTGAGATGGAATTATCATCTCCACAACATTGGGGAGAGAACCATAGGAAATTATAATCTCAAAAGCGGACGTTTGAGAAAAACCTGAGATGGAATTATCATCTCCACAACATTGGGGAGAGAACCATAGGAAATTATAATCTCAAAAGCGGACGTTTGAGAAAAACCTGGAATGGAATTATCATCTCCACAACATTGGGAGAGAACCATAGGAAATTATAATCTCAAAAGCGGACGTTTGAGAAAAACCTGGGATGGAATTATCATCTCCACAACATTGGGGAGAGAACCATAGGAAATTATAATCTCAAAAGCGGACGTTTGAGAAAAACCTTTGATAACTTCTACTGAGTCTTCATCAGAAAAATCTGTTTGGGGTCGATTTAGCTGGACTAGAGAAGGCCTTAGACTGGATAAGAAATCTTTGGAGTCGATTAACTGAACCGGTCTAGGTCTTGAAATGTCTTCAACTGGGTCTTTATCAGAAAAATCTGTTTGGGGTCGATTTAACTGACCAGAGAAGGCCTTTGACTGGATAAGAAATCTTTGGATTCGATTAACTGAACCGGTCTAGGTCTTGAAATATGATTGAGAATTTAGCTGAATCTTTCCTGAAAGGTAAAGGTCAGTCATATGCGATGCATGATATGGACCAAGCAATGATGTTCTCAACATAACTGAGATTTGTAAGATATGATGCATCTATGCATGCTATAATGATGTATGTGATGTTTAGGAATGTATGCTTTCGTCTAGGAAAGTAAATCCTTGACGGGTGCCGGGAAGTCATATCCTGGGCTGATGTTGAAGAATAGATTTCGCTTTCGCTGGGGATGATAGCTGCAAGAATACCGATAGGAGCAGATAACTCCGTTGAGGAATAAACTTGGCGAATGGAATGACTCTGCGGGGAGGAAAGCACTCTAATGATCTTGCTAGGAAACAAAACTCTGTGGGGATAGAGATACTTTGTTGAGTTGTTGATAATAACTTGCTGGGGATATCTTTACTGTGTTGGAAGTGCTGAATGGACTTCGCTGGGGATAAGAAAGAACTGTGTTGACGACGATCTTTCCGTGATTGTTGGTTGAGGATAACCCAGTTATATCCTGTTAAGGAAATAACTCTTTAAATAAAGCCGGGTGACGCGATCGTGCTTTGCGAGGGATAAGCTTCCAGAATCTACTGGGGATACGCTTACTGCTTGGGGAGATGGATCCCAACTTTCCTGGGGAACTAGATTGGACTTTCCTGGGGAAGTTTTGAACTGTATTGGTTATGTTCTTCAATGGAACCTACCTTGATACCTTGGAGGACAGAACAATCAGATTGCTTAGACAACTCTTTATTGCCCCTGTTTCTAAGGTGGGGGAGGAAGACCTGTGAGGTGCTGATAGTTGTTGATGGACAAACCTTCTTCTGGTAGGCAGGTGACAAGATGACAGGACATAGTCGTACGCTTTGATCCCTAACTTTTTCCTGGACCGCCCTTTCGGGTTTTCGGTCCACCGGGATACCCATTTTTGCCCAAGCCGCCTTTTCAGGTTTTCGACTTGCCGGGTGTACAGATTTTTTCATTTCATCCCTTCATTTTGCCCGAACCATTTTGGTTCGCCGGGAAGCCCTTATTTTTGCCTAGGTGTGTCAACCTAGCGGGTCTTTAATTTTGCGTAGTATTCTTTTCGACTATGTCTACGTTCTCAGAGTGTAGGGAGTTGCCCCTGTCAGAAGTGTTTTGTCATGCCCCCGAAGGTGTTTGATCAGGCAAGATTCGTTGCTGGAGTGCCCCAAGTGACTCAGACGGAGATTTGCCCCAGGTTGTTTGGCCTTTGAGAGATTCTCCGAATCTTGATTGGACTGCCCCAGATTATGGACAATGATCATGTCGTGCCCCTTGATTGGAGGTACTTCTGTTCACTAGGTATTCATCGTGCGAATTTTCCTGCTGTTCAAACAAAAGTCATATGCAAACAAAGTTATGTTAAAAATGCAAAGCTTATGTCTGTCCTGAAGATTTTGAAAATGAATTCTTTTTCATAAAACAAGTGGTTGTTTGTAAAACGTGATGTCAACTCCTTCTTTATAGTAAGCCTTAAGGAGTCAGGATACCTTTCGTCACAGTATACTTTCGAACTAACCCATGCTTCAGCTAGGACTTTTAAGGGTTATAACGTGGCCTGGTTCACGGTTTAAGAAACAAAGGATAAAGGCTCAAATTATTTGTACCCACCCGCTCTTCGTGATGTTCTTCAATCCTAAACTCAGCTGATCGTGCGTTAGACCTTATTTGAGTTTTTGTCCTGATGTTCCGATGATGGTTCAGATATTGATGATTTATTCTGAATAGGCAGTCATTTTTGTTTTTGTTGAGGGTTTGTAAGACCTCTTTCTTTTCTGATTTTTTTTGTTATCCCTTTCTTTTTTGCCTAAACTGTTTCCCTTTTTTGGAATCACAGTCAGCGGGATGCCCCAGTTTTGTAAGTCTCCTTCATGGGTTTTGACTTAATGGGTTTTTTATTTTTTGAGATAATGACTGCCTTTCTTTATTGATTATTCGGAACCATCACGGTCTTTCTTTGTTTTGTAAGGACTTCTTTGGTGCCATTCGTTATGCACTTGGATCAACTGAGAGACTACCCTGCCCCAGGTTATGATTACGAGTTTTAAATTTCGAAAAGAAAAACTCCTACTTCTTTGGCTCAGAGGGGTTGACGAGGGATTATCTTCCTTATAACTCCAGTGTTTAGGATTTGAAACAATGCATGTACCTCATCAGCGGGGTCTGTTCAAAAGCATACTGTAGATTGTGGTATCGTTTTCGTCATCCTCCCTCAAGAGGCTTAGAATTATTAATTGAGGGTTGATCATCAAAAAATATGAAATCAGTTTGAATATAGTGAATGTGAATATATTGCTTCAAAACAGACATATGCGATGCATTAATGAAATAACAACGTTTAATCATGAATAAATGTTTGAACAGTCAAAAGAAAGTTACAACTTGAAAATTCTAATAAACAAAAGTCTTCTCATCTCAGGGCTTGTTACTTCAAATGGTGCCTCCTGTAGGGATGGTAGAAGTGCTCAGCCTGGCCATCTTGGGTGAATTCCACAGCTCCTTCATCAATTAGGTCCTGGATCTTATTCTTCAAGGTCCAACAATCCTCTGTAGCATGCCCCGGGCTGTCGGAGTGATAAGCGCAGCGGGCGTTGGGGTTATACCTTGAGGGTGTCCTGTTGGGATTCTTGGGAGGGTCCCTTAGAGTTACCAAATTCAACCTCAACAGTTGTTGTAAAGCTTGAGGCAACGACACGTTGAGCCTGGTGAATTGCCTTTTGGGCTTGTCTGGCTGCAGCTGGTGAGGTTGATGCTGCATTCGTGACACTGGAGCCGTTTGAGGAGCTCTCCCCTTATCTCCTTGTCTCAAAGGTGGTTGAACGATGACTGGCTTTTTACCCTTAGACTTTTGCCCCAGTTGATTACCCTGAAGCAGTTGGTTAACGAGAACTCCGAGCTCTTCTTGTCTTTGAGCTAAGCCTTGAATTGCAGTCACCTGCCCCAGCATCTGGGCTTTCATTGTATCCATTTCAGCTTGCAGATGTTTCAGTCGTTCATCCTCAGCACTGTTCCTGACAAAGGTCCCCATGAGAAGTGCCCTTAGCTCCTCCTGCCCTTTGGATAGATTCAGGAGGATTTCCCCGAACCGAGTCTCTTGAGCAAGAAGGTCCTGGTTATCTTGTTGGGAAGCCATTGCTGAAATAAACAGCGAGAAAGGTAAGCGACCTGCAACAAGGATACCCGTTATGCAATGATGAGTATGACATGCATGTAATGTTTTCAAGGACCTCGCAGGGTAAACAAGAAAATTTGTTAGAATTCGAATCCAGTAGCTTGATTGAAGGAACTTCCTGTTGTAGAGAGTCCTTCTTCGAGGGTCAAAGGCTCACCATATCTAGTGGGTCATAGCCCCTGACAACCTTGGCTAGAGGAAAATAAATCCTCTTTGCCCCTTGCTAGATGTTTGATTTATCATGACCTGCATCACAAGCCCTTGAGGTCCTTGAAACGGATTAGTCCTTATGCGGGATGTATGCAATGGTATGATGTTATGCTATGCATGGGGTAATATAGGTAAACCCTGTTATGAGTCCCAATTAAGGGCTGTAAACGAAACCTGCAAGAAACTCGGTAGACCTTGTTATGAGTCCTAATTAAGGACTACAAACAAAACCTGCAAGAAGCTCAAGTGTCAGACAACAAGCATGCAAATAGTCAAGTACGAAGGCACACAAGTCACACAAGGGAAACCCTTAGAGTTTAGGCCAGCATGGGGTCTGGGTATTACCCTCTTGAAGTTGGTGGGCTCAACCTGTCCTATTAGAAGTAACCGGGTTCTAAGGGTCCCAATATCACTGGATTGCTTTCATTGTTCATCGTTTCGATTTAGCCACTGAACTGGCGACCGAAATATTCCAGGAAAGCAACCCTCAATTGAGTGTAGTATCGAGTATCAACCAACCTCGGACTGCACCAAAGTCAGTTATCTCACTACCCTAAAGAGGCCAAGATGGTTCAATTAAGGTTCCTAAGGTCTGTTGATGCTTCACGACACCACGCGGAGGCCCCGTACTCTCCTTGACTGAACTCAAGGGTTACCGGTACACACCAAAGTGCCACATCAACGTAGCAGACTGCTTCAACCATGTCGGTATACCCCGCACAGTTCCCTCACAGCCTTGTTGCTACTTTCTAAGAAGGTATCCCCAGATCCGGGTTAGGATCTATAGAACTCCCAAGCAACCCACAATTTAAAGCACACAAGGAAAGCAATTGAAAACACAGTGATCTTAGTCCTAAGGTACACCTCTCTTTAAGTTAAGTCCCCAGCAGAGTCGCCAGTTCTGTGATCGGTGGATCTGGAACTGACTGTTTAACGCTGGTTCGCGAAATGTCACGGAAGCAAGAGTCGCCACCGTCTTTTATTTTCTCCAAATGGAAAGGACAAAAGCACAGAAAAATTTCTTATAGAGATTGCTCTCGGTTCGGGAGGTAGGTTATAGAAAGGGAAGGTGTTAGCACCCTTTCTATCCATGGTTATCCATGGGCTCTTAGATACTTGCTCATTTGTGTTTTCAAAATAGTTTGTTTGCTTTTCAACTGTGGGTTTTAAAAAGTTTCTTTGAAAATTCCAGTTCGACTCTTGTATCGGTCCTCAAGAGTGTTTGAAAAATGCTTTCGAAAGCTTTTTGAAAATGTGTTGGTGTGAAAAGTATTTTTGATTTGTTTTGTTTTGAATTAAAGCAAGTATCCATGAGTCATCTACCTTCCCTAAGGAATTCGTCTGTGTAAATGTCCTTTAAAGTAGTGCCATCCCACCATTGAGAGGTAGGTAGCACCACAGTTGGAGGTGTTCGGGTCAATTCGAGGTTCGGGACATGGTGATCACCAGAGCAATGGGAAGACACCTTAGAAGCTACCCTCATGCCAGGTTCCCGGATCATGAGGACTTACTAAGACATCCTCTACTCGACGATCACCTTTCGAGGCAAGGCAACAGTGAGGCGTACCCTAGGGGTGGTGTGTGCGATTCGTGTGTCGTTTTCAGATATTTTGTCTTTTGTCATGTTATTGGTGGTCTAGCGTTTGTTTTTATTTTTGTCCATACATTCTTTCATGCCTTGATTAACAGTTAAAAAATACGAGAAGTAAAAATTCTAAACTATTACAAACGGCGCGGGTCCACATCGCCAAAATTTCTCGAACCCGATTTGACAGAAAAATAAATAAATAAAAGTAAAGTAAAGAATTAAAAGTGCGAGAAATTAATTACAAGGCCTTGGGAGAGATACATGAATATTAAAAGAAATAAACAATAAACGCGCGAATTACATAAGAATTAAACGAGGGCGTTGGACCCTTTTTGCAAAATTAAGTTAAATGATGAAATTGATTAATTAATTAAAAAAAAATGTTTTTGGTATTTTTTTAGTATTTTAGGATTTTAAGGAAAAAAGGATTAAATAAAATTAATGCTAACCCTAATTCTACAATTTTGTTTTATTATGAAAAATGTTGAAATTTTAACCTAAAATTAACCCTAATTATTTTATATACAATTTAATCATAAAATAGATATCTAATATTTTAATTATTATTGGAAGAAAAATAAAAAAAGAATAAAATTATCATAAACCCTAATTCTATATTTTTTTAGGTTTTTATTAAAAAAGTTAAAATTAAAACCTAATTTAAAACTAATTAATTTATGAATTTATTTATAAAATACTAAAATAAAATATTTATTATATTTTTTCTCTTTTCTGATTTTTATGTGTTTTTTATATATTGTGAAAATAATAAATTAATTAAACAAAACAATGATTAAAAGAAAGTAAAATAAAATAAAGAAAAATAAAGAAGGTTTGCAAACCTAGGGGGTTCAGACCCCAAATAGGAGGTATAGCCCAGCAATTTGAGGCCCATTTAGTCATGGCCTGGTTGACTTTTCCAGGACACGTGTGGTGCATTGACTCATGCCTATGGTACGCTTCAGATTATGGTCGTTTGATCATCTTCATTGGACACGTGGGCAGCTGGATTGAGAAGTGCATGGTACGTCCTAACGCTGAAACTGCACATGAACATCATATGTAAAATAATGTGAAAGGAGGTGAGGACCTGGGGCTCGAACCCAGGTCCCAGGGGTTACCAGTGTGTCTTTTGGCCAATGGAGCTGTGTGCGCATGTTGTTTATGAAATAACCAATAAACAATATAAAATAAAACGCGTGTTAGTGGGTAACTTGGCGCGAATTTTTAAATCAGCCACTCAGATAATGCCACAGGGTCTTCTTCTTCCTCGTTGATTTATTTCCTGAAACATAAAAACAATACGCAACGGTTTTAACCCGTTCCCTAAGACACCATTACAGAAAATAACGATTAGGCCATGTGGCCTCATAAATTAGGCGCGAGTATGCCATTGTTTTCGTCTAAGAGAACTGAGTCGAACGGTCCAGGTCTCGAGTCTCAATTTTTCTTTGAATAGAAAGCCCCAAATTTCAGCTTGAAAAACCATAAACGATGACAATGGTGGAATCGTGTACAACACTCAAAAACATAATTGATTTACATGGTTAGCTTCAGAATCAACTAATTAACAAGAATTCATGAACAAAATGCAGTGAACATGCTTAAATTGCAAAACACGATTATGGAAAAAAAGTGAGAAAAGTTGGCTTCTGTACAGTGACTCAAAGGGTTAGGGTTGATTCTTTTGATCCAGGAAGGTTGCTTGATGTCCTAGGAATGCAATGGAAGGAGTTTTGTGGCTTGAAACGACCTGCAAATAAGTTTTCAGAATTGAGTTTTTGGCAAAAAATTTCAAGTTTGGTAATGGAGTTTCTGCGCAGCTTTGTGGTCCAATGCATTAGGTCTTGCTTGCTTGTATATGTAGGAATGATTAGGGTTAGAAAACTTGATCCAAATCTCTTGCATTCATGAATATGATATTTGATTTTTAAACATGATTTTCAAATATTTTTCACATGCTTTTTGATACAAATCATGACCAATCCAATTGATTCTTTCCATATTTGGCTAGGCACGAAATCTTGACGATATAAGGTGCACAAAAAGATTGAAAAACTAGGTTTAGCATTTTTCATGTATTTATTTTAATTTAAATGAATTATTATTAATAAAAATCCAAATAAATAAATAAAAAATGAATAAAAACTTCCCTTTGGGCCAAGTGGTCGTGCACATGCCTTGGATAATTAATTGTGGAAGAAAAATAGGCCCATTAGCAATTTTAGGTCATTTGAACAAATGTTGACTTTTCAAAATATCCAAAAATTTCCCAACTTCCACAAGGCATAACTTGCTCAATTTTTAAGCTTTGCTCATGTTCTTGGACATTTTGGAAAGGTATTTGAGTCCTCTAACCAATGTCTTTTGTCCCATGCCATTTTGATTTACCAATCTCAAGTTATGGCCTTTGACTTAAAGTCCCTTTTTGTTGACTTTTGAAAATGACCTATAATGTTGAAATTGATAACTTTTTGTGAGAGCATTTCTTGGACTTGAAGTGTGAAGAGGAGTTGTAGGAAATGTCTTTATCTTCAAAATGAGCTTTGGATGGAATTTTTCTGATAATCCATGTGAAAGTTATGCCCTGGTCAATTTACAGTTGACTTTTTCAACTGTCCAAATAAGGAAACTTTTGCTTCTTGATGATTTTTGAGCCAAGCTTTGAGAATAATGATCAAGAATTGATAAAATGATGTTTGTGGCTTCAAAATGAGATGTTAACCAAAAATTTGAACTTTTGACTGTCAAATGACCATTTTGCCCCTACAGTTGACTGTAGTGCAATTAGGGTTTTGACTGTGCAATTTTGAGCTGAAAGTCTTGAAACCTTGTATGAGGATGCTTGACCATATTTATTGGCATGTGGGACTTGATTGGACCTTTGGAAACTTCATTTTCTTGATCAGAACCAAAACCCTAATTTTGACTGTTCAGGAGGCTCTTGAACTGTGCAACCCTTGGGGAATTTTGAAGCTTGATTTGGCAATTTCTTGGAGAATATGGGAGGGAAAATTTTGGGGTACAACAGTTGGCTTTTGCCATAGCACAGTCGACTTTTGGACCCTTTGAGCAATTGACTGGGCAAACTTCCTCTGCAAGGCTTGAAATTTGACATAGATGATCTTGAGAACATATTAGGACATTAGGGAGCACTTGAGGTCATTTGGACTCAAGGATCTTGATGCAATACAAAACCCTAATTTGGGGTTGATTGCCTTAGGAGATAGCTTGTTTGTCCGACTTTTGAGCAATCTTGAGCAACTTGGAGATTTTCCTTGCAATGTCTTGAGGAATATGAGAGGGAAAATTTTTGGGTACAACAATATATATATATATATATATATATATATATATATATATATATATATATATATATATATATATATATATATATATATATATATATATATATATATATATATATATATATATATATATATATATATATATATATATATATATATATATATATATATATATATATATATATATATATATATATATATATATATATATATATATATATATATATATATATATATATATATATATATATATATATATATATATATAACCTTGATTTTTTCCCGAACCTTTTTGGTTCGCCGAGATGCCCTTATTTTTGCCTAGGCCAGACAACCTAGCGGGTCATTTTCATGCATAATATCTTTTAACTATGTCCGTTTTCACAGGGTGTGGAAGATCTTCACCGTCCATGGTGGTAAGTATCATAGCGCCACCCAAGAATATCTTCCTGATCACGAATGACTCTTCGTAGGTAGGAGTCCATTTGCCCCTGGGACCACCTTGTGGCAGGATAATACGCTTTATTACTAAGTCACCAACCTTATATACTCGATGCTTAATTTTCTTGTTGAGTGCTTTGATCATACGCTTCTTATACATTTGCCCGTGATAGACAGTCACAAGCCTCTTATCATTAATTAAATTCAATTGGTCCAGTCTAGTTTGAATCCATTCATCTTCGTCTAAGTCTTCATCTTTCATAATTCTCAAAGAAGGAATCTGAACTTTGACAGGCAAGACAACCTCCATACCATAGACCATAGAGAATGGGGTTTCCTCAATTGATGCCTGATCCGAAGTACGATAGCCATGAAGATAAAATGGTAATATCTCGTGCCAGTCTTTATACGTAACTGTCATCTTATCTATAATCTTATTAATGTTTTTATTGGTGGCTTCCACTCTGCCATTCATCATCGATCAGTATAGAGAAGAATTATGGTGCTTGATTTTGAACTGTGTGCAGAGTTCAGTCATCATAGTATTATTCTGATCAGTACCATTATCTGTGATAATCCTTTCGGGGATGCCATATCGACAAATAAGATTATGCTTAATGAACCGGGTAGTAACAGAGGAAAACAAGGCTGCTTCAACCCACTTTGTGAAATAATCAATGGCGACAGGGATGAAGCGATGTCCGTTAGAAGAAGTAGGTTTAATCTCTCCAATCATATCAATTCCCCACATTGCAAACGACCAATGAGCAGTTAAGACATTCAGAGGTACATGTATTTTGTCAGCATAGATCTGGCACTTGTGATAAGTTCTTGAGTGGTGATGGCAGCCAGTTTCCATAGTCGACCAATAATAACCTGCTCTCAGAATTTTATTAGCCATCGTATGTCCACTGGAATGAGTAATAAAGATACCTTTGTGCATATCTTCCATAATCTTCTTCGCCTCTTCCTTGTCCACACAACAAAGCATAGTCGAATCATGATCGTGCTTGTACAAAATTTTGTTGCTCAGGAAGAACTTAGCTGAGAACCTCCATAGGAATTTCTTGTCATTGATAGATGCCCCCTCAGGGTACTGTTGAGCCTCAAGGTATCTTTTCACTTCATGAAACCAAGTCTTCTCTTCTACTCCGTTAGTGTCGACTTCGTAACAGTGTGTTGGTTAATCTAGCCTTTCAATGGTAATTCTGGGAGCCTCATTATACCATCTGACTTTGAACATAAATGACATGGTAGCTAATGTATCTGCCAACTGATTTTCTTCTCTTGGTATATGCTCAAAAGTGATCTCCTCTAAGTACAAGATTAAGGTAAGCACATGCTCTCTATAAGGAACGAGATTCAGATGCTTAATATCCCATTTTCTGTTAATCTGACTGATTACCAGGGCTGAGTTCCCATATACGCTCAAGAACTTGATCCTCAAATCAATAGCATCTTTGGTGCCCATGATGCACGCTTCATAATCAGCCATGTTATTGGTATAATCAAAGCATAATCTGGCGGCGAAGGGCGTATGGAAACCCTAAGGAGAGATAATTACAGCGCCAATTCCATTGCCGAGTGTATTAGAGGATCCATCGAAAACCATATTCCATCGGGATTCTGGCTCAAGTCCTTCATACAGTCCATGTTCTTCACAATCTGTAACTAACATAATGTGCTCTTCCTGGAATTCAAAGTTCATATATTGGTAGTCGTCTATGGCTTGATGAGCTAAATGGTCTGCCAATACACTTCCTTTGATTTCTTTCTGAATGGTATACTGAATATTGTATTCTGTTAAGACCATTTGCCGTCGGGCTATTCTTCCGGATAGAGTTGGCTTCTCGAATATGTATTTTATGGGATCCATTTTAGAGATCAACAAAGTAGTATGGGTCAACATATATTGTCTTAGTCAGCGAGCAGCCCATGCCAAAGCACATAAAGTTTTCTAGAGTAGTGAGTATCTTGTTTCACAGTCGGTAAACTTTTTGCTAAGATAATATATTGCATGCTCTTTTCGACCAGACTCGTCATGCTGGCCCAGTACACACCCTATTGAATTCTCTAACACTGTTAGGTACATGATCAAAGGTCTTCCTTTAACTAGTGGCATCAGAATTGGAGGTTCTTGTAGGTACTCCTTGATTTTTTCAAAGGCTATCTGGAAATCGTCGTTCCATTTCACTACCTGATCTTTCTTCAGCAACTTGAAAATTCGTTTACAAGTAGCGGTCATATGAGAAATAAATCTGGTAATGTAATTCATTCATTCCAAGAAACTGCTGACTTCTTTCTCAGTGCAAGGAGCGAGCATTTCTTGAATAGTTTTGACTTTAGCGGGATCAACCTCAATTCCTTTACTGCTGACAATAAAACCCAGGAGTTTATCGGACCTCACCCAAAGGTGCACTTGTTCGGATTCAACTTTAGCTTATACTTCTTCAGTCTCTCAAACAACTTATATAGATGGTTCAAATTCTCTTCTTCAGTATGCGATCTGGCTATCTTATCATCGATATAGAACTCTATCTCATGATGAATCATGTCATGGAACAAAGCTACCATAGCACGCTAATATGTTGCACCAGCGTTCTTCAACCCAAAAGGAATAACCTTGTAGCAGAACATGCCCCACTATGTAACAAAAGTAGTCTTTTCCATGTTATCCGGTGCCATCTTGATATGATTATACCCTGAGAAACCATCCATGAAGGAGAATACTTTGTGTTGAGCAGTGTTGTCAACCAAAACATCAATATGTGGAAGTGGGAAGTCATCTTTAGGGCTTGCCCTGTTCAGATTCATGTAGTCTACACACATATGTACCTTGTCGTCTTTCTTCGGTATCGGAACCACATTTGTAACCCGTTGAGGATAAGATGTCACTACTAAGAACCCTATGTTGAATTGTTTTATAACCTTAACCTTGATCTTCTCTGACATCTCGGGACACATTCGACGAACCTTCTGCGTAATTGGAGAACAACCTTCTTTCACCGGCAAACAATGAACCACAATATCAATATCAAGCCCTGGCATGTCTTTGTATGACCAAGAAAAGATCTCAACATATTTGTGCAACATTTATATTAACCTGTTCTTGACATTGTCCTCTAAGTTGGCGCCTATCTTGACTTTTTTTCTGTCTTCCTCAGTACCTAGATTTACCACTTCAACCGGCTCTTCATGTGGTTGAATAGATTTCTCTTCTTGCACTAATAGTCTGGAAAGTTCTCTTGGTATCTCACAATATTCCTCACCTTCATCCTCATCTTGGTAGATCGGATTTTCAAAGTCATAAGTGGCAATAACAAAATCGTTATCAACGTGATCCAGAGTGGATCTGCAATGTATTGTGTGGGTGTGTTAAGAACGCATAGCTATTTGAAAGTGATAAAAGTGAAAAGAAAGAAAGAGAGAACAAAATTTGAATGCAAAACGTCCAATGATTTATTAAATGAAAATATGTTTATGAAATGGCAACCCTTAACAAATGCCTTTTGTACCCCGGGTTAGGGACAAGGCTTAAATTCATTATTTAAATAAAGACAAAAAACGACAATTACTCGTGTATGAAGGAGATTGAGATAACATCTTCAGTCTTCCAATTACAGAGCTTGTTGTCGGCATTAGGAAAAATCTAGTTGTCAAAGTCATGATCATTGTCAGCATCTTCTGTAGTAGAAACAACATCAATAGCATTTACACCCTTGTCGTGCTTAGAAATGGGTGCGGTAATCACATTGGGAGTCTCTGGAGGATCAAACTCAATCTCTTTGTTGTCAATCATGTCCTGAATTTCGTTTTTCAGGGTCCAACAATTGTTGTTGTCATGCCCAGGACTGTTAGAATGGTAGGCGCATTTCGCGTCTGAGTTGTACTTAGGAGAGGAGGTGTTGGGGTTCCGAGGAGGGTCCCTCAGCGTAATCAACTTCACTTTTAGTAAATGTTGCAATGCCCGAGACAATGGCATATTTGGTAAACTTCCTTCCCGGAGCATTTGACCTACGTCTATTGCAATGTTGTTGTTGTTGTTGAACATGCGTATGATTAGAAATTAATATCGCTCCCACAGATTAATTGCGGTCATCTTTACTAAGTCCCTTCTGGCCATAAAAAACATTTGTCTCCTTCTTACCATTGAATGTCTTCTTCACAGCACTGGAAGACGTGGCCACTTGAATCTTTCCATTCTTGATACCACTTTCAACTTGTTCCCCAGTTAGAATCAGCTCAGTAAAACCATATGAAGAACTCCCAATCAGATGATTAAAGAATGGACCTGTTAGAGTGCCCATGAACCTGTCAACTAGCTCCCGATCAGACAAGGGAGGTTGCATCCTTCCAGCTAAGTCTCTCCACTTTTGGGCATATTCTTTGAATCCTTCATTCGAATCCATAGTCATGTTTTGTAATTGCACGCGAGTTGGTGCAAGGTCAGCATTGTATTGATACTGCTTATAAAAAGCAACAACCAAGTCTTCCCAAGTATGAATGTTGGTTCCCTCCAGCTGATAGAACCACTCGAGTTATGTACCAGACAAACTTTCCTGAAATAAGTGAACCCATAACTTCCTGTCAATAGTATGGGGTTGGATCTTTAGAACATAAGATCACAGATGAAGTTTCAGACAAGACACACCATCATATTTATCAAAAGCATGGACTTTGAATGTGTGAGGGATAACCACCCCCGAAATAAGATCCAAGTCTCTGAAATCCAATCCAGGCACTTTCTGGATTTCCATGGCCTTGAGGCGACCTTTCAGTTGTTGTATCTGTCATCAACAAGAGGATATTATTCATAAGAATAGTCTTCGTCATCAAGAATTTTACCAGAACCAAGGTTGCTTCCATCTTCAGCCCTGACACTTCTACCACCCTCCTCTTGGTTGTCGTCTTCATCGGAGGCGATATCAGCAGTTTGAACTGGTTTAGCAGGACCTTTGAATCTTCTTCCCATGTTGAGAATAACAAGTGGCTTATGAGTCTTCTTCTTTTTGGTGATGAGCGCCATCATATCTTTATGTCCTTGAGCTAGGTTCAGGAGGGTCTCCTGGAATTGGGTGTTCTGAGCTTGGAGTTCCTTAACAGTTTGTTCAAGAGCCATCTTTTACTGAAATAAACAACAAGAAGATGAGAAAACTTATATGGGAAACCTGTTATGTAATGATGCATGATATGTGGATGCAATGTTTTCAAGGATCTCGCGGAGTAAACAAAAAGAAGTATTAGAAGTTGAGTCTGGATGTAGCTTTGACTGAAGAATTTCGTGTCGTTGAACGTCCTTCTTTGAGCATCAAGCTCACCATATCAAGTGGGTCCTAGCCTTTGGCTCAAGATAACATATTTCGGTCTTCGACGACATTGGTTAGAGGAAAATAAATCCCCTTGCCCCTTTCTAGACGTCGGCTCATGATACTTTGACGACATTTGGTAGGAGGAAAATAAATCCTCTTGCCTCTTGCTAGATGTCTGGTTCATGATAACCTGCATCATAAGCCCCTGAGATCCTTGAAATGGTTAATGAAAATGATATGGAATGATGTCATGATGTTATGATGTTATGTTCGAAAAAATAATCAAACACAAGCAAAGCACACAAGGCCTTAGGTTTAGGATTGCATGGAGTTTGTAGGTAAGTACCCTCTTGAAGTTTAGTTGGATTAACTTGTCCTAAAGAAGTAACCAGGTTCTAAGGATCTCAATGTCACTAATTTTCCCCACAAGTTTTGTCTAGCGCGATAACTGACTTGCCACCAAACAAAACTCGAGAGTCAAATCTCAATGAGTGTAGTATCGAGTATCAACCAACTTCGGACCGCACCAAAGCCGACTATCTCACTACCTTCTAATGGCTAAGTTGGTTCAATTAAGGTTCTAAGGTCAGTTAGTGCTTATGACATCACGCGGCAGCCTAGTATGTTCCCCGACTGACTCGAGAGATACCAGTACAAACCAATGCGTCGCACTAATGTAGCCATCACTTCAACCATATCAGTATACACTGTATAGTTTCCATGATCTATTGCTACTTACCTAAAATGTTCCCCAAATCTGGGTATATGATCTTTACAAGAAATATATCCCAAACAATGCTTTAAAATAAAGCAGACAAATCAAACAAGTAAAGAAATTAAATGTGATCTATCTCTAAGGTAACCCCACTTTTAGTTCTCCCCAGCAGAGTCGTCAGTTCTATAATAAGATGGGAGAACTGACTTGGTTTTACATTTTATTACAAATGTTGCGGATAGAAAGAGTCACCACCGACTTTTCTTTTATCCAATAAGGAAAGGGTGAAAAGAACAGGAAAGACCTTCGAGAATTTTCTGAGTCCGGGGGGTAGGTTATGAAAAGGTAAGGTGTTAGCACCCTTTTCATATGTAGTTATTTATGGGCTCTTAATCGCTAGCTCACTTTTATTTTGAAAAAGCTTTGTGAATGTGTTTTGAAAATGTTTTGAAAAAATGCCTAAGTACGACAACTTTGTAATGATTCTTGTATCAGTTAAGAATGCGTAAAAAGTGTTTATTTTTGAAAATATATCATAGAAATTGTTTGTGAAAAAGATGTTTTGAAATGTTCGCGAGCAAGCGATTAAGAACTATCTACCTACTCAAAGTCTTTCGTGTTATTTTCCTCCTCCTTAGACAGTGTTATCCTACTATTAGTTAGTAGGAAGCCCTATCATTGGATGTGAACGGATGGGCGTGGGTCATCATACAGTCATTGAAGGCAACTTGTAGAGACGCTTTAGCAATTTATCGTAAGGGACTAAGATCATTTACCGAAGGCAACATCGTAAGGGTCATCGAGGGACTACGATCTTTTAACTGAGGGTTTTTACTAAAGCGTCCCCACGTTCGAGGGACATGATTGCTTTTATTCGAAGGAAACAAGTGGGATTACCCTAAAGGTACGTGTGTGAAAAGTGATTCAGTTCAATTATTTAATCTTGATTAGGGTTATCTAACGTTTGATTTTAGATCTTGCCATATATGCCCTAATTACTAGCAATTATAAAGAAATCAATAAATTGTGGAAAGTAAAGGTGCGGAAAGTAAACCTAAACTATTATAAGGCTTCGGGAAAGGGGGTACAAAACCACAAAATTGGGGGGAAAACAGTAACCCCTAATTAAAACTATTACAAATCGTAGCAGTTACATAATTGGGAAAATTAATGCGAAATTAAACACGCGAAGATGGTAAAATAAAGAGAAAAAGAAAATTAAAAATCATTTTGTGATCTTTTAACGAAAAAGTTTCGATAATCATCCTAAAGTCTAATTGAATTTAATTAATCGAAAACTTAGGTAATTAAATTAATAGAAACTAATTATCCTAATTAATTTAATAAATCAAAATTAATTTATTAGAAAGAAACTAAACCTAATTTGTTTTAATGTTGATTAAATAAAAGTACTTAAGGTTATTAAGAAATTAGGGTTAGCATAAAAAGGGAGAACATAGGGTTAGTAAAAAAGAGAAAAAAAGAATGTTGGAGGTGAGTGTTGAACTTATGACCCCTGCCTCTCTAGTATGCACATCTGTGAAATGAGCTACGCACCCTTGGTGCTAGGATATGCATCCAGCGCGTTTTATATCAAACCTACAAAAATATGAAATATTATAGAAAAAAGTGTCAAAAGGCTGGATCAAACCCAGGCCCTTTGAGACTAATGCTTTATCGTGCGCGCTTCTACTGTTAGGGTAACTATACATCCATTAATATAATTGAAATAAATAATATAAATATAAAACATGATGATATTCACCGGAGAGGCGCCGAAGCCTTAGCTCCGGTCGTCTTCTCTGGTGAGTCTTTTCCCTGTTCCTGCAAAATAAACGTTGTTAAAGATCCAAAGGGACCCTACCCCCCTAAATTCAACCCTGTGAATTCAATGAGACCATCATTTTTTGCTAATTTTCCCTGGTTTGTGAGGTATGGTAAAAATAACATGAATCAGTTTGATCATGGCCATTCATTGTTCAGATAGCATGGGACTCACGCGATGACTCAAACCTGCACGTTGGCATCTCAGAAACACGTTAGTGGCGTTAGTGTACATTAAAACATCATGAAAACAAAAATATAAAAAAATCGTGAAATAATGAAAAAAAACGATGGTGCATGTATGTTGGTTCAGGCCCTTTGGATCATGGTAACTGATCCAACCTTACCCTTCAATGTTCCTGGAAGTGAATGGAATGGAGATTTTGTAGTGAGAGGGCTTATAACAAGAGTTTTGAAGTTCTAGGGTTCTTGAAAAAGTTTGTTGTTTTTTTGACAATTTTGAGGCAAGGATTTTCGTGTATAATGCTTATGTCTGAATATATAGAGAAAATTAGAGCAAAGACAAATGGACTTGGTCTTTGTGTAATAAGATATGATTTTATCTTATTTATTTTGTATTACTAATGAATTAAATAAAAAATAATAAGAATAATTAAAATAAAAAAGGATCAAGGGGTGTGAGAACAAGGTTTGAGGTGTATGAAGAGTATAATACATGTTTGGACTCTTAAACCATGGCCCAAAAGCCTAAAATATCAAGCTTGCTCATTTTTAACTTCATGCATTTGCTCAAAACTTCCCAACTTGCAATGGTCATAACTTGCTCAATTTTTATCTTTTGAATGTGATATTAGACTTTTTGGAAAGCTAAAGATGTCATATGCAACCTCTATGTTGATCATTTTTGCTTTTGGAGACTTTATCTTGATGTAAGTTTCCTTGACAAAAAGTATCTTTTTGTTGACTTTTAAAATGACCTGTAATATATTGGCTTATATATTTCAAATGATGCATTTTTTGGACTTGAGCTTAGAGAGACAAAGTTGTAGAGAATTTAATTTCCTTCAAAATGAGCTTTTATTGAGGAAAATCTGATGAAGCATATGAAAGTTATGCCTGGCCAAAGTTCAGTTGACTTCTCTTTAGGAAACCCTAATTTGGCAACTTTTGACTTTTGATGATTTGAGGGCTTTTCTTGAGGAATCATAATCAAACCTTGATCAAAAGATAAATGTAACTTCGAAATGTTGATGTTGACCAAAAATCTTGAAGTTTGATTGTATGTTGATCATAGTTGACTTTTTACCCAATACAATTAATTTTTATTCATCTGAGCCATTTACTGAGCAAACTTGTGATGCAAGGCATAAAACTTGATATGTGCATTCATGAATACATATGAGGACCTATGAAAACACTTGAGACCTTGGAAACCTAATCTTCCTTGAGAAACACAAAACCCTAGATGTGGACCCATTGCTTAGAAAGAGAATTTGTCTAATCAATTCTTAAGCCACCTTGAGCATTTGAGAACCTTATGAGAATATCTTGAATGAGAAATGGGAGGGAAACTTTTGGGGTACAACAGGTTAGATCTTCCGAACATATGATCGCATATGAAGTTTCGGACAAGACACACCATCATATCTAGCAAAAGCATGGACTTTAAACTTGTGAGGGATAACTACCCCCGGAATAAGACCAGCTCTTCGAAATCCAATCCAGGCACTTTCTGGATTACCATGGCCTTGAGGCGATCTTCCAGTTGTTTGTATTTGTCATCAACAGGAGGATAATGTTCATCAGAATAGTCTTCATCCTCAAGAATCTCACCAGAACCAAGGTTGCTTCCATCTTCAGCCCTGTCATTTTTACCATCCTCCTCTTGGTTGTCAAATTCATCAGAGGTGATATCAGTAGCTTGAACTGGTTTAGCAGGACCTTTGAACCTTATTCCCATGTTAAGGATAGCAATTGGCTTCCAAGTCTTCTTCTTTTTGGCGATGAGCGCCATTATATCTTTTTGTCCTTGAGCTAGGTTAAGGAGGGTCTCCTGGAATTGGGCATTCTGAGCTTGGAGCTCCTTAACAGTTTGTTCAAGAGCCATCTTTTACTGAAATAAACAGCAAGAAGATGAGAAACTTTGTCTCAGAAAACCTGTTATATAATGATGCATGATATGTAGATGCAATGTTTTCAAGGATCGTTGCGGGATTTAAATTTTTTTAAACAAAAGGAAATAAGAGAAATATTAGTAACTAGCTTGAATTATAATTGATTTTAATAAAAAGAGTTACAAAATAGAAAAATATGAATTCAAGTCTCCCATGGACGCTTCCTCTTTGTGCTGACATATGCGTTAAGGATTTGTTCTTCGTGGAGTCGTTTCGTCAGCTCTAGTACTTTCTTCTTACTAGCATAGAACTGAGCTTCGAAGGTCTCTCTCTCCTCCTTAAGCTGGATCTAGGATTTATGTAGCTCTTTGAAGTCGGTAGGCATATCAGGGTGGAGAGCGGTATGAGAAACATCCCATTCAACAACAGGCTCCACAATCACTGTTAGGATAACAGGATATGGAATTTTGAGATTTTGAGCACGAGACCCACCCATATGAGGTAAGGCTCTAGAGGAATGAAATTCTTGTGTCACAAAGTCTTGTTATCAATCTTATTGATTATGCCCCAAACACGTATAAACCTTTGATCGTAGTTTTGAGGATCCTTCTCATATTCAAATACAATACCCTGGATGAGCATATCATGAGGACCATCCTTTCGAGCATAACCAAACGGATGCAGAGCTAGAGCATATCATGGCGTCCATATCTAAGTTGGCTTTGATGAGTTGGTCGAATCTCCTCTTCAGTGATCCAAATGTGTACCTATTGAATCCTTCGCCAGAGATGACCATGGCTGCAGGGAAGGATTCCCAAGGACTATGGGAGAAGAAGTACATGGGGACGTTCTCCATGTCCGGATAATATAAGTCTTCCGGACGTGAGATGCTCATGGCGACCGGGATGGTGTCGAGGTCGGGGGATTTCTTCCCTTCCTTGAAGTTTTTGGTTTCTGGTGCTTTGTCACGGACACCTCCTTCTTTTTATACTGCTTGAGGTTCCCGTCTCTGATCAGTATTTCAATTGCATCTTTGAGATGAATGCAATTCTCTGTGTTGTACCTGTGAATCTTGTGGAACCTGCAATACTTGCTCTTGTCAGTTCCCGGCTTGGATGGTGTTTGTCGGGGGAAGCGCATTCTGGCTTGCTTGAATTTAGAATTGGCGCATTCAAAAATAATACGCTCTGTGATACGGTGGGAGAACTGACTTGAAGGTTTTGCGATTGTGTTCGCAAATGTCGCGGTTTAGCAAGAGTCGCCATCGACTTTTCTTTTATCCAATAAGGAAAGGTGGAAAAAGCACAGGAAAGACCTTTTGAGATGTTTTCATGAGTTCGGGGGGTAGATTATGAAAAGGGAAGGTATTAGCACCCTTTCCATCCATGGTTTTCCATGGGATCTTAGTTACTTGTTAGATCACTTGCTTTTGTTTGAAAATTGTGCTTTTGTGTGGTTTTGAAAGTATTTTGAAAAAGGGGCCATCGTTTAGGCGAACTTTGCAATGATTCCCGTTCGTAATAATGTATGCAAAGTGTTGAGCTTTTTGAAAATATTTCAATGTTTGGAAAGTGTATGTGATTGTTTTAAAAATAGCAAGGATGTTTGTTTTGAAATTGAGCAAGTAACTAAAAGTAATCTACCTACTCAAAAGGTTTTAGATGTGTTTTTCCTCCTCCTTTAGATGTTGTTATCTTACCATTTATTTGATAAGAAGCCCCATCGTTGGATGTGAAGGGACAGACGCGGGTCATCGTATAGTCATGATAGCAATGTTATGAGATATCTTAGCACTTTTCTTTTAGGGACTAAGATCATTTTGAAAGGCAACTTCGATAGCGTCATCGAGGGACTATGATATTTTTCGATTTGTTTGTGCTAAGACATCCCACATGCATAACATGGCCATTTTTGTAAGGCAACAAGTGGAATTTCCCTAAGGGTGCATGTGTGCAAGTGCGTTTGATTGCATGCATTTTGTCTTTGATTTTTTGGTTGTCTACTTGTTGATTTTATCTTGCCATACACACCTAATTACTTAACATTTATATGAAGGTAATAAAAGAGTGCAAAAAATAAATCCTACACTATTACAACCATATTGAATTGCATGAAAATATAAAGGCAAAAATAAGGTAAAAGCAAGAAAAATGGATCTTTCGACTTAGGGCAGCAAACCCTTCGACTCTGCCATTTTTGGCCCTCTTCGACCTTACCTGAAAAGGGGTAAAAGAATGAGTTTCAACTGGGGCCTAGAAGCCAGCATATTTTGGCTTTCGATTGGGGCCTGGAGGCCAGCATGTTGTGCCTTTCGACTGCCTCTTTCATTTGGCCTGAAGGTTAGTATGGAAGCCAGAGGCTTCATTTCTAACTTTCTGTCTCTTGTTTCTTTCATTTGAGTTTGAATAGAAACATGGCCTAAGGCCATGCCAACATCACCTTAAGACTAGATTAGTTCTTTAAAGCGTATTTAAATGTACCAAGAGCAAAAGCCAAGAAGATTGTTAACCATGACACATATTAAGAGAGTGAAAACAAAACAAAAAGAAGAAAATAGTATGTACATGTTTTAAATGAAAAAGAAAACTTGTTTACATGCTATGCTGGAAACGAAGGGCCAAAGGTTAAAAATGACTTACCTTGCTGCAGGTTGGAGCGTGTTCTGGACTTTGAAGTGGTTGCTTTGAATGCCTCTGGATTCGGAGGAAAAGACCCAGGGTAGGCCTTCGACACTGGATTCGAAAGAGAAAAACAAGTGAAATATCCTTCTTTGCTGGATTCAAAGGAAGGAACAAGTGGGATGCTCCTTGATTTGAAGGAAACTGGAATGTGTTGTTCTTCAGAATTTGAAGGAGGTAACGATGATTCTGGTTTCACAAGTGTTGAAGTGTTTGAGAATTTTATGGTGTGTGAGAATTTTGAAGATATATTCCCCTCTCTCTCCTCTTCTCTTTTTTCCTTTTTTCTTTGTGCAAATGAACTCTCTATTTATAGAGAAAGACTTTTAGGAAGCTTGGGAAGCAAAAATAATAAAATAAGGCTCAGCTGGAAAGTAAGTGTCCACTTGTGCCTAAAAGCAAAATGAATGGTTCATATGGGTTGCTTCCTTCTGAAGGAAAATAAGCGCAAGGCTCAAGACAAACTTTTCTAAAAGGTAGTATTATACTATTAAGTGCAAGTGGTCTTGGACAACAAATGGGTAAAGGCCTATTTTATCTTGCATAAACAATTAAGTATAGGGTGAGTCATAGGTTTGAGGCCTGAAAAGGGAAAACACGTAGCCTAGCCTATGGGTCTAAATGTTCAACTTGATCTTTTGAGTCGAATCCTCCATCTTTCTACACCTTTCGACCAGACTAGAACAAAACAGCATTCGTTTTCACCAGTTGTGTCCTTCGAATGAATCAACTGTGTGTTCTTTGAATGACCCTTTTTAGCTAAATATGCCATTTTGAGTCTTCTTGCTTTTTAATAACTTAGGCCCAAACCTTCGACTAGACTCCAAAGTAAGAGAACAATTATTCCCCAACTATGGTAAGTCCTTCGAATGGACCACCAAGTTGTGTGTCATAATGCAGGACTATGGCGTATTGAAGGGTTTACAGATGGATTCGAAGGTGATATGAAGGCGCATTCGAATCATACATGAAGATGAATTTGAAAGTCACAGGAAGGTAGCCATTCATCCAATCGAAAACTTATGAATCCAAGGCAAACAGGTGAGGGGCGAATGGTGCAATCGAATGACACTTTTCAGAAGGTTATTAACTTCTGAATCAAAGGAAGCTTTCAGAAGATTATTGACTTTTTGAATTGAAGAAAACCAAAAGGAGGTCTTTACTTCCTGAGTCGAAGGACATTCCTGAGTCGAAGGACATTCCTGAGTCGAAGGAAATTCCTGAGTCGAAGGACACTGTTTTAAAGGGAAACAAAAACTCAATTGAAGCTTGTATGAAGATCATTTCCTTCTGAATCGAAGGAGACCTATTTGAAGTCACATGCCCAGATGAAAGAGGCACGCTAGCAGCAACTTTTGAGTAATCGAAGGAGGTGCAAAGTCCAATCGAAGGAGGCTGAATCAAAGGAGACCTATTTTCCTCTAAATTTGTCAAAATGTTATTTTTATATGTTTTCTCCCTTTTTGACAACTTCCTCTTAATTCCGGTGCTGGAAAATCCCAATGTACTTGTGCAAGCTTAAATTTTGAGAATTATTGTGAGAGATTCCTTGAGAATTGAGAGGGCAAATTTTGGGGTACAACACGCTCCCTTGAGATTGTCATAGGGGTGTAGTCGTGGAAATGATATGCTCCCTACGAGGACTTGGCACTCTCTCTGTGCCTAGATTCCTTGGCGTTGTTGGCCGTTTCCTTCTCCTTGTATTGTATGTACGCCTGGGCCTTAAGGAGGAGGGAGTCGAGCGTAGCCGGCGTCTCTATGCCTACAACTTTGGCAAATTCACTGCAGGGGCGGAGCTCGCGCTCAAGGAGGTACTTTTTCATGTTGTCTGTTATTTGGACTTGGACTGCTTCCTTGTTGAAGCATTCAATATATGCCCGCAGAGACTCATCCCTGCCCTATATGATTACTTTGAGTGAATCCTCCGATTTCGGGTGTCGATGGGAGGCGATGAAATGCCTCGAAAATATGCTCTTGAGCTATTTCCATGAGGTGATGGATTCGTCGGAGAGGCTCTTGTACCATGCCATCGCCCATTTTCTGAGAGTGGTTGGGAAGAGTCTGCATTTGATGGCTCCCCTAACCCCTCGGTAGTCGAGGAGAGCATCGATGTTCTTGATGTACTCGTTAGGGTCTGTTGTTCTGTCATAGATTCCCAAGGTAGGCGACTTCTCTAGGCTTACTGGGAGTGGAGCCTCGACAATCTCTCTCGATAGCGGGCCATGAGGCTCGTCATCCTCGCTATCCGTGGGGGGTGGAAAAGGAGAGTGATAGTTTCTTCCTCGTCGATTGTCACAGTCTAGTCTAGGGGAGGGGCTCCTCCGTTTCTGCTTTGGCTCGGGAGAAGGCAATCGAGCGCAGTCGATTTTCCTTTTGTCTTTCCTCTTCTTGAATGAAGGGGAGTCTTGATCTCTAGTAGGAGGTGTACAGTTGCGTTTCTTGAAGAAAGAAATGTTGTGCCTCTCCTTTCTGGGTAGTGGGCCACGCCTGAGGGGCGATGCACTGGGGGAGTTTTGTCGTTGGATTCTCCAAGAAAGAGATCTTGATCGCCTGTTCTCCCAGGCCCATATCCTTTTATTTTGTTGTAGGATGAGGGCGTTGGTCTGATTCATAGCAGCGAGTAATACTGCCATGGCCGAGTCGGTGTTGATAGGGATGAGAACTAGTTGCATAACTTCTTGTAGTTCCTCGGTGAGATTATTAGAGTGGCCCTTATCCAAGAATTGGTCATTGCTGCGCCGGGAGTCAGTGGAATCTGGAGACGCGGTCTGTCCGTCCCGGAAGCCCGGGTTATCCTCAAGGTGAGGATGTTCCTGACTTCCGTCGGTTTTGCGAACAGGGGAAATAATGGTCTTTCCGGGCATGTGAAGATCACCATGGTCGGCTATGATTAGTGAGAGGAATCTTGAAAAAATTGCTTTGATCTTAAGTTTCAAGGAAAGAAATACGGGGAGAGATGTTTCCCATAGACTACGCCACTGATCTTGCCGGTTAATCAGAACCTGAAAAGTGGCCGGAAGATAATCTGTAGTCGGGCTGTGAAGTCGAGGAGAAAAGGGGGTTGTACCTGCAAGGCACTCCGACGATCAAGTAAGAGTGGGAACAAAGAGGTACAAGCAAAGTATTAGGTGGTGAATAGTGAATATTTGATACCTGGCCCTCACAGGTGTGAGGGTATATATAATGCCCCTGGCGCGTGGCCATTGGTTCCTGATTTCACGCCTAGATATATGGGTCCATGAAATTAGATTACTGCTAGGACTTGGTCAAACCGAACATATGTACTCGTAACTAGCCGTTGGTCCCGAGGAGGGGGTTAGTTGAGAGCATCTCTCTTGTCGGTTCTTGGTGGCCTGCATGATGTTGATGTCGGGAAGGCTGGGAGGATGCTCGTCGGTAATCCTAGGCCAGTGCTAGTTCAGGAGGACAAATGACCGAGATACTCGATAGGTGGCGGGAAATCTGGGTCACGGTCGCGCGGGCCGTACCAAAGGAGATGTCCTGGACTGGGCCCAGTCAAGCTGTCAGGCCAATCTATAACAGTTTTATTATGAGACATTTCGATACACACTAGGCTATTTTCGACACAACCTTGTTTCTATCGAGCAACCTGCTTCGACGTAAGATCCTAGCTCTGCCACTGGTTAGTGAAGGTGTGATAAACACAAGAAATGGGAGTTTGAATTGGGTTTCATCAAATTAATTCCTTTTCGCTGGTGACGAACCAAGTAAACTTAGAACATAAAAATAAATGACACGATTACTTTTACCATGGTTCGTTGTTAACTAAGTGTTGGCTCCTAAATTCGACACCCTTGTTTTATTAATGTCAGCCATTAAAGCTGAAGGATGTTTTCGACTGGCTAAGTCTGTCGAAATGCCCGTCGAAAGATGGCAAAGTACTTAAGAAATTTCTTCCAAGGGAGAAGTTGGTTGCCTTCGACGTCGAAGGAGTTTCTCTTCGAAGATGTTTCTCGACGAAGGCGTTCGATGGTTCAGAGTGGAGCAGTTTGAAATTCAAGCGTTTGGAGGGAAAACGGTTTCCAGCGGTTACCAAGTGTGACGTGCGAAGATCTGGAGCGTCGAACGTGGAGAATGTGCCAAGTGGAATCATCTCGAAGCAGTGTAACTGCCCGACGGTTACTTGGGATGTTTTAGTATAAATAGTAGTAGTCATGTAAGTTCTCGCGTGTGTTCACAATTCTATACATAGTCACTCATATAGATTCGAGTACCCAGCGTGTGAGAAAGAATTGTTGAGAAATGTATGTGTGAAACACCAACTTTATTAATCAAAGTCATTTACTCTTCCAGAAATTTACTTGCTTTCCTCTTTACATTCCTATCGAAGCCTTTTACTTTAAGCCTTGTTTATTTTACCAAGTCCTTTATTCATGCAATTTTATTTAAAGCCTCTTTATTTAAAGCATTATCCAATTTAATCAAACTTCAAAATCAACCTATGTCCTAGGATCAATCTGATCGATCCTGCGAGTAACCAAATAAGTAACCATTTGGAGGATCAGCGGTTGTTTACCAAAACCCTAGGTAAACAAATTGGCACACCCGGTGGGACAGTGTGTTGATTGTTGAAAATAATCTCATCTTTTCGAGTTGTATGTTATTGAGAAGTGGTAGAATATACACTAACGATAACAATACTGCCAGAAGAAGGGAAGAGATGGCGAATCCGCCAAACAATAACGAAATCCCACAAACGAATGTGGGAGCAACGGTTAGTACGACCGTAAGTGAAGCGACGACTGTTGGTTCGACACCAGCAGTAACGGTCACAGCAACGGGGCCAATACCTTCGTTCACGGGCCCCAGGATGCCTTTGGGAACTCCCCCACCAAGGGGAAATGTAGGCACAAGGCCTTTTGTTCCCCCAGGATTTATGCCACTTTATGGTATGCCAACTTCTGAATTGGCTAGCCTGACGAATGCTGCGTCCACTTTTTCAGACCCTTTAGTGAGTGCCTCTTCGCCACTCCAAGGTTCTGGAGTAGGCATGGCGAATAGAAATAGGACCCAACTCTTAGGAGGAACGTCCCAAGTAGCCCATGGCCTTACAAATGCCTCGACAGCAGTCTTGAGGCAACAAATGGACGAAAGCAACCATGATATGGTGCAAATGTTGGCACAGACTTTGAGTACAGTGCTAAACCCTCTAATACAAAACACTACTCAATCGAATCAGCAAGTGACAGCACAAATGACGCGTTTGGCTGATTTCTTTGGAGTACCCCAACCTATTCGACAGCCCCAAAGGGCGCAGATAAGGGGTAACCAGGGGATATTCTTAGAGGAAGAAACCACAATCAACCAGGCTCAACAGCCTATCGAAGAAAACCTTAGGGCACGATTGGAGCAACCTGTCGAGGAACCTAGGGTAATAACCCCAGAGGTAAGGTTAGTTAACAGAAATCAAAATGCTGACGAAGTAGTCCAGCATATCCAATACCAAAATACGGGTTTGGAAAATAATCTGGCAACCATGATCAAAAGGATCATGACTCAAAATGGGATGAACATGGGCTTTCGAAGGCCCAACTTCACATCTCCATTGTCAGAATACGTGTTACAAACAGACTTACCTCCTAGATGCAAAGTCCCCAAATTTACTAAGTTCTCTGGGGACACGACAGAATCTACTGTCGAGCATGTGGCGAGATATTTGATCGAAGCAGGCGACATTTCGAATAACGAAAACCTAAGGATCAAGTACTTCCCAAGTTCTTTAACAAAGAACGCTTTTACTTGGTTTACGACTCTCCCCCCCAATTCGATCCATCATTGGACCCAGTTGGAAAGATTGTTCCATGAACAATTCTACATGGAGCAAACCAAGATAAGCCTGAAAGAATTGGCCAGTGTGAAGAGATGTTTCACTGAACCTATAGACGAATATCTAAATAGGTTTAGGTTGCTCAAGGCGAGATGTTTTACACAAGTGCCAGAACATGAGTTAGTTGGAATAGCCGCAGGCGGTTTAGATTATTCCATTAGGAAGAAGCTAGACACCCAATACCTGAGAGACATGGCCCAACTGGCCGATAGAGTTCGACAGGTAGAACGCCTCAAAGCTGAAAAAGCAAAGGCAACGAAAACTCACAAGAGAGAGAGGATAGCGTACGTTGAGATGGATGACGAAGATCCAGAATCCTTCGACGATACTTTAGCTGTCGAAGAAGGAGAAGTCGATTTAGCAGAACTGAAACAAGGGCCACCATACTCTTGTAAACTGTTAGTCCCCTCAAGTGGGAAAAATCCCATTGGTCCAGAAAGGACCAACGATAGGTTCCCAAAAAAGACTTATAGTTTTGACATCACAAAATGTGATGAAATATTCGACTTGCTGGTTAAAGATGGCCAAATGATAGTACCCCCAGGGGTAAAAGTGCCTCCTCTTGATCAAAGAAAGAAGAGAGGTTTTTGCAAATATCATAATTTTTTGGGCCATAAAACTTCTCAATGTTTTCTTTTCAGGAATCTTGTGCAAGACGCTATCGAAGAAGGGAGGTTGAAGTTTGATGACAAAACCCCCATGGCTGTCGACTCAAATCCATTGCAGGCTGAAGCCCACTATGCTGAGCCCTCTGAGGTGAACGTGATAGAAGCAACCAGGAGCCAGTCGAAGAAGCCAGGAATTAAAATGGTCGAAGTCTCAAAGGACCACATCAACATGCCAATCTTTGGCAGTTTTTCTGGGAATTTATCCAGGAAGACAATTGAAGCAGTTCAGAAAGCGGTCGAAAGCCCGAAGTTGGAGACCGCTGAAGCACAAAAAACTGGACCAAAACCCAGTTCCCACTTGGCCATAGTTCAAGGCCAGACGGAGAATCTGGAGATACAAATGAAGCAGTTAACTCTTGCTAATAAAGATACAATGAATATCAACATGGTCGAACTCTCTGACCCAAAATCATCAGAAGAGGCCATGAGGCAAGAACAAGCTAATAAGACTGCTTTCCCTCGGGAAAATGAAAACTTGGCAGATTTTCTACAAAGATGCCAGAAAAAGAAATCAGAGGTGATGCTGTGTCCAAGATGCAGTTCGATCTTTGACAAAAAAGCTGCTGAGCACATTCAAGGCGTAAGAGCAGCGAATAAGAGAAGGGAAAATGTTAATCTTCGACATGACCCCAGAAGAACTTCCCAAAGAGGTTCAAACCAAGAAAAGAGGCCATTGACTTTTAGGCCTCCCACAAATGTGCCAGTAGATACTTGGTACAAAACCTCTGGTCGAAAAAGGCCAAGTGAGGAGAGATGGCACTCTTTCGACGTGCCAAGGGGTTCCTCTTTGACTCAAAAGAAAGAGCCTCAGGTTGCTGCACCTAAAGTTGCACAAGTGTCAAGCAACTACAAGGGTAAAAATCCCATGTCTCGATCTCAATGGAGGAGATACCAAAGGAGACGAAAAGCTGAAAGGGAGGCTGCCAACGAACCAAAGGCAGAAACCAGTTCGAATGTTCCTCAAAGGAAGCAAAGGAAACCTCTAGAAAGAGAGCCAGTAACGAACAGGCTAGTTTGGCCTAACCAAAGTGAAGTCGAAGACGAAGACGATGCTGAGTCTGATGATACTTTGGACATAATGGTGAACATAGTCTCAGTGCTGCCCAGAGAATTCAATCGACAAGTAGAGGTCGAAGCAAGTGACTGGGAAGTGGAACAAGAAATGGCCAAACATAGGCCAGTGTGCTATTTTGTCATGGACAATGGCACCACTGAGGAACAAAATGGGTTCTTCGAGCCACCTACAGAGGCGATGAAAAATCACCTCAAGCCTTTATTTATAAGGGCTAAACTCGAAGAAACTACTGTGAATAAAATATTGGTGGATTGTGGGGCAACCATCAACATTATTCCTCACTCTATGCTAAGGAAAATTGGCAAAAGGGATGAGGACATTAAGCCTCACAACATGGTCCTGTCGAACTATGAGGGCGGCATAGGGACCACTATGGGAGTGATCCAGTTGGATATCAAAGTAGGGTCTATCCTTCGACCAACGATGTTTATGGTCATATCGGCCAAACCTAACTACAATCTTTTGTTGGGCCGTGAGTGGATTCATGGTGTTGGAGCTGTGCCATCATCAATGCACCAGAGGCTGCTCCTATGGCGTCCAGATGGGATGGTCGAAAACATAGAGGCAGATCAAAGTTATTACCTAGGCAAAGTGAATCACCTAGGGTTGGCAGATTTCGACAAGAATTTGGCTCACATAGGGCCATGTCCAACACCTGACTTCGACATGGCGCCAGCGCCAAACACTTTTTGTTCCCTATACCTGCATCCTAAGCATGGTTTCCAATGGGACAGAGAAGACTTGTCCCACATAGACTTCAGTGGGTTAACTGATATCCAACCAACTGGTTGGGGAAGTGAATTCAGTGATAATGACTGAATCACAATCTTTGAAGCGAATTTCGGCTTATGTAGCCGAAACTAAGATGATAACGGCTCTCGAAGCCGAAGTAAAGTACATGGCCACACAGGCCAATGATCAACAGTTATCTGCTGCAGGTCCAGGAAAGGATTTCGATCCAAAACCCCCTGATATCATGCCAGAAGAAATGCAGGAACAGAGGCTCGACGTCATCTATGACGATGAGCCTTTGGGCTTCGAAAAGGACCCCTTGGCGAACAACATTAAAATGTTAGCGCAAGATCCTTTAGAAGAAATCAACTTAGGCGAAGGGTCGGAAAAAAGGCCAACTTACATCAGCGCCAAAATTGATCCAGAACTTAGGTTGGAAGTAATCCAATTGCTGAAAGAGTTCAAAGACTGTTTTGCATGGGATTATGACGAAATGCCTGGTCTCGACAGAGGATTGTAGAACTTCAGTTGCCAATCAAACCTGGGAAGAAGCCAATCAAGCAAAATCCAAGGCGCTTCACTCCAAAAATTCTGTCGAAGATCAAGACGGAAGTCGAAAGACTGCTGAAATGCAAATTCATACGTGTTACAAGGTATGTCGAATGGATTGCAAACATTGTGCCAGTAATTAAGAAAAATGGTACGTTAAGGGTGTGCATAGATTTCAGAGATTTGAATGCTGCTACACCCAAAGATGAATATCCTATGCCTGTGGCGGAAATGCTAGTCGATTCTGCCGCTGGCTATGAATACCTGAGTATGCTCGATGGTTATTCAGGATATAATCAAATATTCATTGCTGAAGAGGATGTGTCGAAAACAGCTTTTCGATGCCCTGGGGCCTTAGGCACTTACGAATGGGTAGTGATGCCTTTTGGCCTAAAGAACGCTGGGGCAACATACCAGCGAGCAATGAATACTATCTTCCATGATTTTATTAACACTTTTATGCAAGTATATATTGATGACATTGTTATAAAATTTGTTTCCATGAAGAATCATATTGACCACCTTCGACAATCATTCGAAAGAATGAGAGAACATGGTCTGAAGATGAACCCTTTGAAGTGTGCGTTCTGTGTGAAAGCTGGAGATTTCTTGGGCTTCGTTGTCCACAAGAAAGGAATCGAAATCAACCAGAACAAGACGAAGGCAATTCTAGAAGCGAAAGCGCCATCGAATAAGAAGGAACTGCAATCTCTCTTAGGCAAGATAAATTTCTTAAGGAGGTTTATATCTAATCTAAGTGGGAAAGCTCAGGCCTTTTCACCCTTACTTCGACTGAATAAGGAAGGGTTCGAATGGGGGCAAGAGCAACAAGAAGCTTTCGACAAAATCAAAGGGTACCTCACTAAGCCACCTATTCTGGTGCCTCCTTGTAGCAATAGGAGTATGAGATTGTACATAGCTGCGTCCGACAAAACTCTGGGAAGCATGTTAGCCCAAGAGGATGAGAATGGAGTCGAAAGACCCATTTACTATCTCAGTAGAGTTTTGAACGATGCAGAAACTAGATATAGTGAAGTTGAAAAATTGTGTCTATGTCTGTATTTCTCTTGTACAAAACTCAAGCAATATATAAAACCAGTTGATGTGTATGTTTCGTCTCATTTTGATGTTTTCAAGTATATGTTGTCGAAACCTATCTTGCATAGTCGAATTGGCAAGTGGGCATTAGCATTAACTGAATACTCCTTGACCTTTATGCCTCTTAAGGCAGTAAAAGGACAAGTGGTTGCAGACTTCATAGTCGACCACTCAATTCAAGTTGAGGATATTAATTATGTGGAGATAGAGCCTTGGAAATTCTACTTCGATGGTTCCAGCCATAAAGACGGAACAGGGGTAGGAGTCTTGATTATTTCTCCAGATAAAATTCCAACAACATTCAAGTACAAAATATCAGGTTCTTGTTCGAACAATGAGGCTGAGTATGAAGCTCTAATTACTGGCCTTGAGATATTGTTGGAATTGGGGGCAACTCGAGTCGAAATAATGGGAGACTCAGAGTTAGTCATTAAGCAAGTCACAAAGGAATATAAATGCATAAGAGAGAATCTCATTATGTACTTTGTGATAGCAAATCGTTTATTGAAAAAATTTGAAACGGTCAATATTTGACACATACCCAGAGTCGAAAATCAAATAGCCAATGACTTGGCACAGATTGCATCTGGGTATAAGATTTCAAAAATGAGACTGCAAAGAGCAATCGAAGTTCGAGAAAAGATAAAAGCAACTTGTCTATCACCAACAGACTTGGAATCGACGAGACTAGGATATGCTGATCAAAGTAACTTCGAAATTTCGTTCATAGATAATTTGTCAGAGCAAGATTGGAGGAAACCCATTGTGGACTATCTTCAAAATCCAGGAGCTTCGACAGAATGAAAAACAAAGTACAGGGCGTTGAGTTATGTACTCATGGGTAATGAGTTATTCAAGAAAACGCCTGAAGGGGTATTGCTAAAATGCTTAAGTGAAACTGAAGCATACATAGCCCTTTCGACTACGCATGCTGGGGCATGTGGGGCTCACCAAGCAGGCCATAAGATGAAATGGTTGTTGTTTCAGCAAGGACTGTATTGGCCCACTATGCTGAAAGATTGTGTTGAGTTCGCCAAAGGTTGTCAAGAGTGTCAAGTCCATACAGGCATCCAACATGTACCAGCAAGCGAACTTCACTCGATAGTGAAGCCTTGGCCCTTTAGAGGATGGGCGTTGGACCTCATTGGAGAGATTCAACCAACATCATCCAAGAGTCAGAAATACATACTGGTAGGCATTGATTACTTTACTAAGTGGATCGAAGCTATCCCTTTAGTCAATGTAGACCAGGAAAATGTCATTGAATTTATTCAAAAGAAAATTATCTTTAGGTATGGAATCCCTGAGACGATAACAACTGATCAAGGATCAGTTTTCACTGGTCGAAAGATGCAGGAATTTGCTCAGGAAACAGGTTTCAAACTCCTAACATCAACGCCTTACTATGCACAGGCAAATGGTCAAGTCGAAGCAGCCAACAAAGTGGTGATTGGCTTGATAAAGAAACATGTTGGGAAGAAACCAAAGAATTGGCATAAGACGTTAGACCAGATTCTGTGGGCTTGTCGAACGTCCCCAAAAGAAGCCACTGGTACAACACCGTACATGCTAACTTTTGGCCATGATGCAGTGTTGCCAGCAGAAATTTGTCTTCAATCTGCAAGGGTTCAGAGGCATTATGATATTCCCTCTGAAATTTATTGGAACATGATGCTAGACGAACTGGTGGATTTAGACGAAGAGAGATTGCGCGCTCTTGACCTACTCAGGCTCCAGAAGAAAAGAGTAGAAGACTCTTATAATAAAAAGGTAAAACCTAAGGTATTTTTGCCTGAAGAACTAGTTTGGAAGGTAATTCTTCCCATGGATCGAAGGGATCGAAGCATGGGGAAATGGTCACCCAAATGGGAAGGACCATTCAGAGTTATCCAAATTTTTTCTGGTGGAGCCTATGAAGTCGAAGAGTTAGGTGAAGATAAAAGGCTCTTGAGAGTAAATGGTAAATATTTGAAAAAATACAAACCTACACTTCAAGAGATAAAAATAAAATAATAAAAGAACAAGACTAAATTAACCATAAAAATGCCAAAATGGAAATTTTATAAATTTTAGCCAAGATGGCAATGTTGTCGAATATAGATTACAAAATATGGTTACAAAAGCTGAATCAATCAAAAGGGAATAGAGTCCTTGAGTCGAAGGTACTTGGCTTGCTGCAGCTCCAACCTTTTCTTGCACCAGGCGTTCTCCTGCACCAGTTTGGCAATCTGAGCGTCGAAGCCTTGGGCCTTCTCAGCAAATTCCAGGCCTTGTTTGATTTCAGTTTGACTCTCGGTGTCTGAGACGCTCGAAAGAAGTTCCTCCTTGCGTATAGTGTTGGCATTTATCTTCGCCTCTATTTCTTCGATTTGTGCCCTGAAGGAAGCATTCTCTCGATCGATGGCATCGACTTCTTCCTGCATAGATGCTTTTTGCTTCGACAACTCCGCAATTCGAGAAGTCGTATCCGAAACAGCAGTCCACGCAGAGGAGCTTTTGCCATATAACACCTCAAGCTGACTATTAAAACCCCTTTGGCGCCTATAATCTGCTGAGACTTGATCAATCATAGAGTGCAACTCCGTGATCAAGCCTGAAACTTCTGGGGCTACAGCTAACAAGTCGACAGCATTCAAAACATCCCTCAAGTATGATGGAGCAGTGGGGTCCCCCTCTAAAGCCTTCATCAAGTCCTTCTTGAAAAACTGGGCCTTAACCTTCGCCAAAGCTTCATCAAGAGGAGAGGTTTCAGTGGACTTCCCCGACAGGGTAGGAACCTCCTGACTAGCGTCAGACGAACTCTTGCTCTCGATGATTGCGTTGAGATAGCTAACAGGGTCAGTTTGTTTCAAGAGTTCCAAGTCCTCTTTCGACCTGTGCTTCGTTGAGGTAGCAGCCCTTGCAACAACATTGTCTTGGGTTTGAGGCTGTTGAGTGTTAGGTGCCTCGACTTGTTTCCCTTCGACTCGGACTGGGGCAGTACTAGCGTCATCTTGGTGCCCTTCGCCAGCGTCACCTTGGTGCCCTTTGCCAGCGTCACCTTGGTGCCCTTCGCCAGTGTCACCTTGATTTTCTTCGCCATCATTGCCTTGGTCCCCTTCTTCATGATTCTCTTCCGACAGATCCACCACCTGAACCGCTTCTGGCTGTTGTTCTTCCATTTGAGGTTCTTCTGCTGGTTTTTCTACCGTCTCAGCATTGGCCTCATTTATTTCAGTATGGGCTTCGTCATTTCCCAAGCCTTTTTCTTGTGGCCTGCTGAGTTCAGCAGATTCCAGCGTTTCAGAGGTCCTTGGTGGTGAGCTCTCAGTGGTGTCCTGAGAAAGGAAAGAGGAAGAATCTTCAGAAATCGAAAAAGACATAATCGAATGTAGGTATCTACACCTAAGTTATAAAAAGGTTTAAAAGATTACCTGTAAGTTAGCTTCAGCCCCAGGGCTGGAATTGTCGCTTTCGACAGGCTTGTTGAGAAGAACGTTTAGTTCCTCCTCCGTTGGCTCCTCAATAATCACTGGAGGTGGCCTGGGCTTTCTCCCAGCAACCTTTATTCTAAATGTTCGACCCTCAGGAGCAGGAGCAGGAACAGGAGCGTCCTTCATCAGCTTTCGCCTTTTTAGAGGAGCAGGAGGAGAATCACCTTCTTCATCGCTCCCAGATTCGACCACCAGTGCTGGCCGTTTCTTGGGCGAAGGTGCCTAAAAGACCAATGGGAATTCGACTTAGCAATTGTATTGAAAGTCAAAAATCGAAATCCAGAAGAAAATAATGAAAGTCTGGTTACCGATACAGAAGGTTTCTTCGAAGGGCCTTCCCCCTGTTGGTTGGTTGTAGTCTTCGCCGGCAGTGTAGTCTTCGCCGGCGGTCGAGGTTTTGTTGAGGGGCCTCCTCCCTGTTGGCTCTCTGTAGCCTTCTTGGCTACAGGCTTTCGAACAACTGAAATCAAATAAATGGTTAATAGGCTAGCAGTCGAAAGAGAAAGACAAAGTAATGTGAGAAGATGAACTTACATTTCTTTATTTTGTCCAACACAAGGACAAAAGATTTCTGAAGCTCATCCACGAAGTCCTTCTCGTCGAAAAACTCCTCAGCGTAATAACTTTTCCACCACTCCTCGAAGGATGGTGAGCAAAGAAAGTTGAGCTGGTAGTCAAATAACGAGAGAACTGTTCGACCAGCATATCTTCTGATATGCTTAATGGCAGCTTCTTCGGTGTAATCATTGCAGAAGTACAACATAGCCTTCTCTCTTGGAAAAATTGGAGAAGGAAGGGTTTGAATAATACTAAACTGGCGAGATACCAGGTTTGGTTGGTATGCAATCAGACTCAAGTGAGTCTTAGAGCTCCTGAATCGAAGAGGCATGATCCTTGGTGTAAGGAACGCCTCCCATATTATTGTATGTTCGTCAACATTGGGACCACTCGACGTCCTTGGATGTGGCCTTGTGAACCATGCTGGGCCTACCTTCCGTCGAGCAAACGGAGCCATAGTCGAAGCAAACTCCTTCCTTCGAGCAAACATCAGAACGAAGTTGGTGAAGGTTTGCTGAAACTCCAGTCCATCTTCCATAGGCGTCAACAGAGCCAGCCTGGTTCCTTCGACGCGTCTGTTCGCTATCTCTGGAGCCTGCTCATTTATTTGAACCTTCTTAGGCAAGAAAGATTCGAAAGTGGCATTGAGCCACAGTTGGAGCAGCCAAAAAGGCCCAGCAAGTAGCAAACTGGCCCTGTTCTCGATAATTTTTAGAAGAGTTGCCCCATTACTAATCGAATCATAGAGGCTAGCCAAGATCAATTCTGCCAAACAGACATTTTGGCCATGATGGAGTTGAGTGGCGAGAGTGACCATCTTCTTGGTCACTTGTAGGGACTTCGAGCAAAATACGAAGCGAGTCAGCCATAAGGCTAGAAACGCTATGTGTTCGACATCCGACACAGCATCTGTCGACCTGTCGTGATAGTGGTTGATGAAAGTGGTATATGTTGGTTTGGTGTCAGAGAATCCAATTTGGTCCTCCGACATCTCCTCCGGATCGAAGTAGTCCCCGGTGGGTCGAAGGCCAGTGATAGCGGCCACATCGAAGAGTGTGGGAGTTAGCATCCCACAGGGAAGATGGAAAGTAAAGTGGGAGTAGTCCCAGAAAAGCAGAGAAGCTATCAACATCTCCGGAGAATAGTTCAAACCTGTCTTCGACAGCATCACCAGGTCGAAAATCCCCATCTTTTTCCAGATCGAAGCTTGGCATTTCTCCATCTTTTCCAGCCAAGCAACGTAATCAGGAGTAAGGCTAGGGCCAGACCTGAAAGCCCTAACACCTTTGTTGAAGAAACGAAGGTCGATTTTCTCTTTTGCAGGCTCTTCATTGTCTTCAGCATCTTTCTTGGCGCATGCAACCGGTTTGAGCTTCTCAACTACCGGAAAATAACTCTTGATCTTCATGGCCTCAGAAATACTTGGATACAAGGGGCCAGACATAGCAAAGATCTGGTTGGAATACCCAACCGGGATCATAAGGTGGTGTGAGTAAGCATCACGAACGGCGATGTCCAAGGGTTCAGGGACCCTTCGTTGGCCCGTAGCAATTACTACTGGAGCGGTGACGAAAACCTTAGGTTGGGCGTTTCCAGATGGTACAGTAGCGCTAGGAGCATTGGAGCCAGATGCCATTGTTAATGGTGAGGTTGAAGACGAAGTGAAAAAGGAAAGGTTTTTGCAAAGATAACAAGCTTGTATGAGAATAGAGAAGTTTGAAGGCTAGATGGTGTAAAAAGTCCCACAATGGGGTACTTACTGCTATTTATAGTAGTGGGGGAAAATCCCCAAAACCGAGGACATTAAATGTCATTTAATGCTGCAGGAGATAGTGGAACGCGTGGCATCCCCCTGTTGTTTCAGCCGTTCTGCAGAAATAGAGAGACGCAGCGTGCGTCCTCGTTTTTGAGAATTGTCATAATGACAAATTCTGAAATGACGTTTGGTACTGCACGCCGTACTGAGGTGACGTCTTAGGTACGGAAAAATGATGGTTTTCTTGGGATTGCCAATGGTTGGTAGAAAACAACAAAAAGTGCACAAGTTAATTTGTGACTAAGCGTGAAAGGACCGGTGTCGAATGGCGTTTCAAAGAATGCCTTTTTCTTTCAGAGTCGAAATAAGGCATTCTTGGGGGGCAATTTGTTGGCTCCTAAATTCGACACCCTTGTTTTATTAATGTCAGCCATTAAAGCTGAAGGATGTTTTCGACTGGCTAAGTCTGTCGAAATGCCCGTCGAAAGATGGCAAAGTACTTAAGAAATTTCTTCCAAGGGAGAAGTTGGTTGCCTTCAACGTCGAAGGAGTTTCTCGTCGAAGATGTTTCTCGACGAAGGCGTTCGATGGTTCAGAGTGGAGCAATTTGAAATTCAAGCGTTTGGAGGGAAAACGATTTCCAGCGGTTACCAAGTGTGACGTGCGAAGATCTGGAGCGTCGAACGTGGAGAACGTGCCAAGTGGAATCATCTCGAAGCAGTGTAACTGCCTGACGGTTACTTGGGATGTTTTAGTATAAATAGTAGTAGTCATGTAAGTTCTCGCGTGTGTTCACAATTCTATACATAGTCACTCATATAGATTCGAGTACCCAGTGTGTGAGAAAGAATTGTTGAGAAATGTATGTGTGAAACACCAACTTTATTAATCAAAGTCATTTACTCTTCCAGAAATTTACTTGCTTTCCTCTTTACATTCCTGTCGAAGCCTTTTACTTTAAGCCTTGTTTATTTTACCAAGTCCTTTATTCATGCAATTTTATTTAAAGCCTCTTTATTTAAAGCCTTATCCAATTTAATCAAACTTCAAAATCAACCTATGTCCTAGGATCAATCTGATCGATCCTGCGAGTAACCAAATAAGTAACCATTTGGAGGATCAGCGGTTGTTTACCAAAACCCTAGGTAAACACTAAGCTACTCCAGTCCACCCCCGCAAGGATGACTTCACCTTCAACAAGGACTTAATCCACTATAATTAAATTGATTATATGACAACCTACGATAAGTTTGATCAACCTTATTGGTACCCCAATAAGTCTATCGATCCTTACTGTAAATTCACTCAAGCCGCAGTAGGAGTCTTCTTGAGATCAGACCTTTACTCAATCTCTCAAAGTATCATTCAACAACAATTGAGTACTTTCAGTGTATTATAAATTTGCTTCTTGTAAGCAGATTACACAGACTTTTCAATATAATGAATAACACCTAAGTGTTCTAATGCAAGATACGAGCAATATCTCCTTGCTTTTATAAAAATATACGCAAATGATTTCTCTACAGAGTTTGCGCAACACTTTGGTGTAGTTTTGTTAAGCTTTATTTGAACTGGTAGATTTGTCGTTGTAGTGTAGTTTATTACTTTTCTTCAGCTTCCAAGTTTTCCTTTAATAGCTTGTAAAAGAGATTCATTGAAAGGGTAGAAAGGTAAATCGAAAATTTAGTTGTTGGTTCTCAAAAGTTAATAATGAGAGTAGTCACTTTCAAGCACAAAAGAGCTGTCCTTGCGCCACTCTAAAAGAGTAGAGGTCACAATCACTTTATGTACCTTTTATACACTATCACACGTTAACCATTTTGAACTTTTGTTCTTTATCTACAAAGGCTTCAGATATTTGAATGTTGAACGTTGAAGCTTGTTGTAGAAGAATCTTTCTTAAGCCTTAGAACCTAAGTCTTGGAGTCTTCATAACTTGTCACATAGAACCTTGTCTTCAGAGTCTTCAACACTTAGTTGTAAGAACTTGTTGTTCTTCAGATCATCAGAACTTGTTCAATAAAACCTCATCTTCATAATCTTCAAAACTTGTAATATAAAAGTAAAGCTTTAGAAGACCTTCAAAACTAAACCACAAAGTTACTATCAGAACTTCTTGTTCTAACGCTCCTTAGACACGTTGCAAAATATCAGTTCGAAACCTTAACTTTAACAAAACATGTAACCACATCTTTTCTTCCAGAGTGTATGTTCAGAACCTGATGACGTCACACGTCTTGTACCAGAGTCATAATATTATAGCAGCAAATACACATTAGATGAAACCATTAGTGTATACAATTGTTTTCTAAGATAACATATAAAGTTATCATCAAAATCTTAAGGTCAAATGTTAGAAACCCCTCTTATTATTACAGTTAGAATCATTCATGTATTCCACAAATTTCTAAACACATGTATCATAGTTAAGAGGTCTAAGCCCACATTCAAGTAAAAACTTTGATACCACGTGCATTTGATTCTTATATAACCCAATTTATTCATTATGCTCTCAATATCCATATATGACATTCAATACACATCCCATTTCCAGCTCATTTCATCAACCTTTATATCTACACACAACTTGCAAGGACAATAAAGTGAAGTTCCCAATGATTAATTCTCAATCTTAATGAGTTAGTCTGAGTTGGCCTAGAACAAACCAAAATAAAAAATATAGTGTATCATTTCACAATAGCATTTCACAGTAGTATTTTACAATAAAATGACATATTCAGTTCATGTATCAGTTCATGTAAAGTGCATAGTTCAGAGTAAAACATCAGCATACTTAAAACAAAATTTGGGGTCTTCCTATGAGGGTGCACCATAAAAGAAAGACATTCAACCAATGCTTACAATTGAAATGAAAGTTAGGATTTCAATTTGATGCTTTGATGCAATTTTAGATAAAGATTAAGAAATTTGTGGTATTACATGAAATAAAAGAGTTTCAAAATCAGCATTTTACTTCATTTGTCACCGAGTCATCACCATTTCTCATTGCACCGTCACCTTTCATTCGTTTGTCTTTCTTTCTTTTTTGTTTCAACATTTGAAATAGTTTTACTTTAATAATTTGTTTAATCCCTATTAATGAAATTAACATATTTGTTTTAATAAATTTTATTTTAATTAATAATTATATTAAAAAGTGATCGGACAAAAGAAAATAAATTTTTTGCTATATCGTGTCATAAAAAAAATTATATATTAAAAAAATACACATCAATGATTTTTGAAACAAATTTAAAGATAAAAAGATTAAAAATATTTAAAATATAAATAGGGAGATTGATTTGATAAACACGGCAAAAATTAAAAGAACCAAAATTATAATTTAGCATAAACTATACATAATAATTATAGAAATAATAAAAGAATCACGTGTTATAAAAAAAAACCAACAGAAAAATTTAGAATAAAAAAAGAGTTAGTAATAATTATTAATTAGTAAAAATAAGAGAGAGAAAGTAGATTTTGTCTTTAACACTTGAATGCGTGCATCCCATATTTACAACTTACTTTCTCCTCCATCATCATACCGGCACACTTACAAGTCAATTTCACATCACATCATAACACTACCAACCATTCTGACCATAAAAAAATAATAAATGTATTTAGGTTTCTTCAATTTACACTTAAACCTCTTCATTTTTCTCTTGTCAAGAATACACACAACACAAACCTCTTCATTTCTATCTCCTCGAGAACTATCAAGAACAAGCCATGGCACCAAAGAAGAAGAGAGCAAGGAAGCAGAAAAGGAGAAACTACGATGAGCCTGAAAATGCTTCACAATCTGAGTCAACCAATCTCAACAACACGGTAAAGCTTTCTTGTTCAACTCTTTTCTGTTTCCTAATATGCTTCTTTAATCCATGTCATGTTTAACCTTCTAGTTCTAGACTTTCATACATGCATGGTATTTGAAGTGTGGTTAACCTTGCATGCAATACTGGATCTGATGTTTTTTTTTTGTGGGTCATTCTCATTATCTTTTCATTTTTACTGTAAAAGGGTTTTAGCTTTTCAATACTGTTCAACAAACCATAAATGTAGTATATATTTTCACTATTCTTGGTATAAACCCCAACTTTCAACTTGTTGCTTTTATGTATATGTTCTTCAGTCAGATTCTTGGGACTGCCCTACTTCTGCTAGAAAGAATTCAACTAAGAATTCTAAAGAGGTTTCTAATCGCCGCCGCCTCAGCACCTTAAGATCTGCTTCAAAGCCTATTCAAAATGGAATCACAACTTTGTCAAGAGGGCCTTCTTCTGCTCCTGATGTCATCCAACTAGTCGATAATCCGGCCTGGCCTATCGATTTGGTATGAAATACTGTAACATCTGTTTTATCTTGGTTTTTTATCTGCTAATCACTACGTATTATGATATTTTGATGCAGGAGTATCAAGGTTTAGGAAAAGATTCTGATAAAAATGAATCCCCTTCAAGAAAACTGGTAGCATTTGTTCATCCTCCAACATTGGAGCGAATCCACGAGACTTTGGAAGATGAAATAACAAGTGATAATCCAATCCCATCATATAGCTCCAAACTATCTGAAATGGTTGCTATGATGGGAAATGAAAATGGTGATGATGAGGTTGAATCTGATGTACCGAGCCGTCCTGAGGACTTGGTTAATGGATATCATGTGAAGCTAGAAATCAGGCCAATATTAAGAAGAATAATAGACAGACATGGAGATATTGCTCAGAATTGTGTGACGGGATCAGTGAAACACAGATCAGAATTGTTGGAGATTATCTGTGGAATCATACTGGATTTCGAAAAGAAAGATGTTCGCAGTATCAAAGAAAGTTTTTTGAGAAACAAGATTGCTCTGGTAGATGGATTAAGAAATATGAAAGTGGAAGTTGAATGGCTGCACAAGAGTCTAACTGAGGTGCTGGAGGCAAAGGAGCTTCTTATGAAGTCTAGCAATCTGAAACAGAAAGTAGCTAAGAATAGGAAACTTGTGGAACAGTCTGAGCTCGAGTTAGAAGAATGTGAAGCGCATAAGAAGGAACTGTCTGAGAAGCTGAAAGCAGTATGTGAGAAAGAAATTCTTTGCAAAGAGAATCTGGCCAGAGCAAAGGAAGAGTCTGCTACTACATCACAACTAGTCGGGTTTGCCATAACTAAAGTCGGACGCTTTCTTAATTGCTCAATGGTTGATGCTTTGATTTAGTTTGCAATTTCAGTTTCCTGTTTTCTTAGGTGTAATGGTTTTAGGATTGTTTTATGCGTCTATTATGGTTGCATGTGTAAGATTATAGCAAGTACTATTTATTATGTTCATATGAATGTGCCTTGTAGAAGAAAGTAAAAACACTTTAGTGAAGAAACTGTGTTGTTATGTTTTATTGGAAGTTGAATATTCTCTTATTAGTATAGCAACAAGATGGTTCTTTGTTCACGTGACCCCTTTCAGAAATGAAAAATCATCTCAAAAGTTTACTCATTCTGTCTGCCACGTGATTATTTGCCAAGTTTACTTTACTATTGCTGTTACAAATCACTAGTTACATGTGATCATCATTCCTCAAACTTAATGTATTTAAGTGTTACAGGTCATAATCCAAAGGAGCCTGTTATAAATCACCAGTTGTATATGATCCTCCTTCCTCAAACGTAATGTATTAAAGTGTTACAGGTCATACTCCAAAGGAGTCTGTTATAAACTCCTTTTGGAAGTAATGTTCTTAAAAATGTTAAATACTCTTGCCAAAATGCATCATGATTATCCGAAAATAGTACTCCATTAAAAATTATCTTTTTAGATCCATTGAACAATGAATGTATCTGAACTATATCTTTTTAGATTCATTGAACAATGAATGTATTTAAACTATATAAAGATCATATATATATATATATATATATATATATATATATATATATATATATATATATATATATATATATATATATACATATACATACATATACATACATACATATATATACATACATACATATACATACATACATATACATACATATACATACATACATATACATACATATATATACATACATACATATACATACATACATACATATACATACATACATATACATACATACATATACATACATACATATACATACATACATATACATACATATACATACATACATATACATACATATACATACATACATATATATACATATACATACATACATATACATACATACATATATATACATACATATACATACATATACATACATACATATATATACATACATATACATACATACAGATATATACATATATATACATACATATACATACATACAGATATATACATACATATACATACATACATATATATACATATATATACATACATATATATACATATATATACATATATATACATACATATATATACATACATATATATACATACATATACATATATATACATACATATATATACATACATATATATATATATATATATATATATATATATATATATATATATATATATATATATATATATATATATATATATATATATATATATATATATATATATATATATATATATATATATTCATTATTCAATAATCTTAAAAAGAGAATCTTTGTTTATAATAATGGTCAAAGGGAGTATTTGCTATTAGTGATAGTAATATTATGAAAAATATCATTCTAAGGTAAATTCTCGGTTATCCTATGTAAAATGGCGGCACTCCTCCTCGGTAACCCATACTTTAAAAATCCACCTTTTATCTTAAATTCATTCTATAATTCAAATGTGAATTTTCAAAACTCTCATTTTATTTCAAATCTACAAAATAATCTGTACTTTGAAAATTACTCATATCATACACCACCTTATCTATCTATATTAAAACCAACAATTTACATTTTAATAAAATAATCTCACTATGCTTCATGAGGCTTAAATAGGTAATAGTGGTGTGCAATCAAATGAACAAGAACATGAAACACAACAATTTTACATTTAAGGTAGCTTAGAAACTATTAACTTTGGTGAAAATGTTACATTTACACCGGTTGTGATACGCCTAAACAAATGTTCTAACAAAAAGAGGATGAAATTCTCATTCAATCAAGACTTAACATTTCAAAGGATTCAATTGTTGGGATTGATAAAAGGAGATATTTTTTTGAAGAGGATTGGTGAATCTTACATTTAACATCACGATATCAATTACAAAGAGAGAAAACTTATGACACTAAAAGATCGATGATACAAAATTAATCCATTTGTTCAAAAGTTTGTTGGATACTACAAACAAGTTGAAATTCAGACACTTTCAATTAGATGTTAAGACTGGTGTCTCAACACCAAACCACAATATCAAGACAGATGTTAAGACATCATCTACTGACATAATGCTTTTACAAAAACAATAAATTATGCTGAAATAAATTGTAGAAGGTAAAAGACATAATCAATTGTTAACCTAGTTCGGTGCAACTCACCTACTCTTGAAGCATTCAAGTCAGGAAGGAAATCCACTATGATAATATTAGTTCAAAGCTAAACAACCATAGTTGACAACTTATCACATAATCACTACCTTTTACAACTTCTACATAGGAACCTCATAGATATGGGAATTCTTTCACTTCCCACAATCACCTCAATAACAATAACAAAAGACCAAAAATAGAAGATCACACTTCCAATTACACATAATCCAATCTTTTCTTAAAAGCTAATGAGTGATTGACAATGAACAATGAACAATCAGTCAAACTCTTGTAAGTACGAAGTGCGCCTAAGAGAGAGAGGGGGTGGGGGGTGGGGGGGTGGGGTGAATTAGGTACTTTAAAAAATTCTGGTTTTAGTGATGATGAATATTATTTTTCTGGTTAATGGTGAGTTTAGGAAAGTGTAAAGTGCAAAAAAAATAAAGAGACACGGGCGATATATCCTGGCTCCCCTCACAGTCCGAGAGTACTCTAGTCCCCTTTCAACATGAAAGATATTTCCTTATTGTGGCAAACTTAGACAAGAACTACCAAAAAGCTAAGAACAATCCTCTTGGATTTTCACTAACTCAACTATGAGAACAATCCTCTCAAAGTGACTACACTTGTATCCAACAATCCTGGAAAGACAAGATTTCAAAAACACTTAAACTTATTTCCAACAATCTTGGAAAAATAAGTAAGTAACTATCAATGTTTGATTTTGAGTGAGTTGAGTAGTATTAATCACTTAGAGTGATTTGACAATGAATAATCTTCTCTTCCAATAATATTATTGTACAATGACTCAAGATATAATTGCTCAAAGTTTTATGTTTAACAATGTATGAAAATATGCAGAAAACTTATGTATGAAAGTGAAAAAGTGCTTGAGTTTGTATTTTGAAAATTCAGAAAGTATATTTGGAAGAGGTGTTGAAAATGAATATTTATATGTTCATAACACCCTTTTGAAACATCATGAAGTTCTGAAAATGAATCATGAACAAATGCCAAGATTGAGTGAAAGGTTTCAATGAAAAGGTATTATGAACAGGCATGTGAAAAGTTGCTATTTTTCAAAATCGTGCAGCATGCAATCGATTGCACCCTTTGTGTAAATCGATTGCACAGGGTTTCAACAACTATTTTTTCAAAAGTTTTAAGTGTGCAATCGATTGCACTAGCAATGTAAATCGATTGCATGTGAAGTCAGTAGCAAAAGTAAGTGAGTGCAATTGATTGCACAAGCAATGTAAATCGATTGCACTGAGAAACAGAAGCAAACGTTTTGAAAATTTTAAGTATGCAATCAATTTCACAAGCAATGTAAATCGATTGCACAGAGAGACAAAAGCAAAAGATCTGAAAAATTGAAGCATGCAATCGATTGCACTAAAATGCAAATCGATTGCACTCAAGTGAAAAAAGAATTTTAACTTTGAAAAACTTGAGTAATGATTTATAAAATATTTCTTATTCATCATTGAGCATCTATATCTTAAGATCAAAGTAAATAATATCATTATACCTTGAAAATTATTGAGAACTTTGAACTGAAGATTTTGTCCTTAGATGCTTTGAGCTTGATCATAAATCTTTGTCTTCTTTGTCAATCATGGTTTGTCTTCATCAAAACAAAAAGTTCATTTGAGAAGCTTGATTTTACATTCTCCCCCTTTTTGATGATGACAAACAATCTTGCTTTATGTGTTCTACTCTTCGGAAAGAGCTTTTCCCCCTAAGATGCAAAACTCTCCCTATATATGAGAAGGTTGGAATCCTTTGTATTTCTTTATCTTGGTTGGAGAGTACCTTTAAAAATTAAGACAAGGAAAAAATACAAGCATAAAGTACCACATCTTTCTCCTCCTTTGACATTATCAAAAAGAAGGAAAAGATGCACAAAACAAACAGTAATAAAGCAATATATAAAAAAAAAAAACTTGAATTTAAACCAGCAACACAAATTGTTTAACAATTACACAAAAAATTTAACAAAAAAAACATTGAATAACAAGACAAGGACATAACAGAAAATAGAGTCAGCCAGAACTTCAAGGGTGATGCATGTCCGGGTGGTTATAGGACCAAGAGCCTTGATTCGGGAATTGTTGTTGAAGTGGAGGTTTTGTGTAGTGTTGAGGAGGTGCAGCTGGATTATTTGGACCATATGGTGGAATATGAAGATGAGAGTAAAGGTATGAAAATTGTTGATTCACATCTGTGCGGAAGTCATTAATCTGGGTTGTAGTAGAATCATTGATCGCATTCCACTGGTTGTTGATGTTGGTGTTCATGGAAGAAAATTGTTGAGACATGTAATCCATAAGCTCTTGATTGATTGGACCAGAGGGAGCAGTATATGGAGGAGGCACAACTTCATCGCCTTCGACTTCTTGGTCGTTCCCTTCATCGCTAACAATATCTTCACCAATGTAAGTGATAGTTTTTGTTTCCAGATTGTAATGCACGCCCATCCTGGAGTCAACATTCTTGATGAAAATTTTATTCAGATTTGGATCCATATTCACTTTTTCAAAACCAGCAAAATCCACTCCAAATTCTTCCATAATTAAAGTAACAAAATAAGCATATGGAAGAAATTTAGATTTTGCATCGACTCTCAGCATATGCACCATTATAAGTCTTGCCCAGTTAACACTTATCCCTTTCTTTCTTGCATAAATTAGCTGCATTTCCAGGTCGGTCACAGTGCAGTGGTTTCCAGCTCTTGGAAACATGATATAGACCATAAAGTAATGATATAGACGATCGTCTATATAGAAGTTACCTGCACTCCAGGAGTCTCTTGATGGAATTACTCCACCTAGACCACGAATCCGTTTGGCGCGGAATTCAGCTTCACTTAACCTCCCAATGCTGTAAAAGAAATCCTTTTTCTGGTAGTCATCCCATATATCGTTTTCAGTGTCATATAGGGAACTTCCAGTGTAAGAAATATGAAGGATCTCACCAACAACCTGAGGAGTTATAGAGATACGAGTATCCAACACATATGTCACCATTTTACCTTTTTGGGGATTTAGATTGCTGAAGAACATTCTTACCAAATCCGGGTAATATGGACCGAACGATGAAATTAAGGGTTCTAGACCATAAGCAGCTAAATCATTTTGAAAAGAGAAGCATTCTTGGGGAAAGGAGGATAGCATATCATATTTGGGATTGGATATTATTTTCCTTTGAAAGTCTTTTGTGAATCTGGCTTCTTGTTCTTCGGTGAGAGATGAAAGTAATGGATTAGAAGATGAATCAACCTTTTTCTTCCCTTTTTCTGAAGCTGACACCTTTCTTTTTTGTCTTAAAGCCATGGGTATGGAGTTTAGGGTTTTGAGGATTTTAGGTTTTGTGAGAGAGAAAGGTGTTTGTGAGCTGAGATTTGGAAATGATTTGAGTAGATAGGGAATGAGTGGGTTGTAATAAAGTTTATTTGGCTTGGGAATATGAGAGAGAGGAATTCTGACCAACAGAATTTTCTGTCATAAAAGCAAGTTACAGTAGGTGCAATCGATTTGCATTCAGGTGCAATTGATTTGCACATAAAACAGAACCAAAATAAATTGAGACGCACAGAGTGAAATCGATTTGCATTTATGGTTGTTGTACCCCAAAATTTTGCCTCTCATTTCATCAACATTTATCATCACAAGACTCTTGGAACTCAAGATCAAGCTAGGGTTTGCTCTGCTCAAGACACCTCCTTGCACTGGTGACCTAAATTAGGGTTTGAGTTTGCACATGAATATTTTGACCTACAATGCCCAAAGTAACTTTCATGCTTCATGTTGGACTCACAATTTTGTCCATATCAAGTTTCAAGCCTTGAATCAAATTTTTGCCCAATCAATTGGACAGTTGACCTAGAAATCAGCTGTATTGGGGAAAAAGTTAATTATGGTCAATTGACAGTCAAACCTCATTAAATTTGACCCACATCAACATTATGAACTCATATGAACCATTTGATCAAGTTTGGACCACAATTCCACAAGAAATTTGATCAGATCACCAAAAGGGCAAAATGGTCATTTTTAGGGTTTTGACTGTACAAAGGCAATTTTTGACTGTTTGATCTAGCCAATGGCAAATTAAGCTCAATCATGGACTCAAGGACTCAATGACATCATATTTACCCATTCAACAAGTTCAAAAGATCTCAAATGCATAGGATTGACAGATGAATTTTTCAGTTAATTGATCAAAATTTGACTGTACACTGAAAAGTCAAACTTTGACTTTTTGGTCAAAATCAAGTGCCAAGGGTCATTTTTTATCAAGACATGTCAAATTATGAAACTTGTTCATCAAGAAACCCAAAATTGCAAATTAGGGTTTAAAATGGAAAATTTTCATAACTTAGAAATTTTTGAAGTTATAAAATTTTCTTATTTTTTCCTAACTTTGTCCCATTTTTTCACCAAGATGAAAATGGATTCAAACAAAACTTACAACATGAAAGTTTCAGTCCATCACAAATTATACAACTTTTATTCACAAAGTTTTCTCAAAAGAAGCTTGTATCTCAAGTTGTGATTTTTGGAACAAGGGTACCTAAAACTTTTATGAAAAATATCATTCTAAGGTAAATTCTCGATTATCCTATGTAAAATGGTGACACTCCTCCTCGGTAATCCATACTTTAAAAATCCACATTTTATCTTAAATTCACTCTAATTTTCAAAACTCTCATTTTATTCCAAATCTACAAAATAATCTACAGTTTGAAAATTACTCATATCATACACCACCTTATCTATATTAAGACCAACAATTTACATTTCAATAAAAAAATCTCACTATGCTTCATTGAGGTTCAAATAGGTAATAGTGGTGTGCAATCAAATGAACAAGAACATGAAACACAACAATTTTGCACTTAAGGTAGCTTAAAAACTATTAACTTTGGTGAAAATGTTACATCTACACCGGTTGTGATACGCCTAAACAAATGTTCCAACAAAAAGAGGATGAAATTCTCATTCAATCAAGACTTAACATTTCAAAGGATTTAATTGTTGGGATTGATAAAAAGAGATATTTTTTTGAAGAAGATTGGTGAATCTTACATTTAACATCACGATATCAATTACAAAGAGAGAAAACCTATGACACTAAAAGGTCGATGATACAAAATTAATCAATCTGTTCAAAAGTTTGTTGGATACTACAAACAAGTTGAAATTCAGACACTTTCAATTAGATGTTAAGACTGATGTTTCAACACCAAACCACAATATCAAGACAGATGTTGAGGCATTATCTGCTGACATAATACTTTTACAAAAACAATAAATTATGCAGAAGTAAATTGCAGAAGGTAAAAGACATAATCAATTGTTAACCCAGTTCGGTGCAACTCACCTACTCTTGAAGCATTCAAGTCAGGAAGGAAATCCACTATTATAATATTAGTTCAAAGCTAAACAACCCTAGTTTACAACTTATCACATAATCACTACCTTTTGCAACTTCTACCTAGGAACCTCATAGATATGAGAATCCCCTCTCACTTCCCACAATCACCTCAATAACAATAACAAAAGACCAAAAATAGAAGATCACACTTCCAATTACACACAATCCACTCTTTTGTTAAAAGATAATGAGTGATTGACAATGAACAATGAACAATCAGTCAAACTCTATGTATCAACATAATACATGGGTGACATACACAAAAATACGGTACTCTAAAAAGACTCCTAAACCCTAAGAATCTTGTAAAATAACTTCTCCTTATTTTTCACACCTTTCATTAGTTTTAGGTTTTTCCTTTTAAAGACCTCAGTTGTCCATGGGCTTCGAATTTGCTGCCCAATTTGTTGTAGATTTATTAGCTGATGGTTGCACCAATTATGTAGAAAAATCTCCTTAAATCTTGAAACAAAATAACATAAGTTTTCTAAATTGTCTCAACATCCAATTTTATAAACTAATGTACAGCTGGAGATAAAATCATTTTTTCCAAATAAAATCTTCTTGATCTGTGTAAATAGAGAATCTCATAAAATCATATCAAGAAAGTAATAGAAAAATCTACTATATCAGTTGACAAAAATGTCACAACATCTTGCTCAACATCTAGAGGCAGTAACACCTACTATGAAGTTGTTTAAGATGTTATAACATCTGGTTGTGATACATGTTTTTCCAAATGAAACAAGTTTTACCAAAGCTGTTGCCAATCATAAAATCACATACCTAATACGAGTCATGTCTACACAACAAAATGGGAGCTTCGAGAGTATTATCATTCCATCTGCATATAAAATCTATTTCCAAGATGAAGGTGAAAAGTTTATATTTGAGCCTGAATGGATATTATTGAAAAATGAACATAAATGGCTCATAGATTTATCAGAAACTTCTACAAAAGAACAAAGAATTCAACTTCAAGATCGTATTCTTCAACTTCTAATCCACTGATTCAACGAGTAGCGAATACAATTCACCATCATCTACTTTTCACGTCGTCCAATCGGTCATAAGGCAGCCAAAAGGAGAAGGAAAAGTTTGTCGAAATGTCTACTACTCCTAATGTCAAATATGATTTGAAAGATGAATTAAAAAAAGGAATTTAGAGAGATGAATCATGAAGAGTGACATGATCTATTGTATAATGGTTCATTTTCAAAAACTTCAGTACACATGAATAAGCATTTTCATCGAAGATACCGAATGAATAAACATGTGTTGCTTTGTATTATTGAAGCTCTAGGGCAACAAGGTGAACATTTTCGTGCTTTTAACAAATGCCTTGTAAGCTACATTTTCGTGCTTTTAACACATGCGCTGATGTCATTTCGTGCTTGAAACAATGTTTAACAAATGCCTTTAAGGGGTTACAAAAGAAATACTGAAAAACAAATCTAAACTAGAAATAGCAAAAGACATCAGCGCTCCCATGGTCATTTTCCTTTCGTGCTGACATAATCATTGATTGTCCTCTCGGTCTCCAGCTGCCTTGTAAGCTTCAGGATCTTTCGTTCCTGCTCATGATACTTCTCTCTGTAGGTATCCCGTTCTTCCCTTAGCTGGATCCAAGATCTCTTCAATGCCCCAATATTAGTAGGCATGTATGGATGGAGGACCGTATAAGGAACCCCTTCTTCATCAGTATGCTCCACAATCACCGGCAAGACAGCTTCGTATGGCATGCCCAGCTTTTTAGCACGGGCTCGAACCCACTGGAGATACAGTTGCATCGGGAGAGAAGTCTTCATTCCTAGCTCATGCAGATCAGACCTGTTGACCCTGTCCCAAGCTCGTATAAATCTGTGGCGATGTCCTTCAACATCCCCTTGGAAGTCAAAGACAATGTTTGGAAGCAGCAGCTCATGAGGACCGTCCCTTCGAGCTCGTCCAAACTGTCGTAAGGCCAAACAAGGATTATAGGTTATCCCTCCTCTAATTCCAAGCAATGGAACATTGGGATATTCCCCACACCGATCAATGACAGCTACCTTTTTCATATCTTTAGTGCTCCAAAGTATGTCTGTATAAGCAAGGGACATGATTCTGTAAGCCCAACCCATGCCTTCCTCATTCTTCAATACAAATTTGGGGAGGTGAGAAATAAACCACCTTGCCAGCAACGGTGCACAACACATGAGAGTTCCCCATTTTCGAACAATACGGGTATAAAGAGCATGCAGAATATCACCTAAGAGAGTAGGCACCAGGTTACGGGACATGAAGATCTTAATTGCGTTCACATCGACAAAAGAATGTGAATTTGGGAACAAAACCAAGCCATAGATGAGAAGAGCCAGGATGTATTCAAATGCTTGAAAGTCCAAACTATTCCAGAACTGTTGAGCTTGATCAATCAAGAACTTAGCCAAGAAACCTTTCGTCCCACTTCGGGTCTCCCAGTTAGATACTACATCAGCCTTTGTCATATGGAGGGCTGAAGTAATATCCTCTGGCCTAGGAGCTATCTCCAAAACTATAAAGGGTGTCTGCTCTAGAATAGATATGCCAAGTAAATCAGAGAACTCCTCCAAAGTAGGGACCAACTGATAGTCCGGGAAGATGAAACAGTGGTGCAACGGGTCAAAGAACTGGAACAAGACGCTCATCATTTGCTCATCCAACTTAGAAGTTACCAGGAAGAGGAGATGACCATTTATTCTAACAAAGGAAGAAGTATCAGGAACTTTTGAAACCAACTCTCTAAGCTGAGCAGGTATCTGCACAAAGCTGATTCAAATGGTATTTTTGCGCATAGATGCCATGATCTGCAAAACAAAACAAAGATGAATCCCCTCGGTCTTTGAAATGGTTAGTCTGATGAAAATATGCATGCAATGTCATGACGCATGATGTCATGATAAAAACACACCACAGGTATCACAGATAGAAAACATGGTAAGGGCAAACAAGTCACACAATAGCCCTTAAATTTCAGGCTGGCATGGAGTTTAGGTATTACCCTCTTTCAATTTAGCTGGTTCAACCTGTCCTAGTAATAGTAACCGGGTTCTAGAGGATCTCAATATCACTGACCATCCTCGATCGGTCATAATTCCAGTTTAGCAACCTTTTCTTGCGGCCGAAATCATCGCGAGAGTATGGTCTCAATGAGTGTAGCATACTGCTACTTTTCTATGGCCAAGTTGGTCAATTATAGGTTCTAAGGTCAGTTGATGCTTAATGATCCATTAGCAGCCCCATACTCTCCTTGTTCCTCCACAAGGGATATCGGTACCAACTAATGTGTCACACCAACGTAGCTACTGCTTCAACCGTATCGGTCTACGCCGTACAGTTCCCTCACAGTCTATTGCTACTTACCTAAAGGTATCCCCAGATACGGGTTAGGATCTATAGTAACTCCGATATAAAGCCCACAAAGATAAAGCATACAGATCAAACAATTGAAAATAATATGATGAACTATTCCTAAGGTATACCCCACTTATTATATCCTCATTAGAGTCGCCAGTTCTGTGATACGGTGGCCAGAACCGGGACGTGTTTCCCTATTTCGTTAAGAAATTTTGTTGGTTTGTGTTTGCAAAATGTCGCGGTAAGCAAGAGTCGTCATCGACTTTTATTTTATCCAACAAGGAAAAGAAAAAAGCACAGAAAAATTCCTTTTTTCGAGATATTTCTGAGTACGGGGGGTAGATTATAGAAAGGGAAGGTATTAGCACCCTTTCTATCCGTAGTTATCTACGGGCTCTTAGGTATTTGCTCATCATTTTCAAAATTGTTTTCTTTGTGTTTGTGGACTTTGAAAAGTTTTTGATTTAACTTCGATTTAACTCTTGCTTCTGTCTTCAAGAGTGTAATGAAGTGTTTTTGAAAACTTTGTTTGTAAAGGAGTGTAAGTGTGAAAAAGTTTGTTTTGATTGAGCAAGTACTTAAGAACTAATCTACCTACTCGAAAAAAGAATCGTTCTATGTTTGTTTCCTTTAGACAGCGCTATCCCATTATTAGTGAGTAGGTAGCACCGTCGTTGGAGTTTTGAGGGTCAATTCGAAAAGGGACGTACGGTCACTAAAGCAATGTTAGGACGTCTTAGTAATAACCCAAATGTCTTAGATCATTTATCCGAGGAAACAATATCCGAGGAAACCTTTCCGAGGCAACTTTGATCTTTGGACAAAAGGACGACCACTAAAATATCCTATACTCAATGGTTGTTTACCGAAGGCAACCAAGTGGGAGTGTACCCTAGGAGTGCGCATGTGCGAATGATTCAATTTCAGTTTATTTATCTTTGCACATTTAAGGTTGTCTAACTGTTTTAAAATTAGTCATACATTCTTGTCATGCATCCTATTATCATACATCTAACAGTTAATATTTTGCGGAATTTAAAGTGTGGAAATTAAACTACGCTATTACAAGGCTTCGGGTATTTACATAGTCAAAAGCAAACCCTTTGAAAAATAAAGCGGTAAATGAAAAGTAAAAGCCCTAATTAAAACTATTACAAACTGTGAGCAGATACAATAATTGGGATAAAAAAAATAGCATAAAGCGCGCAATGACAAATTAGATCGAATGCGAAATTAGGGTTTTGACCCTCCTATCCTAATTAAAAGAAAATTTGTTTTTTTTGTTTTTAATATTTTTTTTAAAGAAAAGAAATTAGGTTTTAAAAATAAATGTACAAATTAATTAATGATTAAATAATTAATAAAAATAAATACATGACCTATTTTTGGTTTTTTTTGATTATTTTAGGAAAAAAAATAAAATATAATTAAGTTAGTAATAAAATCTATTTATTCTAATTAATTTTAATTATTTACAAAAAAAATAAATTAAAGTTACCTAAATTAACTAACCTAATTAAATTAATTAATTTTTAATAAAAATAAAACCTAGACCTAATTTATGAAAATTAATTTTTTTGTGATTTTTTTGATAAAAAGAAAATAATTTGATTGGTTAGTAAATAAATTAAATAAGTTAAGTGAAATAAAAGAAAATAGAAAAGAAAATAGAAAAGAGAGAATGGGTCTAAAATAATGGGGGTGTCAATAGTCAGATCTGGGCCCATTTGAGTGAGGTCCACGTTGACCTTGAGGATCCAGTGTATTGTGTTGACTGAGGCTTCATGGTGGTATCTCCTGGATGGCCATCAGATTTGCCCATCCAGCTACTTAGCGTACTGGATTTTGAGGGAGTATGATAGGCCTTGGAGTTATGCACGTATGCAATCACCTGAAATAACTTAAGAAAAAGCACAAATGTTAAAGGCAGGGGTCGAACCCCTGACCTCAAGCACTCTCACGCCTTAACACCAACCTGGCTACCACTGGGCCATTCACATTAGTTGTAATAATAATGCAAAATAAAAAACAAATATTAAAAAGGCCTTTTGTATCAATTTTGCGCGCGGAATTTGAACGAGCCAATGGAATGGTGTCACATAGGTCATCGTCTTCCCCTCTCCGTGGGTAAAAGTCTCAGACTTTTACCTACGGATATTTTGTCCGTTGCTATAAGCCTGGCTCTTCCCAAATCCTCCATGGGTCATATAAATGACACCTAACGCCATGGTTGGATTCGTCTCATCATTCTGAACACAATGGTACCCTTCATCAGAGCTAATTTCACCTGTAAACAAAAACCCTAATTCGGAGCTTCGAAACCTAGCCATGGTGAAATCGTGTATAGGCCATATAAATGCAATTAAATCATACAGCAAGCTTGCATATGTCTCATAGATCAACAATATATGATTAGTTCATCCTAACAATGCCTAAATCATGCTATTCGAATTCAAGAAAAGAGTTTTATCGTGAGCGACTTACAGTGCAATTTGGGACTGGAACGGCTTGGTTCTTGATTGCTTTAGCTTGTTGACACTCCCAGGAATCGATTGGGATAGCTAGAAGGCCTTGAGGATGCCTGAAAATAGGAATTCGATCTTACACTTTTCTTGATTTTTTTTCAAATGTTGCTTTGCTTGTTGCGCCTGTTTCTAACCTAGTTTATGGTCTGCCTTTGTTCTATTTGTACCAAGGAATAGATTAGGGTTCCAAAACTGCTCTCAATCTTCCTCTATCAATGATTTGGATCTTTGATTTGATTCACTTTGAAAACTTTCCAAAATTGTTCCAAATCCAATCTTTTTGTGCACACATGCCTTGATACGAGTTTGATTTGATGCTAGCTGTGTAATAAGACTTGAAACAAGCACAAAATCTTTGGTTTTCAATATTTTGGATTTTATATGATTTGTTTTGATTTAAATTGAATTAATTCAAATCAAAATCAAAATAAAAAATAAAAACAAGATATGGACAAGTGGCAAAGGCTAGAGCTCGTGGTCTATGTTTCCAACTCAAGACAAGTGAAAAATATTGGGCCCATTTGGCAAAATTTGAAGTTTTAGGGGATAGTTGACTTTTGACAATTTTGCAAAAAAGGTCAACTTCACCAATGCATAACTTCCTTAATTTTGACTCTTTGGAGGTGTTTTTGGACTTTTTAGAAATATTGAGATGTCCTCTAATCAACCCTTTTGGACTCATCTCATTTTGATATTCCATGCTCATGTATGAAGTTTTGACAAAAAAGGTGTTTTTGTTGACTTTTCAAAATGACCTATAATGTCTAAATTCATAACTTCTTGTAAGTGTATATTTTGAACTTGGGAGCTGAATATGGATTGTAGGAAATTGCATCCTCTTCAAAATGAGCTTTGGATAGGTCATTTCTCATAAAGTATGATAAAGTTATGCTTGGTCAAAGTTGAGTTGACTTTTCCTACAAAACCCTAATTTAGCAACTTTTGAGTCTTGATGAATTATGAGCAATCCTTGATGAATCATGATCAAATGATGAAATAAACTTCAAAATGAGGATGTTGACTAAAAATCTTGAAGTTTGACTGTATGTGGGTCACAGTTGACTTTTGCCCTAGCACGGTCGATTTTCAGGCCTTTGAGCAATTGACTGAGCAAACTTTCTCTGCAAGGCTTGAAACTTGACATGGATGATTTTGAGAACATATTAGGACAATGTTGAGTATTTGGGATCCCTTGAACTCAAGTATCTTGATGCAACATGAAACCCTAATTTGGGGTAGACTGTCTTAGGAGAGAGCTTGTCTGGCCAACCCTTGGACTACCTTGAGCAACTTGAGGATCTTTCTTGAAATATTTTGAAAAATATGGGAGGGAAAATTTTGAGATACAACAGGGTTGTTTCTGATATATCGAGTCGGGCTGAGGACACAGTGAATGAGTATCATGTGAAGATGAAATTCATGCCATATTAAGAATAATAATAGACAAACATGGAGATATTGCTCGAAATTGTGTGACGGAATAGGTGAAACACATATCAGAATTGTTGGAGACTATCTGCGAAATCGTATTGGATTTCAAAAAAGAAAGATGTTCGCAGTATTAAAGAAAGTTTCTTGGAAGACAAAATTGCCCTTGTAGATGGAATAAGAAATATGAAAGTGGAAGTTTAATGGCTGCACAAGAGGCTAACTGAGTTGCTTGAGGCAAAGGAGACTCTTATGCAGGCTAGCGAGCTGAAACAGAAAGTTGCTAAGAATAGGAAGCTTGTGGAACAGTATGAGCTTGAGTTGGAAGAATGTGAAGCACAGAAGAAGGAATTGATTGAGAAGCTGAAAACAGTGTGTGAGAAAGAGATTCTTTGTAAAGAGAATCTGGCCAGAGCAAAGGATGAGTCTGCTACTACATCACGAGTAGCTGGGTTTGCCATAACTAAAGTCGGACGCTTTCTTAATTGCTCAATGGTTGATGCTTTGATTTAATATGCAATTTCAGCTTTCTTGTTTTCTTCAGTGTAATAGTATTAGGATTGGTTTCTGTGGCTTTAACTCCTCTTATTTGAGGCTATGTTTGCCTCACATCTCATGCATGACTTGAACAATTACATTATGAATTTGGTTGCATATGTAAGATTAAGGTTGACGAAAACTTAAATTTCTGCAGAAGAAAGTAACAACACTTGAGTGAAGTAACTGTGTTGTTATGCTTTATTGGAAGTTGAATATTCTCTTATTAGTTGGTTCTGTGACCCCTTAGAGAAATGAAAGATCGTCTCAAAAATTTACTCATTCTGTCTGCCACTAGTTTATTGTTGCTTTTGCTATAAATCACTAGTTGTATGTGATCATCATTCCTCAAAAGTATTGTATTCAAGTGTTACAAGTCATAATCAAAAGTGTTGTACTCAACTTTTGGAAGCAATATACTTAAAAATGTTAAGTATTGTATTCAAGTGTTACAAGTCATAATCAAAAAGTGTTATTCCTCAAAAGTGTTATGTACTCAACTTTTGGAAGCAATATACTTAAAAATGTTAAGTACTTACCAAATAAAAATGTTACAGTAAGTACTTGCCAAATACAGTATGGTTTTCTCAAAATAGTATTTCTAATACTAATATTATGAGAAATATCATTCTAAGAATATAATTTTCTACGCTCAAACAAACACGCCTTCTAAATCAAAAATAAAAGTCAAACAAATGAATGGATGTTGCTAAGAATTTTTTGGATCATGTTCTTAAACTCCTTAGTCTCCTTGATTCCATCACAAGTTATCATACTTTTCTTAGCAAATTTTGGAATTAATTTTTTAAGTTACAAGGGGTTGCTTTGAACAAGTCTAGCGCATATCATCCCCAATCTGATAATTGCATTTAACCCCTAACTGCTACCCCAATGCCCCGTCACAGAGTTCTACATAATATTATGGACGAAGATGGTAAATATTGAATGGAATTGCTGCTTCGAAGATTTTGGTTCAGTGGAAGGATAGCCCTCCGGTTCAGGCCACCTGAGAGTTTTACCACGACTTGTTGAAGAAGTTTCCGAGTTTTACCCTTACGACAATTGTACTCTTGAAAGAGGGGTATTGTGACAACATGTCACTACTAATTAAATACGATTATTATTATTTATGTTGTCTTGTTTTGTTTAGGATACTTCTAAAATCATGACTTGTCATTTACTATTATTCGATACCTTAGCGTGTAATCCTTAGAGGATAACAATCATTAGGGCGTAAAAAATCAATTAAATAGATAATTTAAATTAAATTAAATTGTAAAAAAATAGAGTATTTTTTGTTCTGTTCACTGAACCAAACTAATTAAAATTAAGTTGATTTAGTTTGATTTTCGATTTTACTTTTTAAGAACCGTCAAATCGATAAATCAAACCGATAACTATAAGTACTTACTTAATCTTTTATTTAACTTATTATTAAACCTAAACTTCATATCAGTCCAACACTTCTTCCTCTTTTTTACACTTTCTTTGAACAAAATATATAGCCAAAACCAAACTCCAAATCTAAAAAATAAAAACCATATGGCATAAAAAATTACTCTCACTAAAGTGCTACTATTTTTCTCGCCATTGTCATTCTTATACGTTATGGTTGTCTTATTCATGTTCAAGTTTTCTTCAGTCATTTTCATTTACCTTTTATGTTTCTTCAATTAATTTCATTATAATCTTGTTATAAAATAGTTTTGATGTGTGTTTGAAGTGTGAAATATGTTAATTTATGTGTATTGAAATTTTTTGTTTTTATTTTTATATTTTATTTGTTAAGCTTTCAAATCTCTTCTTAAACTTTTCATGTCAAGTGCGAACTTTTGTGTTCGATAGTGAACTTATTTCATAATATATAAAAATTATGTCAATACTTCATATGAATATAGAACAACTTGTAAGTGGTAAGTTATTTGAAAAGTATAGTATGAAATATATTATATGAAATATATTATTTGAATAAATAATAACATAAAATATGCTAAAAAATATGATAGCAAATAATATACGGTTGAATATAATTGTTTTAAAAAAATATGTTGAAAACCAATCAACCGAACTAAACCGAATTAAACCGGTTAATTTGATTTGTTCAATTTTTAAAAAACACTAAAAACCAAATCAAACCAAACCGATAAAGATATCATTAGTTTAGACAAATTTTTGACCAAAAACCAATCCAAACTGAACCGATTAGCCCCTAACAATCATTTGAAAATTTTGTAACAAACTTGTTTAAGGCAAGACTATGGAATGATAAAGACATGCATAACAATTAATATCAACTCTTATCTTTTGAGTTTACCTGATCAAATCCCTAACATCCAAATCAATACTTATCATGAGGTGGGTTGGAGAGAGAGAGAGAAAAAAAGATGTTGAAGTAAATGGTTTGGTTGCTAACCTAGTTTACTTATTCAAAATGTTACATAAAAATAATTCACTTACACTCTACAACTCACAAGTTATTGGTGAACCCTGGCTTTATGGATTCATCCTAACTCTACAATTCAAGGGGACTATGGATGCTTAAATAATTATTCTAAACAGAAGTAACAAACTGACAATGAAATACGTCTAACAAGGTTGAAAGGCAAGGTTGAAAGGTAAGTGGAAACGGTAACAGAATATTCGCACTTCGACATCCACAGACTGAATGAGAAATCCCCAACTACATAGAATATATAAATATTTCGGAGACAATGATGCATAAATTATATACTACTAAGATATATATCAGGAAAAGAATTATAATACAACACCTCAATGTCTTGGTTATGGAGAACAAGAATGGTAACACCCAACCAGTGGCTTGGCTGAGAGGAAGGATCTAGAGAGAATAACCAAACAGGTAGAACTCTAGTTTCCTCCGTCCAAATTACAAAACATTACACATAGCAGCAGAGCCAGATATGGGTATTAACAACGAATCCGGTGCCTTCTATTTTTCCTTCCCTAAATTCCGGTTTCTGCGCTGAGACCCTACTGTTTTTTATTTATTTTAGACAACATAAACAATAATGACTGCAACCTTGTCGTCACCCTCAAGATGATATTTTAGTTACATCTTTGCATGATCTGTTGTATTTCATGTGACTTTTGACTAGTTGCCCTGCAGCAATGGCAGACATCAGAGACAGCTCGCCTGCTAAAACAGCTCCAGCAACAATGGTTGCCAAGAGTCTCGAGTTTGATCCTGGTGATTCCTTGCTGGAACCTTTCACACCAAGCATATTCAAACAAGCAGATTGAGATGCAAGTTGCGTCCCACCCCCTACTGTACCCACCTGAGAAGTCAAGAAGAATAAAACATTAGGCCTAGAGCTATTAAATTGGAAAATTTAAGATTAAACTAAAATCTAAGAATGCAAAATCACCTCAATGGAAGGCATGGTCACAGAGATATGGAGGTCTCTCCCGTCATTTACGGCCTCCATCATTGTTATGCAATGGGAACTTTCAATGTTTTGAGCTGGATCTTGACCCGTGGCTATAAAAATGGCAGACACAATGTTGCTAGCATGGGCGTTAAATCCACCAAGAGCACCAGCAATGGCAGAACCAGCAAGGTTTTTGAGCATGTTGAGTTCCACCAGGGCAGCCACATTGGTCTTCAATACTGTCTTCACTATTTCTTCTTTGATAACTGCTTCACAAACAACTGATTTCCCACGTCCCTCGATCCAATTAACCGCAGCAGGTTTCTTGTCCGCACAATAATTTCCTACAAGATCAAATCGGTACAAACAACCATCACATTTTTGGTCCAATGTTCCAATTAAAATGATTTTGAGAGTTTGAGAATAGTGCCAAAGTTCAATTATTTGCACCATGCTGTTAAAAATGAGATTAAACTAAAAAAATATATAGACATAATCGTTTTCTCAAAATGCAGATACAACAAACAGATCAAGCTCAAATATTAGTTCAACTTGACAATTTCATATGTATAGGTGAAACTTTACAAAAACACCTATGTAATTAACGTATGGCATATAATTGTATAACACCTATAACAATAAAATAAGTATAAACGTCAAGGATGACAATGCAAAAGACAAAATAATGTAATTGGACCACATTCATGAAAGAAACAAGTATGATTAAAGTAATGGGACCACTTTCATGAGAGAGACATGTGCGATAGTACAAGCAAAACAAATGGTATTAATGACTTCATGCAGGTTTACTAGAAAAGGATTAAGCAAGTCTCATCCAAAAGGCCGTGGAAATTACCAGATATGCCAATAACATCCATGTCAGGGAAATCATTTTGAAGAAAATCAAGAACATTCTGCACTCCTTTGGAGACCATGTTCATCCCCATGGCATCACCTGTACTGCAGGTAAATCTCATATAAAGATTCTTCCCAGCCATAGCACACTGAATACCTAGCAGCCTGGCAAATCTACTTGACCTGAAACCACAGCAAACAAACATCAAAACTCACTACAAATATATTTTGTATACAAAACCCATAAACTATTTTCAAATGCCAATCCTCTATATCCCTCATTTTCTTCACTCAAATTTTGAAAAACAAGCAATAAATTCAAACATGTCATCCAACATAAAAAATAAATAAAAAAACTCATCTACATCGAACTCTGTAAAATGAAGTAAATAAACACACAAATCAACAAACAAAATAAATTAGATAGATAAATGAAATGAGTAAATAATCAAATTAATCATATCTACGCCTATTAATGTCAATAGATTTTCTTTGAATGTGTCCATATCGCGATTGTAACCTAAGTTCCATATTTGCCTACAATTCTTTGCTATATATCACATCGCAGGAAATGGAACTTCTACCTACCTTTATGGAATCTGTATCCCAAGTGACGACAGCGATTTAAAACGACGCTTTTATATTTCCACGTGTTATCTCTACATTTTTACGCAATTGAGACTGCATATTATACCACACTTCTTCACACAAAATCACTACACGACAAAGATTTAAAGCAATGTCTGTCGGTACATATATTTTTAGAAACTATCCCCACATGCAACATTTTGATCATTCAATGACTGTCAGTACATCACAAGACAACAAAGCCATACCTTTCAGATTCCAATAAGTGCCTATTTGGAATCACTTATTTGAAGAAAACTACTTACATATGCACTAGTAAGATTTGAAAGAGCTTAAGAAAACTACTTACATATGCACTAGTAAGATTTGAAAGAGCTTAAGAAAACAGCTATGATGTTCATGAATTTTCAGTTCATTTTCATAATTTCTCAATAATAGCTTATAACAGCAACTTAAAGTTCAAAAGAAAACAGTTTCATATTTTTATATAAACACTTAAAAGGATAGATGTTTATACTATAAACACTTAATTAGAATCTAATTTCATTTCAACAAACAGAAAATCATTCAAAAGAAATAGAAACAAACCTGTTGAAAACAACAGCCAATGTCTCAGAATTGAGAGGATCCTCCAAGAAGAACTTCAACTGAGAAGCTCTTTTAGCTGATGAAAACCTAACAACAGGTGCTCTAGACATAGCATCTCTCAAAACAACACTCTCAGCACCACCAGAAGCATATATAGCTTTACACCCTCTATTAGTACTAGCAACCAAACACCCTTCAGTAGTCGCCATCGGAACTGTATACTCAAACCCATCCAACAACAACGGTCCCGCAACACCAACCGGAATTTGAACAAACCCAACCGGCATTTCACAACACTGCCCTAAAATCGCATCATAATTAAACCCTTCTAACGGCAAACCTTCCAAGGACTTCCCAGAAGTTCTCTGTAAAGCCTCGCGACGAATCGCGGCAGCGCGAAAACAGTCGCCGAGCCGCGATTCAAGCGCGTAGGAAGGTATTGTGCCTTCCACGACCGAATTCACGATCTCCTCGTCTTCCTTAATGCAGAATAAGGGTTTCGGTAACGTGGATTTAGGAAGAGTCTGATCTGCGACTGAATTAGCGACAGCGACGGGGAAGTTTGTTTGGCCGGTGGGGATAGTGTCGTCGAGGTCCCAGCCGTCGTTGGAAGCGCGTGAGATGAACGACTGAACGAAATCGATTCCGAAGAAACCTAGGAGGTAGATGAAAGAAGCGATGAGGGAAACAATGGCGGCGATCTCAGAGAGAGTGACGACGTGAAGAGGAGTGGAGCTACGGATCTTGTCACGCCATCTTCCGAGGAGGTAGTACGCGACGGAGAAGAAGAGCGTGAAGAAGATTGTGTTGGTGAGGTAGAGAGGGAGAGGGAGTGCATCGGAAGCTTTGAGGGAGGGTGTAGGGGAAGGTGATTTGAGGCGGCGGGAATGGTTGTTTGTCGCTTCGGCGCCGGGGATGGTGGCGGACGGCGGCCGGCGATGAAGGTCCATTGTTGAAGAGATAGAGAGAGAAAGTGAAAAGAGAGAGAGATGTTTGGGAGAATGAAATGGAAATGAGTGGTTTATAGTGTGGAGCATGTGTTTGCGCCAGCGAAGTTGCTACGCTGCCACCGGACCCAGCTTCATGGCTGTTTTTTCTTTTGTATTTTAAGCGCTTTTTTTAATCGATTTTTTTTACTATTTTCGCGTTTAAACAACTGTGACATCTTGTATTTTTATTTCAACTCGGTCAAAATGTACAAGTGTACAATGAATCTACCAATATTAAGAGATTTTTCACTTCTTTAAAAATAGCTTAAACTTAAATTTTTTTTGGCCGAAAAGTTTTTGTGATAGAACTATAGAATATTCGCTTTATTAAAAAAAGACCTAGAACATGCAAGGAAAGGAAAAGTTGTATTTTTAAGTGGCTTAAGTTTTAAAACCGAACTATTATAGGTAGGTTAGACTATGAATTGGAAAGTAAAACGGTCTGGTATTATTAGATCATATTTATAATTGATTTAATGAAAATAGATTGCATTCGGTCAATTTATTGGTTAGATTAGTGAATAAGTGTATTTCTTATATGATATATTGATCTTTTTATGTTTGTTTTTTAATTTAAATTTTATTTTTATTTTTTTTTTAAATTTTGGTGTTCTGTTTAAAATATAATTTTAGTTATATTTATAATTATATTAAATATTTATAATAACTAAATAATATTGAAATTATAAAATTAAAATTTTGTCAAATTTTAAGAATCGGACATGTAACCTTTCAAAATTATCAAAATTATAATTTTATCAACTGTAACATAAATATTTTTGATATTTAATTTGATCAAAGATAAAAGAATTATATATTTTATAATTACAATATTTTTTTCTAATGCAATTTTCATTAAACTTATTTATAATAAAGACAAAATATTCATTTTGGTTCTTTAACTATAGGTTATGGTTCACTTTGATCCCTTATCTTTTTTTTGTGCCAAATTAGTCACTTAATTTTTAAAACGATACAAACAAGTCCCTACCGTCTACTCCGTTAGTCAAAGTCTGTTAAAAGTCTATGTGGCACATTTGACCAACGTAAGTGACAGAGTTAGCGTCGGAAAAACCGACGTAAAAAATTATTTCTGAATTTTAATTGTTGTTGTTCATCTTCTTCCCTTGTTAGTTTGTTGAACTCCCTTGGGAGTGAGATATCATGTGGAAATCTTGCTTGACATGTGGATCTTTAACATGTATTTTATCAACCCACGAGAAATTATGAGCTCAACCCCCAAAACTGAGCGAGAAATTAGATTAACATTTGCAACAATGTTCAGTTTTGGAAATTAATTGATGAATTTGTGAAGGGTCTTCCCCATCTTTGCAGAAGAACTCTAACTCTAATAAAATACAAAACATGTCTTTCAAGATAACAATACAAAAGATGCAACCCTAATAGAGCACTTGATCTAAGCATTGGGAGTTGTACAAAAGAAATAAAATAAATTCTTTTTGTAATATTTGAAAAGGATACATCCAACTCAGTTTTTATGCAGAAACATTTTTTAACCCTTAAATAATAGTAACTAAGTCTACAATTAACAAAGGCAATGAATGATATAAATTTAAAGTATACAAAGTAAAAAAAATGAAAATACACCTCATGTACATGTAACTATAAAGCTTTATACAATAAAGATTTTAGCATATGAAACAGTTTATAGCAACATCGACAAGAAGCAATTTATAACTTAAATTAAAGAGTTTGATTTCTATTTGAAAATGTGACACGAGAAAGTAGATTGGAAATTGAATAGTGAGAAAATAGTGAACATATATAACAGATTCGGTGTGCATGTTCTGAGCAGCGGCGACGTCACTTTGTATGTGGGGTTTGTAGTTGGCTGCTCCAAGTCTTTGTGTAATCAAGGTGAATAGTTGTTAATGGCAGGTTAAGATATTGCTTGCGAAACAGAGGGGTAGTATCGTGAAGATGGTCAAAGGAGATATTTTATTTTTCACAATTTTTTGGATCTGATAGTTATCCGTCGTTTCTCTATTCTTCTTTTTCCCAAATGATATCTCACTCTCAATGGAGTTCAACAATCTAACAAGGGAAGAAGATGAAAACTGCTTTTTGGGGAAGAAGATGAACAACAACAATTAAAATCCAGAAATAACTTTTAGCGTCGATTTTTCCGACGCTAACTCCGTCACTTACGTTGGTCAAATGTGTCACATAGACTTTTAACAGACTTTGACTAACGGAGTAGACAATAGGGACCTGTTTGCATCGTTTTAAAAATTAAGGGACCAATTTGACACGAAAAAAAGATAAGGGACCAAAATGAACCATGACCTATAGTTAAGGGACCAAAATAAATATTTTGTCTATAATAAATTTTAAAAATTAGAAAATTAATTATACGATGAAAAAATACTATAAATCAACAAAAGTTTTACAAAAATCATGTTACCAAAGAAAAATATAATTATATTTTCATATTATTAAAAATCATGTGATCCGACTAGTGGCCCAATGGTCTGACCAGTAATTCAGTGATTTGATTAGTCTAGATTTTTAAACATTAAATTTAGATTTAGTAATGAATTGAATTAGTTTAATTTAATGATTAATTTGTGAATTCTGATGTAAGAATTAAATGAGTTGAATTTAAACCTAGATAAAAATTAGATTTAGTAATGAATTGAATTAATTTGATTTAATGATTAATTTGTGAATTCTAATGTAAAAATTAAATTAGTTAAACTTAAACCTAGATAAAAATTTAAGAATTTTTTTAATCACTAATCAAATGAATTTAATCTAAATTATATACCATTTGATTCATAATTTTTTTACATTATCTTCAGCGTGTAATTGTAGAAATTAATTTCTCAAATTAGAAGAATTTCAATAGATGACAAAAAAAAAAATTCTTAGGATATTTAACATTACTATTACATACTTAAAATTAAAAGAACTTTTATAAATTATAAAATTCCCTCTTTAAAAATTTAATACTTGTTCTAGACTGACCCAATGACTAGAATTAGCCCAATCCACTTCTATCCTTGATATGGTCCAACAATAGTGGCATATCATCCTGGTCGACCACGCTCCTGGGTATACGACTAATGATGCCCGACACGCACGCCTGACTCAGATAGCAGTTGTCTCCCGTCATCCTGACACAAGTCGAGCAGACAACCAGAAAACGTCCATAACAACCATTTATCTGTAATCAACCTCTGCCTCAGATCCAACAACTAGTTACGAGCACACCTGCCCGTTTTGACTCAGTCCTGGCAGTTACCTGTTTTTACCGACCCGCATATTTAGGCCCAAAAATAGGAACCAATGGCCAAGCATTGAGGGAATTATATATATCCTCACACATGTGAGGGCCAGATATTGAATATCCATTATTCATCACACTAACCCTAATACTTTGCTTGTATCTCTTTTACTCTCATACTTACTTGATTGTCGAAGTGCCTTGCAGGTACAACCCCCCTTTTTTCTCCTTGACTTTCCAGCCCGACTGAAGATTATCATCCGGCCACCTTGTAGGTTCTGATCAACCGGTAAGATCAGTGACGTCGTCCATGGGAAAATATCTTCCCTGTTTTTTGTTCCCCAGAATATGAAGACCAAAGATCCTCCTTATTTCACAATCATGGCCGGCCGTGATGATCACCACCCATCTGGAAAGACTTCACTTTCCCCGGAGTATAAGACCGACGAAAGTCAAGAACATCCTCACCTCGAGGATAACCTTGGCTTCCGCGATAGCCAGACTGTGTCCCCAGATTCAGTTGACGCCCATCGCGATGACCATCAGTTCTTGGACGAGCAACATCCCAAGAACCCCACCGAGGAACTGCCAGAGATTCTGCAACCAGATCCCATTCCTTATAACACTGACCGGCCATTGCAGCATTGCTCGCTTCCATCAACCAGACTAACACCTTTTTCCTACAGCATAACAAGAAGATATGGGCCTAGGAGAAGAAGCAGTTAAAGTCTCCTCCTTAGAGACACCGACGACATGATTCCCCCAGTATATCCCTGCCTAGATGTGACTGTCCGCCAAGAAAGGAGAAGCGCGACGTTTCTTTCTTCAAGAAACACAATTACACACCTTCCAAGAAAGATTAAAGCTCTCAATCTTCTAAGAAGAAGAAGAGCGACCGTAAAGTTGCTTGCGGTTGATCACCGTCGCCCAAACCAAGACTGCACCGAATGAGCCCTTCCCCCAAACGATACAACAATTCCCGACGGGGAAGGAACTATGCATCCCTGCCTTCATCCTCCGAGGAAAGAGATGACGACAAGCCCCACTGCATGTTATCAAGAGAGATCACAGAGACCCAGCTCTCAGTTGGCCTGGAAAAGCCACCCTCGTTGAGAGCGTATGACGGTACGACCGATCCTAATGAACACATAGAGGATATCAACGCCCTCCTCGACTACCAAGGGTCTGGGGCGTCATTAAGTACAGACTATTCCCGACTACCCTGAGAAAATGAGTCATGTCCTGGTACAAAAGCCTCCTGGAGGAGTCTATTACCTCCTGGAAACAGCTGGGGAGGATGTTCTTGAGGCACTTCACCGCCTCCCATTGATATCCAAAATCAAAAGCTTCACTTGAAGCAATTATCTAGGGAAGATATGAGTCTCGCGGGCATATATTAAGCGCTTCAATAAAGAAGCGGTATAGGTCTCCACGACCGACACCATGGAGAAATACCTTCTTAAACGCGGGCTCCGTCCCTGTAGCGACTTTGCAAAAGTAGTGGGCATCGAATCACCAGCCACACTTAACTCCCTCGTCTTTAAGGCTCAAGCGTACATTCAATACGAGGAGAAAGAAGCCTCCAACAATGCCATGGAGTCAAGGCACCAAGAAAGTTCCAAGTCCTCAAGAAGCGACGAGCCCTCGATATCCCGTCGGGGGGAGAAAAGAAGCGGGAAGACAAATCCCGAGACTCCAAAGATTACAAGGGGCCTACTGGTCGATTTCATGACTACACCCCTCTGATCACTTCAAGAGAATGCATTATCTCTGAATGCGCCAAATCTAAATTCAAACAGGCCGGGGTGCGCTTTCCCCGACAGACTCCCTCCAAACCCGGAGCCGACAAGAGAAAATACTGCAGGTTCCATAAAAGCCATGGTCACAACATCGACGATTGCATCCACCTGAAGGATACAATCGAGATACTAATCTGAGACGAGCACCTCAGGCAGTACAAGAAGAAAGAGGGTGCCCGTGAGGAGGCTCCAAAAACTAAGAGCGTCAAAGAGGGGAAGGAGTCCCCTGACATCAGCGTTATACCGGTCACCATGAGTATCTTGAGACCAGAAGATTTCTACTTCCTAGACATGGAGAACGTCCATTTGTACTTCTCCTCTCACAGTCCTTAGGAGTCATTCCCCGCTGCGATGGTCATCTTCAGAGAAGGATTCGACATGCATACAGTGGGATCTGTGAAAAGAAGGTTCGAGCAACTTATCAAAGCCAACTCTTACATGGATGCCACATTAGACAGGTTCTGAGGAGGCTCTCATACCCTCACTTTCTACAGGAAGGAACTGTCGGGCGGAGCCCTTAACTCAACTATCCCACTGCTCGTGAGGGCTCGTATGGAAAACTTTGATGTTCAGCACATACTGGTCGATCAAGGTAGCTCGATAGACATCATGTACACCCAGTTGTTCGCTACCCTACAGCTGAACGAAAGCCACATGACCCCGTACATGGGCCCGAATCTCTAGGGCTTCAACGGGGCCAGTACCATGTTGAGTTGATTGTCACCTTCGGAAGAGGGGTAACCTCCAGAGCCATCAAGACTCAATTTATGGTAATGGTTTACTCGTCTCTCTATCAATGTATCTTCGGGAGGCCCACTCTGGCTGAACTTATCATGGTGCCCTCCACCGTGCACCTAAAAACGAAGTACTACACTGCATAGGGGTTAGTCCCCACCCTCCATGGAGACATCCAGATGGTAAGAATATGTTTTGAAGCCTCGACCAGGGGCCTGAGTTCCATCAATGCTCAAACCCGAATGACCACTGGGGCCGTACTGCCTTCCAGCTCCGAGGAAGTCAAGCCACTACCAAGGGTCGACACCATCGATCTTGACAGCTGCTTCTCCAAAGAGGATCGTGCAGAGCAGAGAAAGAAAGGGAAAAAGCCCATGATTGAAGGCAAAGGTTCATCCTTATCCGCAAATAGCGGGGAACTCTCAGATCCTTCATAACCCATCTCAGACGGAGACTTCGAGATCATCCCCCTCGGGAATGATCCCACAAGAGGAGTAAAGATCAGAGCCGACCTCCCCGACTTGGAGAAGAGGCAAATTAAAGCTTAATTGAGGGAGAATGTTGATCTGTTCTCCTAGAGAGTAGACGAGATGCCCGCATTGGACCCAGAGATTACATGCCATCACCTGACCATAGACCCTGCCCTCGAGGCGGTCACCCAACGCAGAAGGAAACAATCCCCAAAAAAATGGAGGTTGCCGAACTAGCTGTAAAAGACCTCCTAGCGGCACATTTTATTTCTGAAGCCCAGTACACAACCTGGCTCTCAAATGTAGTTCTTATACAGGAATCTAATGAAAAATGGTGAATGTGCATTGATTATACCGACCTCAATCGGGCTTTCCCAAAAGATGTTGATCCCCCCCTTAATATTAACAAATTGGTCAACAACTCGGCTGATTTCAAATTATTATCTTTTATGGATGCATATTCTGGTCACAACCAGATTCCAATGGCGAAAGCGGACAAAAAATATATTGCTTTAATGACCGAGTCTGACAACTATTACTACAATGTAATGCCCTTCAGCCTAAAAAACGTGGGTGTTGTATATCAGCGCATGATAAATAAAGTCTTTTGCAACAAAATAGGCGACATGCTTGAAGTCTACATGGAAAGTGTTTGAGCAGGCCAGAAAGTGCCAGATGCGATTTAACCCAGAAAAATGTACCTTTGGCATACGGGCAGGAAAATTCCTCAGATTCTACCTCACAGAACGAGGGATTAAGGCAAACCCCGACAAATGCTGAGCGTTTTCTGAGTTTCCAACACCCACTTCGAAAAAGTCCATTCAAATCCTGAACAACATGCTCACTTCCCTCTCTCGATTCGTGGCAAAATCTGCCCACCACGCGCTTCCCCTCTTCAAGCTCCTCCGTAAGGAAGCTGCCTTCGAATGGACGACCGAATGCGAGCAAGCTCTCACCCACTTGAAGTAGGCATTATTGCAACCGCCCTTCCTTTCTCGACTAGAGAAGGATGAAGTCCTCTATCTCTATCTGGTTGTCTCCTATGAGGCAATAAGCGCAACACTAGTCAGAGAAACCCTAGAAGGGTAGAGACCAATCTACTTTACGACCAAGGCCCTGCAAGGCCCGAAAATGAGATATCAGCAAATTGAAAAGGTGTCCCTAACCCTCATCAACATGGCAAGGAGACTCAGGCATTATTTCCTGGCGCATACCATAGTCGTCTGAACTGATCAACCAATAAAGCAACTGCTCAGAAGGCCTGACATGGCCAGCAGAATGTTGAAATGGTCGTTAGAACTTTTCGAGTTCGATATCTAGTACGAAGGTAGGAAAGCCCTCAAAGCTCAAGCATTATTAAACTTTATGGCCGAAATGACCTTGTCCGCACCCTCGGACGGAGCGTGCCGGTTGATAATTTTTATCAACGACGCCTCCAGTTCAACAGGAAGCAGCATGGGCATTATATTGGAAAATGAAGAAGGAACCCTAATCGAGGTCTCTGTTGGAGCAGTGTAGAGGCAAGCAACAAAAGTTTTGGAAATATTTATCCGAGAATTTATCATGTCCACAGAGATTGGTTATTAAGTTGTCATTCGACAAATCTCTCGTTAATGAGTTTAGGGATAAATGGGTTTGTAAAGAAAATGTTATCAACAGAAAATAAATGTAAACAAAGGTAAAAAAAACTAAGGAAGAACTTATCAAGCCCGCAAATAATCTACTCATCATAGACTTAAATCTATCGACCAGTTACATTCAATCTAACAATACTCATCAATGTCACTACGTATCACTCACAATCTAAGTCATTTCTAACCCAAATTAAGAGACCGACTGTATCACCAAGGAAATGATATCTCTACCTCCTCAACAACATATAAGACAACTTATGTAATCACACTAACGATCTCTCAGTACAACATAACCACACAGAGGCATTAAGCTCTGATACTCAAGTAGATGTCAGCTCTAAATCTATCTATAGAGTTCAGAAACTAACAGATAATCATCCTAGATAAGAATCTAAGCAGTATATGTCTATAAAAACTCAAATCCCTAGCACAGAGCAAAAATCCAGGACAACAATCGATAAAGATTTGTAAAACAAGTTTAATATAACGCCATAGGCGACAAATATACATAAGTTCATAGTAAATACATGTACAAACTCAACACATAAAGAATTAAAAAAAAGAGGAAGAGAAATGAACCACAAATCTCCCGGTTTGTCAGTGCTGATTGATGAGAAATCCACCCCGGATCATCCTTATGCAAGCTTCAATGTTGTTTTCTAAGCTAATCCTATCCAAAAATGAAGGTTGATGGAATCGGGGTCAAAAATATCCAAAACCCTACCCAACAAATGTGTTTTTACACCTAAATATGCATTTATGAATGTCCAACATCGTTTGACGACCAAAAAGCATTGCCCGGTGACCAAAAGTGTCGTCCGGCGATAGATGACAGAAAGTTGAAAACCAGCACAATATTTTGCACTGTTTTGGCCATAACTTTTGAAATGTAACTCCGATTCACGCCCGGTCGGAAGCGTTGAAAATCTTATTCAATGCTTTATCTAACAATGTCTAAATATCAATGCTTGGATACCTACGAAAATGAGATAAAATCAATTAAAATCAATAATATTTACACTATAACGCAATAAATACACTATAACATAAACTATACCGAATATACACTAAAGTTGAGGTTTATTGACAAAAAGCAAACTAATTAAACCGATGAGTGCTAATTATTCACACTAAAATTCACAACAAATTAACACTCATCAAACTCTCCCCAACTTAAAACATTGTTTGTCCTCAAACAAAGTCAAATAAACTTAAAGAAGCAAAAGACGATAATCAAAGAATCACGAATCAACAGGTTTTTGAAAATAGAAAACAAATGTATGCTTAAAAAAATGTACACACGAGGCAAAAACTTATCACTAAACTACAATGATAGCATGTAAACGAAACAAATCCTAAGTACAAAAATCATACTAAACATTCTAAAACAAAACAAGCTCAATCATGAATCACACTGTGATGCGGTGGGAGAACTGACTTGAGATTTTGCGTTTGTGTTTGCAAATGTCGCATTTTAGCAAGAGTCGCCACCGACTTTTATTTTATCCAAAAGGAAAGGTAAAAAAGTACAGGAAAGACCTTTGAGATGTTTTCTTGAGTTCGGGGGGTAGATTATGAAAAGGGAAGGTGCTAGCACCCTTTTCATCCATGATTTTCCATGGGCTCTTAGTTACTTGTTTAGATCACTTGATTTGCTTTTGAAATTGTTTGAAATGGTGCTTTGTGTGGTTTTGAAAGTATTTTGAAAAGAGGCCATTCGTTTAGGCAATCTTTGTAATGATTCTCGTTCGTAAGAATGTATACAAAGATGTTTGTCTTTTGAAAAATGTTTCAATGTTTTGAAAGTTGTTTGGAAATGTTTTGAAAATGTGTATGTGTTTTTGAAAATAGCAAGGATTTGTTTTGAAGTTGATCAAGTAACTAGAAGCATCTACCTACTCAAATGTCTTCCCTATGTATTTTTATTCCTTTGACATTGTTGATTTACCATTGCTTTGGTAAACAACCCTATCTTTGGATGTTAAACGGGACGGGTGTGGGTCATCGTATGACCATGATAACAATGTTGCCAAGTATCTTAGCAAGTTTTGAGGGACCAAGATCATTTGTTTAGGCAACCTTTTGATAGCGTCATCGAGGGACTATGATCTTTTGTTTTGTTTTTGTTTTGCCAAGATAATTTGCATGCATACCATGGACATTTTGTTAGGCAACCAAGTGGGTGAAACCCTAAGGGTGCTTGTGTGTAATGTGTTGTCATTTTACATGCTTTTGTTTGTCTTGTATTAAGTCATTCTATTTGTTTGATTTTTGTCTTATCATGCAAATCCTAGTTTACTATCATGGTATATGAAAGCAATAAATTGCGTAAAAGTAAACTAAACTATTACAACAATTATTATGAGAGGGGGGATACAAGTTTTTGAATGGGGATATTTGCACAAAATAAAACCCTAAAATACTATTACAACCCAATTGAATTATTGTGCAAATAAATAAATAAAACAAGTATTTAAATATGCAATAAAATATGATTATGCAAAAAATACTTTGTATTTGTTTTATGTATGAGAAAAATAAGATTATTTAAGTCCTAAAAAAAATAAGAAAAAATAACATTATTATTTTTGAAAGGGGAAACCCTAATTTTTTTGATTTAAAAGAAAATTATGTTTTCTATTATTATTTTGTCTGTTTTTTGTACGAGAAGTAATAAATAATATTATTAACAAATATTAAAAATTGAAATATGTATGAAAATAATTATTTTTATGTGTTAAATAATAAAATAAAAATATATAGTATTTTTAAATTGTATTTACAATTTTATTTAAGAAAATAAATTCTATAAACCTAATAAACAATTTTTTATGCCAAAAAATAATAAAAATAATAAAATAAAATGCAAAAAATAAAGAAATTATTTTTGTGATTTTTTATTGTTCAAAAAAAGAATAAAAAACAATAAATATAAAAATATAAAAAGAAAAATGAAAAATAAAACAAATATGCAAAAGGGGGTGTGGATATCAAGTCAGGGGGTATGGGAAGCAAAAACAGAAGCCCAAGGCGCGCCAGGCCCAGAACAGCTTCGTCCCTGTCCTCCGTCTACTTCCTTGCGCGCGTTTTTTCAAAACCTGCAACTTGTTATTCTTTGCACAAAAACAAAAACTTGCAACATGAAACATATAGCATTTTTGATCATGATTCCAATGATATAAGATTCATAATCTAACTCTCAAAGATCAGGGAGAATTTCTATAGCCCTAATTTCTGACCTAATTTTTTCATGAACTTCAAGCTTCAAATTCTTACTACTCAGTTAATATAAATGACAACTATGCATATGCACAACTTCACCATGTTAAGGACTACATCTTTGCTTCACAAATCAAAGCTTGAGGATTCCTAAATAGAGAGATAGAGTTTTGAAAAATACCTTGTTCAGCTGAGTTTGGATATGGTAATGTGGAGACTTTGAGTGAGGCATGAGGATCGTGTGAGCTTCCTTGAAGTTCCCTCAAACTTTTCCAATGCTTAGCTGGCCTTGTGGATGGCTGAAACTTCCTGCACGAGTCAACCTGCAACCTTCAAGTTTGAAAATGGTGATGTATAAAATAGAGTTACAATAACAGGACAAGGGCTTGGATAGTTTATGTAGGATGTATGTAAAGTGTTTGAAGTCTTGAGACAAGAAACGCACGATCCAAAAATGAAATGGCTAGTGTTTTGCAGAAGCTGCCCTGTTTGGGCAGAAATTTGTGTTTTTTGTGTTTGGGAAGGTTTCAGACGTTGTGCACTCATGTTCTAGCTTGCAACAAGTTTTTGAAGTTGTATATAGTGATACAAAGTCCACCCTTTTCCTGTTGTACAAGTTCTGACTCCTTTTGCCAACTTGCTTGCATTTGAAGAAAAGTTGAAGTGACTATGCCAAAGGCCTGTACTTGCTAGTTCTAGAGCTGATAATAGTTGGTAAACATTGTCGGATATCTGTGGACATTGCTTGTAACAAAGAAACAGGTCCATGGCTCAAGAATTGCAAATTTGCAAAAAGTTTGCTTTATCAAAATGGCATTGTGCCCTTTATGCCATTTATGGATTTATTCTTTGTACAATGCTTCAAAAGCCAAAACAAAGCCATTATCTACTGAATTAGAATTTAATTATGGAGTGTAGAAGAGATTTAGGACCTGTAATGCAAGGTACAAGCATGCTAGGATCTGATTTGCAACTTGAAGCATTGTAAAAATGGCTTGAACAAAAGTGACAAAATGCCATTTTCTCTTCTTCGATTCTCCCTAACCACAAATGATCTTGGAGAGTTCTTGGACATTTTGGAAAGCTTGCAACATGCTCTACAATCCATATTTGAAATGAATTTTGAGATACCTCTTGGAACTAGGTGAAAATTACCCATGAAGTTAGGTCAAAAACCTGCCTAAATTAGGGCAAATTTTCACGAAGTTAAAAAGTTTATGGACCCCTATTCACAAATTCATATCTTGAGATCCAAGCATCTTTTGGGTAAACTTTGTGAATAAAAGTTGTATATTTCATGGAGGAATACAACTTTCATGTTGGAAGTTTCCTTTGAATCCAATTGCATCATGGTGAAAAAGTTGTGGAAAGTTGGGGAGAAATAAGAAATTTTCCATACTTAGAAAAATTCTAAGTTATGAAAAATTTCAAATTAAAATCCTAATTTGAAATTTTAGGTTTCTTGGTCAACAAGTTTCACATTTTGACATATCTTGATGAATTATGACCCTTGGCACTTGATTTTAACCAAGAAGTCAAAGTTTGACTTTTCAGTGTACAGTTGACTTTTGATTAGTTGACTGGAAAATTCATGTGTTAATCCAATGAACTTGTGATCTTTTGAACTATGCAATTAGGTCAAGATGATACCATTGATTCCTTGAAATCATGCTTGAACCCAATTGGTCATTGGCTAGGTTAAAAATCAGAAATTTCCCTTTCTCAGTCAAAACCCTAATTTTGACCATTTTGCCCTTTTGATGATCTGATCAAATTTCTTGAGGAGTTGTGATCCAAACTTGATCAAATGTTACATAGGAGTCTAAAATGTTGTTGTGGATAAAAAATTATGAAGTTTGACTGTAAATTGGCCATGGTTGACTTTTTCCCAATATAGTTGATTTTTAGGTCAACGGTCCAATTGACTGGTTAAAAATGTGATTCAAGGCTTGAAACTTGATATGAGCAATCTTAGGGGTCCAAGATGGTGTATTAAGGTTACATGAAGCATTGATGGTCCAAAAATCCTTGTGCAAACTCAAACCCTAATTTTGGGTTATCAGTGCAAGATGATGTCTTGAGCTGAGCAAATCCTAATTCTGTCTTGAGTCCAAGAAGTCTTGTGAGGAAAAATCTTGATAATATGAGAGGGAAAATTTTGGGGTACAACACACACCTAGCAAACATTCATCGGTAGATGAAAAACACACAATGGTGAGAACTTTTGAAACTCATCCACAATCTTGCAAACAATAGAATAAATTATGCATTCATCCAAAAATTTACAATGAAAGTATAAAAGCAAGAATCTCAAGGGCTTTTCAAGGTTGTAATGTGACTTGGTTAACAAACAAGTGATAATTTCTAAAGGCATAATTTCTGAAAATCCATGACATCCCACTTGGCGCATAAGGCCAATCTTAAGTGGATGCGTCATCCTACTTGGCGCCTGGTTGGCCAGGCTATTTTGTCTTGTTCAATTCAACTACACTTATTTATTCTCCTACAGCACCTTATGTTATCAACACCAAAACAAAATCTCACATACTCAAACACTCAAAGACGCAAACAAAATGTCCTTTGCACCATAATATGTTATCAGTGCACATTTCAATGGTGAGACGTACAATTGTGATGTTTCTGGATTTTTATTTAGAAACATCAATAAAATACAATTTTGTTTAAACAGAAAAGCGAATTTCTTGTATTTCAAAAAATGACTAGAGCACAAACTTGAACGAGGTCCAGTGTCACACATCTTCTACCAAAATCCGTTTTTTTTTTGTGAGAACCAAATAATATTTTATAAGGTAGAGGTTCAAGATGACGAGGACCTTCAAAATATGTTTTCTACTCATGAGTATTCTGAATATGACTCAATTAGGTTGTACATTATGCTCCAAGTTGTCAGAACCAACTGAGTTACAAGTGGTTGATCCCATCGAAGACGAACAAGTTGTAGTAGATGCCATTGACGAAGAAAAGGAAGATGAAGAGTTAGAGTTTGACAACATGATCAACGATGATTCTGAAGACGATGTGCTACCTTAAATACCTCCAAATGAAATCTATACACCACTTTCGCACATGACAAACTTCAACATGGGCGAAGATGATCCATCATCAGATGTTTTCTTCAACCTGTATATGCAGTCAAATGAAAATTTAAAAGAGAAAGACAAATTTCGTTCAAAAGAAGATTGTGCATGAGCTATAAAAAAGTTTCACATGATAAACTTTGTTGATTTTAAGGTAGATAGAGTAAATCCAGATAGGTATAAAATCAAGTGTGTCCACCAAAATTGTATGTTCAGTCCCACTGCATCATACATGATGAGAAGTGATTGTTGGGTGATAGGTTATATATCCACCCACACTTGCGTTAATTCTACCCAATCACAAGATTATCGTAAACTAAGTTATGATCTAATATGTCAAGAAATCATACCTCTCATTAGTAATGATCTGTCATTAAAGGTGAAAACCATAATCTCTCACATCACTACAGTATATGATTATACTTCGTCATACAGAAAGGTGTGTGTTGTACCCCAAAATTTGCCCTCCCATATTCCTCAAGATTTCTCAAAGGTTGCACAGTCAAATCATCTCCTAAGGCAGTCAATTCAAAATTAGGGTTTTGTGTTGCATCAAGGTCCTTACATCCAAATGACCTCAAGTGCTCCTTAATGTCCTAACGTATGTTCAAATTCAGAAGGTATCCGACTGTGTGAGTTTTCTCGAAGAAATATGGTGAAAAAAGTGTGCTGAAAGTGCAGTTTTTACGCGCTAAAAAATTCATAACTTGAAGATCGTGGCTCATTTTGAACTCGTTCCGGTGGCCAAAATTCCGTCTTGACATTATCTACGTTTTCATCTCTCACGGCTGGAAGCCAATTTCGATCAGAAGGTCTTCAAAAATGTGGATTTATCAAGTATTTTCGCACAGAAAATTTGTGACAGAAGTTTATTTGCGTCATGTTCAGAAAATCATAACTTGGTCGATTTTCATCGTATCGAGCTGGTTCCGGCGCCAAAATTTCACAAATTGAGTTGAATACATTTTCACAGAAGGTATTGAGTTCAAACGGTATTCAAAAGGCCTTCGTTTTTTGCTCAGAGTGCGTGACACGCTGAAAATCCTGAATGCTGAATATTATTTCATGTGGGCCGAAACTTCGAAAATTCATAACTCGACCAATTTTTATCGGATTGGGCTCATATTTTTATACAAGGTCCCTGACTCATAGATCTACAACTTTGCTTCAAAAGTAGAGACCGGATTATGCTCCGATCAATATCAGTTTTTTATTGAAGAACGTGTCAGAGTCGACACTGGAGCCCAAAATAAGTTTGTCTGAGCTGAAACTTCAAAAATTCATAACTAATCCACCGTTTATCCGATTGAGCCGATTTTCGGACAAGAGTTAGTTATCGATGTCGGCTACATTTTGTTTTCACATTTCAACTTCAAAAATTGCACTTAAGTCCCTGCAATTTAGCCTGGAAAGTGACGAACTCAAGTAAACATTGGAGGCCCAATTGCATATTCAAAGCCCATTTTCTTTACCCTAATTTCCATTATATAATCACCTTCTTTTCACACAAACCAGGGAGGAGGAAAAGAGAGAAAAAACCTTGCCACAACACTGTTAGAATATCAAATTCTTTCAAGAACCCTAAAACCTTGAAATCCTTATTACAAATCTCTCTCACTACAAACAAGCCATCACAGTTACAAACCAACACCTCGCTACTTCTTCAGTAAAGATAAGGCTGGCTTGATCTCCATGATCCAAAGGGCATAAAAGAATTCAGGTCACTAATTTTCCAGTAAGGGTAAGATTGATTTGATCTCCATGATCAAAAGGGTATAATCATTCATACATGCCATATTGTGCCTAAACATTAAATTTCTTCATATATTACCTTTATTTGCATTTTATGATTTTATTTAATGTGTTCATGAGATTCAACACTGCTGATTTAGACAGGATCCCATGCAGGTTCATTAAGGAACGTTGAGGCCAGAATACAAATGGCCAAAAGCCAAATGGCCAAAAAAGAACAACTTATGCATGACACCAATACATGGCGAGACAGACATCCTGAGAAGATTAAGGAACGTTGAGGCCAGAACACAAATGGCCAAAAGCCAAAAGCCAAAAGCCAAAAGCCAAAATCCAAATGGCCAAAGTAGAACAACTTATGCATGAAACCCAATTCAATGGCCAAAGAATGCAGACCACGGTACTCAAGAGTCAATGAACATGCACGTGATGCCAGAAAGTCAAACAAGGCTTTTTGTCTAATGGGCCAAATTACTTTCAAACACACCTCCAAAAGGGGCCAGACACCCCCCATGGTTTGCATCATTTTATTTTTTATTTGATTTTTCTTTCTAATTCTATTAATTGTTTTAATTGTTTTCTTTAAATTCCTAAAATAATTTTCATAATAAAATAAAATACAAAAAAATCAAAAATGTTTATTGTTAATATTAATTTCACCATTATTTATTTTGTAAATAAACTTTAATAATTAACTAGTTAATTTAGGTTTTAAAATTTTAATGTTTTTCTTAATAAATTAAAATAGGTAGAATTAGGGTTTTGATATATTTTTTTTCACCTTTTCTTTTTAAATAATTTTATCATCATTATTATTATTATTATTAATTATTAATTATTTTGTAAATAAACATGTATATTAAATATTTAGTAAATTAGGTTAAACTTTAATCTTTTTTTTAATAATTAAAAATACTTAGAACTAGGGTTTCATTTAACTTCTAATTAATTTTCTTTATTTCATAAATACAAAACAAAAACCTAAAAACATTTCTTTTCTTTAATTTAATAATTAATTAGCTTTTTAATTTCAATTTAATTTCAAAAGGGTTCAACGCCCTCGAACATTCAATTCTAATTTCTCTTCGCGCATTTATTCTTATTTATTTTTCTTTCAAATATTATGTAATTGCTCAAGCCATGTAATAGTAATTAGGAATTTATTTATTTTCCGCATTTTTTATTAAAACGGGTCTTTGTTAATTTGGCGATGTATAGACCCGCGCCTTGTAATAGCATAGGATTTTACTTTCCGCACTTTAATTTCCGCACTTTTAAACTGTTAACTTGCATGAAAGAATGAATGACTAATTAAAAACAATGCGTAGACCACCATGATACATGATCAAAGATAAACTTAACATGAAAATAACACACAAATACACACACCACTCTTAGGGTACGCCTCACTGTTGCCTTGCCTTCGAAACGTGGTCGTCGAGTATAGGACGTTTTAGTAAGTCCTTATGTCCATGACATGATCCAGTTGCCTCGAAACGGTTGCCTCGGAATTAAAAAGGATCAATGGCATAAGGGTAGCTTCTAAGGTGTCCTACTGTTGCTCTGGTGACCATACTGTCCCTACAAACGAATTGACCCGAACACCTCCAACGGTGGTGCTACCTATCTCTCAATGGTGGGATGGCACTACCTTAAGGACATTTACACAGCCTAATTCCTTAGGGTAGGTGGATGACTCCTAGATACTTGCTCTATTAAAAAACAAATCAAACTCTTTTCACACTTACACTTTCAAAAAGTTTTCAAACAAATTTTTCATACACTCTTGAGGACAGATACAAGAGTTACTTAGAAATTTTTCAAACGAAACTTTTCAAAACCCACATACACTTGAAAAGAAAACATCTTTTGAAAACATAAGAGCAAGTACCTAAGAGCCCGTGGATAACCACGGATAGAAAGGGTGCTAACACCTTCCCTTTCTATAAATCTACCTCCCGAACCGAGAAACATCTCGAAAAGGAATTTTGCTGTGCTTTTGTCCTTTCCATGTTGGAGAACATAAAAGACGGTGGCGACTCTTGCTTACCGCGACATTTCGTGAACCAGCTTAAAAAACAGTCAGTTCCAGATCCACCGATCACAGAACTGGCGACTCTGCTGGGGAATTATTTTAAAGTGAGGTGTACCTTAGGACTAAGATCACTTGTGTTTTCAATTGTCTGAATTGTTTGCTTTAAATTGTGGGTACTGTCTTGGGAGTTCTATAGATCCTAACCCGGATCTGGGGATACCTTCTTAGAAAGTAGCAACAAGGCTGTGAGGGAACTGTGCGGGGTATACCGACATGGTTGAAGCAGTCTGCTATGTTGATGTGGCACTTTGGTGTGTACCGGTAACCCTTGAGTCCAGTCAAGGAGAGTACGGGGCCGCCGCGTGGTGTCGTGAAGCATCAACTGACCTTAGGAACCTTAATTGAACCATCTTGGCCTCTTTAGGGTAGTGAGATAACTGACTTTGGTGCAGTCCGAGGTTGGTTGATACTCGTGTTTCCAGTGATTTCTGGTAAACAACCGCTAGTCTTCCAAACTATCGAATAATCTTTCTTACTGTTATTCAATCTCTCTGGTAACTCACAGGATCGACTAGATTGATCCTAGGACTCCTTGGATACTAAGGTTACTCTCACAATCGAACAATTATTCATGGTTGATATTGTATAAGTGTTTGGCTTACTTTGATCTCTCTCTACGAGTCTAAAAATGTAGTCAAAATGTATATGAAAACTAAGTTATACGAATAAATGCTAATTGTAATGCTGATTGTAGAGACATATAAAACTGCATGAAAAATGAAGTAAATGGTTTCGACTTACAAAACGTTTAACATAAAAGGTTTCTGGAATGTAGAAGTTTAAAATATGCAAAAAGCGTTTAATGCAAGAAATCTGTAAATGATTTTAAGTAAAAGTATACGCTCGAAGGACAATACTTGAAGGTAAAGGTATGGAAAATGTGACAGTTCTCTGAAATATAAAGTGCTCGAAATATAAAGAAAACAGTAAAACGTAAAACTTTGAGGAAAAGACTTCGAAGTGAAAAGACTGTAAATAAGAAAACTTGTAAATGTTGCCTGACAAAAAGAATAGAGGAAAGTACTGGAAATGGTAAAAGGTTTTCATTAAGTTAGAAATACATGGTGCTATCATACATACATTTCTCTTGCATTCGTTTCCCTTGCCATGTGGTAGTTTGAATGTTATTGAGTATTTTGTATAACAGATATGACACACCGAAATCCTAATACTAAGACTTCTATTTATACTAATTCGACCCTAACGGTCTCGCTACAGGATTATGCCACGTTTCGAACATGCAAGACAATGCTTCTTTCATCTTTCCACGTGTCCCCAAATGCTCCAACACATAACTTTCAAACTTTGAAAGTCCCGCTTCCATTTGAATTTTAAATGCTTTTGGTGTCTCTCTATTTCGAGCGTTCTTCCCAAACACAGCCTCGCTGTTGTTCCGAGACTCCTTTAACTATGTTCCCATAATTGCCGTTCGAAGCTTCACGCTTTGACACCCTTATTCGAAACACTGCTTCTGCAACTTCGAAATATGGCGTTTAATTCCATTTCGATCAGAACGTTTATCTCTTTTGGATTCTAAATAATATTATCGAAATCTTCAGCCAACAAATTGCCCCTTTAAAATATGTATTTCGATTCCTTTGAGAAATACCTATTTTAAACATCTACACAAGATTTCGATAGGACTTTCGAATCATCGTAACATTTAATACATTTGACTCCAGTCACATCAATCATAGCACCTTTTGGATTCCTTAACCGCCCAGAGTCACTTCACAGCGTGGCGCAGTTATAAGTAATGATTATTTTTAAATCACGCCTATTACCTATATCAACTTCACGCCACCTCTTCATCACACCAACCCATGATCTCCACGTATCACACCTTTATTCGGTGGATGTTTAAACTTCTCATTATAAAACATCAACTTAATCTTCTTCTTTTCTTTTCACACTCTAAAACCTTTCATACTCAGAATTTTTACCCTTCTTCTCTCATAAAACAATCCAAGCTTTCAAACAACAAAAATATCTTCTTCCACTTCATCCCAACTCAAGAAAGTCTCCAAGAAGAAAGGAAAAACTACAGGAGCAACCATGGAGAGTAAAATCATCACCATTCAAGGCCAATCTGCTCTTGCTCCTCAAATGATTTCCAAAGAAAAAGAAATGATGTACGCATCACAGGTACTCATCCCTACCCATGTTGCTGGTAAGAGGTTAGCCTTAAATGGCCCTCTTACAGTTTTTGAAATATTAAAGGACACCAGGACAATTTTTCCCGTCTGTTATAGCTTCAAACCCTTATTCAACAAAATGGATGCCCCTAGGGCAGTAGAATCTCTTAGTTCAAATACCGTAGAAACCCCAACTGTTCCTCTCAAGGACCCATTTGTTTTGGATTATGTAAAAAGCAATTTTAAGCCATTTCGATCTTGCCCTACTTCTGATATTGCTTATCAAAATTGGTTCACGAAAGTAGAAGCCAAGAAATCCCAGCAATGGGAAGAATTAGGCATTTATAACCTCATTAAGCTATCGAAACCTGGATTCACCTATAGCCACCCTCTGCTGTTTGCGTCCCTTTATTTCTGGGATAGTACCTACAACACTTTCCATCTCCCAGGTGGAATGATTACCCCAACCTTCTTCGATATAGCGGCCATTACTGGGCTGTCGCCAGTGGGAGAAACTTATGTTCCTGACAACGAAGAGCACTCAAGCATAATTGACTTCGAAGTCAAGTTAGCCAGCTTTTCCAAATTTATCAGCCATTATCATGCTGAAGGGGACAATGTGTCTGACATAGAGCACATTGCTTTCTTAACCCTGTGGCTGTCTAGATACGTTTTCTGTAGTAGATCCCTGCAGGTAGCTAGTAGGTTCATTCCTCTAGCTAGGGATTTACACGAAAATCGCAAAGTGTGCCTAAGTGAATTACTCTTAGTTGACCTCTATGAGAGCCTGAGGTCAGCTGTTTCAAGCCTCAAATCCCACACCTCAAAAAACATCCTATTAGCTGGCCCATTTTGGTTACTCCAACTATGGCTAAATGCCATGTTCGAACCTTCCTTATCAACCGCCAACACCATAGATGAGCAAGATTCTGAAATAAGTGATAGGATAGTCGAAGGCACTAGGCTTCGAAGACTAACTCCTAATGATGACAAGGATGACTTCAAGGTTCAATTCTCGAAGTACATCATGATATTCTCCAAAAGGCACAAGTTCGAAGAGAGCATGGCGCCTTTTGCTTCGAGGGCTCATGGACCTTCTTGGTTCACCATGGCTCTCTCAGAAGCCATCAAGAGCAAGGAGATTCAGGATGTATGGAGAGCTTTCTTGCTTCCTAGACTCATCTCTTCAAGGATAACCCCAGCCAAGAACCAAATTCTTCTTTTTGCCTACCAACCAAACTTTGTTTCGAGGCAGTTTGGCTTATGCCAACTGATCCCTGAACCTTTGTTCCAAACTGAGGGCGCCATCACTTCTGGACGAACTTTCAAGGAAAGGGAAGCCAAGATCCAGCAAGAACAATATCAAGGATTCGCCCAATTTGAGCTGATAGCCTTCGAACCTACCCATCTCGCGACTAAAGGATTTCTGGAGTGGTGGATTAAGTTTTATCAAACTTGTATGTTCGATACACTTACAATTCGACAAAAACTAATTGATGCCTTCGATGTGCAGGTACCAGAAAAGAAAGGTATGTTTACTCATGCCAAAGAGATAAAAGCTTTTCAAAATTATTTTGAAACTACTTACGACCCCACGCGCTTGGACTCCACTGTGCATCAAGCAACTGAAACCTTGAAGGAAAAATTTAAACAAAAAGTTTCTAAGCTAAAACTTCCTTCAGGGCTGTCACCTGAGGATAGGTATAGGTTGGCATTCGAAATGCATCCACCTAAATTTCCCAGATTACCTACCTCAGAACTGGATCTGGCTTGGTTTCCCCCATATCCATGGTGGTTTACTTGCAAAAAGATGTTCAAACATCTTCAAAGGAAACCAAAGCCATCTGAGACTGTGACATGGGATCGATACTGGCTTCATGATTTCCCAGGACAACTTCGATACGACCTTTCTGCCATGTCAATTAAATCTGATCAAGGCACAGGTGCGAACGCTTGGGAAAATCCCAAATGTCTTTTATTTCCCATATCTTTAACCTTTGCTTTAATTGTTTCGATTTTCAGCTATCAGGATAAAGACGACTGCCTCGAAGTCGAAGGAAGGGAGTGCCTCTCAAGCCTCCATTGAAACCACTTATAAAACGACTCCACCCGAAACAACTACTACTGCTGCAACTACAACAACAACAATAACGCCAACAACAACAAGTGCCCCAATTCCAACGGTAATCACTTAGTTTTTGATGTTTTCGAATTCACTCAAGCTTTGCGGTTTATATCTAACTTCGTTAAAATTCGTTCAGACCAACAAGCTTCCTCCTACTACTCCCAAGAAGCGGAAACCAAGCACTACTGGGGAAGACCCCAAGGCTGGAGGAAACTCAAATACTGCTTCGAAGAAGAAGCTAAAGAAAGCTACTCCTAAAAGCACTGTTCCGACTAGTGTCTCTGGACTCGATTCCAGGGATGCTGCTCCCTTACCTAAATCCAAAAATCCACCTTCGACCTCCAACCCACCGTTGGAACGCATAGCTAGTAACCTCTCCTCTGAGGGTCCACAGGTAAATCGAACTTCTTCTAAAAAAAGTTTAACTTCTTATTACCTTGGTGAATGTTTTCCTTTAACATTCTTCTGCTCTTTGCAGAACATTTTGAATCCCACTTCTACCATTTCGACCTCACCATCCAGAGCTGCTGCTCCGCTTAACTCCTCTCCTCAAGGAGATTCCAGCAACTTGGTCCAAAACAAAGGTTCTTCCAATGTGGCGGTTCTGGCTGGAACTTCTGAACAGCCGGATGACCAAGGTACCTCCATTCCTCTGAAAGAGGTGAACGAAACGATACTTCAAACGTCTGCAGAGGATTCGCAAAGGGTTCTTCAAAAGTCCCCTCTTGAAACTCTTCAAGAGGACCCAAAGGATACTCAGACTGAAGAAGAAAAAGCTGATTCTGGGCGAGGAGCCGAAGAATCTGCAGACGAAGAATCTGAGGAGGAAAACGCCAATGACGAGGAAAACGTCAATGATGGTTCGACTGCCGGGACGGAGTCTAACGCAAATAGCGGCGAAAGGGATGGTATCGAAGTGGTAGATTTGGACGAGGATGAAGAAGACCAAGAGCACGAAGCAAATGAAGGGGATGGTGATGCAATCAACGAAACCCCAGAGGTTGAAACAAATGTGGTTCCCCTACGCGTGGAATTCCCCCAATCCTCTCCGTCTCGAATGACTGACGAGGAACTGGCACTTCTGAGGCGAAATGACCCCATTAGGTACATGAAGGCAAAGTTGGCTCAGAGGGACGTCCCACTCGCTAGGGATGGCACAAGTTCAACCAGCTATCCTCTTCCCACAGATGAAAGAGTTGTTCTTCTCAACAAAATTAGGAGAACTATTCTCAATGTGGATATATTCGAAGTGCTTAAGCAAGATAGTACTGCTTGCTATACTATGAAGGAGCTGCTCACAAAGATCAATCTTTCCACCTGCTCCTTGCCAGTTAGTACTCTCTTGTTCGACCTTCAGAATTTGCTGGACAACATAACTGGCTACCTTCTCCAAGACGAATCTGCTGCCAAGAAGGTTCAAGAGAAACGCATTTCCATGGATGCCGCCTATGAACAAGCTTCGAAACTTTCTCAAGAAGCTGAGGATCAAGCTATGCATCTGAAGCAGGAGAAAACTGAATATGAGGCTCGAGCTGAGTCCATTCTTATTTGGGAAAGGCAGATTCTGGAACTTCAACAGAAAGTTAAGGAGGCTAAGGAACAACAACTAGCCTTCGAAACTAATCCTGCAGGTAACCAATTCGAAGAGCTTCTCAACCAGGGGCTTGCAGAAATGGAGACTGCAGAACAGCTTAAAGGAGAAGTGGCAACCTTGGAAGGAGCCAGGCGGTTTGCTCAGCAGAAACTTGAAACATTTCGAAGCACCTTTAATCGATTGAAAAACAATGCTTATTTCTAGATTTTGATGTTTATCTGACCATAACTTTGGTTTTTTACATGTAATATTCGAACAACGCCATTTTGGCATTCTATCTTGCCATCTTGGCTTTTTATAATATTTTGTTTACGTTGTTACTATTCGAATCTCCCGCAGGCTTGGCTTATATTTCTTTAAATATTTCCCATTAACCTTTAGGACACGTTTATCATCCAAGAGTTCTTCGACTTCGTATGCATTGTTTGAGAATACTTTTAATATTCGAAAAGGTCCTTCCCAATGAGGTGACCATTTACCTAACGCTTTGTTCTTCTTATCCATAGGCAATATGACTCTCCAAACCAAGTCATTAATAACGAATACTTTCTTCTTCACCCTTTTATTGTATGTTCTGGCCACTCTTTCTTTTTGCCTCATCAAAATTTCCAACGCATGTAATCTAATTTCGTCCAACTCAACTAATTCATTCATCATCATTTCCCAATATAATGCAGCTGGAATTTCGTTTTGTTTCTGAATTCGAACTGATTGCAGATGAATTTCTACTGGTAACACTGCATCATGACCAAATGTAAGTTGGAAAGGCGTAGTGTTAGTGGCTTCCTTAGGAGATGTTCTACAAGCCCATAACACTTGGTCCAAAGTTTTGTGCCAATTTCTTGGCTTCTTGCCAATATGCTTCTTGATTAATCCTATTATTACTTTATTTGCTGCTTCGACTTGTCCGTTTGCTTGAGCATAATATGGTGTTGATGTTAGCAATCTAAACCCCATTTCTTGGGCAAATCCTTGCATCTTTCTACCAGTAAATACAGAGCCTTGGTCTGTAGTTATACTTTCTGGCAATCCAAACCTATAGATAATGTGCTTTTGTATAAATTCAATAATTGCCTCTTGATCAGCAACTACCAAAGGTATAGCTTCGATCCATTTGGTAAAATAATCTACTCCCACCAAGATGTATTTCTGACCTTTAGACGAAGCAGGATTTATTTCTCCTATCAAATCCAATGCCCATCCTCTGAATGGCCATGGTTTGATGATCGAATGCAACTCACTTGCAGGGGCATGTTGAATTCCTGCATGTTTCTGACATTCCTCACATCCTTTAGCAAAGTCTATGCAATCTTTGAGCATGCTAGGCCAATACAAACCATATCGAAATAGCAACCATTTCATTTTATGGCCTGCTTGGTGTGCCCCACATGCCCCATTATGGACTTCAGACAATGCTAAATATGCCTCACTCTCTCCTAGGCATTTCAATAATACACCTTCTTGGGTCTTTTTGAACAATTCGTTCCCCATGAGGAGATATGACAATGCTCTATATTTTGTTTTTCTGTCCACTTTTAGAGTTGGGTCTGCTAAATAACTCTTCAATGGACTTCGCCAATCTGCATCAGACAAAGTATTGATGGCTAGTATTTCGAACCCCTGTTTCTCAGCATATCCCAATCTCATATTTTCCAGATCCGATGGTGTGAATCTAGTGGCCATAACTCTTCCCCTTATTTCGACCAAATATTTAAAGTTCTTGGTAGACACTTTATAACCTGAAGCCAACTGCGCTAAGTCATTTGCTTCTTGGTTCTCTAATCTTGGTATGTGTTGAACATCCATGTATTCAAATTTCCTTAATAGCCTATTGACTATGACGAAGTATACCATTAAATTTTCCTTTATGCACTTGTATTCCTTTGTGATTTGTTTGACCACCAATTCAGAGTCTCCTTTAATTTCGACTCTGGTTGCCCCCAATTCCAACAAAGCTTCAAGTCCAACAATGAGCGCTTCATACTCAGCTTCGTTGTTTGAACAACGAGGACCATCCAATTTATACTTGAATTTTGTTGGAATTCCTTCAGGAGAGACTAGAAGGACTCCAACACCACTTCCATTCCTGTGGGTTGAACCATCAAAGTACAATTTCCATGGTTGCATTTCGACGTAACTCATGCTTGTCTGCTCAACCAACGAATGATCCACAATGAAATCGGAAATCACTTGACCTTTCATAGCTTTTAAAGGCATGAAAGTCAATGAATATTCTGTTAAGGCTAAAGCCCACTTGCCAACTCTACTATGCATTATTGGCTTTGAAAGCATATGTTTAATGACATCGAAGTGAGATGAAACATAAACATCAACAGGTTTTATATAATACTTGAGTTTCATACAAGAGAAATATAAACAGAGACATAGCTTTTCTAAATTGCTATATCTGGTCTCTGCATCATTTAGCACTCTACTTAAATAGTATATGGCTCTTTCGACGCCATTGCTATCCTCTTGTGCCAGCATACTACCTATACTAACTTCAGAGGCAGATATGTACAATCTCATGGGTTTCCCCCATGATGGTGGAGACAAAATAGGAGGTTGAGAAAGATATTCTTTTATTTTGTCAAACGCCTCCTGGTGAGCTTCGTTCCATTCGAAGGCCTGACCTTGCTTCAGACGAAGTAACGGAGAGAAAGCCTGGGTCCTTCCACTCAGGTTCGAGATGAATCTTCTGAGGAAGTTAATTTTCCCTAGTAGAGATTGCAACTCCCTTTTTGACGCAGGTGCTTTCGTCTCCATTATGGCTTTGGTTTTGTTCTGGTTGATTTCGATTCCTTTCTTGTGGACCACAAAACCAAGAAAATCTCCAGCCTGCACAAGAAATGCACATTTAAGGGGATTCATCTTTAAGCCATGTTTTCTCATTCGTTCGAATGATTGGCTTAAATGATGCAAATGCGCTTCTGTAGATATAGATTTGATGACTATATCGTCAATATACACCGGCATGAAGGTTTCGATGAAGTCATGAAAAATTGAATTCATCGCCCTTTGATAAGTTGCCCCAGCATTTTTTAAACCAAAAGGCATCACCACCCATTCGTAGGTGCCTAAGGCTCCTGGGCAACGAAATGCTGTTTTTGCAACATCTTCTTCAGCAATGAAAATCTGGTTATATCCAGAGTATCCATCTAACATACTCAGGTATTCAAATCCTGCAGCAGAATCTACTAGCATTTCTGCCACGGGCATGGAATATTCATCCTTAGGGGTTGCAGTGTTTAAATCCCTAAAATCTATGCAAATTCTTAAAGAACCATTTTTCTTAATAACGGGTACTATGTTTGCTAACCATTCAACGTACCTTGTTGTTCTGATGAATTTGCAGCGCAACAACCTTTCGATCTCAGCTTTAATTTTTGTGAGAACCGCTGGTGCAAATCTTCTGGGAGTTTGTTTGATGGGCCTCTTGCCATCTTTGATTGGCAGTCTGTGTTCGACCAATTCCCTCTTTAAACCAGGCATCTCATCATAATCCCAAGCGAAGCAATCTTTGTTTTCCTTAAGGACTTCGATCACTTTCTTCTTGAGGCCTGGGTTAAGTTTAGCACTTATGTAGGTTACTCTTTTCGTTTTTTCATCCCCTAAGTTGACTTCTTCGAGCGGGTCCTGTGCCAACATTTTGACACCTGAGTTTATGGGGTCCCTTTCGAAGCCTAAGGGTTCTTTATCATAGATGGCATCCAACCTTTGATCCATCTCATATTCCTTGATGGGTGAGCATTTCGAACCCTCCCCACTAACTTCGTTCATCTTTATAGTTGATTTATTTATTTCAGCCTCTAAGGCCGCTTTTGATTCATTCTCAGCCATATAGGCCGAAATCCTTTCAAAAAAGGTAGACTCAGTCATGGTTAAGGTTGTCGAAGTCCCAGCCTGCTGGCCGTTTTTGTATAGCACCTTCAACTTCCTCTTCTTCACTGATTATTGTTCTATCCCAGTAAAGGCCATCATGACGAAGTGTCATGTAGTAGTGGGCGTTTCTAGTTTCATTCATCTCATCATTTGGAACACATGGAGCAATCTTTGCCAGATTTTTATCATAATCCCTTTTGTCAACTAAATTGACAGTTGACATAAAGTAACTCTGGTCTGGTTCGATGTTTTCCACGATTCCATCATCTCTCCACAGAACTAGTCGTTGATGCATAGACGAAGGAACTGCCCCCACGCCATGGATCCACTCTCTTCCCAGCAGCAGGTTATAGTTGGCCTTGGCTTCGATCACCATAAACATGGTGGGCCTGCAACTTGAGCCTATTGTCAATTCCAACTGGACCACCCCCAGTGTTTTGCCCACTTTTCCCTCATAATTGGACAGAACCATATTATGGGGCTTGATATCTCCTTCGCGGATCTCTAATCTTTTTAGCATGAAATGGGGTATCAGATTGACTGCAGCACCCCCATCCACTAGAACTTTGTTCACACCATGGACACCCACTTTCGCCCGAATGAAAAGTGGTTTGAGATGGTTCTTCATTGCAGGTTCTGGACGTTCAAAGAACGCATTTTGTTCCTCAACAGCCCCATTGTCCATCACGTAGTAGCACACGGGCCTGTGTTTCATCAAATCTGTGGTGTCTTCCTCCTCATATTCGTTGATTTCGGTTTCCTGCCCAAATTCGCAGGGAAGCACAGACACCACGTTACAGTTCAAGTTAAATGAAGACTCCCCCTCCGATTCGAAGTTATCTGTTATCATATCTTCGTCCTCTTCTGGGCCTGGAGTGTATTCCTTTGGTTCATCTCGTTGGTCTTCAGAGAAAAGCCTCCTATTGACTGGAGGTTTATCTTCAGTTTGATTTTTTGGTTTGTTGGTGCTCGATTCACCTTGTATTTTCGTTGAAGTGTCCCCTTTGTTTGCCACAGCTTCTCTCTCAGCCTTTCGAATCCTTTGCTATCTGCGCCACTGGGATCTTGACATGGGGTTCCTTCCTTTGTAATTCTCTAATCTCGCTTCCTCCCTTTTTTGTGTGTTGAATTGCCTCCTGTATGTCACAGCATGGCGTGCATTTCGTTCAACATTCCTCCATCTATCTTTGCCTTTGTCATTTCTGACTTGTAACCATCTATCGGTTGGCACTTCAGCAGGGAGTTTGAAAGTCACTCTTCGAGCAGCTTTGGGGTGAGGGCTATCAGGTCTTCGCTGTTTGTGTCTGCTGTCGAAATGTGGGCCCATCTGGGCAGTTTCTTGATGGTTCCAGCAAGGGGCGAAGGGAATCGTTTCGAAGGCCCTGGCCATGCTTTGGTCATACACAGCAGAACACCTTGGGCAAATCAAACACTTGGTTTCCCCTTTGTAGCAGCGAGAAACAAACTCCAGCAAACTCTCTCCAGCCTTGGGATAGCACCTAAAAAGCTGGTTATCCAGGCGCCAATTGTTGCCAGTTCGAGCCCTCTGTACCCTTTCGAAATTTGCAGCAATTCTTTGGTTGCAGAGGATGCTGCACCTAGGGCACAATATCATGCCTGGATCTCCTTTGTGGCATGTCATGAGATAGTCTTTGAGACTAGCATCTCCAGTGTGATTATCCCCCATTCTGTACTTTTCTTTTTCTAAGTATTTTTCCACTTCCTCCATCTCAGAGCGGGGTCTTTCCATATCCACCATATTTATTTCCACATCCCCCTCTTTAGTTTCGTCATCGCCCCATCCTGTGGGCTTTATATCTTCAATCTGGACCTTCGAACTCTCTGGGACAGAATATTTGACCAGATAGTCAAATTTTCCACTGGGTTCCCCTAGAGTGTCCCATATTTCCTTCTGAGGGGGAATTGGCTGCGTAATTTGGACTTTCTCCAATTCCAGCCTCAAGCCCTCAGTGACTTGTGTTAATCCTTCGTTTTGATTCCCTTGGCCTTCAGTAGCCTGGGTTTCTCCTGCAACAGCCACAGGTGCAGCAATCGAAGTGTCTGGCGTATTCTGGATGTCTTTAGTGACTTCCTCGCTGACTTCGACCATCACCCAGTTTTCGACTCCAGTGTCCTTTTCTTCTGTTAGGGCGTCGCTTCGATCAGTTTCCACCATGTTGACCTCTCCAATGCATGCAGGCTCGGAGTAGTTGGTGTCTGCGACGTCCAAAGGATCTTCGTCCACTTTCATCTTCACCTTATCAGCAAACTTTAGTCTGCCATCTTTGATCGTGTTTTGAATCAAGTCCCTGAAAAGAAAACATTGTGAGGTCTTGTGGCCTAGGAAACTATGATATTTGCAAAATCCCCTCTTCTTCCTCTGATCCAAAGGAGGTATTTTGACATTTGATGGCACAATTAGTTGGCCATCCTTGACAAGCAAGTCAAAAATTTCGTCACACTTAGTGACGTCGAAGGTATAAACCTTCTTTGGAAACTTGTCACTTTTCTCATTTTCAACAATATCTTTCCCTTTTGTGGGAACTAACATTTTGCAGGAGTAAGGCGGGGCCTGTTTTAATTCAGCGAGGTCGATTTCGACCTTTTCGAATTCGAATTCAGGATATTCTTCTACTTCCTCAGTCCCAACATAGGAAATCCTTTCTTTCTTACTATTCTTAAAGACTCTGGCTTTTTCGGCCTTTAGTCTTTCGACCTGTCGAACCCTATCGGCTAACTGAGCCATATCCCTCAAATACTGAGTGTCTAGTTTCTTTCGAATAGAATAATCCAAGCCCCCAGCGGCCATTTCGACTAACTCATGTTCAGGCACTATTGTGTAACATCTGGATTTCAACAGCCTAAATCTATTCAAATAATCATCTATGGGTTCGGTGAACTTTCTCTTAACACTGGCCAATTCCTTCAAACTTATTTTCGATTGTCTCATGTAAAATTGTTCATGGAATAATCTCTCTAAAAGAGTCCAAGTGTCAATAGACCCAGGAGACAACGTGGTAAACCAAGTGAAGGCGTTTTTTGTCAAGGAACTTGGGAAGTATTTGATCCTGAGATCTTCATTATTGGCTATATCTCCCGCTTCGGTTAGATATCTCGCTATGTGTTCGACTGTTGACTCATTGGTATCCCCAGCGAACTTTGTAAATTTAGGGACTTCATATCCCCTTGGTAAATCAGTATGCATTATACAATCCAGTATAGGAGAAGCGTAATTTGGCCTCCTCATTCCTGTGTTGAGGCCATTCTGGGCCATGATCCTCTCTATCATGGTGGTTAGGTTATTTTCTGCCAAGATGTTATCGTTTCGAATCCTATGAACGACGGCATCGGCATCTTGATTTCGACCAACCAAAACAACTCCCCTAGGTTGTTCTTCTCGAAATTCTGGGGCTTCTGGCCTTTCGATCCTTGCCCCTGGTTCCATAACTTCCCTTTGTGGACCCGGGATTATTGGGGCTTCTAACCTTGGTGCTCTGGCCCCTAAGTTAACTTCTTCTCTGGGTGGTCTATGAATTGGGTCGTTAGCAATTTGTTCTATAACAGGCGTGTTTGTTCGAAATCCCGCCTAGTTCTGCCTACGCCTTTCTGTGGGAGCAAAGAAATCTGCTATTCGACTCATATTGTCAGCGTTTTCCCTGTTCGTCACAGTCACATTCTGAACTATTGGGGCAAATATTTCCTGCATGGTTTGCGCTAACACCCCTATCATATTGTGGTTGCTGTCATCCATCAATTGCCTAAAAGCCAACTGGTTATCTGTGGTTAGGATAGGCAACATGCTATAACCCACTGACCCTTGGTTATTTGTCATAAACTGATTCGCCCCAGACCCAGATCCTAGTTGTGGAGATGAATTCGATGTGGAATTGTGTAAACCTGCCATAAAAGATGTTGGCATTCCGTAAGAAGAACTTCTAATTCTATTCCCATCGAAACCGGGTGGTCTAGTTAATGGTGTGGTGAAATGGGATTGTGTCCCTGATGGTGGAACGAATCCCCCAGGGTAGCCCATAGTTCCAGTATTTCCTAAGATCGAACTATTAGTTGATATGCCACTTACTCCATTGGTGGCTATGTTACTGGTTGAAGATGCAACAGACTGTGCATTCGAAGGGATTACATTAGATGTTCCGCTCGAAATGGACGCGTTAGTGCCTGTTGCATGTGGGCCACCTTGGTCTCCTTGTTGATTGTCTGAATTAGACATTTTGTCCAAACGTTTTCTTCTGGATAAAGGTTGGTTGCTGTTGGTTATCTTACCACTTCTCAGGTTCATAAAACAGCAAACTTCTTAGGTTCCTACGTTTTTGTAATGGCTACGTCTCGACAATCCTTAATCATGATATCCAATTATTGGTCCCACCAGGTGTGCCAATTTGTTTCCAGTGATTTCTGGTAAACAACCGCTAGTCTTCCAAACTATCGAATAATCTTTCTTACTGTTATTCAATCTCTCTGGTAACTCACAGGATCGACTAGATTGATCCTAGGACTCCTTGGATACTAAGGTTACTCTCACAATCGAACAATTATTCATGGTTGATATTGTATAAGTGTTTGGCTTACTTTGATCTCTCTCTACGAGTCTAAAAATGTAGTCAAAATGTATATGAAAACTAAGTTATACGAATAAATGCTAATTGTAATGCTGATTGTAGAGACATATAAAACTGCATGAAAAATGAAGTAAATGGTTTCGACTTACAAAACGTTTAACATAAAAGGTTTATGGAATGTAGAAGTTTAAAATATGCAAAAAGCGTTTAATGCAAGAAATCTGTAAATGATTTTAAGTAAAAGTATGCGCTCGAAGGACAATACTTGAAGGTAAAGGTATGGAAAATGTGACAGTTCTCTGAAATATAAAGTGCTCGAAATATAAAGAAAACAGTAAAACGTAAAACTTTGAGGAAAAGACTTCGAAGTGAAAAGACTGTAAATAAGAAAACTTGTAAATGTTGCCTGACAAAAAGAATAGAGGAAAGTACTGGAAATGGTAAAAGGTTTTCATTAAGTTAGAAATACATGGTGCTATCATACATACATTTCTCTTGCATTCGTTTCCCTTGCCATGTGGTAGTTTGAATGTTATTGAGTATTTTGTATAACAGATATGACACACCGAAATCCTAATACTAAGACTTCTATTTATACTAATTCGACCCTAACGGTCTCGCTACAGGATTATGCCACGTTTCGAACATGCAAGACAATGCTTCTTTCATCTTTCCACGTGTCCCCAAATGCTCCAACACATAACTTTCAAACTTTGAAAGTCCCGCTTCCATTTGAATTTTAAATGCTTTTGGTGTCTCTCTATTTCGAGCGTTCTTCCCAAACACAGCCTCGCTGTTGTTCCGAGACTCCTTTAACTATGTTCCCATAATTGCCGTTCGAAGCTTCACGCTTTGACACCCTTATTCGAAACACTGCTTCTGCAACTTCGAAATATGGCGTTTAATTCCATTTTGATCAGAACGTTTATCTCTTTTGGCTTCTAAATAATATTATCGAAATCTTCAGCCAACAACTCGATACTACACTCAGTTGAGGGTTGTTTTCTTGGAATATTTCGGTCGCCAGTTCAGTGGCTAAATCGAAACGATGAACAATGAAAGCAATCCAATGATATTGGGACCCTTAGAACCCGGTTACTTTGATAGGACAGGTTTGAGCCCACCAACTTCAAGAGGGTAATACCCATACCCCATGCTGGCCTAAACTCTAAGGGCTATGGTGTGACTTGTGTGCTTTCATACTTGACTACTTGCATGCTTGTTATCTGACACTTGAGTTTCTTGCAGGTTTTGTTTATAGTCCTTAATTGGGACTCATAACAGGGTTTACCTACATTACCCCATGCATTGCATAACATCATACCATTGCATGCATCCCGCATAAGGACTAACCCATTTCAAGGATCTCAAGGGCTTGTGATGCAGGTCATGATGAACCAACATGTCTGGCAAGGGGCAAAGGGGATTTATTTTCCTCTAGCCAAGGTTGTCAGGGTCTATGACCCACTCGATATGGTGAGCCTTGACTCTTGAAGAAGGACTCTCAACAACATGAAGTTCCTTCAATCAAGTTACCAGTTTCCAACTCTAACAATTTTCTTGTTTACCCCGCGAGGTCCTTGAAAACATTACATGCATATCATACATATCATTGCATTACAGGTACCCTTGTTACATATCACTTACCTTCTCCGCTGTTTATTTCAGCAATGGCTTGCCAACAAGATAACCAGAATCTTCATGCTCAAGAGACTCAGTTCAGGGAGATCTTCTTAAGCCTATCCAGGGGGAAAAAAGAGTTGAGGACACTCCTCACGGGGAATTTGGCCATGAAAAGTCCCGAAGATGACAAAGACGAACGACTGAAACGTCTGCAAGCTGAGGTAGATACAATGAAAACCCAGATGCTGGGGCAAAGGGCTCTCATCCAAGGTTTAGCTCGGGAGCAAGAAGAGTTGAGGACCATGATCAGTTAGCTCCACCAAGACAGATCAGACATGAAGCAATCAGTCCAAGTCAGGGACCGGGTCTTTGATCAGCTTCCAAGAGGAAAAGAATCTGGTATGGTGAAGAATAGAACTCTCCAAATTGCTACCACTTCACAAGCCCAGCATCAACCTCGCCCAGAGCAACAGGTTGATCAGAGTAAGCCTAGCAGGTCCAGGAGGCAATTCACCCAGCTCAATGTGTCGCTGTTTCAAGCTTTACAACACCTGTTGAGTTTGAATCTGATTACACTAAGGGCTCCTCCCCGGAATCCCAACATCTCTGCTCCTAACTATCATCCCAACAAAAAATGTGCATACCACTCCGATAGTCCTGGACATGACACTGCCGACTGCTGGGCTCTGAAGAACAAGGTCCAGGACCTGATTAATGAAGGAGCAGTGGATTTCACCCAAGTGGGTCAGGCTGAGTGCTTCTACCATCCCTACAGGATTCACCATTTGAAGTAATAAGTCCTGAGATGAGAAGACCTTTTGTCCATTAGAATTTTCAAGTTGTAATTTTCTTTTGATTGTTCAAACGATTATCATGTCAAACGCTGTTATTGCATTAATGCATCACATATGTCTGTTTTGAATCAATATATTCGCATTCGCTATATTCAAACTGCTTCCATTTTTTTTATGTCAACTCTCAATTAATAATTCTGAGCCTCTTGAGGGAGGATGACGAAAACGACACCACGATCTTTACAGTATGCTTTTGAACAGACCCCGATGATGAGGTACATGCATTGTTTCAATCCCTAAACACTAGAGTTATAAGGAAGATAATCCCTCGTCAACCCCTCTGAGCCAAAGAAGTTGGAGTTTTTCTTTTCGAAAATTAAAACCCTTAATCATAACCTGGGGCAGGGTAGTTCTCTCAGTTGATCCAAGTGCATAACGAATGACACCAAAGAGGTCCTTACAAAACAAAAGACAATGATGGTTCTGAATAATCATAAAGACAGGCAGTCATTACCAAAATAAAAAAAAACTAAAGCCCAATAAGTCAAAAAACTATGAAGGAGACTTACAAAACTGGGGCATCCCGCTGACTGTAAATACAAAAAGAAACAGTTCAGGCAAAAAACAGGGATAACAAAAAAGAAAAGAAAGAGGTCCTACAAACCCTCAACAAAAAATGACTGCCTATTCAAAATAAATTGTCAACATTCGAACCATCATTGGTGCATCAAAGCAAAGACTCAAACAAGGTCTAACGCACGATCAACTGAGTTTAGGTTTGAAGAACATCACGAAGAGCGGGTGGGTACAAATAAAATTTGAGCCTTTATCCTTTGTTTCTTAAACCGTGAACCAGGCCACGTTATAACCCTTAAAAGTCCTAGCTGAAGCATGGGTTAGTTCGAAAGCATATTGTTACGAAAGGTATCCTGACTCCTTAAGGCCTACGGTAAATACGGAGTTGACATCACGTTTTACAAACATTCACTTGTTTTATGAAAAAAAATGCATTTTCAAAAAACTTAAAGACAAACATAAGCTTTGCATTCTTGATATAATACTGTTTGCGTATGACTATTTGTTCGAACAGCAGAGAAATTTGCACGAAGAATATCTAGTGAACAAAAGCACTTCCAATCAAGGGGCATGACATGATCATTGTCCATCATCTGGGGCAGTTAAGTCAAGATTCAGAGAATCTCTCAAAAGGCCAACCAGCCTGGGGCAAATCTCCATCTGGATCACTTGGAGCGTTGGACGATCAAACAAAGATCTTCTGGTAGTATGGCAACACTACACTACTGACAGGGGCACCTCCCTACATCCTGAGAGCGTGGACATAGTCGAAAAAAATACTGCGCATAATCAAAGACCCGCTAGGTTGACACACCTAGGCAAAAATAAGGGCTTCCCGACGAACCAAAAGGGTTCGGGAAAAATAAGGGATGAAATGAAAAAAATTTGTGCACCCGGCAAGTCGAAAACCTGAAAAGGCGGCTTGGGCAAAAAAGGGTATCTCGATGGACTGAAAACCCGAAAGGGCAGTCCAGGCAAAAGTTAGGGATCAAAGCGTACGACTATGTCCCGGCATCTCGTCACTTTCCTACCAAAAGAAGATTTGTCAATCGGTAGTCACCAAGCACCTCCACAGGTAACATCAGAAACAGGGGCAATAATGAGTGGTCCAGGCGATCCAGTTGCTCTGTCAACCAAAGTACCAAGGAAAGGTCAATCAAAAGATGATTACCATCTACCTTTACAGCTTCAGATCAACACTGGTAACAAGCCAGGAAAATTCAGTGAACAACTGATCGTGGGTTAATATCCGAAACCAAACAGGACAATTATCTACTTGATCACCCTCAGGCAACCCTACACCGGTTCCTTCTCAATTTCAGACGAAGTCTCACACGGACCTATTATCACAAAGTAACCTTACCCCGGTTCCTCCAGAAGTCTTACATGGACTTATCTCAAGATGACCTTACCCCGGTTCATCCAGAAGTTTTACACGAGCGTACCCTACAGTAACCTTACCCCGGTTCCTCCAGAAGTCTTACACGGACTTATCTCGAGATGACCTTACCCCGGTTCATCCAGAAGTTTTACACGAACTTATCCCGAAGCAACCCTACACAGGTTCTCTCTTTCCAAAGATGCAGTTTTACACGAACTCATCATCAAGGTAACCCCACACAGGTTCCATCCTCAAACTCCAGACGTAGTTTTACACGGACTCGTCATCAAGAAACCCTACACAGGTTCTCTCTTTCCAGACGTAGTTTTACACAGACTCGTCATCAAGAAACCCTACACAGGTTCTCTCTTTCCAAAGATGAAGTTTTACACGGACTCGTCACCCAGAAACCCTACACAGGCTCTCTATTTTCAAGGATGCAGTTTTACACGGACTCGTCATCAGTAAACCCTACACAGGTTTCCTTCTCAGCTCTAGATGCAGTCTTATATAGACTCATTATCAGTAAACCCTACACAGGTTTCCTCCCTCCAAAGATGCAGTTTTACATAAGCTCATCATCAGGCAACCCTACACAAACTCCCCCAAAACAGTTGGTCTCCCGTCAGCCCTACAAGGCACAGTATCTCCAGCAAATCAGCGATAATCTCCCCAAGCAGAGTTAGCCTATCCTGTCAGCCTTAAGGAAGTTGGGTATCCCCAGCAGATCTCAACATTCCTCAGCGGAGTATACAAACATTCTTAACAAGCATCCCCGGTAGTCTTGATCTAAGATTGTTCCCCGGCGGTATACAGACATTCAGTGGAGCCACCTCCCCGGTACATCTCAAAAAAATTTGCCCAGGAGAGTCCAGTCCAAAAGTCTCCCCAAGAGAGTTGGATCCATCTCCCCAGCAGGAAGCTTATCCCCAGTAGATTCCGGAAGCTTATCACCTGCAAAGCACGAACGCTCCCCCGACTTTATTCAGAAGGTTATTTCTCCACCAGGATATAACTAGGTTATCCTCAGCCAATTGCCACGGAAAGATCGTCCCCGACGAAGTCTTCCTATCCTCCAGCGGAGTTCATCAATTCCCTCAACATAACCTATCAATGGTATCCCCAGCGGAGTTATCATCATCTCAGAAAAGTACATCTCTTTCCCCACAGAGTTCACTCCCCGCAGAGTAATCTATTCGCCAAGTCTATTCCCCAACGGAGTCATCTTCTCCTACCGGTATTCTTACAACCATCATCCCCAGCAGAAACAACGAAGCTCTATTCCACATCAGCCCAGGATTTAACTTCCCGACACCCGTCAAGGATTTACTTTCCTAGACAAAAACATACATTCATAAACATCGCATTTCCATACATTACAGCATGCGTATACGCATCATGAACATACAATCTCATTCATTCTGGGAACATCATGCATGTCATACATCATGACATTTCATACAACTAACATTTTATCTTTTTAGGACAAAGGTTAATACAAAGATAATTACCATCAACGGTCGCAACTAAAGATCCGATTCCTGTATCTTGCCAGGGTGTATCTGTTGACGACTAATTCCAGACTCGATTCCTGTATCTTGCCAGGGCACGTCTGAAGAGTTTGAGGATCCGATTCCTGTATCTTGCCAGGGTGTATCTGTTGACGACTAACATTATCAGACTCGATTCCTGTATCTTGCTAGGGCACATCTGAAGAGTTTGAGGATCCGATTCCTGTATCTTGCCAGGGTGTATCTGTTGACGACTAACATTACCAGACTCGATTCCGGTATCTTGCCAGGGCACGTCTGAAGAGTTTGAGGATCTGATTCCTGTATCTTGCCAGGGTGTATCTGTTGATGACTAACATTACCAGACTCAATTCCTGTATCTTGCCAGGGCACGTCTGAAGAGTTTGAGGATCCGATTCCTGTATCTTGCCAGGGTGTATCTGTTGACGACTAACATTACCAGAATCGATTCATGTATCTTGCCAGGGCATGTCTGAAGATTTTGAGGATCCGATTCCTGTATCTTGCCAGGGTGTATCTGTTGACGATTAACATTACCAGACTCGATTCCTATATCTTGCCAGGGCACGTCTGAAGAGTTTGAGGATCCGATTCTTGTATCTTGCCAGGGTGTATCTGTTGACGACTAACATTACCAGACTCGATTCCTGTATCTTGCCAGGGTACATCTGAAGAGTTCGAAGATCCGATTCCTGTATCTTGCCAGGGTGTATCTGTTGACGACTAACATTACCAGACTCGATTCCTGTATCTTGCCAGGGCACGTCTGAAGAGTTCGAAGATCCGATTCCTGTATCTTGCCAGGGTGTATCTGTTGACGACTATTTTCCGGACTCGATTCCTGTATCCTGCCAGGGCACGTCTGAAGAGTTTGAAGATCTGATTCCTGTATCCTGCCAGGGTGTATCTGTTGACGACTATTTTCCGGACTCGATTCCTGTATCCTGCCAGGGCACGTCTGAAGAGTTTGAAGATCTGATTCCTGTATCCTGCCAGGGTGTATCTGTTGACGACTATTTTCCGGACTCAATTCCTGTATCCTGCCAGGGCACGTCTGAAGAGTTTGAAGATCTGATTCCTGTATCCTGCCAGGGTGTATCTGTTGACGACTATTTTCCGGACTCGATTCCTGTATCCTGCCAGGGCACGTTTGTAAGCAACCGTTTGAAGTTCCAGATTCGATTCTTGTATCTAGCTAGGGCACGTCTGTGAGCGACTATTTGTAGATTTGATACCTGCATCCAGACAGGGCACATCTACATAAAGAATTTTAAGATCAATCCCTGTAACAGGCCAGGTAAGTATCTTTCTTTTTCAGGTACGCAAGTTCTCGCTAAGGAATCTCTTACGCGATCGACACCTCCAGATGGCATCTATAAGCCCATCCCCCTATCCATCGTATCTCCAAATGGCATCTATAAGCCCATTCCCGCCATCATGCTGCTGATACTTTACTATGTGAGCGCAAATTTCTGGGCACTCTAGTGTTCAATCATCTTCCACCTTCGGATCACGAAAGGCACGCAAGCCAATCTACATCCTCAGGTCTAAGAAGATTGAACAGGGGCAACTGTTGTACCCCAAAATTTGCCCTCCCATATTCCTCAAGATTTCTCAAAGGTTGCACAGTCAAATCATCTCCTAAGGCAGTCAATTCAAAATTAGGGTTTTGTGTTGCATCAAGGTCCTTACATCCAAATGACCTCAAGTGCTCCTTAATGTCCTAACATATGTTCAAATTCAGAAGGTATCCGACTGTGTGAGTTTTCTCGAAGAAATATGGTGAAAAAAGTGTGCTGAAAGTGCAGTTTTTACGCGCTAAAAAATTCATAACTTGAAGATCGTGGCTCGTTTTGAACCCGTTCTGGTGGCCAAAATTCCGTCTTGACATTATCTACGTTTTCATCTCTCACGGCTGGAAGCCAATTTCGATCAGAAGGTCTTCAAAAATGTGGATTTATCGAGTATTTTCGCACAGAAAATTTGTGACAAAAGTTTATTTGCGTCATGTTCAGAAAATCATAACTTGGTCGATTTTCATCGTATCGAGCTGGTTCCGGCGCCAAAATTTCACAAATTGAGTTGACTACATTTTCACAGAAGGTATTGAGTTCAAACGGTATTCAAAAGGCTTTCGTTTTTTGCTCAGAGTGCGTGACACGCTGAAAATCCTGAATGCTGAATATTATTTCATGTGGGCCGAAACTTCGAAAATTCATAACTCGGTCAATTTTTATCGGATTTGGCTCATATTTTTATACAAGGTCCCTGACTCATAGATCTACAACTTTGCTTCAAAAGTAGAGACCGGATTATGCTCCGATCAATACCAGTTTTTTATTGAAGAACGTGTCAGAGTCGACACTGGAGCCCAAAATAAGTTTGTCTGAGCTGAAACTTCAAAAATTCATAACTAATCCACCGTTTATCCGATTGAGCCGATTTTCGGACAGGAGTTAGTTATCGATGTCGGCTACATTTTGTTTTCACATTTCAACTTCAAAAATTGCACTTAAGTCCCTGCAATTTAGCCTGGAAAGTGACGAACTCAAGTAAACATTGGAGGCCCAATTGCATATTCAAAGCCCATTTTCTTTACCCTAATTTCCATTATATAATCACCTTCTTTTCACACAAACCAGGGAGGAGGAAAAGAGAGAAAAAACCTTGCCACAACACTGTTAGAATATCAAATTCTTTCAAGAACCCTAAAACCTTGAAATCCTTATTACAAATCTCTCTCACTACAAATAAGCCATCACAGTTACAAACCAACACCTCGCTACTTCTTCAGTAAGGATAAGGCTGGCTTGATCTCCATGATCCAAAGGGCATAAAAGCATCCAGGTCACTAATTTTCCAGTAAGGGTAAAATTGATTTGATCTCCATGATCAAAAGGGTATAATCATTCATACATGTCATATTGTGCCTAAACATTAAATTTCTTCATATATTACCTTTATTTGCATTTTATGATTTTATTTAATGTGTTCATGAGATTCAACACTGCAGATTTAGACAGGATCCCATGCAGGTTCATTAAGGAACGTTGAGGCCATAACACAAATGGCCAAAAGCCAAATGGCCAAAAAAGAACAACTTATGCATGACACCAATACATGGCGAGACAGACATCCTGAGAAGATTAAGGAACGTTGAGGCCAGAACACAAATGGCCAAAAGCCAAATGGCCAAAGTAGAACAACTTATGCATGAAACTCAATCTAATGGTCAAAGAATGCAGACCACGGTACTCAGGAGTCAATGAACACGCACGTGATGCCAGAAAGTCAAACAAGACTTTTTGTCTAATGGGCCAAATTACTTTCAAACACACCTCCAAAAGGGGCCAGACACCCCCCATGGTTTGCATCATTTTATTTTTTATTTGATTTTTCTTTCTAATTCTATTAATTGTTTTAATTGTTTTCTTTAAATTCCTAAAATAATTTTCATAATAAAATAAAATACAAAAAAATCAAAAATGTTTATTGTTAATATTAATTTCACCATTATTTATTTTGTAAATAAATTTTAATAATTAACTAGTTAATTTAGGTTTTAAAATTTTAATGTTTTTCTTAATAAATTAAAATAGGTAGAATTAGGGTTTTGATATATATATATATATATATATATATTTTTCACATTTTCTTTTTAAATAATTTTATCATCATTATTATTATTATTAATTATTAATTATTTTGTAAATAAATATGTATATTAAATATTTAGTAAATTAGGTTAAACTTTAATCTTTTTTTTTAATAATTAAAAATACTTAGAACTAGGGTTTCATTTAACTTCTAATTAATTTTCTTTATTTCATAAATACAAAACAAAAACCTAAAAATATTTCTTTTCTTTAATTTAATAACTAATTAGCTTTTTAATTTCAATTTAATTTCAAAAGGGTTCAACGCCCTCGAACATTCGATTCTAATTTCTCTTCGCGCATTTATTCTTATTTATTTTTCTTTCAAATATTATGTAATTGATCAAGCCATGTAATAGTAATTAGGAATTTATTTATTTTCCGCATTTTTTATTAAAACGGGTCTTTGTTAATTTGGCGATGTATAGACCCGCGCCTTGTAATAGCGTAGGATTTTACTTTCCGCACTTTAATTTCCGCACTTTTAAACTGCTAACTTGCATGAAAGAATGAATGACTAATTAAAAACAATGCGTAGACCACCATGATACATGATCAAAGATAAACTTAACATGAAAATAACACACAAATACACACACCACTCTTAGGGTACGCCTCACTGTTGCCTTGCCTTCGAAACGTGGTCGTCGAGTATAGGACGTTTTAGTAAGTCCTTATGTCCATGACATGATCCAGTTGCCTCGAAACGGTTGCCTCGGAATTAAAAAGGATCAATGGCATAAGGGTAGCTTCTAAGGTGTCCTACTGTTGCTCTGGTGACCACACTGTCCCTACAAACGAATTGACCCGAACACCTCCAACGGTGGTGCTACCTATCTCTCAATGGTGGGATGACACTACCTTAAGGACATTTACACAGCCTAATTCCTTAGGGTAGGTGGATGACTCCTAGATACTTGCTCTATTCAAAAACAAATCAAACTCTTTTCACACTTACACTTTCAAAAAGTTTTCAAACAAATTTTTCATACACTCTTGAGGACAGATACAAGAGTTACTTAGAAATTTTTCAAACGAAACTTTTTCAAAACCCACATACACTTGAAAAGCAAACATCTTTTGAAAACATAAGAGCAAGTACCTAAGAGCCCGTGGATAACCACGGATAGAAAGGGTGCTAACACCTTCCCTTTCTATAAATCTACCTCCCGAACCGAGAAACATCTCGAAAAGGAATTTTGCTGTGCTTTTGTCCTTTCCATGTTGGAGAACATAAAAGACGGTGACGACTCTTGCTTACCGCGACATTTCGCGAACCAGCTTAAAAAACAGTCAGTTCCAGATCCACCGATCACAGTGTGGTTAGCAAAGACCAAGGCGATTGAAAAAGTATATGGAAACTGGGAGGATTCGTACAAAGAACTATCGGACTACCTGCATGTACTTCACACATATGCTCCTGGAACTGTTTATATTATGGAAACATTGTCGGTGTATGCCCCAAACGGTACTTTTGTCAACGAAAATGGAGTATTATGTCAACTTTTTTGGGCTTTTCAACCTTGCATCACAGGGTTTGCATCCTGCAAACCTATTATTCAGATAGATGGAATATGGTTGTACAGGAAATACAAAGGCACGCTACTGATGGCAGTCTCATAAGATGGAAACAATAACATTTTCTCAATTATCTTTGCTCTAGTCGAGGGAGAGATTGGTGGTGCTTGGAGTTTCTTTCTCAAGAATCTCCGAACACACGTGGCTCCACAACCTGGTCTCTGCTTGATCTCCGATAGACATGCTTATATTAAGAGTGCATACAATAATCCTACAAATAGTTGGCATGACCCCCCTTCTACGCATGTATACTGCATTAGACATATCGTACAAAATTTCATGCGGGAGATCAAAGACAGGGCTCTTCGGAAAATAGTTATGAATGCGGGGTATGCATTAACACAACATTCGCTCAAACACTATTGCAATGAGATCAAATTGTCAAATCTGGATGCAGGTAAATGGGTTAATAATCTTCCAGTGGAGAAATGGATGAGGTCATACAATAATGGACAACAATGGGGCCACGTGACAACAAATCTTATTGAATCAATGAACAATGTCTTCAAAGGGATACGAAACCTCTCAGTAACCGCTTTGGTGGAATCAACATGTTTTAGGATGACTTCGTTGTTTGCAAAAAAAAGGTGAAACATGGAACGCAGTGTTACAATAGGGGTAACTATGGATTGAAAGCTGCATGAAATTTATTAAGGCAGAAAGTGCCAAAGCCAACACCCATCATGTTACAAGGTTCAACCGACATAGCCACAACTTCATTACGTCTCTTTCTGTTTTGACTTCCTCCAACCAAGAATGAGGTCTTCCAGTTGCAAGTGAGGTGGTTGTTCTTTTTCTCTGAATCCTTCTAATTTGTTCCTCAGCTTCGATGTCTCCGTCTAACCATCACATCAACTCTCTTTTCAGATGCTCCATAGAATGAATGTGTCAAAATTTCATTTTCATCGGAGGTTTGGTGGGGGAGAAAATAACGTATCCATCTCTCGTGAAAATCATGGGAGATGTCATGACGCAAAAAACAGAGAGAAAATGAGAAGAGAATGTGAGAAAGTGTGAAGAATGATGGAGAAATATGTGTTTTATTTATAGAAAACACAATTGCATGTAGGAGTCATCTCAGATGGCGCCCCCTCCCAAAATTATATAGTATGCGCCATCTCACATGACTTATGTGAAGTGTATGCGCCATGTGGGATGATGCCTAAGACCAATCTTCTAATGCCTGTGACGTCTCATTGACTACTACATGTTAACATTTTCTAAAACAGTTATTTGCATAATTTTTTTAAAACATAATTAATTATATATTTTTTTCAAAACATGATTATTGTAAAAATAATAATTATATAAGGTATATATTCTAGAAGTCATAAGAAATTATTGGATTGAAGTACCACTTCAAATATTGGTGTATTATAGAAGATTAACTCATGTTGTTGATTGTGTTATGAAGACCTGTAAATTAAAAACTTATAAGATAACATCAGACATGCTGATCGCACTGTCTTCAAATTTTTTCCACATAAAACACTAATCCTCTAGAATTTAAGAAACTCTTCTTGATAAACCAAAGATACATCACTAACAAGAAATATTTGAAGTTTTAATCCAAAATAATTTTTATATAAAGTAATAATATTAAAAAATTATTACGCAAATTATCTCTTCTTTGGTACGTGTGAAGTTGAATTTTTTCTACTCTCTCCGAAGTTTACTCACATTGCTTATATATGGTGACACAAAATCAAACAATAAAACTAATAAAATTCATTAATGGCCTCCAATCAATTTTTATCATAACCATCTAAATTAGTTTTATTCAGATTCAATTTTCGTAACAATTCCAAACCATTTAATTTTTCAACGTAACTAATCCAAAACATAACCGTATGTATATTAATAAAATTGATTGATTTTTTCACTCAAATTAATTCATTTGATTTCAATTAAAACATCAAACCGTGATTTTATTTATATTATTCAAAATGATGATTTTGTAACTATCATTGCATGAGATTTAAATGAAATAAATAAAAGATAATATATTTATTAAAAATCATTTTAAATTATAATGATATATTTTTTAAATAAATAATAACTACAACAACTCATTGTGTTAGATAGTTGTTAAGAAATATTATCTTTAATCAATACTAGTAAGGGATCATACTATAGATTCATAATAAATAAAAGACTATATAATATAAAATAAGTGCTTTTTCCAGGAATGGGTGTGAATCAAGATAACATTGTTTATTGAAAAATATGACACATTAGAAATGACCATGTCTTTCATTTGATATCATAATCGGTCCAATTTTGTAATAGTCAATCATGTTTTGCTATATTTTTATCGAAAATTTAATAATTATTTGTTAAGATGAAATGTGTTTATAGGTTTGTGCAAAACATTATTTATATACTAGTACTTTGTAAGCTTTGTTTTATTTATAGAGAAAATAAGAGATGTATTAACATTACATTAGGAGAGTTGATTATACTAGTCTGTTCTATTTTATGTGTCTTTCAGTTTATTTTCTTTGAAGTTTCAGCAAAGATTTATAAATAAAAAATTGAGAAAATCTAAAATATTTTTTTGTGGGGGAGGCACTACCGACAAAAGGAAGATTTATTGGGTTCGGTGGGAGTTATTTTGTTCACCTTTAGAGAAAGGGGAACTAGGTTTCAAGAATTTTAAACAATTTAATGTTGTTTTGTTGTTTAAATGGAATTGGAAAGTTTTGCAAGGCTCTAATTGTCTTTGGTCGAATATTCTTTGGCAAGGTATAGGAACTTGAAGCATCATATTCTGACATGTGGTAAATTTTTTGGGAGTAAATCTGAGTCAATTTGGTAAGACGATATTATGTCTTGTGAATCTATATTTTCAGTTTCAATTTTGTCACATAACTGCTTTTTCGCTTAGGGCGGCGGAAGAAACTTTTCATTTTGGTGTGCTCTTTGGAACGCAGAAGGTTGTTGATGGATATGTTCCCAGATTTATTTAAGAGGAGTTCTTTGAAGGAGAGAGCGTGGAGAGCATAGGTTCATGGACTGATACAAGATAGGAATAGGGGAATTTTGGGATGATTGTTTCAGATTTTGTTTTGTTGTCTCAATTGCAGGATTTGAAGGCTCTTCTAGCTTCTGTTAGCCCGGAAAAAAGGTTATCAGATTCTGTTATGTGAAAATCAGATTTGGAGGAAGGCTACTCGACGAAAATTGGTTATGTTGTGTTGTCTTCTAGTCGCATCAGTCCAGAATTGGAGGAAGGTTCTCATTTGGTTTTAGGTTCGATGTGGAAATCTCATGTTCCTTTTAGGATAAATGCTTCCGAATGAAGATGTTTGCTGAATAAATTGTCATCTAGAGACCAACTGAATAGAAGGGGCATTAATTTATCTTCCAATGATCCTCTCTGTTTTCTGTTTTGAAGAGGTAGAATCTATTAATCATATTTTCTTGGATTGTTCTTTTTTTAAGTTAATTTGGAGAAGTCTCGATTTGGTTAGGTTTTCGGTTGGATTTAAGAGGAAATATTTCGAATTGTTTGGGGTTTTGGGCATCGAAAAGTATGAGGATCGACTTAAAGAAAGGCAAAGATTGCGTTGTTTGGCTGGCAGTGTTGTGGGGGTATTTAGTGTTCTCGTAATGAAGTTATCTTCAACGGAGCTAGCGCCAGTGTTTTCGATTTGGGATGGAATATCAAGTTGAAAGTTTGAAAGTGGTCTTGTATCAATAATATTTTCTATACCAAGTTTAACTTTTATGAATTTTACAAAGACTATTTGTATCATTTAGGTTACGTTTTATTTGGTAGATTTTTTTTTCTCTTTTTCGAGCTCTGCTCTCGGTCTTTTGTAAGCGGGTTAGAGTAACCCTAATACTCTCATATTTTAAATCATTGCTTATAAAAAAATTAATTTTTTTTATATTATCATCTAATAAACGATTTATAATTTGTTATATTATATTTAATTTTAAAATAATTTGTGTTATGGATTGGGCCTACGGCTGGCCTACCGTCGTGCACGGCTCAATCTAACTATGTCGGGGACGACCGAAAACACCGACTTAATCCATTGGGACCAGTGTATAGCACATTCCTCACGTGTTCCTCATCTGAGAACATGTCATCAACTTATTTTGCACTCCTCGCATAACCAAAGAAACTGTTGTGTCCTTCGTAACGGACGTGGTCAGTCCACTATCCGAAAGTTCAGAGCGGTTGATCCAGGATGATAAGCACGAGCTGCTCATCCCCACTGTCACGTGGGAATCTTGAAAGTCATCCATTATGGACCTAGATACTCCGTCCATAATGGAGATCATTGACTCATCGTTGAGAGCTCTATAAATATCCTCATATGCATGAGGGTCAGGTATTCACTTCTTAATCTTAATTCTCTCACCTCTCACTCTCACTCTCACCCGAACTGACTTAAGCATCGAAGTGTTTGTAGATACCCCCTCCTCCGTTGATTGTACACCTTAGAGACGTATTGCTGGCCATCTTTATTCTAATCATCAGAAAGATTAATTTGGATGATTTAATAGATTAATATTTTTATTGAATAATTGTATAAAAAATTTACGCTAAACTCTTATTTATATTCATATGAAAATCAGTTAAATTCCAAGTGTTTTTTAAAATAAATTTAATAGTTATTATTCTGTAAATAAAAGTTTTCAATAGTTAGAATCACTGTTTCTTATATTTGAAAGTATATAATTAATTTCGTATGCAATGAAATAAAAATAAAAATTGCTATCGTGATTAATTAACGGTATTCTAGTACAAACTATTTATTACTATATATTTGAATTAAATTCTATCAATAATATAAAAATGTAATTGAACCAAAAAAATAAAAATAAAAATAAAAATAAGAATGCATTTGATAAATTTAGGTATGGCAACGGATGATCGAGGCGGTTTTCAGCATACAAGTTCCGCTCTAGTCACTCTATACCACTCCCGCCCTTACTCCATTTTTAAAAGTTAGGTTTCTCTTTACTTATCTATTTTCTCAATTAAATTATTATTATTATTTTTTAAATTCGTAGTGATTTTGGTTGTATTTGTTTGTGTGGATCTATGTGTTTGCAGTTATAATCGTTAGTTGGTTTTAATGATGATAACTGATGAAATAGTAATTTTAAAGATAATAAATCCATAAGTCAAACGATTTTTGGATGTTGAGTGTTCAATGTGACAAGGGGAGTTAATTTAAACTATCAAGTAAATCTTCTAATGATAGCACGCGACCAAGAAGATATATCAAGCCTCATAAGTCAAACAAATCAAAAATTCAATTGAAGTGCTGATCAAGTTTATTAGTAAAGCAGCGGATCTCGAAGTCTCAAAGAGAAAAGTGTGAAAATAAGTCAGGTTATGCGCTTAGCGTATTAGAGTGGTCAATTAAAATGTAAAAGGTCAAAAGTAAGTTTTAAAGTATTAAGCTAATCACACATACATAATTTTTTTCAAGTTCCTATATGATTTCATAAAACTTCTTGAAAATCTATCAAGATGTTATGGAATTGGTTAATAAGTATTTTTAATCAATTGCGAAAGTTTATGTGAAGATATATATGTCCTTGCAGGTACACTGATATGCAAACAATCTTAGTAGCAGATGATCCTTGTTGGTTTTAATGCTAACAACACATATTTTCAAACAGTGTCATTGGAATATTTAATGATCTATGATCAAGCAACCTCTGGTGACGACGTCTATCAAAGAAGCCATCTCAAGCCTCATTAGATACATAAGTCAAGTCTCAGATAAAATGTTAAATCCATGTTAAATCTAGCAAGAGATCTTGAAGCTTCAAGATTGTGAAAGAGATGAAGTGTGAAAGCTCGCCTGATCCTGTATTGTAAAAGTATCATAGTATCTCATAAAGATACTAAGATAACTCTCTCTCTCTCACACACACACTAAAATATTTTTGAAGTTTCTATGTTTTCATAAAATCACCATAAAGTGTTTTAAGCACGTAGCTAATTGGTTACTAGCTTGAATAATCCTTTGGAAATGTAGTTTACACTAGATAACCGATTAACATACTAGGTGTTAATTGGAAAAATTGATGCACAAGGTTTAGTAAAAACATTAAAGGTTTTGGAAAGAAATAAAAATTATTAGAGAAATGCTTCGATAGATGTGAACATTAGTCTTTTCGATCGATATTTGGTGAATAAAGCATGAAGTTGAAACACAACGCTTTGAAGATGTGATTGAAGCGGGCTCGACAAAGAGATTTGAAATAAGGCTGGACATTCGAATTTTGGCGCTTACTTGTTTCTTTTGAAAAGAGACGCGTGGATGTCTTTGAAGGATTGAACACATACAAGCGAAAACGTGTCCTCTTATGATGAGAAGACCGCTCGTTAGAATTAGTATAAATAGGAGTCTCTAGTTTAGATTTTATGTGTATTCAATTGTTTTACAAAGTAATCTATACACTTAAAGTATCAAAGTTAATCGAGAAATAAGTTTTGAGAATGTACATTTGAAACGCCATCTTTTTATCTTTCAATACAACATTTATATTTTTAAAGTTATTTACCATTTCTTTACACTTTACAGTCGAAGCCTTTACTCTTTTCTTTGTCATTTACTTTATTTATCTTTATTTTTCTCTTTACCATTTATATTCAAACTTACCTTTATAATCGAAAAGGTCAATATTCATAAAAAAACCTATAAAACAATAAATAAAAAATAGACACTATTATCCTAGGATCAATAAAGTCGATCCTGTGAGTAACCAGAGTCATTAGAATTTGGAAGACTAGTGGTTGTTTACTAAATTTCACGGTAAACAAAATGGCACGTCCAGTGGGACCTAGTGTCTAGTTTTTTAGGAAATTTTATTTCTTACAACAAACTCTTTCGTTAAATATTGTTGCATGAGATTAAGAAGTGGTAGAATAGCCAGAACTAGCGAACCAAGACGCAAAAGGAAATACATTATAAGAATGATCAATCCACCAATAAACAATGGAGAACAACCACCCCATTCGACGGGGGAAAATACGACTGTAATATTGGCGACCTAATCAATGTTCGTTCTAGTAAGTACGACGGCTATATCAACAAATACTTATAATGGACCAATTCTCTCCCTAGTGCAAATGTAGGGTCCACCAGTGACCCCAAGACCACCAGGGATGAGTAATTTAAGAAATTTTGCATATGGATTTATGATGCCAATGGATGGCCATGAACATATTTATGGCATGCGAACATTAGTAATGGCAAATTTGCATAATAGCACATCAAGATTCCCTGACCCACAAATTTCTATGTTTTCCCCATTATAAGGGTCATGATCAGGCATAAACAACATGGGTCGAAATACTTACCCCCAGGATTTGTTTCCCAGATGCCCACGGTTACGAAAAATTCAACGGTGGTGTTTAGACAACAAATGGATGATAACAACCACGAAATGGTTGGTGTGCTAGCCCAACAAATGGGCATAATATTAATCTTTTAATCCAAAGCGTTACCCAAACTAATCAACAAAATTCCCAGACGAATCGGAAATTGGCAGCGTAGATGGCGTGAATTGCAAATTTCTTTGGGCCCCCTCAAGCCTCAGTTCGACAACCCTATCGAGAAGGGCTAAGAGAAAACCAAAGAATGGTTTTCGAAGATGATCCAACAATTAACCAGGCCCAACCAGTTGCGCCAAATATTGGAGAAGTTAACCAATGGAAAAGAGTCGAACAACCTAGGGTTGAACAAGCAATACCAAGGGAGGGGCAAGGCTCAAGGGTGGTGATGGTTAATCGAAACCAGGATGCATACAGAGTCATTCATCGTACGACAAGATGAGTTTGTAGGGGAAATAATCTGGCAGCCATGGCTGAAAGGATAATGGCATGAAATGGGGTAAACATAGGCCTTCGAAGGCCAAATTATACTTCTCATTTATCTGAGTATGTTTTACAAACCGAATTACCCAAGGGATGGAAAGTCCCAAAGTTCACAAAATTCTCTGGTGATACCAACGAATCTACATTCAAACACATAGCCAGGTACTTGACTGAGGTTAGGGACATTAAAAATAACGAAAACCTGAGGATAAAATATTTTCCTAGTTCCCTTATGTTGTACCCCAAAATTTTCCCTCTCATGTTTTCCAAGGTCTTCCCCTACATGGTTGGTCATAAACCCTTGCCTAAGGAAAAGGAAAATTTGTGAGTAGTGTTTTCAAGTTTCCTTCAATTGGTATCTCCAAAATTCCCTTCGATTGGCATTTCAGCAAAGCCTTTCGATTGGCCTTGCAACAGGATCCTTCGATTGGCATTCCTAAAGGTTCCTTCGATTGAAGTATCAGAGCTTCCTTTGATTGGAGCATCATAGCTTCCTTCGATTGGAGCATCAGAGCATCCTTTGATTTGGAGCATCAAAGGTTCCTTCGATTGGAGCATCAGAGCTTACTTCGATTGGAGCATCGGAGCTTCCTTCGATTGGAGCATCAGAGCTTCCTTCGATTGGAGCATCAGAGCTTCCTTCGATTTGGAGCATCAGAGCTTACTTCGATTGAAACATCAGAGCAAAGGCCCTTCGATTGGCATTCCAAAAGAGTCCATTCGAAGAAGCTTGCAAGAGTCCATTCGAAGAAGCTTGCAAAGGTCCATTCGAAGGAGGCTAGAAGCCCATTCGAAAGAGGGCATTCGAAGGCCAGTTACACAATAGCAAATTCAAAAAAGGACAAGACCCCATGTGTTTGGCCAACGTTACAAATTCCTATTCATGACTTTCAAACACAATCAAGGCTGTTTAAAACCTTTGCCTTCTTGTCCCCTCTACCCCCTCTATATAAAGATATCACAAGTGTTGCAAAAGGAAAAACAAAAAATTTGAGGATACGCTGCCCACACAATCCATCAAAGGTTGTCAGAATTTTCCAAGCAAAAATCAGTCCTTCATATCGAAGGTGCCCACGCCCAGAAGCCCTCAAATCGAAAGTTCTCACATCCATCCAGTACCCAAATCGAAGATTCAATCTGCTGATAAGAGAGGGTAAATTGTCAAAACTTTGCATTTGCATAACACTTCCATATTTTCTATCCCATTCGATTTGCCATCCTAGACAGAATCCAAGGGCTTGGGTTTGGCCCCAGGTCATGTTCTTCGTTTACTAACATTTGCTGCAGATCAGGCCTAAATAAAACCAATACACACAGGATTGAAGGACCTGGGTTCGACACCCAGGTCATTTTCTTGCTAATATTTGTCTTACAAGTCTAGAATCGAGACTAACTTTCCCTCTTGGATCAAAGAAGACGACTTCTCCCCCTTGGATCGAAGAAGGCGACTTCTCCCCCCTGGATCGAAGAAGTCATCTTCCTCCCCTGGGTCAAAAGACACCCATCCCTCCTGGATCAAAGACTTCATCTACCTCCAAATCAAAGAGGCCACATCTCTTCCCCTTTGGATCAAATTCCCCTTTCTTCACCCCAATCGAAGGCTGCTTCATTGTACTTTTATTTTGCATTTGTTTCTTTTCTTTATTTTTTAGTAGACTTTTTACCTTTTAACATTAAAATCAAAATCACAAAAATATTAGGCTAGTCGTTTTTCCAACTAAATTAATTTTTGTAAATAAATAAATTAATTATTTTAACACTTTTTCTTAAAATTAAAATTAAAATAGACTTAGGCCTTGTTTTCTTTTATACCAAAAACAACAAAAAATACTTCTTTTTCTTTAGGATTTTTAGACGTTTTTTTTCTTCTATTTTCACGCGCGTTTATTTAATTCCGTATATTTTTTACTATTATTGTATCTGCCAACTAGATGTAATAGATAAAATTAGGATATTATGGTTTTATCCCCTTTATCCTTGTATAATGTAAATCCCCTCCCCGAAGCCTTGTAATAGCGTAGGACCTCTATTTTCTGCATTTTCTTTTGACTACTTTTCATATTAACTGCTAGTAACTAGACATGTATGACAAAGACTAAAATCAAATGCTAGCAAACTTAATAAAAATACAAAAATAACTGAAACACAACACAATTGCACACAAGCACCTCTAAGGTACACCCACTTTGGTTGCCTTTAAAAAACAGTCATGGGGTAGGAATGCTTTAGCAAAGACCTGTAAAATCAAAAGATCATAGTCCCTCGATGACCCTACGGTTGCCTTCTCGGTAAATGATCTAGTCCCTAAAACAAAATTGCTAAAGCATCTCCATAAATTGCCTTCGTGACTGTAACGTCCCTTCGATTGTCCCTCAACACATCCAACGACAAGGCTACCTACTCACTAATAGTAGGATAGCACTGTCTAAAGGAAAAGAGGAAAAGAACCACCTTTTAGATTATAAAAGTAGATAGCTGTTAGAAGTTTGCTAAAAAAAAAATACTTTTTTGCACTTACACAGAAAACTACTTTTCAAAAACAATTTCAAAATACTTTGTATACTTTCTCTACTATCTCGAGAAACATTACAAAGTTCGTCGTACTAAGGCATTTTCTAAGCATTTTCAAACATAAAGCACAAAAGCATTTTGAAAAATGAGCAAACCTATAAGAGCCCATGGAAAACCACGGATGGAAAGGGTGCTAACACCTTCCCTTTCTATAATCTACCCCCCTTACTCAGAAAATTCTCAAAAAAGTATTTTTCTGTTCTTTTCACCCTTTCCTTTGTTAGATAAAATAAAAGACGGTGGCGACTCTTGCTTACCACACATTTGCAAACAAAAAAACGCAAACCAGTATATAACAGTCGGTTCTGCCACTGTATCATAGAACTGGCGACTCTGCTGGGGAAATGTAAAAAGTGGGGTTTACCTTAGAGTTAGTTTCATTGTTAAATTGCTTTATTGTGTGTTTGCTTAATTTATCTTTAAGGGCTTGCTTGGGTTGTTACTAAAAGATCCTACACCCGGATTTGGGGCACCTTATTAGGTAAGTAGCAATAAATCATGGAGGCTGTACGGTGTTGACCGATACGGACGAAGTGGTGGCTACGTTAGCGTGATGCTTTGGATTGTACTAATGTTCCTTGAGTAAGTTAAGGATAACATTATGCTTCCTCATAGTGTCACTAAGCACTAACTGACCTTTAGAACCTTTAATTGACTCATCCTAGCCATTAGGAAGTAGTGAGATAACTGGCTTTGGTTCCGATCGAAGATTGGTTGATACTCGATACTACACTCATTAAGGCTGGACTTTCAGGATTTTTTTGGCCGCAATACTTCGGTGTGGAGCTGAAACAATTTCTGAAGGGAAGGTCAATGATATTGAGGCTCCTTAGAACCCGATTACTATTAATAGGACAGGTTGAGCCAACTAAACATTCAAGAGGGCACATACCTTAAAAACTCATGCAAGCCTTTGAACCTAAGGTCTATTGTGTGATTTGCTTGTGTTTATCTGTAATTTTTAGCATAATCATGACATCATAAACATCATGACATTCATATATACTAATCATTTCAAGACCTGCTGGATTTACCTCTTGGCTGTTTTGTAGGATATGCATTCAGGTCACAGGAAAACCATCCGGATTCGCTTCAGAGAAATTCCTCCTAAGCTCAAGGAATTAGTCTTGAAAGTCCCAGAGGACTCATCATTCCACAAAAGACATGGTCACTTGCTCAGTTTGGTTACCACCGGGTTTAACGAAGGTTTGATGAGTGTCTTATTCCAGTTCTTCGACCCTAAGCACCATTGCTTCACATTCCCCGATTATCAACTGGTGCCTACTGTAGCGGTAGAAATGTTCAAGACTAAGCCATTGGATTGACTAGACTTTATACAAATCAAAATAAAAAATCGCCACCGAGCTTTATTGTTTTTAAAGGAATGGGAAAAGAGCGAATAACCCAAAAAGAGGGGGAAAGATTCAAGGTAAGGGGGTTGGTTATGCAAAGGGAAGGTATTAGCACCCTAAACATCTATGGTACTCCACAGGAACCTCTTTGTAAAATCTGTATATTTTGGTTATAAAAAATGTTGTATATATAAAAAAAGTGGACGGTGGAGGTGAGAAGATAAATATGTTTATTTTATAATTTTTGCACCCGCCGCGGTTGTGAACCTTTAGTGCCTACGTACCATCTTTCGTGCAATAGGGGATCAGGGTACACGTAGTTCCTCTTTTAAAAATTTAAAACACAAATGCGTTGGTTAATTTTATGAGATAAAACATCATCGTCATTGTCCGTGTGGAAAACATACCTACTACCCACAATCATGAGAAAGGAGAATTTGCATCATCTCAAAGTGGAGGATATGGCTTGGATTTCAAAATCAACAATGCCTCACTCAACACCCAAGTGGAAAATATCTCTCTTCGCTACATATTGTAGAAGTATGGTTATTTGCATCACTACAAGGATTGACAAGAGTTTAGTCTTTCAAGAAAAGTTTAAAGATAAAAGGCCAAAGTGGCAAAATGGTTTGAAATGAGATTGATTGACTTTTAGTCTTCTCATAAAAAAATGTCAAGGTATTATTAAGTTGATTGGAGTTTATTTATGAAAAATGTTTTGAAAATGCATGGACATAAGTCCAAGTTTATTAGGAAAGTGGTTCAAGTTCAAAAACAAGAAGAATTTTCAAAAAAGGGAAAGGAGATTTTTGAAATTAAAGAAGATGGGAGGAGAAGAAGGGACTATCCTAAAGCATAAGGTAAAAGCTAGGGATAAAAACCATCTAACCAACAAGATACCAATACTTGACATTATGAGCCAATATAGAATTCTCATTTCTTGTATTGAAACCAATCAAGCAAAGAAATACTATACCTCTTGAGAGAACCAAACTTCAAGTGTATTAAGTCTTCACAAAAAAATGGGCAGAGTAACGGCTGTATACAGGTGAATTCCAGATTACAAACAAAGAGTGCAATCACAAAAACCTACACACAAAAACAAACAAGCAACCCAATGTATTGAGGTAAACCTCAAGAACTCCAGACAAAATAATCAGATAAGATCTCCAAGATAGGTCAAGGTTTCTACTCCTAAGTCCAAGAAAAGTCTCATGCTCCATAATGCCAAGGATAGTAACCAAATAGTTCAAGTACCATTAAAGATTCTTTAGGGTTTATGTTGATTATTAAGTATTTTAAGAAAGGAAAAGAAAATCTCAAGTGAGCAAAGTAAAAATGGCAAGAAAATAAATGCTCAAATGAGCAAAGATGAAAATGACATGAAATGTAAATTCTAAAAGTAAATAGTACATAAAGTATAAAAAAAGAATAAAAGTATAAGGTAAACAAGTCAATAATTAGTGGTTAGTTGGATGACCATATTGAAGCTTTCATTTGGAACTCATTAGAGGATTGGTAGAACCAAAGCCTCCACACAACAAATTGCATTTGCTTTTTGTCATGTATATCATCCATTTGGAATTCTTATAAGTACCATTTAATGATCAACAATGTTTAAGTGATCCGCGTTGACCAAAGGTGTTGTAGATCCATTAGAGGATTGGTAGAACCAAAGCCTCCACATAATGAATCTCAAGGTTATTGGATCAAAGAGATCAAATTAACATACTTGGGCTTGCAATTGTAAGTTTGGGCCACGAATGATCATTTATTCGAATCAGGACAAAATTTAGCGCTATGTTAAACAATCCTAAGTGGACTTATATAGAAGTTGCACCTATTTTGAGGCCGATCAATAGGAATCTATGCACCATTTGTTTTGAGACATGATATAGAGATCATGCTCCAACAACATCTAGTGTAATAAGAAAGGGATGAGATGAAGAGGGATGGGGAAAAAATATACAAACCACATTTGAATTAAATTTTAATCAAACTATTATTAAAATCATTCATCCATTTTTGTGGAATTAAACTCAACACCATGGATCCAATGATGTTAATAAATTTCATGATCCAAAATCTAACCCAAGATCATCCAGAAAATAATCACAAAATAATATCACATTTAATATACACAAAAAAGGATTTTTAAAAATGTTTTAAAAATAGAAAATAATTATAAAAATATCAACTATGTTCAAATTAATCAAGAAATGAAAAGTAAGACCATAAAAAAATCATAAAAAGGCCCAAGTAATTTTACAAATTTTTTGGTAATTTTTTAAAGTCAGAAACTATTTTTAAAATTAAAATAAATTGGTAAAATAAACAAAAAATGGTAAAAAATAATAAAGTCAGAAACAAAAATAAAATAAGGTCACCAATATTTGTCACAATATCATTGGATCATTCCATAAATTTTTTAAAATTTAAAAATGTATAAAAGTATTTTTAAACCTTTAAAACAAATTAAATAAGTGTAAAATTTGTAAAAAATACCAAAACATAAAATAAAATTGTGAAAAAAATAAAAATCAGAAAGAGAATAATCAAAAATATTTTCCATTATTTTTTCAGATTTTTTGGACTAAAAATGAATTTTCTATGATTTTTTGAAATTTAAAACAATTAAAATATAAAAATCAGAAAAATAAAATAAAAGTAAAATATGTGGACCATTGGATGAGAGTCAAAACACGTTAGTAATCAAATCCAAGGAATCTGGCGCGCTGTGTATATCATGGTCATTAGTGAATATTGTACATAATCATTAATTAAATCAGATTTTAAAAATTACAGATGAGCGCCTTCATTGGTTAGAAGATGACACGTTGGTCATCTTCAACCTCCAGCCATCACGAATTGCAGGTCTCTCAAACTGTAAAATCATAAGCTCAGACCTATGCCATTCGCTTCGTCTCTTCAAGATGAAGACAACCACACCCTCGCGCCAAATTTATATAAACTGTAGCTCAAGCAATTTGGACGAAAAGTTTTGAAAAGGGGTTTGAAATTTCATGGTCAAAACGTGTTTCCAGTAAAAGGTAAGTGTTGCAACTAGAACCAGGGCAATGAGAGCAACACAATGATATCAGAGTTTTGAAGAATTGATGAAGAAATCTACCTATTGAAGTTGAGTTGCAGAGCTCTGAAACCAGACTTCTATGGAGCAGTATAAGGCACGATTCTTGAATGTAATTATATGGTTAGCTTCAGGGAAGATCAATGAAGGTGAATTGATGGAAAAATTGGATTGAAAAAGGGTCGAGAATGGATTTTGAAGTTACAGAAAATTGAGTTATGGAGCAAGTTTGGCAGGGTGATTCTGGCTATCTAAGCTTGAAAAATTGAATGGGATAGTTCATGTATTTATAGGAGAAGCGAATGGGATCAAAAGGAAGAGTGAATGATGTGTTTTGGAGGGAAATCGTGCACACCTGATGCACGAGTGAAGTGTGATACAAACTTCATCAAAACTCATCCAATTCTTGCGTTTTGATGCGCTAAACAAATATGGAACTTCACTAAACATGTTTAGAGGTAAAAACGCGTGGAAAACTTGTGATTAGAGGCCACATTATGGATTTCAAAATTCTGACTTGGTGAGAAATTCAATTTCAAAGTGTCAACTTCTGACCAATGGCATTTTCAACTCAAGGGGTCTTAGGGCATGATTCTTGATGCTTTAGAAAGATGAGGTTACAAGCTTTGCAATGGAAAAAGAATGGAGTTAAATAGATGCTTGATATGAAATTTGCATTGAGTCAAAGTTGAAGAAAAAGGGTTGACTTTCCATACTTAGAAATATTTCACATTCTTCTTAAAAAATGACCTTTAATGTCTTGCATCTAAACATGGTATTTCACTTGAAATTTGCTCTTAAACAATAAAAATGACATGAAGTAGACCTCTTGAATGACACTTTGAAACTTGAATCATTCAAAATATCCAAAATTTGAGTAAGTTATGACTTATTGAAGTTAGCAAAAATTCATGAAATGACCTATAATCTTTTGCATCTTTAAGGCAACTTCCATCCATTTTCCAACTTTGAACATAAAAGAAGGAATAAAGTTCACATCTTCAAGATCATTATGGAAAAATAATGGACTCAAGATGATAAAAATTGACCAAGTTATGACCATTTGAAGTCACTCTTGTAAAATTATGGATTCATCTGGATGACTTGTGATCTTTCTTCTTCACCAAGTTCCTTCCACATGAAAACTCCTTAGAATTTTTGAAGTTATTTCTTGATGACCCTTTAAATAGAAGGATACTTTGAAATCCCTCAAAAATACCAAAAGTTGAGCAAGATATACTCCTTTGAAGTTCAAAACCATAGCCCCTAGATCAAGAAAATGCCTTGAGGAACTTTGACAAGCTTGAACAAACTTCTTGTACCTATTCTTGATTTGTGAATAGAAGTTGTTGAGGATGATAATGAGGACTCATAGACACCAAAACCACTTCCATATCTTGAAATTTGATAGAAATATGCCCTTGTGACTAATAGGAACAAGGCCTTATCCAAACATGACAACTTCTCCAATCAACCCCTTGTACTTTTGAGTCAAATCTAATAACCTTGAAATGTGATGAACCAAAGCAACCTTGCCATGCCAATTCTCCCAAAACCAATCCAATGGTGAGGTTTGAACTTCTCAAGCTATATTGACTAGGGAATGGAAATAAACTCATGAACCCATGGGGTAGCTTGTTAAATCTCATTGCCTTCATCTACATGGATAACAAGCAAGACAAACCAACATTGCATTTTATTAGTTAAATGAAGAAAATAAAACAATATTCATGATCACAAAAGGAACATAAGTCAAGGTGCTTGGTAATCCCTCAAAAAGGGCAAAACTAAATGTAGGGAGGGGAACCAAGAATCCTAGTGTGATCTTGTTGTGAGTGAATCAACATGGTATGATGAAGGGATCTTAGGGGCAAAAATTGGGGTACAACACCTACCCTGGAGGAATTCTCTAAGTTACTTGGTTTACCTATGTTAGAGCGAGTACCTTTCACTGGTTTAGAACAAGACCCAACTTCTAAAGATGTTGACGTAGCTCTGCACTTGAAGCCATCTGACATTGAGTCCAATTGGGAAAAAAGAAGTGAAGTTAAGGGTCTCCTTGCAAATTTCCTGATGAAGAAAGCTCAGATTTTCCTGGATGCTATGAGTTATCATGCCTTCGAAGATGTATTATCCCTCTTGATCTATGGGTTGGTCATGTTTCCTAATTCAGATCACCTTATAGACGTGAATGCCATCAACATCTTTCTTACTCACAATTCGATTCCTACCTTGCCGGGGGACATCCTACATTCTCTCCATACTCGTACTCTGAAGAAGCGAGGAACTCTCATGTGTTGCACCCCTCTGCTACATAGGTGGTTTATTTCGCACCTTCCTTGGTCAATAATGCAAACAGATTTAGGCTTAAAGTGGAGTCAAAGACTAATGTCTCTCTCTCACTCCGACATCCATTAGTGTCCTCGCTCTCAAAAAGACATTTCATTTATTGATCGCTGCGGAGAATTTCCTAATGTGCCACTCCTGGGAGTTAGGGGAGGTATCACCTACAATCCTTCTTTAGAACTACGTCAGTTTGGCTATGCACGGAGAGATGGTCCACCGGATATGCTCATCCAGGGTATTGTGTTCAACTACTCAGATGATTTGCAAAATTATCGTCAGAGGTTCATCCGCTCTTGGGGCATTGTTAAGAGGACTGATAGTAAAACTCTAGGGTGCAAGAACTCCATCCCTTTGGAACCTTATCTCAAATGGGTGAGAGCTCGAGCCCAAAGTCTTATGATGCCATACGATTCCATATTATCAGTGATCTTAGAACCTATTGTCCAAGGGGATGAGTCCTGTATTATTCTCCATCCTGATATGCCAACCAACTTCGAAGAGTTGCAAAAGTCTTGGATTCAGCTCAAGGGGGAACGATACACTTTTTAGGCACAATTCTATGCAAGTGAGAAGAAGGTGCTGGAATTAACAAAACAAATTCATGAAGAGAGAAACATCAACACCTACCTCAACATCAAGAGGAAACGCCCATGGGAGACTTAGGAATTTCTTTTCAATGTTTATCCTTGTGTAATCTTTTGTTTCTTTAAAAACTTGCTAATAAAAGGTCTTGCTTTTGTTTTGTTTAAAAGAGATAAAATCCAATAAGGTCCTTGAAAACATTGCATAAACATATCATACATATCATTTCATGGACATGTTTCATAGCAGGTTTCTCATCTTCTTCGCTGTTTATTTCAGCAATGGCTCTAGAACAAACAATGAAGGATCTACAGACTCAGAACACTCAATTTCAAAAGATGATCATGGCTATGACCAAGGGGCAAGAAGAACTGAAAGCCATGCTTGTTAAAGAGAGGAAGAAGCCAAAGAAGCCGACTGAGTTAGTGAATCTGGGAAGAAGGATCAGAGACCAGTGCAGCAAGCTTCTGAACAGATAACTTCTTCAAGGGAAGGAAACAATCAAGAGGAGGAAACAAGAGAGGAAGACTCCAGTCCCAAATAATTCGATGATGAATGAATATGATGGGGAGCAGTATCCTCCTGCTGATGAAAAATATAAACAGTTGGAGGATCGTTTAAATGAAATGGAAGTCCGGAAAGTACCTGGTCTGGATTTTGAAGAGCTGGGTTTAGTCTCTGGGTTGTCATCCCGCAAAAGTTCAAGTTGCCAGTGTTCGACAAATATGATAGGGTCTCATGTCCCAAGATGCACCTCCGATCTTATGTGAGGAAGATCCAGCCCTACACTGCTGACAAGGACTTATGGGTCTACTTCTTTCAGGATAGTCTGTCCGGAACTCAACTAGAATGGTTCTACCAGCTGGAAGGAGCTAACATCCATAATTGGAAATACCTGACTGCTTATTTCTACAAGCAGTATCAGTATAATGCAGACCTTGCTCCCACCCGTACACGACTCTAAAATATGTCTATGGGTTCGAGTGAGGGCTTTAAGGACTAAGCTCAGAAGTGGAGGGACTTAGCAGGAAGAGTCCATCTTCCCCTGTCTGATAGGGAACTAGTGGATATGTTTCTGGGGACCTTGTCTGGTCCATTTTTCAATCATCTAATTGGAAGTTCCTCAGCTGGCTTTACTGAATTTATTCTGACAGGAGAAAGAGTGCAAGCTGGAATTAGGAGTGGGAAGATTCAAAAGGATGCGTCCTCTAGTACAATAAGGAGGGCATTTTCTGGGAAGAAAGAGGTTGGTTCTGTATACCATCAAAGGAATCAGGACGGAACTGAACGCCGTCCAGCGATAGGGGCTGTCATGATCTCTAAATCTGCATCCACCCAACAAAGGAATAATCAACCGAGAACAGAAAAGCCGGTGAGACAGTTTACCCGGATGAATATGACGTTGTCTCAAATCTTGCCACAATTATTGAAGACCAATCTGGTAACCTTGCGGGAAGCTCCGAAGAATCCCAACACTACCTCTCCACACTACAACCCTAAGGCTCGTTGTGCTTACCACTCTGAAAGTCCAAGCCATGATACCAATAACTATTGGGCCTTGAAAAACAAGGTGCATAATTTGATCGAGGCAAAGGGGATTGAATTCGACCCCCCTGAGACTCCCAACGTCATAATTGCACCCATGCCTAAGCACGGCTCAGAAATCAATGCGGTTGAAGTTGTATCCGCCATGGAAGATGCTGACAATGAGTATGACGTGGAAAACTGGATTTTCCCTACTACCAACGGTTGACTTAGTAATTGGACCGAAAGAAACTTTGTACCGATTACTTTTGTTCACAAGTAATTGTCTTTTTGTTTTTTTTGGATATGTAATAAACACTATAAACTCTATGGCCTTGTGTCTTACCCGGGGAACAATGGTTTATTTATAAGGGCTATCATGATTCAATTTCATATGGCATTAATAAAGCATTAGACGTTTATGCATACAAATTTTGCGCTTTCTGTTTTTCTTTTCTTTTACTTTATTTATATAGCTATGCTCTTACACACACCCACGTATCAAACTGCAGATCTATATCAACTCTGGATCCCATTGATAACAGTTCTGCTATTGCCGGTTATGACTTTGAAAATACTATCAACCAAGCCGAGGACAGAGGTGAGGAAGATTGTGAGGTACCCAGAGAACTTTCCAGACTATTACAGTAGGAAGAAAGGACTATACAGCCTCATAAAGAGCCAGTTGAGACAGTGGATTTGGGAACAAAAGAGAACAGAAAAGAGGTCAAGATAGGTGCAAATTTGGAGCTTCATGTCAAACAGCATTTGATTCAAATTTTGCATGATTATGTTGAGATCTTTGCCTGGTCATATGAAGACATGCCAGGACTAGACACAGATATTGTGGTTCATTGTCTGCCAACTAAAGAAGATTGCCCTCCGGTAAAGCAGAAGGTTCTCCGTATGCGCCCTAAAATGTTAGAGAAGATCAAAGCATAGGTTATGAAACAATTCAAGGTTGGGTTCCTAGCTGTCACTTCTTATCCCCAATGGGTTGCTAACATGGTCCCGATGCCTAAAAAGGACGGCAAGGTACGAATGTGTGTAGATTACCGATATTTGAACAGGGCAAGCCCCAAGGATGACTTTCTGCTTCCCCACATTGATATTCTGGTTGACAACACCGCATATCATAAGGTCTTTTACTTCATGGATGTTTTCTCTGGTTACAATCAAATCAAGATGGCACCTGAAGACATGGAGAAGACAACCTTCGTCACACAACGGGGCACTTTCTGCTACAAAGTGATGCCATTTGGGTTGAAGAATGTTGGGGAAACCTATCAGCGAGCCATGTTAGCTTTGTTTCATGACATGATTCACCATGAAATAGAGGTCTATGTTGATGACATGATAGCTAGGTCTCAAACCGAGGAACAACATCTTGATCATCTACAAAAGCTGTTTGATAGGTTGAAGACGTACAAGCTGAGATTGAATATGAATAAGTGCACCTTCGGGGTAAGGTCTAGAAAACAGCTAGGATTCATTGTCAGTGACAAAGGTATTCAGGTAGACCCTGCAAAAGTGAAGGCTATACAAGAGATGCTGGCTCCTCGCACTGAGAAAGAGGCCAGAGGCTTCTTAGGACGCCTAAGTTACATTTCCAGGTTCATTTCCCATCTAACTGCTACTTGTGAGCCAATCTTCAAACTCTTGAAGAAAGATCAAGTGGTAAAGTGGAATGACGAATGCCAGACTGCTTTCAAAAGAATCAAAGAATACCTTCAAGAGCCTCCAATTATGATGCCTCTGATTTAAGGAAAACCTTTGATAATGTACTTAACAATGTTAGACAATTCAATGGGGTGTGTGCTGGGGCAGCATGACGAGTCCGGTCGAAAAGAGTATCCAATATACTACCTTAGAGAAAAGTTTACCGACTGTGAGACAAGATACTCACTGCTCGAGAAAACTTGCTGCACTTTGGTATGGGCTGCTCGCCGACTGAGACAATATATGTTGACCCACACCACTTTGTTGATATCTAAGATGGATCCTATCAAGTACATATTTGAAAAGCCTGCTCTCTCCAGAAGAATAACAAGATGGCAAATGATCTTGACCGAATATGATATCCAATACATGACCCAGAAAGCAATCAAGGGAAGTGTACTAGCTGATCATTTGGCTCATCAGGCTGTGGATGACTACCAATCCATGAACTTTGAATTCCCAGATGAGAACATTATGTTAGTGACTGACTGTGAAGATCCTGGACCAGATGAAGGACCAGAGGAAGGATCCTGATGGACTATGGTTTTTGATGGGGACTCCAACACACTCGGCAATGGCATTGGTGCTGTAATCATATCTCCCGAGGGCTGTCATACTCCTTTCACGGCCAAATTATGCTTCAACTGTACCAACAATATGGCGGAGTATGAAGCATGCATTATGGGTCTCAAAGCTGCTATTGACTTGAGAATCAAGTTCTTGAGTGTTTTCGGGGATTCAGCCTTGGTAATCAGCCAGATCAAAGGTGAGTGGGATATGAAGCACCCGAATCTTATCCCTTATAAAGAACATGTGCTGACATTGCTTCCACACTTCGAAGAGGTCACCTTTGAACATTTCCCACGAGAAGAGAATCAGTTAGCGGACACGCTAGCTACCATGTCATCTATGTTCAAGGTCAAGTGGGACAACGAGGCTCCTCAGATCACTATTGAGAGGTTGGATGAACCAACATACTGCTATGAGATTTTCACCAAAGAAGTAGCAGAGAAACCTTGGTTCTATGAAGTGAAAAGGTATCTCGAAGCTCAAGAATATCCCGAGGGGGCATCTGTCAATGATAAAAAGTTCCTGAGGAGGTATGTTGCAAAGTTCTTCCTCAGTAATGTAATCCTCTATAAGCGTAATCATGACTCTACTTTACTTCAGTGCATAAATAAGAGAGAAGCAGAGAGGATTATGACAGATTTACACGAAGGTACCTTCGGCACCCACTCTAGTGGACACACCATGGCTAAAAAGATCCTACGGGCGGGATACTATTGGTCCACTATAGAAGCAGACTGTTATCAGCATTCTCGAACTTATCACAAATGCCATATCTATACTAATAAAGTACATGTACCTCTAGTTCCCTTGAATGTCTTGATGACCCCACAACCCTTTTTAATGTGGGGCATTGACATGATCAGAGAGATTATACCTACTTCTTCCAATGGGCATCGCTTCATCCTAGTGGCTATTGATTACTTCACGAAGTGGGTTAAGGCTTCCTTTTTTGCTTCTATTACCAAGAATGTTGTGGCGCGATTTATCAAGCATAACCTGATTTGTCGGTATGGTGTCCTTGATAGAATCACCACGGACAATGGTACAAATCTCAACAATACAATAATCACCAAACTCTGTAAGCAATTCAAGATCCTCCATCATAATTCTTCCCCTTATCGGCCAAAGATGAATGGCACCGTGGAGGCTGCTAACAAGAATATCAAGAAAATCATACATAAAATGAAGGTGACATACAAATACTGGCATGAGATGTTACCATTTGTTCTTCATGGCTACCGCACCTCATCACGCACGTCGACAGGGGCAACGCCTTATTCTATGGTATATGGTATGGAGGTTGTCCTGCCTATTGAGGTCCAGATCCCGTCTCTGAGGATCATGAAGGATGTAGGATTGAACAAAGACGATTGGATCCAGACTCGACTTGATCAACTAAATCTGATTAATGAGAAAAGTCTTACTGCTGTCTGTCATGGTCAAATGTATCAAAAACGGATGATCAAGGCTTTCAGCAAAAAGTTCAGACGTCAATGTATCAAGTGGGTGATCTAGTAATCAAGGGCATCATACTGCCACAAGGTGATCCCAGGGGAAAATGGACTCCCACGTGCGAAGGTCCATTTGTGATCAAAAGCATACTTTCAGGCAGAGCCATGATTTTGACCACCATGGATGGTGACAACCTTCCTCACCCTGTTAATGCAGACATAGTGAAAAGATACTACGCATGAATAAAGACCCGCTAGGTTGAATGGCCTAGGCAAAAATAAGGGCATCCCGACGAACCAAAACAGTTCGGGAAAAAATTAGGGATAAAAAAAAATCTGTACACCCGACAAGTCGAAAACCTAAAAGGCAGCTTGGGCAAAAAAGGGTATCCCGATGGACTGAAAACCCGAAAGGGCAGTCCAGGCAAGAATTATGGATTTGAAGTGTATCACTATGTCCCATTGGATCACCTTGAAACCAGACTTTAGTATTAACTACCAGGAATCAAACGATACTGAACAATCCAGTTAGCTTCAGAAAAGTAGCAAAGTGATGAGACGCTCGAAGACATAGGGGCAATAGCAGAATTGAAACCCAATGGGATTATTGCACATAGCTGTTTTCCTCTCTTTGTACACTATTTTGTATAGTTTTCACCCTCACGGCGACATTCTCCTACTAGAATGTCAGCCTCTTTATACAAAACGCCTATTATAGGCAAACTTTAGAAATCAATACAAATCATTTCTTTGAAAGTACAAGACTGTTTGTTTTTTTTGTTTCTGTTTTGTTTTGCAAAAATGTCCAATGACTTATTCTTGACATATGCATTTGAATATGGTTACTGTTCACAAATATTTGCATAAAAAACAAAAAGATGGTTACTAATGACTTTAAGAAATGGGGCAAAATCTGAAAACATTTGCAGTACCGACAGTTACTCCTTCCAACAGGTACAGGGGAAGAGACAGTTTGAGATGGAGTCACCATTGCATACGACCCCGTGACATCTATGTTCCCCACAGAGCAGAAACAACCAGAATTTTGGTCTCTTTTTCCCCAAGTAGGGATTACCTTCTCCAACTGAAGTATGTTTTCTCCAGCCCAGTTCAAACAATTATAAAACCTTCTCCCGGGTAGAGTTTATTTCTCAAACTGCAGAAGCTCATTTCCCAACAGAGTTTATTTCTCTTCATCGGAAGAATCTTCCAACAAGCATCTCTCTCTGCAGAGTTATCCTCGGGTAGAATCAACCCTCAAGCAGAGTCAATCCCCAGTAGGTTATCCTCAAAAAGAAAGAGGAAATCCCTAGCGAATCATCTTTATTCATCACCCCCAGTGGAAATGAAGGATTCGGCTTCCCAATACTCTCCAGCAGTAGTCCGAGATTTATTTTCCTAGATTGGGAAACATCTCAATAACATCCCATATTCATACATCATGGAATGTGCATACACATCGCATACAATATAATCTCATTTATTTTGAGAACATCGTCACAATGCATTTTATACATCATGACATTGCATATGACTAACTCTTTACCTTTTTCAGGGAAAGATCAAATCAACAAACATCACTACTTATATGACCTGATAGTCTTCTCAAAAGCTACGTCAGGATGAAGGGATATTTCATCAATTTCCTCAGAAAGATGTCCTCCTAAGACCTTCTCTGGTTCATTCAGATCGACACTAAGATCTCTCTGATTTCTATTCCAATTGAAGAGATTCCAAGACTTTTATCTGGTCCAGTTGAATCGATACTAAGATTCTTCTGATTTCAATTCCAGCCAAAGTTAATTAAAGACCTTCTCTGTTTCAGTCAGATCGACACTAAGATCTCTCTGATTTCTGTCCTAATTAAAGAAACTATGAAGCCTGGATTTTGACCAGATAACAGTATAAGGTGCTGCAAAGCCTGGAATCTGACCAGATAGTAGTTCACTTCTTCAAAGACACTGTAAAACCTGTATTTTGACTAGATAACAGTATAAAGCGCTACAAAGCCTGGAATCCGACCAGATAGCGGTTTACCCTGTCAATTACTATAAAGCCCGGAACCCGACCGGATAATAGTCAACCAACAATTTAAGACACTGTAAAGCCTGGATTTCGACCAGATAACAATATAAGGTGCTGCAAAGCCTAGAATCCGACCAGATAGCAGTTTACTCTATCAATTACTATGAAGCCCAAATTCGACCGGATAGTAGTATACCTCAGATTCAAGTTGAAGGCTGGATCCGACCAGATAACAGCTTAATTTCTTCAAATTACCGAAGCCTGGATATGACCAGATAATGGTACACCTCAGATTCAAGTTGAAGCCTGGACCCAACCAAATAACAGCTTAATTTCTTCAAACTGCAAAGCTTGGGTACGACCAGATAACAGTTTAATCTCATTTCCCCAGTAAGTCACTGTGAAGCCTGGAGCACGACCAGATAACAGTTAGCCTTATTATCCTCAGCAAGTCACTGTGAAGCCTGGATCCTGACCAGATAGCAGTTCGCTTCTGTCTCTTCAGTCAAGAGATGACTCCCCAGTAGAGTAATGAACAACCGAAGCTCTTAAGACTCTATTCCAAAAAAAAACATTCCCCAGCGGACTCCTCCTCAGACAGCAGGAACATGAATCCTCGCAAAGGAGTATCTCATGAAATCAATAGTCTTCTGGATGGCATCTTTAAGCCCATATCCGACGTCTCTCTGTCATGTTTTGTGGATGACATCTTTAAGCCCATCTCCGACGGTCTCCTGTCACCTTTCCCAAATGGAATCTGTAAGCCCATTCCCAATATTATTCACCAGCAATATCACTTCAGACAAGTGAAAATTTCTGGGCACTCTAGTGTTCAATCATATTCCACCTTCAGATAACGAAAGGCAGGCAAACCAATCTACATCCACAGGTTTAAGAAGATTGAACAGGGGCAACTATTGTACCCCAAAATTTTCCCTCTCATGTTTTCCAAGGTCTTCCCCTACATGGTTGGTCACAAACCCTTGCCTAAGGAAAAGGAAAATTTGTGAGTATTGTTTTCAAGTTTCCTTCGATTGGCATCTCTAAAATGCCCTTCGATTGGCATTTCAGCAAGGCCTTCCGATTGGCCTTGCAATATGATTCTTTGATTGGCATTCCTAAAGGTTCCCTCAATTGAAGTATCAGAGCTTCCTTCAATTGGAGCATCAGAGCTTCCTTCGATTGGAGCATCAGAGCTTCCTTTAGTTTGGAGCATCAGAGGTTCCTTCGATTGGAGCATCAGAGCTTTCTTCGATTGGAGCATCAAAGCTTCCTTCGATTAGAGCATCAGAGCTTCCTTTGATTTGGAGCATCAAAGCTTCCTTCGATTGGAGAATCAGAGCTTCCTTTGATTTGGAGCATCAGAGCTTCCTTCGATTGAAACATCAGAGCAAAGGCCCTTCGATTGGCATTCCAAAAGAGTCCATTCTAAGAAGCTTGCAAGAGTCCATTTGAAGAAGCTTGCAAAGGTCCATTCGAAGGAGGCTAGCAGCCCATTTGAAAGAGGGCATTCAAAGGCCAGTTATACAATAGCAAATTCAAAAAGGGACAAGATTCCATGTGTTTAGCTAACGTTACAAATTCCTACTTATGACTTTCAAACACAATCAAGGCTGTTTAAAACCTTTGCCTTCTTGTCCCCTCTACCCCTCTCCATAAAGAGATCACAAGTGTTGCAAAAGGAAAAACAAAAAAGTTCGGGAGACATTGCCCATACAATCCATCAAAGGTTGTCAAAATTTTCCAAGCAAAAAGTAGTCCTTCAGATTGAAGGTGCCCACACCCAGAAGCCCTCAGATCGAAAGTGCTCACATCCAGCCAGTACCCAAATCAAAGATTTAATCTACTAGTGAGAGAGGGTAAATTCTCAAAACTTTGCATTTGCATAACACCTCCATATTTGCTATCCCATTCAATTTGCCATCCTAGACAGAAACCAAGGGCCTGGGTTTGGCCCCAGGTCATGTTCTTCGTTTACTAACATTTGCTGCAGACTTGGTCTAAATAAAACCAATACACGCAGGATAGAAGGACCTGGGTTCGACACCCAGGTCATTTTCTTGCTAATATTTGTCTTACAGGTCTATAATCGAGAATAACTTTCCCTCCTGGATTGAAGAAGATGACTTCTCCCCCTTGGATCGAAGAAGGCGACTTCTCCCCCTGGATCAAAGAAGACATCTTCCTCCCCTGGGTCGAAAGACACCCATCCCTCCTGGACCGAAGACTTCATCTACCTCTAAATCGAAGAGGCCATATCTCTTCCCCTTTGGATCGAATTCCCCTTTCTTCACCCCAATCAGAGGCTGCTTCATTGTGCTTTTATTTTGCATTTGTTTCTTTTCTTTATTTTTTTTTAGTAGACTTTTTACCTTTTAACATTAAAATCAAAATCACAAAAATATTAGGCTAGTCGTTTTTCCAACTAAATTAATTTTTGCAAATAAATAAATAAATTATTTTAACACTTTTTCTTAAAATTAAAATTAAAATAGACTTATGCCTTGTTTTCTTTTATACCAAAAACAACAAAAAAAACTTCTTTTTCTTTAGGATTTTTAGATGTTTTTTTTCTATTTTCATACGCGTTTATTTAATTCCGTATATTTTTTACTATTATTGTATCTTTCAACCGGATGTAATAGATAAAATTAGGATATTACGGCTTTATCCCCTTTATCCTTGTATAATGTAAATCCCCTTCCCGAAGCCTTGTAATTGCGTAGGACCTCTATTTTCTGCATTTTCTTTTTACTACTTTTCATATTAACTGCTAGTAACTAGACATGTATGACAAATACTAAAATCAAACGCTAGCAAACTTAATAAAAAGACAAAAATAACTGAAACACAACACAATTGCACACAAGCACCTCTAAGGTACGCCCACTTTGGTTGCCTTTAAAAAACAGTCATGGGGCAGGAATGCTTTAGCAAAGAACTGTAAAATCAAAAGATCATAGTCCCTCGATGACCCTACGGCTGCCTTCTCGGTAAATGATCTGGTCTCTAAAACAGAATTGCTAAAGCATCTCCATAAATTTCCTTCATGACTGTAATGTCCCTTCGATTGTCCCTCAAAACATCCAACGACAAGGATACCTACTTACTAATAGTAGGATAACCCTGTCTAAAATAAAAGAGGAAAAGGACTACCTTTTCGAGTATAAAAGTAGATAGCTGTTAGAAGTTTGCTAAAAAAAAAAACTTTTTTGCACTTACACAGAAAACTACTTTTCAAAAACAATTTCAAAACACTTTGTATACTTTCTCTACTATCTCGAGAAACCTTACAAAGTTCGCCGCACTAAGGCATTTGCTAAGCATTTTTAAACACAAAGCACAAAATCATTTTGAAAAATGAGCAAACCTCTAAGAGCCCATGGAAAACCACGGATGGAAAGGATGCTAACACCTTCCATTTCCATAATCTACCCCCTTACTCAGAAAATTCTCGAAAAGGTCTTTTTCTGTTCTTTTCACCCTTTCCTTTGTTGGATAAAAGAAAAGACGATGACAACTCTTGCTTACCGCACATTTGCGAACAAAAAATGTAAACCAATATATAACAATTAGTTCTGCCACTGTATCACACCTTACCAAAAACGCCTTTACGTGGTTCACTATATTCCATGCAAATTCTGTCCATGATTTGACTCGCTTAGAATGGTTATTCCATGAGCAATTTTACATGGGTCAGTCGAAGATGAGTTTGAAATAATTGTATAGCATCAAGCGTAAGTTTAGTGAACCAATAGATGATTATATCAATAGGTTATGTTTGCTGAAGGCAAGGTGTTTTACTCAAGTTCCAGAACAGGAACTGGTCGAAGAGGCTTAGGTGGTTTAGACTATTCCATTAGAAAGAAGTTAGATATCCAGTACTTAAGATACATGGCCCAGTTAGCAGACAAAGTTTGACAGGTTGAACATTTAAAAGCTGATAAGGCTAGGGCTAGTGAGAATAATAGAAGGGAAATGGTAGTTGATCGGTCACCATTTCTACTTTGTTTCTGTCACGTATTCAATATAAGTTCATCAAATATGTAACACTTTGGTTTATCTTTTAGTCGTTTTTTTAAGTTATGTTACTTTTTGCAAATCTATCTTTATGTTGCGTTTATTTGAATTTCATGTCTTTTAGATGCTTTTGATGGTTTGGTTTGGTAGGTGTTGGTTATATCAGGTGTAGGTAAAAATATCCAGAGGATTTGTGCAAACGCGAAGCAAAACTTGAAGTTACAGAGGCCTTAACACGATCACTTGTGTCACCTAACACAGACCGTGTCAGGAGAAGAAGGAAAAGAAGCTGAAGTCAGAAGAGGACATGGGCGCCCGTGTCACACGACACGGCCCATGTCATATGACACAACCCATGTAAAGTCAGCTAAAGCAAACACGTTTGAAGGAAGGATCACTGACACTGACACGGGTGCCCGTGTCCATTGACATGGCTTGTGTCAGCCCAGGCGCTGATAATTTTGAATTTTGGAATTTCTAGTGTTTTTTGAACCATGGAGGCTACTTTATAATTTTTGCATCACCTAGGAAGGACCTGACTACTTAAACCTATTTTGAAGAAGGAAAAAGGACTTTTTGAACGATTGAATAATTTCACAATAGAAGCCTAGAGATCCAGAGGAGATTTGGAAATGGAGAACTCTTCATGCGTGATAGCAATTGAAGATCGAAGATTGCAAACTTATTGTAATATCTACATCTAATATTTGTGTTATTTTACTTTTGAATTATATGAGAGGCTAAACTCCCTAATGCTAGGGGTGTCCCTGATTTGCTATGTTAAGAATACTGATCTCTTTGTTTCATTCAACATAATAATTTTTATGCATGAATTTGATTGTTTAGAAAAATTTATAGTTTTACCCTATGGGACCATAGGGTTTCACTGTTATTAACACATTAGAACCGGACGGTCGTGTTAAGGTTTTCTAAATAATGATATTATAAATGATTTCACCTAGGACTAGGGAAATCTTATAATAATCAGAATAATTCTTGATAACTAAAGGCTTAACCTCAAAACTAATTTAAATGGACATTGAAATTAGGGTAGAAGGTTAAAGGTTTTTCACTAAGGACTTAAGGAAAGATAATCTTAAGAATCGGTAATTGAGGTTGATGAAATTGTTGAAAAGATCAAAGAGTGAAGATTATTTCATAGCAGATCATACACTCACCCCTAGCATCTTTTAATCAAACAAAAAAAGTCACATTTTACATTCAGCCATTTAATCTTTCGCAAGGATTTATTACAATCAAACCCAAAACTATTGTTTTTGTTTAATTGAATTAGTAATAAAACTCAGTATTTCCTATCCTTAAGAGTGTTACAAAGTTGTTTCTATCCTTAAGAGTGTTACAAAGTTGTTTTTGAAAACTTTGTTTGAAAAGTGTTTGTGTGAAATAAATTTGTTTGTTTGAGCAAGTACCTAGGAACTAATCTACCTACTCGAAAAAGTATGTTCATTTTCCTTTAGACAATGCTATCCCATTATTAAGGAATAGGTAGCACCATCATTGGAGTTTTAAGGGACGTTTGAAGGGACATGTACGATCACAAAAGCAATGCTAGGAAATATTAGTAATCATCCTAAAGCCTTAAGGATCTTTTGCCGAGGCAACATCCGAATGGGTCATTTTAGATCTTTCAGGACTAGAGGATGACCACTAACAAACCCTATACTTCATGACCGTTTACCAAAGGCAACCGGAGTGGGGTAAACCCTAGGAGCGAGCATGTGCGAGTGTATGTTTCCAGTTAATTTATCTTTGCACATTTAGGGTTTTCTACTGTATTAATTTTCAGTTAGTCTTTCCATACAATCCTATTAACATACATCTAAGCAGTTTATAGTTTGCAGAAATTAAAGCGGGAAAGTTAAAGTCCTAGCTATTACAGGGCTTTTGCAGATACATAATTATTTTGACCAAAAACAAAGATGCGGAATTGAAACCCTAATTACTATTACAAAATCGAAGCAATTACAATAATAATAAAAAGGAAATTAAAAGCGTGCAGCGAATTAAATGTGAGAATAATTAGCAAAACATAAAAGATCTAATAAAAAAAATGTTTAGGTGAGTTTTTGAGAAAAAAAATCAGATTATATACAAAATTAAACCCTAAGTCTAATTATTTTAAATTATGAAAAAAGAAAGAATTAAATTGCCTAAATTTAATTAAACTAATTAATTAATTAAAGAAACAAAATATTTTTTTTATGAAAAATTATTTTGGATGTTTTTTATGATTTTTTGATTAAATGAAAAAATGATTTTGTTGTGTTATTTTGTAAAATAAAATAATAAATAAAACAATTAGAAAAAAGAAAATAAAAGAAAGAGAAGAAATTGGGCCTGTATGAAAGCTGAATGGGGGTGCAATGTTGAATTTATGCCCAGGCCCATGAATGCTGAGCCCATTCCCACGCTTGATCTTGTGTAGCCACGCTTGGAGGGTGCATCATGGACTTCCCTTTGACTGAGCATTGGATCTGGATTAATGATGATCTAGTGGCTGGATGGTTGGTGTATGGTGGACGTTCGACTGTGTAAAGTACAAAATCTGCAATTGAATGTTAGGAAAATAAAGAAAATGCTGGGATCTGTGATCGAACCCAGGTCCTTTCATTTTCAAACACACGCCTTTGCCAACTGCGCTACATGGATTAATTGATAATATAATAGCCATAATAACTAATATATAAAACAAAATGGGTAACTGAATAAAACAAAAAAAAAAGCACGCTCGATTCAAACAAGCCAGTGGTGTTACACTAGCTCATCATCTTCCTCCCCGTCCATCGTCTTAGGTATGAGACTTATACCTATAGACTGAACTCCATAGCCATAGCCCTGCAAGCTTCCAAAATTTACAGCAAGCATGATAAATCATTTGTGAGTACATAGATCAATTCATTTTGATCTCACGAGCATCATGGTACCCTTTTCTTGGGCCAATTTAACATGTATAGAAAAACCCTAAAACGGCAAGGTAAACCCTAACAATGGCAGTTGGCGAAGCAGTTATCAAAACACAAAATTACTTAAACCAAAACATTCCAAATGATGATACCAATGTAATGCTATGCTTAAAAGTGATTAATCATGCGTGAATTGTAAAATCAAGTTCAAGATGGTATGTGCAAACTGTGGGTCTGTAAGTCGTGTTTCTGGGCTTGTGGAGGCTTACAAACGATCGTGTTAGCTTCAGGAGATGTCCAAGAATCGATTAGAAGTTTGAATGGCCTTGAATCGTCCCCTAGAGTAGAAACCGATCCACCACTTTCTTGCAAAAGTTTTAGTTTTGTTTTGTGCTCTCACGACCTGCAATCCTTGTTCTTTTGGCTTGTGTATGTTCTATATATGTAGTAGAACTGATTAGGTTTACAAAAACAAATTAAATCTTTGTGAATCATTAAAATTTGATTTGATTTTTCTCTTGTATTATATCTTTCCAAAACAAGCATAATCATGCCAATTTTTGCTTCAACCATCCCTTACACGATTTGATATGCTATGCCAGCCTAATTGGATTTGATTCCTACAAAAAATCAGATCAAAACCAATCTTTTTATATTTTTTGCAATTTATTTGATTTAATTTAACTTTTAAATAATAAAAAATCAAAATAAATAAATAAATATAGCAAAAAATGTGTGATTTGGGTCATGGACCATGTTTTCAACAAGATACAATCACGAAATGCTAGGCCCATTTGACAAAAAATGTATTTTTGAGCACATTTGACTTTTTGGCAATTTTGCAAAAATGGTCAACTTTGACAAGGCATATCTCCTCCAATTTTAACACTAGAGAGGTGTTCTTGGACTTTTTAGAAAGCTTAGGATGTCCCCCAAACAACCCTTTTGGTTTCATCTCAATTGGGCGTTCCATGTAAAAACTTTGACCCAAAAGGTGTTTTTGTTGACTTTTCAAAAGGACCTATAATGTAGAAATTCATATCTTTTTATGAGTGCATATTTTGAAATTGTGGGCTAAAGATGAACTGTAGGGAATTGCATCCTCTTCAAAATGAGCATTGGATGGAAAATTTCTGATAAAGTATGAATAAGTTATGCTTGGTCAAAGTTTGGTTGACTTTTCCTAAGAAACCCTAATTTAGCAACTTTTGGGTTTTGATGAATTTAGGGAATTCCTTGAGGAATCATGATAAACCCTTGATCAAATGATGGATATCACCTCAAAAATGTTAATGTTGACCAAAAATCTTGAAGTTTGACTGTATATGGGCCACAATTGACTTTTGACCTAGTGTAGTTGATTTTCAAGCATCTGAGCAGTTGACTGAGCAAACTTCTTGTACAAGGAATGAAACTTGAAATGGATGATATCGAGAACATATTAGGACCATGGAAAGCATTTTGGACCCTTGTACTTCAACCATCTTGATGAGGAGTGAAACCCTGGTTTGAAGCTTGTTGCCTTAGGAGGAGGATTTGTCTGGTCAATCCTTAGTCATCCTTGAGCAATTGAGGACCTCTAGAGGCATGTGTTGAGTAAAATGAGAGGGAAAATTTTGGGGTACAACAACTGTCCCTGTTCAATCTTCTTAAACCTGAGGATGTAGACTGGCTTATCTGCCTTTCATAATCTGAAGATGGAAGATGATTGAACACTAGAGTGCCCAGAAATTTGCACTCGTCTGAGATGGTGCTGGACTGTGTAGGTAGTATCAGGAATGGGCTTATAGATGCCATTTGGAGGAGATGATGAAAGGTCACTGGAGATGGGCTTAAAGATGCCATCTAGAGGATCTTGATTTCCCGAGATATTCCTTCGATGAGAATTCCTGTTCCTGTCGTTGAGGAGGAATCTGCTGAGGAATGTTGGTCTCTGTCTCAGGAGAAATGGAATTTTAGGAAATTTAGTTGTCCGTTACTCTACTGGGGAATCATCTCTTAGTCGAGGAGATGAAAATGAACTGCTATCTGGTCGTGCTCCAGGCCTTACAGTGATTTGCTGAGGATGATAAGACTGACTGTTATCTGGTCGTGCTCTAGGTTTTACAGTGACTTACTGGGGAGATGAGATTAAACTTGCTATCAGGTCGTGATCCAGGCTTTGCAATCTCAAAAACTATTATCTGGTCATGCTCTAGGCTTCAGAACGAATTAATTGGTTATCTGGTCGCATCCGAGTTTCAACTTGAATTTAAGGCATACTAACATCCGATCATTTCCAGGCTTCAATAGTAATTGGCCGAGTAAACTTCTATCTAGTCGAATTACAAGCTTCACAGTACTTCATACTGTTATTTGGTCGTGCTCCAGGTTTCACAGTGTCTCTTGCCGCTATCTGGTCGTGCTCCAGACTTTACAGCGTCTTATACCGTTATCTGGTCGTACTCCAGGCTTCAGTAATTTGGGGAAATTAAGCTGTTATCCGGTTAGTTTCCGGGCTTCATAGCTTTTTAAACTGGAATAGAAATCTTAGTATCGATTTGAATGAACCAGGGAAAGGTTTCGAGTTGTCTTCAACTGGGAGAGAAATCTTAGTATCGATTTGACTGAACCCGGGAGAGGTCTTGGATTAACTTTGACTGGCATAGAAATCAGGGGAATCTTAGCGGTGATTCGGCTGATCCAGACGAAAGTCTTAGAACATCTTCAACTAGAATAGAAACCTTAGTGTCGGTTTGACTGAACCAGAGAAAATCTTCAAAAGTGTTGGAATATCTTCAACTGGAATAGAAACCTTGGTGTTAGTTTGACTGAACTAGAGAGAACTTGATTGCATCTTTCTCTGAAAGGTAAAGAGTTAGTCGTATGTAATGTCATGATGTATGAAATATATTGAGTAATGATGTTCTCAAAATAAATGAGATTATGTTATGTAATATGTATGCACATGCCATGATGTATGGATATTCGTTGCTATTGTGATATTCTCTAGCTGGGGAAAATAAATCCTGGACTGCTGCTGGAGGGTATAAGGAGTTGAGTTCTTAGTTTCCGCTGGGGATAGTGACCGAAGATGATTAGCTGGGGATTTACATCCATTCTTCTTGAGAACATTCTGCCAGAGGAGACTCTGTCTGAGGATAATCCTGCGGGGGAATGACTCTGTGGGGAAGAGAGATGCTCTGTTGGAAGATCTGTTGATTTAGAGAAATAAACTCAGCTGGGGATGAACTCCCATTGCTGGAGAGAAGAGCTCTGTTGGAGATTGAGTTTCCGCTGTCACAGAAATAAACTCTGCTCGAGAGATGGCTTTATAAACTGCTCATGGTTATAAAACTCGGTTGGGTAATGCAGATATCAGCTTTCTGAAGGAACCTGCTGGGGAAGGAATTCCTGCTTGGGGATACGGAGGTCAAACCTTGGTTGTCTCGGCTCCATGGGGAATATAGGTATCACTGGCTTGTATGTGATAGTGACTTCGCTTCCAACTGTCTCTTCCCCTTGTACCATGATGGACGGGGTAACTGTCGGTATTTAGGTTTTGTACCAGTTTCTTTGAGTTCTTAGTAACTGTCTTTCTATTTTATATGCAGATATTTGTGAACAGTAATCATATTCAAATGCATATGTCAAGAATAAAACATTGGACGTTTTTTTTGCAAAACAAAACAGAAAACGGAAAAAACAAACACATAGTTTTGTACTCAAAAGACGCTTTATATTGATTTGAAATTTGCCTATAACATGCATTTTTTTTTCAAGGAGGCTAACACTCTAGTAAGAGAACGCCGCCGTAAAAATGGACGTTATTACAGAAATTTGTGTACAAAAAGAAAACAGCTATGTGTAGTGATCCCATTGAGTTTCAATTATGCTATTGCCCCTATGTCTTCGAGCGTCTCATCACTTTGCAGCTTGTCCGGAGCTGACTGGATTGATCGGTACCGTTTGAACTTGATAGTTGATTACTGAAGGTCTGATCGCAAGGTGATCCAATGGGACATAGTGATATGCTTTAATCCCTAACTTTTTCCTGGACAACCCTTTCGGGTTTTTAGTCCACCGGGATACCCTTTTTTACCCAAGCCGCCTTTTCAGGTTTTCGACTTGCCGGGTGTACAAATTTTTTCATTTTTTATCCCTAATTTTTGCCCGAAACCTTTTTGGTTCGCCGGGATGCCCTTATTTTTGCCTAGGTATGTCAACCTAGAGGGTCTTTATTATAAGTAGTATCTTTTCACTATGTCCGCATTGACAGGGTGTGGAAGGTCGTCACCATCCATGGTGGTCAGAATCATGGCTCCACCGGAAAATATGTTCTTGACTACAAATGATCCCTCATAGGTTGGAGTCCATTTTCCCCTGGGATCACCTTGCGGCAGTATGATGCGCTTGATTACCAGATCCCCTACTTGATGCACTTGTTGTCTGACTTTCTTGTTGAAGGCCTTTATCATCCGTTTCTGATACATTTGACCATGGCAGACAGCAGTAAGTCTTTTCTTGTCAATTAAGTTCAATTGATCAAGTTGAGTTTGGATCCAATCGTCTTCGCTCAAACCCGCATCCTTTATAATCCGTAGAGAAGGGATATGGACCTCCATGGGTAGGACAACCTCCATGCCATATACAAGAGAATATGGTGTTGCCCCTGTCGACGTACGTGCTGAAGCATGGTACCCATGAAGAGAAAACAGTAACATCTCGTGCCAGTATTTGTATGTCACCGTCATCTTTTGTATGATCTTTTTAATATTCTTATTAGCAGCTTCGACAACCCCATTCATCTTCGGCCGATAAGGAGAAGAGTTGTGATGCTGAATCTTGAACTATTTACAAAGTTCAGTGATCATCGAGTTGTTGAGATTAGTACCATTATCCATGATGATTCTCTCAGGGATACCATAACGACAAACCAAGTTATGCTTGATGAACCGTGCCACCACATTCTTGGTAACCGTAGAAAAGGAGGCAGCCTCAACCCACTTCGTGAAGTAATCAATGGACACTAGGATGAAGCGATGCCCGTTGGACGCGGTAGGTATGATCTCGCCGATCATGTCAATGCCCCACATTGTAAAGGGCCAGGGAGCTGTCAAGACGTTCAAGGGAACTGGAGGTACATGCACCTTATCAACATAGATTTGGCACTTGTGACAGGTTCGAGAATGCTGATAACAGTCGGCTTCCATAGTGGACCAGTAGTATCCTGCCCGTAGGATCTTCTTTTCCATGGTATGTCCACTGGAATGAGTTCCAAAGGTACCTTCGTGTAGGTCTGCCATGATCCTCTCTGCTTTGCTCTTGTATACACACTGCAGTAAGGTAGAGTCATGATTGCACTTATAGAGGATTCCATTACCGAGGAAGAACTTTGCAACAAACCTTCTCAGAAATTTCTTGTCATTGACAGATGCCCCTCGGGGTATTCATGAGCCTTGAGATACCTTTTCACCTCATGAAACCAAGGTTTGTCTACTAATTCCTTAGTATCAATCTCACAGCAGTATGCCAGTTTATCCAACCTCAATAGTGATTCGGGGAGCTTCATTGTCCCACCCGACCTTGAACAAAGACGGCATAGTAGCTAGTGCATCCTCTAACTGATTCTCTTCTCGTGGGAAATGTTCAAAGGTTATCTCTTTAAAATGCGGCAGCAGTGTCAGTACATACTCTTTGTAAGGGATAAGGTTTGGGTGCTTCGTATCCCACTCGCCTTTGATCTGACTTATTACCAAAGCAGAATCCCCGAATACACTCAAGAACTTGATTCTCAGGTGAATAGCAGCTTGAAGACCCATAACACATGCTTCATACACCTCCATGTTGTTGGTATAGTTGAAACATAATTTGGCAGTGAACGGAGTATGACAGCCCTCGGGAGATATGATTACGGCACCAATGCCATTACCCAGTGCGTTTGAGGCTCCATAAAAAAACATAGACCATCGGGATCCTTCCTTAGGTCCTTCATCCAGTCCAGGTTTTTCATAGTCGGTTACTAACATGATATTCTCATTCGGGAACTCAAAATTCATGGACTGGTAGTCATCCACGGCCTGATGCGCCAAATGATCAGCTAACACACTTCCCTTGATTGCCTTTTGGGTTGTGTATTGGATGTCGTACTCGGTCAAGATCATTTTCCATCTTGCTATTCTTCCGGAGAGAGCAAGCTTCTCGAAAATGTACTTGATCGGATCCATCTTAGATATCAACAAAGTAGTGTGGGTCAACATATACTGTCTCAGTCGGCAAGCAGCCTATGCCAAAGTGCAACAAGTTTTCTCGAGAAGTGAGTATCGTGTTTCACAGTCGTTAAATTTTTTGCTAAGGTAGTATATTGCATGCTCTTTTTGACCAGACTCGTCATGCTGCCCCAACACACACCCCATTGAATCATCTAGCACTGTTAAGTACATTATCAAAGGTTTTCCTTCACTCAGAGGCATCATAATAGGAGGATCTTAGAGATACTGTTTGATTCTGTCAAAGGCAACCTGGCATTCTTCATTCCACTTTACCACTTGAGCTTTCTTCAGAAGCTTGAAGATCGGCTCACAAGTAGCAGTCAGATGTGAAATGAACTTGACAATGTAATTCAGGCGTCCCAAGAAACCTCTAACTTCCTTCTCAATGCGGGGAGCCGAGATCTCTTGTATGGCCTTCACCTTTGCAGGGTCTACCTAAATACCTTTGTCACTGACGATGAACCTCAGCAGCTTTCCGGACCTCACCCCGAAGGTGCACTTGTTCGAATTTAACCTCAGCTTGTATGTTTTCAACCTATCAAACAACTTTTGTAGATGATCAATATGTTCTTCCTTAGTTTGAGACCTGGCCATCATGTCATCGACGTAAACCTCTATCTCATGGTGAATCATGTCATGGAACAGAGCTACCATAGCTCACTGATAAGTTGCCCCAACATTCTTCAACCCAAACGGCATCACCTTGTAGCAGAAAGTGCCCCACTGTGTAACAACTTTGTCCTCTCCATGTCTTCAGGTGTCATCTTGATCTGATTGTAGCCAGAGAAACCATCCATGAAGGAAAAGACTTTGTGTTGTACGGTGTTGCCAACCAGAACATCGATGTGGGGAAGCGGGAAGTCATCCTTGGGGCTTGCCCTGTTTAGGTCTCTGTAATCCATACACATTTGTACTTTACCATCTTCCTTAGGTACTGGAACTACATTAGCAACCCACTACGGATAGGAGGTGACAGCTAAGAACCCTGCGTTGAACTGCTTCATAACCTCTACTTTAATCTTCTCTGACATCTCAGGGCGCATACGAGGGACCTTTTGCTTTACCAGAGGGAAGTCTTCTTTAGTCGGCAGACGATGAACCACTATATCCGTGTCTAGTCCCGACATGTCTTCATATGACCAGGCGAAGATTTCAACATACTCATGCCACATCTGTACCAACCGCAGTTTGACACTAAGCTTCGGATTTGCACCTATCTTAACCTCTTTTCTGTCTTCCTCTGTACCCAAGTTCACTGTCTCAATCGGCTCTTCATGAGGCTGTATGGCCCTTTCTTCCTGCTTTAATAGTCTAGTAAGTTCTCCGGGTACCTCACAATCATCCTCACCTTCGTCCTCGGCTTGGTTGATCGGATGTTCAAAGTCATAATGAGCAGTAGCATAACTGTTATCAATGGGATCCAGAGTGGATATGGATATGCATTTGGATACGTGAGTGTATGTAAGAGCATAACTGTATAGACAAAATAAAAGAAAAGAAAGACAGAGAGTGCAAAATTTGTATGCAAATGTCCAATGCTTTATTGATGTCATATGAAAATGAAACATGATAACCCTCACAAATAGAACCATTATGCCCCGGGTAAGACACATGGCTAAAGAGTTTATATTGTTTTTAAATTACATATATGAAAAATCAGAAAGCAATTACTCTTGAACAAAAGTAATCGGTACAAAGTCCTTGGCAGTCCAGTTACTGAGTCCACCGTTGGTAGTCGGGAAGATCCAGCTGTCAATGTTAGAATCACCATCACTGTCACCTGTAGCAGAAACAATATCAATAACATTGACTCCCGAACCATGTTTGGGCATAGGAGCATTTATGATATTAGGACTCTCGGGGGGGGGGGGGGGGGATCAAACTCAACCTCCTTAGCATCAATCAGATCCTGTACTTTGTTCTTCAAAGCCCAACAGTCATTGGTATCATGGCCTGGACTTTCCGAATGGTAAGCACGACGAGCATTCAGTTTATAGTAAGGAGAGGTGGTGTTAGGATTCTTCGGAGCTTCCCTCAGAGTAACCAGATTGGACTTCAGCAAATGAGGTAAAACCCGAGACAACGTCATGTTGATCTGAGTGAACTGTCTAGCTGGTCTTTCTGCTCTTGGCTGATTGTTTCTTTGCTGAGAAGGTGCAGGTTTGGGAATCATAACAGCTCCTACCGTTAGACGGTGCTCGGTACGATTCTGATTCTTTGGTTATAAACGACACTAACTTCCTTTTTACTTGCAAATGGCTTCCTTGCAGCACTAGAAGAAGCATCCTTCTAAATTTTTCCACTTCGGATTCCAGCTTCCACTCTTTCTCCTGTTAAGATTAGTTCAGTAAAACTCGCCGATGAACTTCCAATCAGATGGTTGAAGAATGGCCCAGTCAAAATTCCCAGAAACATATCCACGAGCTCCCTGTCAGCTAAGGGAGGTTGAACTCTTCCAGCCAAATCTCTCCACTTCTAAGCATAATCCTTGAAACCCTCATTCGAACCCATAGAAAGATTTTGGAGTTGTGTACGGGTGGGAGCGAGGTCTGCATTATACTGATATTGCTTATAAAATTCACCAGCAAGGTCTTCCCAGTTATGAACACTGACTCTTTCCAGCTGATAGAACCAATCCAGTTGTGTTCCAGACAAAGTGTCTTGGAAGAAGTGAACCCACAAGTCTTTGTCAGCAGTATGAGGTTGTATCTTCCTCACATAGGAATGGAGATGCATTTTAGGACAAGAGACCCCATCATCCTTAGCAAATACCGGTGCCTTGAATTTTGGGGGGATGACAACCCCGGAGACCAGACCCAACTCTTCAAGATCTAGCCCAGGAACCTTCTGCCATAACACTCAGATGCTATTCTAACTGCTTATACTTTTCATCAGCCAGAGGGTACTGCTCCTCATTATAATCAGTTTCATTGTCAGACTCTTTAGGACTAGGGTCCTCTTCTTTGGCTTCACCCTCTTGATTCTCTCCCTCTTTAGATGAAGAAGCTAAATCAACAATCCATCTTGGCGGCCTTCTGAACCTTCTTCTCATATGTGCCACACTGATTATCCTCTTGGTCTTCTTAGTGTTCTTCTTAACAACCAGAGCCTTTATCTCTTCCTGTCCTTTGGCCAGAGCCACAATCATTTGCTGGAACTGCGTGTTCTGAGTCTGAAGATCTTTCACAGTTTGTTCAAGAGCCATTGCTGAAATAAACAACGGACGAGATGAGAAACCTGTTATGAATCCTGTTATGCAATGATATGTATGATATGTATGCAATGTTTTCAAGGGTTCTTAAAGGCTCAAATTTGCTTAAACAAAAAGTAACAAATGCGAATTGTATTAGTAAACTTGAATTGTTACAAAGAATGTATTTTGAGAATACAATTAAGCAAAATAAAACAAAAAGAAGACTAGGTTTCCCATGAGCGCATCCTCTTTGGCGCGATGTAGACGTTGATATTCCTCTCTTCATGAAGTATCCTAGTGAGTTCCAAGACCTTCTTCTCGCTGGCGTAGAATTGGGCTTCAAACGTATCCCGCTCCTCTTTAAGTTGAACCCAAGACTTTTGTAACTCTTCGTGATCAGTTGGCATGTCTGGATGAAGAACAAGATGAGGATTGTCTCCCTCGGCAAGTGGTTCCATAATCATAGGTCGGATAGCGGGATAAGGCATCATAAGAGTTTCGTACCCATCTGAGATAAGGATCGAGAGTTATGGAATTCTTATGCCCAAGTGTCTTGCTGTCAACCCTATGTACCATACTCCAAGCTTGTATAAACCTTTTGCGGTAACCCTGAACATCATTTTCATAGTTGAAGGCGATTCCTTAAATAAGTGTATCATGGGGACTGTTGTACCCCAAAATTTGCCCTCCCATATTCTTCAAGAAATTGCCAAGTCATGCTTCAAAACCCCCCAAGGGTTGCACAATGTAAGGGCCTCCAAACAGTTAAAAACTAGGGTTTTGGTTCTGACAAAGAAAATTAAGTTTCCAAGGGTCCAATCAAGTCCCACATGCTTATAAATATGGTCAAGCATCATCATACCAAGTTTCAAGACTTACAGCATAAAATTGCACAGTCAAAAACCCTAATTGCACTACAGTCAACTGTAGGGGCAAAATGGTCATTTGATAGTCAAAAGTTCAATTTTTGGTCAACATCTCATTTTGAAGCCACAAACATCATTTGATCAATGCTTGATCATGATTCTCAAAGCTTGGCTCAAAAAAGTCTCAAGATGCAAAAGTTTCCATATTTGGACAGTTGAAAAAGTCAACTGTAACTTGACTAAGGCATAACTTTCACATGGATTATCAGAAAAATTCCATCCAAATCTCACTTTGAAGAGAATGACATTTCCTACAACTCCTCTTCACACTTCAAGTCCAAGAAATGCTCTCACAAAAAGTTATCAATTTCAACATTATAGGTCATTTTCAAAAGTCAACAAAAAGGGACTTTAAGTCAAAGGCCGTAACTTGAGATTGGTAAATCAAAATGACATGGGACCATAGGCATTGGTTATAGGACTCAAAGACCTTTCCAAAATGTCCAAGAACATGAGCAGAGCTTAAAAATTGAGCAAGTTATGCCTTGTGGAAGTTGGGAAATTTTTGGATATTTTGAAAAGTCAACATTGATTCAAATGACCTAAAAATGCTAATGGGCCTCTTTTTCTTCCACAATTCATCATCCAAGGCATGTGCACGACCATTTGGCCCAAAGGGAAGTTTTTCTTCATTTTTATTTATTTATTTGGATTTTTAATTATTAATAATTCATTTAATTAATTAAAATACATGAAAAATACCAAACCAATGCAATCAAATCTTTTTGTGCATGGAATAGGTTTAAAATTTCGTGCATGATCAGATATGGAAGGAATTGAAGTGATTGGCCATGATTTGTACCAAATAGGCATGAAGAAATATTGGAAAAGATCTTTGAAAATCAAATCTTAAAAATCATGAATGCAAAGGTTTTTGTTTGATTTCTTTGACCTAGAACCTTCACACATATGTACATAGTGAAACCCTAATGCCCAGGAGGTCCAAGCTGCGCAGAAAGACAAAAGAGAACTTTGCAATTTTGATCAAAAAATTCAAAACTGAAATCGTGATTCCAAAGCATTTCAAGGCAAAGTAATCAGTCCATTGCCTTCCTGAGACATCAGGGAAACTTCCTGGATCAAAAGCACGACCTTTAACGCCCAGAACTGGTGAATAGAGTTCAATCTGTTTTCAATTATATGCATAATCGTGTCTTGATATTTAAGCATTTTCATGGCATTTCTTTGATGGATTTGTACTAATGGATGTATTCTGAAGCTAACCCCATGTTTTAATTGAATTTTTATGTACTATACGTGATTCCACCATTGATACAGGCTAGGTTTTTTCAAGCTTTGAATTGGGCGTTTCTAAACGCTGTAAAATTGGATCACCATGATACCATGACCATACTCAGCGTGTTTGGACGGTTCAGAATCAACCCTCACGCCTAATTTATATACCCACACGGCCTAATCACTATTATCAGAAAAGGCATATTTTGGGGGGGTTCAAAACCCCCGCTAACCCTTTTGTATTTTCAGGAAAAAACACAACGAAGAAGAAGATGACGAGGTGTCCTGCAGTAATTGGGTTATTTGAATTTCGCGCTGAATTTATCCACTAACATTTGCTTTATTTTATTATGTTTATTAGTTATATGTTATACAAAGAGACAAAGCGGAGCAGTTGGTAAAGCACTTGGTTGGCAATCATCAGGACCTGGGTTCGAGCCCCAGGTCCCCCTCCCATTCCATATTATTTTTCTAATTGTGTTTGTGTGTAGCTTACTCCCCTGAAGACCACCATGTAACTCAACATCAAGCCATCCACGCATATGCCAAGATCAATCAAAAGGCCATAGTTTGAGGAACATGGTAAACCTCAGTCAACGCCCTTACACGCATCCTGAAAAGTCTACAAGGCCAGGGACAATTGGGCCCAAATTGCTAAGCAAAAACCTCCTATTTGGGGACAGACCCCCCTAGGTTTGCAATATTCTTTTCATTATTTTTTTTATTTTGATTCAATTATTTCTTTTGTTTATTAATTCCTTTAATTAAATATTTTCATAAAAAATATAAAAACAATAAAAAATCAGAAAAAGACAAAAATAAGTATTTTTATTTAATTAATATATTTTTTGTAAATAAATAACGTTAATTAATTTTAGCTATTAAATTAGGTTTAATTCAAGCATTTTCTTAATAAACTTAAAATTGGTAGAATTAGGGTTTGTATTAATTTTTTATCTTTTTCTTTTCTTTTCTCTAAATAATTAAATATTTCCTATTATTTTTTATAAATCAAAATTGCATGTAAATAATTAGGTTAATTTAGGTTTAACTTTAATATTTTCTTAATAAACTAAAAAACAATTAGAATTAGGGTTAACATTTTAATTTCAATTAATCTTTCTCATTAAAACCATAAATGCAAAAAATCTCAAAAAATAATTTCTTTTTTCTTTTTAATTCAATTAATTTAACAATTTAATTTAATTTCATTAAAAAGGGTCCAACGCCCTCGTTTCCAGTTTTAATTCGATTCGCGTATTTATTTCTTTTTCGTATAATTTTTATGTAACTCTCCCAAAGCCGTGTAAACTTAATATCTCGCACTTTTACTTTATTTCTTTATTTTTTCTGTCAAATCGGGTCCTGGAAATTTTGGCGATGTGGACCCGCGCCTTTTGTAATAGTTTAGAACTTTACCTTTCTCGCTCTTTTTTAACTATTAATAATGACATGCAAGAATGAATGCTAAAATAAAAATAACGCGTAGATCACTTTGACATGAACAAGATAAATGCAATGAATCTGACACACAAATCACACACCACCCCTAGGGTACGCCTCACTGTTGCCTTGCCTCGAAAGGTGATCGTCGAGTAGAAGATGTCTTAGTAAGTCCTCATGATCCGGGAACCTGGCATGAGGGTAGCTTCTAAGGTGTCTTCCCATTGCTCTGGTGATCACCATGTCCCGAACCTCGAATTGACCCGAACACCTCCAATGGTGGTGCTACCTACCTCTCAATGGTGGGATGGCACTACTTTAAAGGACATTTACACAGACGGATTCCTTAGGGTAGGTAGACGACTCTAGATACTTGCTCTAAATCTCAAACAAATTCAAAAAATACTTTTCACACCAACACATTTTCAAAAAGCTTTCGAAAGCATTTTTCAAACACTCTTGAGGACCGATACAAGAGTCGAACTGAAATTTTCAAAGAAACTTTTTAAAACCCACAGTTGAAAAGCAAACAAACAATTTGAAAACACAAATGAGCAAGTATCTAAGAGCCCATGGATAACCATGGATAGAAAGGGTGCTAACACCTTCCCTTTCTATAACTTACCTCCCGAACCGAGAGCAATCTCTATAAGGAATTTTTCTGTGCTTTTGTCCTTTCCATTTGGAGAAAATAAAAGACGGTGGCGACTCTTGCTTCCGCGACATTTCGCGAACCAGCGTTAAACAGTCAGTTCCAGATCCACCGATCACAGAACTGGCGACTCTGCTGGGGAGATTAAACTTAAAGTGAGGTGTACCTTAGGGTTAGTTCATAACTGTGTTTTCAATTGTATTGACTTGTCTGCTTTAAATTTGTGGGTTGCTTGGGAGTTACATAGATCCTAACCCGGATCTGGGGATACCCTGTTTAGGTAGCATAAGCTGTGAGGGACCTGTCCGGCGTAGACCGACATGGGTGAAGCAGTGGCTACGTTAGTGTGGCACCTTGGTCTGTACCGATATCTCTTATGTTGCAACGAGGAGAATATGGGTCTTCTAAGGAGTCATTAAGCACCAACAACCTTAGAACCTTAAATGACACAACTTGGCCATTAGAATAGTAGCAGTATGCTACGCCCATTGAGGCTAAACTCTCGTGATGGTTCTGGCCGCAAGAAAAGATTGCGATGCTGGAGTTATGACCGATTGAGGGTAGTCAATGATATTGGGATCCTCTAAGAACCCGGTTACTTTGATAGGACAAGTATGAACCAACAAACTGAAAGAGGGTAGTACCTAGACCTCATGCTGGCCTTAAACCCTAAGGACTTGTCTTGTGTGACTTGTGTGCCTTCCAACTTGACTATTTGCATGCTTGTTATCTGACACTTGAGTTTCTTGCAGGTTTTGTTTATAGTCCTTAATAGGGACTCATAACAGGGTATACTAAGTTTCTTACAGGTTTTGGTTTGCAGTCCTTAATTAGGACTCATAACAGGGTTTACCGAGTTTCTTGCAGGTTTTGTTTTTTAGTCCTTAACTGGGACTCATGACAGGTTTTACTTGAGTTTCTTGCAGGTTTCTGTTTATAGTCCTTAATAAGGGCTCATAACAGGGTTTATTCATATTACCCCATGCATCATGACATCATACCATTGCATACATCCTAACCCATTTCAAGGATCTCAAGGGCTTATGATGCAGGTCATGATGAATCAAACATCTAGCAAGGGGCAAAGAGGATTTATTTTCCTCTAGCCAAAGCTGTCAGAGGCTATGACCCACTTGATATGGTGAGCCTTGACTCTTGAAGAAGGATTCTCAGCAATATGGAGTTCCTTCAATCAAGCTACAAATCCAAATGCTAACAAATTTTCTTGTTTATCCCGCGAGATTCTTGAAAACATTGCATGCATACATACACATCATAACAGGTATCCTTGTTGCAGGTCACTTACCTTTCTCGCTGTTTATTTCAGCAATGGCTTCACAACAAGATAACCAGGACCTTCACGCTCAAGAGACTCAGTTCAGGGAAATCTTCCTAGGCCTATCCAAGGGACAGGAAGAGTTGAGGACACTCCTCATGGGGAATCTGATCAGAAAGAGTCCTGAAGATGACAAGGACGAACAGCTGAAACGGCTACAAGCTGAGGTAGACACATTGAAAACCCAGATGCTGGGGCAAAGGGCCCTCATTCAAGGTTTAGCTCAGGAGCAAGGAGAGCTGAGAGCCATGATCAGCCAGCTTCCTCAAGGCATGAAGCAACCAGCCCAAATCAGGGACCAGGTCATAGAACAGCTTCCAAGAAGGCAAAGGTCGGGTCCAATGAATAGACCTCTCCGAGTTGCTACTACTTCTCAGGTCCAACAACGACCGCGCCAAGAACAGCGGGTTGATCAGAACAGGTCGGACGAGCCTAAGAGACAATTCACCTACATCAACATGTCATGGTCACGAGCTTTGCAGCACATGTTAAGGATGAACCTGATTGCGGTGATCAACCCTCCTACAAATCCAAAGACTTCCTCTCCAAATTACAACCCAGAAGCAAGGTGCGCTTACCATTCTGATAGCCCGGGGCACGATACTGAGGACTGTTGGGCATTGAAGTACAAGATTCAGAATATGATCGATGCTAAAGAGATCGAGTTCGAGCCCGCCGAGACTCCCAATGTGATCATTGCTCCCTTGTCAAAACATGGCTAGGATTGAGAAATTTTTGTTCATTAGAATTTTTCAAGTTGTAATTTTCTTTTGATTGCTCAAGCATTCCATTCATATCAAACGTTGTTATTTCATTAATGCATCGCATATGTCTGTTCTGAAACAATATATTTGTATTCACTATATGCAAACTGTTTTCATATCTTTGTGATGATCAACTCTTGATTGAAAATTCTAAGCCTCTTGAGGGAGGATGACGAAAACGATACCGCAATCTACAGTATGCTTTTGAATAGACCCTGCTGATGAAGTACAAGCATTGTTTCAAATCCTAAACACTGGAGTTATAAGGAAGATAATCCCTCGTCAACCCCTCTAAGCCAAAGAAGTAGGAGTTTTCTTTTCGAAAATTAAAACCCTTAATCATAACCTGGGGCAGGGTAGTCTCTCAGTTGATCCGAGTGCATAACGAATGGCACCAAAAGAGGTCCTTACAAAACAAAGAAAGACAATGATGATTCCGAACAAACACAAGGATAGGCAGTCATTATATCTCTCAAAATAAAAAAGGGAAGAAGCCCAATAAGTCAAAAACCTATAAAGGGGGACTTACGAAACTGGGGCATCCCGCTGACTGTAATTCCAAAAAAGGAAACAGCTCAGGCAAAAAACAGGGATAACAAAATAAAAAAGAAAGAGGTCTTATAAACCCTCAACAAAAAGGAAATGACTGCCTATTCCAAATAAATCATCAATATCTGAACCATCACCGGAAAATCGGGACAAAGACTCAAACAAGGTCTAACGTATGATCAACTGAGTTTAGGTTCTGAGAACATCACGAAGAGCGGGTGGGTACAAATAAAATTTGAGCCTTTATCCTTTGCTTCTTAAACCGTGAACCAGGCCACGTTATAACCCTTAAAAGTCCTAGCTGAAGCATGGGTTAGTTCGAAAGCATACTGTTACGAAAGGTATCCTGACTCCTTAAGGCCTACGGTAAATACGGAGTTGACATCACGTTTTACAAACATTCACTTGTTTTATGAAAAAGAATGCATTTTCAAAATCTTTAAGACAGACATAGGCTTCGCATTTTTAACATAACTTTGTTTGCATATGACTTTTTGTTTGAATAGCTGAGAAATTCGCACGACGAAGTTTAATGAACAGAAGTATTTCCAATCAAGGGGCATGGCATGATCACGGTCCGTCATCTGGGGCAGTCAAGTCAAGATTCGGAGAATCTCTCAAAGACCAAATAGCCTGGGGAAAATCTCCTCCTGAGTCACTTGGGGCATTCCAACAACGAATCTTGCACGATCAGACATCTTCTGGTAATATGGCAACATAAACAGCCAGGGGCACCTCCCTGCATTCTAAGAACATGGACATAGTCGAAAAAATACTACGCAAAATCAAAGACCCGCTAGGTTGACACACCTAGGCAAAAATAAGGGCTTCCCGGCGAACCAAAAAGGGTTCGGGCAAAATAAGGGATGAAATGGAAAAAATCTGTACACCCGGCAAGTCGAAAACCTGAAAAGGCGGCTTGGGCAAAAAAGGGTATCCCGGTGGACTGAAAACCCGAAGGGGCGGTCCAGGCAAAAGTTAGGGATTTCAGCGTACGACTATGTCCCAACATCTAGTCACCTGTCTACCAGAAGATTTGTCAACTACCCTCACAGGTGCCTTCTCCCACTGAAACAGGGGCAGTAAAGAGTTGTCTAAGCAATCTAATTGTTCGGTCCTCCAAGGTATCAAGGTAGGTTCCGTTGAAGAACATAACCAATACAGTTCAATACTTCCCCAGGAGAGTCCAATCCAGCTTCCCCAGGAAAGTTGGGATCCATCTCCCCAGACAGTAAGCTTATCCCCAGTAGATTCTGGAAGCTTATCCTCGCAGAGCACGAACGCGTCTCCCGGCTTTATTCAAGAGTTATTTCCTTACCAGGATATAACTGGGTTATCCTCAGCCAAAAGCCACGGAAAGATCGTCCCCGACGGAGTCTTCTTATCCCCAGGGAAGTCTATTAACACTTCCAACACAACAAGGGTATCCCCAGCAAGTTACCATCAACCCAGCAAAGTATCTCTCTCCCCACAGAGTTTTGGCTTCCCAGCAAGATCGCTAGATTACTTTTTCTCCCCGCAGAGTAACCATTCGCCAAGTTCATTCCCCAACGGAGTTATCTTCTCCTACCGGTATTCTTGCAACTATCATCCCCAGCGGAGGCAAAAATCTATTCTTCAACAGCAGCCCAGGAGTGACTTCCCGGCACCCGTCAAGGATTTATTTTCCTAGACGAAAACATATGTTCATAAACATCACATCTTCATACATTATATCATGCATATGCATCATACTACACGAATCTCATCAATTTTTAGGACATCCTGAAATCATGCAGTTCATGCATCATGATCTTGCATGCAACTGATGCTTTACCTTTTCAGGAAAAGTCAATACAAAGATGATTACTATCAACTATCGCAACTCTTTCTAGATATGGTTCAGATGTGACCCAGATATGGCGACGTTCTGATACTTCTTCCAGATTTCTTTCTAGATATGGTTCAGATGTGACCCAGATATGGCAACATTCTGATACTTCTTCCAGATTTCTTTCTAGATATGGTTCAGATGTGACCCAGATATGGCGACGTTCTGATACTTCTTCCAGATTTCCTTCTAGATATAGTTCAGATGTGAACCATATATGGTGACGTTCTGATACTTCTTCCAGATTTCCTTCTAGATATAGTTCAGATGTGAACCAGATATGTCAACGTTCTGATACTTCTTCCAGATTTCCTTCTAGATATAGTTCAGATGTGACCCAGATATGGCGACGTTCTGATACTTCTTCCAGATTTCCTTCCAGATATGGTTCGGATGTGACCCAGGCATGGCGACGTTCTGACACTTATTCCAGTTGAAGATTTCAAGACCTAGACCGGTTCAGTTAATCGACCCTAAGATTTTCTGTTTCTTATCCAGTCCAAGGCCTTCTCTAGTCCAGCTAAATCGACCCCTAACAGATTTTCCTGATAAAGACTCAGTAGAAGTTATCCAAGATTCTCTCAATGATTGCTGTTGAGGTTGTAGTCGCCTATGGTTCTCTCCCCGATACTGCGGAGGTAGTAATCATCCCATGATTCGCTCAACGATTGCTGTTGAAGCTGAAGTTATCCAAGATTCTCTCAATGATTTCTATTGAGGTTGTAGTCGCCTATGGTTCTCTCCCCGATACTGCGGAGGTAGTAATCATCCCAAGATTCGCTCAACGATTGCTGTTGAGGTTGAAGTTATCCAAGATTCTCTCAATGATTGCTGTTGAGGTTGTAGTCGCCTATGGTTCTCTCCCCGATACTGCGGAGGTAGTAATCATCCCAAGATTCGCTCAACGATTGCTGTTGAAACTGAAGTTATCCAAGATTCTCTCAATGATTGCTATTGAGGTTGTAGTCGCCTATGGTTCTCTCCCCGATACTGCGGAGGTAGTAATCATCCCAAGATTCGCTCAACGATTGCTGTTGAGGTTGAAGTTATCCAAGATTCTCTCAATGATTGCTGTTGAGGTTGTAGTCGCCTATGGTTCTCTCCCCGATACTGCGGAGGTAGTAATCATCCCAAGATTCGCTCAACGATTGCTGTTGAAGCTGAAGTTATCCAAGATTCTCTCAATGATTGCTATTGAGGTTGTAGTCGCCTATGGTTCTCTCCCCGATACTGCGGAGGTAGTAATCATCCCAAGATTCACTCAACGATTGCTGTTGAGGTTGAAGTTATCCAAGATTCTCTCAATGATTGCTGTTGAGGTTGTAGTCGCCTGTGGTTCTCTCTCCGATACTGCGGAGGTAGTAATCATCCCCAGATTCGCTCAGCGTTGCTGTTGAAGTGAAGTCGTCCAAGATTCTCTCAATGATTGCTATTGAGGTTGTAGTCGCCTAAGATTCTCTCAGCGTTCCTGTTGAGGTAGTAATCATCCAAGATTCTCTCAGCGTTCCTGTTGAGGTAGTAATCATCCAAGGTTCTCTCACCGTTCCTGTTGAGGTAGTAACCATCCCTGGTTCATTCATCACCGTTTAAAGATCCAGATCCAGCTCCTGTAACCAGTCAGGACACATCTATACGAAGAATTTGAAGACCAGCTCCTGTAACAGGCCAGGTACTCATTTTTCTTTTTGCAGGTACGCAAGCTCTCGCTAAGGAATCTCTTACGCGATCAACAGCCAGATGGAATCTATAAGCCCATTCACCTATCCATCATCTCTTAGCATGGCATCTATAAGCCCATCACCCTCCTCATCAATCTCCAAATGGCATCTGTAAGCCCATTCCCCACCATCACACTATGTGAGCGCAAATTTCTGGGCACTCTAATGTTCAATCATCTTCCACCTTCGGATTACGAAAGGCACGTCAGCCAATCTGCATCCTCAGGTTTAAGAATATTGAACAGGGGCAACTGTTGTACCCCAAAATTTGCCCTCCCATATTCTTCAAGAAATTCCCAAGTCACGCTTCAAAACCCCCCAAGGGTTGCACAGTGTAAGGGCCTCCAAACAGTTAAAAACTAGGGTTTTGGTTCTGACAAAGAAAATGAAGTTTCCAAGGGTCCAATCAAGTCCCACATGCTTATAAATATGGTCAAGCATCATCATACCAAGTTTCAAGACTTACAGCACAAAATTACACAGTCAAAAACCCTAATTGCACTACAGTCAACTGTAGGGGCAAAATGGTCATTTGACAGTCAAAAGTTCAAATTTTTGGTCAACATCTCATTTTGAAGCCACAAACATCATTTGATCAATGCTTGATCATGATTCTCAAAGCTTGGCTCAAAAAAGTCTCATGATGCAAAAGTTTCCATATTTGGACAGTTGAAAAAGTCAACTGTAACTTGACTAAGGCATAACTTTCACATGGATTATCAGAAAAATTCCATCCAAAGCTCACTTTGAATAGAATGACATTTCCTACAACTCCTCTTCACACTTCAAGTCCAAGAAATGCTCTCACAAAAAGTTATCAATTTCAACATTATAGGTCATTTTCAAAAGTCAACAAAAAGGGACTTTAAGTCAAAGGCCGTAACTTGAGATTGGTAAATCAAAATGACATGGGACCAAAGGCATTGGTTATAGGACTCAAAGACCTTTCCAAAATGTCCAAGAACATGAGCAGAGCTTAAAAATTGAGCAAGTTATGCCTTGTGGAAGTTGGGAAATTTTTGGATATTTTGAAAAGTCAACATTGATTCAAATGACCTAAAAATGCTAATGGGCCTCTTTTTCTTCCACAATTCATCATCCAAGGCATGTGCACGACCATTTGGCCCAAAGGGAAGTTTTTCTTCATTTTTATTTATTTATTTGGATTTTTAATTATTAATAATTCATTTAATTAATTAAAATACATGAAAAATACCAAACCAATGCAATCAAATCTTTTTGTGCATGGAATAGGTTTAAAATTTCGTGCATGATCAGATATGGAAGGAATTGAAGTGATTGGCCATGATTTGTACTAAATAGGCATGAAGAAATATTGGAAAAGATCTTTGAAAATCAAATCTTGAAAATCATGAATGCAAAGGTTTTTGTTTGATTTCTTTGACCTAGAACCTTCACACATATATACATAGTGAAACCCTAATGCCCAGGAGGTCCAAGCTGCGCAGAAAGACAAAAGAGAACTTTGCAATTTTGATCAAAAAATTCAAAACTGAAATCGTGATTCCAAAGCATTTCAAGGCAAAGTAATCAGTCCATTGCCTTCCTGAGACATCAGGGAAACTTCCTGGATCAAAAGCAGGACCTTTAACGCCCAGAATTGGTGAATAGAGTTCAAACTATTTTCAATTATATGCATAATCGTGTCTTGATATTTAAGCATTTTCATGGCATTTCTTTGATGGATTTGTACTAATGGATGTATTCTGAAGCTAACCCTATGTTTTAATTGAATTTTTATGTACTATACGTGATTCCACCATTGATACAGGCTAGGTTTTTTCAAGCTTTGAATTGGGCGTTTCTAAACGCTGTAAAATTGGATCACCATGATACCATGACCATACTCAGCGTGTTTGGACGGTTTAGAATCAACCCTCGCGCCTAATTTATATACCCACACGGCCTAATCGCTATTATCAGAAAAGGCATATTTTGGGGGGGTTCAAAACCCCCGCTAACCCTTTTGTATTTTCAGGAAAAAACACAACGAAGAAGAAGATGACGAGGTGTCCTGCAGTAATTGGGTTATTTGAATTTCGCGCTGAATTTATCCACTAACATTTGCTTTATTTTATTATGTTTATTAGTTATATGTTATACAAAGAGACAAAGCGGAGCAGTTGGTAAAGCACTTGGTTGGCAATCATCAGGACCTGGGTTCGAGCCCCAGGTCCCCCTCCCATTCCATATTATTTTTCTAATTGTGTTTGTGTGTAGCTTACTCCCCTGAAGACCACCATGTAACTCAACATCAAGCCATCCACGCATATGCCAAGATCAATCAAAAGGCCATAGTTTGAGGAACATGGTAAACCTCAGTCAACGCCCTTACACGCATCCTGAAAAGTCTACAAGGCCAGGGACAATTGGGCCCAAATTGCTAAGCAAAAACCTCCTATTTGGGGACAGACCCCCCTAGGTTTGCAATATTCTTTTCATTATTTTTTTATTTTGATTCAATTATTTCTTTTGTTTATTAATTCCTTTAATTAAATATTTTCATAAAAAATATAAAAACAATAAAAAATCAGAAAAAGACAAAAATAAGTATTTTTATTTAATTAATATATTTTTTGTAAATAAATAACGTTAATTAATTTTAGCTATTAAATTAGGTTTAATTCAAGCATTTTCTTAATAAACTTAAAATTGGTAGAATTAGGGTTTGTATTAATTTTTTATCTTTTTCTTTTCTTTTCTCTAAATAATTAAATATTTCCTATTATTTTTTATAAATCAAAATTGCATGTAAATAATTAGGTTAATTTAGGTTTAACTTTAATATTTTCTTAATAAACTAAAAAACAATTAGAATTAGGGTTAACATTTTAATTTCAATTAATCTTTCTCATTAAAACCATAAATGCAAAAAATCTCAAAAAATAATTTCTTTTTTCTTTTTAATTCAATTAATTTAACAATTTAATTTAATTTCATTAAAAAGGGTCCAACGCCCTCGTTTCCAGTTTTAATTCGATTCGCGTATTTATTTCTTTTACGTATAATTTTTATGTAACTCTCCCAAAGCCGTGTAAACTTAATATCTCGCACTTTTACTTTATTTCTTTATTTTTTCTGTCAAATCGGGTCCTGGAAATTTTGGCGATGTGGACCCGCGCCTTTTGTAATAGTTTAGAACTTTACCTTTCTCGCTCTTTTTTAACTATTAATAATGACATGCAAGAATGAATGCTAAAATAAAAATAACGCGTAGATCACTTTGACATGAACAAGATAAATGCAATGAATCTGACACACAAATCACACACCACCCCTAGGGTACGCCTCACTGTTGCCTTGCCTCGAAAGGTGATCGTCGAGTAGAAGATGTCTTAGTAAGTCCTCATGATCCGGGAACCTGGCATGAGGGTAGCTTCTAAGGTGTCTTCCCATTGCTCTGGTGATCACCATGTCCCGAACCTCGAATTGACCCGAACACCTCCAATGGTGGTGCTACCTACCTCTCAATGGTGGGATGGCACTACTTTAAAGGACATTTACACAGACGGATTCCTTAGGGTAGGTAGACGACTCTAGATACTTGCTCTAAATCTCAAACAAATTCAAAAAATACTTTTCACACCAACACATTTTCAAAAAGCTTTCGAAAGCATTTTTCAAACACTCTTGAGGACCGATACAAGAGTCGAACTGAAATTTTCAAAGAAACTTTTTAAAACCCACAGTTGAAAAGCAAACAAACAATTTGAAAACACAAATGAGCAAGTATCTAAGAGCCCATGGATAACCATGGATAGAAAGGGTGCTAACACCTTCCCTTTCTATAACTTACCTCCCGAACCGAGAGCAATCTCTATAAGGAATTTTTCTGTGCTTTTGTCCTTTCCATTTATAGAAAATAAAAGACGGTGGCGACTCTTGCTTCCGCGACATTTCGCGAACCAGCGTTAAACAGTCAGTTCCAGATCCACCGATCACAGGGACCATCCCTTCTCACATAACCAAAATGTAGTAATTCTAAGCAAGGGTTATAAGTGATTCCTCCCCTAATGCCTAAGAGAGGGACATTAGGGAATTCACCACAATGATCGATGATAGTAACATCTTCCGAGAACCATGAACACCAATGAATGTCTGAATGCGTAAGGGATATCAGTCGATGAGACCATCTTTTACCCTGTTCATTCTTCAAAGTAGATCTGGATAGGTGCGAAATAAACCACCTAGCCAATAGAGAAGTGCAACACTGGAGGGCCCCCCTTCTTTTTAGAGTGCGAGCATGCAGAGAGTGTAGAATATCCCCGAGTAATGTAGGTACCGGATTCCGAGACAGAAAAACCTGGATTGTGCTCACATCTACGAGTTGATCCGTATTAGGGAACAATATTATCCCATAGACAAGGAGCGCCAAAACCTCTTCAAAAGCTTGTAGATCCAGGGTATCCCAAAAATAGTAAGCCTTCTCGAACAGAAATTTAACTGGAATTCCTTGAACACTCCCTCTGGTTTCCCAATTTGTCACTATGTCGGACCGTTGTAAGGATAGAGCTTTAGCAATTTCTTCAGGTTTGGGATGTCTTACCATACCGCTGAAAGGTAGCTAATCAATAATGGGTATCCCTAATAACTGAGAAAATTCCTCCATAGTAGGCACTAATTGGTAATCCGAGAATGTGAAACAGTGATGCAGAGGATCAAAGAAATGAAACAAAACTTTTAACATTTCTTCGTCAGGTTTTGCAGTGACCAAGTTGAGCAACCGACCATGCTTTTCAGTGAAAGGAGAACTTTCGGGAATCCTTACCGCCAAGTCCCTAATTGGGGAGATACTTTCACTAGGTTAATTTGAACAGTGTTCTGCGGGCGAATGCCATATCCTATAAAACAGAGCAAAGATGAGCCCTAGAAACCCTTGAAACAATTAGTATGATATGCTATGGTATGATGTTTATGATGTCATGATAAATCACAAGTATAGAAAACACAGACAAATCACACCAAGTCCTTAGGTTTAAGGCCTGCTTGAGTTTTAAGGTCATACCCTCTTGAAGCTGGATTGGTTCAACCTGTCCTATAAATATGTAACCGGGTTCTAAAGGGATCTCAATATCACCGATCTTTCCGCTAAGCCTTGTTCAATCGATGATTGACTTGTAATTAAACAAAACTCAGAAGTCAAACCTCAATGAGTGTAGCATCGAGTATCTGTCGACCTTGGGCATACACCAAAGCTGGCCATCTTGCTACGTCCTACTGACCAAGTTGTGCAATTAAAGGTTCTAAGGTCAGTTGGTGCTTTATGACACCACGCGGTAGCCCCGTACATCTCCCTGATTGACTCAAGGCTTACGAGTACCAACCAAAGTGCCACATCAATGTAGCTACTGCTTCAACCGTGTTGGTATACCCCAGCACAACTCTCTCAAAGTTTATTGCTACTTACCTAAAAGGTGTTTCCCGATCCGGGTGTAGGATCAAATAACCCAAACAGTTCCCATAAATATAAAGCAAGCAAGACAATCAAGAGAAAGCAATTAAATATGACCTAGATACTAAGGTTTACCCCACTTTATATTTTATTCCCCAGCAGAGTCGCCAATTCTGTGATACAGTGGCAAAATCGACTGTTAATACTAGTTTGCGTCATTTGTTTGCAAAATGTCGCGGTAAGCAAGAGTCACCACTGACTTTTATTTTATACAATCAAGAAAAGGAAAAAGAACAAAAAAAACCTTTTTCGAGATGTTTATGAGTACGGGGGTAGATTATAGAAAGGGAAGGTGTTAGCACCCTTTCTATCCATGGTTTTCCATGGGCTCTTAGGAACTTGCTAATTTTGAAAACTGCTTGTGTGTGCTTTGTTTTGAAAAGTTTTGTTTTACTTTGTGTTAACCCTTGTTTCTGTCCTCAAGAGTGTTACAAAGTTATTTTTGAAAACTTTGTTTGAAAAGTGTTTGTGTGAAAGAAATTTATTTGTTTGAGCAAGTACCTAGGAACTAACCTACCTACTCAAAAAAAGTCTGTTCATTTTCCTTTAGACAGTGTTATCCCATTATTACGCAATAAGTAGCACCGTCGTTGGAGTTTTAAGGGACGTTCGAAGGGACATGTACGATCACAAAAGCAATGCTAGGAAATATTAGTAATCATCCTAAAGCCTTAAGGATATTTTTCCGAGGCAACATCTGAATGGGTCATTTTAGATCTTTCGGGACTAGAGGACGACCACTAACAAACCCTATACTTCATGACTGTTTACCGAAGGCAACTAGAGTGGGGCAAACCCTAGGAGTGAGCATGTGCGAGTGTATGTTTTCAGTTAATTTATCTTTGCACATTTAGGGTTTTCTACTGTATTAATTTTCAGTTAGTCTTTCCATACAATCCTATTAACATACATCTAAGCAGTTTATAGTTTGCGGAAATTAAAGCGAGAAAGTTAAAGTCTTAGCTATTACAGGGCTTTTGCAGATACATAATTATTTTGACCGAAAATAAAGATGCGGAATTGAAACTATAATTACTATTACAAACTCGGAGCAGTTACAATAATAATAAAAAGGAAATTAAAAGCGCGCAGCGAATTAAATGCGACAATAATTAGCAAAATCTAAAAGATCTAATTAAAAAAATGTTTAGGTTAGTTTTTGAGAAAAAATCAGATTATATACGAAATTAAACTCTAATTATTTTAAATTATGAAAAAAGAAAGAATTAAATTGCCTTAATTTAATTAAACTAATTAATTAATTAAAGAAATAAAATATTTTTTTTATGAAAATGATTTAGGATGTTTCTTATGATTTTTTGATTAAATGAAAAAAATGATTTTGTTGTGTTATTTTGTAAAAGAAAATAATTAATAAAACAATTAGAAAAAAGAAAATAAAAGAAAGAGAATAAATTGGGCCTGTATGGAAGCTGAATGGGGGTGCAATGTCGAATTTATGCCCAGGCCCATGAATGCTGAGCCCATTCCCACGCTTGATCTTGTGTAGCCACACTTGAAGGGTGCATCATGGACTTCCCTTTGACTGAGCGTTGGATATGGATTAGTGATGATCCAGTGGCTGAATGGTTGGAGTATGGTGGATGTCTGGCTGTGTAAAGTACAAAATCTGCAATTGAACGTTAGGAAAATAAAGAAAATGCTGGGACCTGGGATCGAACCCAGGTCCTTTCACTTTCAAACATACGCCCTTGCCAACTGCGCTACATGGATTAATTGATAATATAATAGCCATAATAAGTAATATATAAAACAAAATGGGTAACTGAATAAAACAAAAAAAAAAAAGCGCGCGATTCACACAAGCCAGTAGTGTTGTGCCAGCTCATCATCTTTCTCCCTGTCTGTCGTCTTAGGCATGAGACTTATACCTACAGACTGAACTCCATAGCCATAGCCCTGCAAGCTTCCAAAATTCACAGCAATCATGATAAATCAATTGTGAGTACATAGATCAATTCATCTTGATCTCACGAGCATCATGGTATCCTTTTCTTGGGCCAATTTAACCTGTATAGAAAAACCCTAAAACGACAAGGTAAACCCTAACAATGATAGTTAGCGAAACAGTTATCAAAACGCAAAATTACTTAAACTAAAACATTCCAAATGATGATACCAATGTAACGCTATGCTTAAAAGTGATTAATCATGCGTGAATTGTAAAATCAAGTTCAAGATGGTATGTGCAAACCGTGGGTCTGTAAGTCGTGTTTCTGGGCTTGTGGAGGCTTGCTAACGATCGTGTTAGCTTCAGGAGATGTCCAAGAATCGATTAGAAGTTTTGAATGGCCTTGAATCGTCCCATAGAGTAGAAACCGATCCACCACTTTCTTGTAAAATTTTGAGTTTTGTTTTGTGCTCTCACGACCTGCAATCCTTGTTCTTTTGGCTTGTGTATATTCTATATATGTAGTAGAACTTATTAGGTTAACAAAAACAAATTAAATCTTTGTGAATCATGAAAATTTGATTTGATTTTGCTCTTGTATTATATCTTTCCAAAACAAGCATAATCATGCCAATTTTTGCTTCAATCATCCCTTGCACGATTTGATATGCTATGCCAGCCTAATTGGATTTGATTCCTACAAAAAATCAGATCAAAGCCAATCTTTTTGAATTTTTTTCAATTTATTTGATTTAATTTAACTTTTAAATAATAAAAAATCAAAATAAATAAAAAATAAAGCAAAAAATGTGTGGATGCTGATTTGGGCCGTGGACCATGTTTCCAACAAGATACAATCACGAAATGCTAGGCCCATTTGACAAAAAATGTATTTTTGAGCATATTTGACTTTTGGCAATTTTGCAAAAATGGTCAACTTTGACAAGGCATATCTCTTCCAATTTTAACCCTAGAGAGGTGTTCTTGGACTTTTTAGAAAGCTTAGAATGTCCCCCAAACAATCCTTTTGGTTTCATCTCAATTGGGTTTTCCATGTTCATGTAAAAACTTTGACCCAAAAGGTGTTTTTGTTGACTTTTCAAAAGGACCTATAATGTAGAAATTCATATATTTTGATGAGTGCATATTTTGAACTTGTGGGATGAAGATGAATTGTAGGGAATTGCATCCTCTTCAAAATGAGACTTGGATGGAAAATTTCTGATAAAGTATGAAGAAGTTATGCTTGGTCAAAGTTTGGTTGACTTTTCATGAGAAACCCTAATTTAGCAACTTTTGGGTTTTGATGAATTTGGGGCATTCCTTGAGCAATCATGATCAACCCTTGATCAAATGATAGATATCACCTCAAAAATGTTAATTTTAACCAAAAATCTTGAAGTTTGACTGTATATGGGCCACAATTGACTTTTGACCTAGTGTAGTTGATTTTCAGGCATATGAGCAGTTGACTGAGCAAACTTCTTGTGCAAGGCATGAAACTTGACATGGATGATCTTGAGAACATATTAGGACCATGGAAAAGAATTTGGGACCCTTGGACTTCAACCATCTTGATGAGGAGTGAAACCCTGGTTTGAAGCTTGTTGCCTTAAGAGGAGGATTTGACTGGTCAATCCTTAGTCATCCTTGAGAAATTGAGGACCTCTAGAGGCATGTGTTGAGTAAAATGAGAGGGAAAATTTTGGGGTACAATAGCTTCCCCTGTTCAATCCTCTTAAACCCGAGGATGTAGATTGGCTTATCTGCCTTTCGTAATCTGAAGGTGGAAGATGATTGAACACTAGAGTGCCCAAAAATTTGCACTCGTCTGAGATGGTGATGGACTGTGTAGGTAGTATCGGGAATGGTCTTACAGATGCCATTTGGAGGAGATGGTGAAAGGTCACTGGAGATGGGCTTAAAGATGCCATCTAAAGGATGTTGATTTCCCGAGATATTCCTTTAATGAGAATTCCCGTTCCTGTCGTTGAGGAGGAATCTGCTGAGGAATGTTGGTCTCTGTCTTGGGAGAAATGGAATTTTAGGAACTTAAGTTATCCGTTACTCTACTGGGGAATCATCTCTTAGTCGAGGAGATGAAAATGAATTGCTATCTGGTCGTGCTCCAGACCTTACAATGATTTGCTAAGGATAATAAGACTGACTGCTATTTGGTTGTGCTTCAGGTTTTATAGTGACTTACTGGGGAGATGAGATTAAACTTGCTATCTGGTCGTGCTCCAGGCTTTGCAATCTCAAAAACTGTTATCAGGTCGTGCTCCAGGCTTCAGAAGGAATTAAGTGGTTATCCAGTCGCATCTGGGTTTCAACTTGAATTTAAGGCATACTAACATCCGGTCGTTTCCAGGCTTCAATAGTAATTGGCCGAGTAAACTACTATCTGGTCGAATTCCAAGCTTCACAGTACCTCATACTGTTATCTGGTCATGCTCCAGGTTTCACAGTGTCTCTTGCCGCTATCTGGTCGTGCTCCATACTTCACAACGTCTTATACCGTTATCTGGATATGCTCCAGGCTTCAGTAATTTGGGGAAATTAAGCTGTTATCCGGTCAGTTTCCGAGCTTCATAGCTTTTTTAACTGGAATAGAAATCTTAGTATCGATTTGACTGAACCAGGGAAAGGTCTCGAATTGTCTTCAACTGGGAGAGAAATCTTAGTATCGATTTGACTGAACCCGGGAGAGGTCTCAGATTAACTTTGACTAGCATAAAAATCATGGGAATATTAGCGGGGATTCGGCTGACCTAGACGAAAGTCTTAGAACATCTTCAACTAGAATAGAAATATTAGTGTTGGTTTGACTGAACCAGGGAAAATCTTGAAAAGTGTTGGAATATCTTCAACTGAAATAGAAACCTTGGTTTTGGTTTGACTGAACCAGAGAGAACTTATGAGAACTTGATTGCATCTTTCCATGAAAGGTAAAGAGTTAGTCGTATGTAATGTCATGATGTATGAAATATATTGAGTAATGATGTTCTCAAAATAAATGAGATTGTGTTGTGTAATATGTATGCACATGCCATGATGTATGGATATGCGTTGCTATTGTGATATTCTCTAGTTGGGGAAAATAAATCCTGGACTGCTGCTGGAGAGTATAAGGAGTTGAGTTCTTCGTTTCCGCTGGGGATAGTGACCGAAGATGATTAGCTGGGGATTTACATCCATTCTGCTTGAGAACATTCTGCCGGAGGAGACTCTGTCTGAGAATAATCCTGCGGGGGAATGACTCTGTGGGGAAGAGAGATACTCTGTTGGAAGATCTGCTGATTTGGAGAAATAAACTCAGCTGGGGATGAACTTCCATTGTTGGAGAGAAGAGATCTATTAGAGATCGAGCTTCCGCTGTCAGAAATAAACTCTGCTCAGGAGATGGCTTTATAAACTTCTCATGGTTATAAATCTCGGCTGGGGAATGCAGATATCAGCTTTCTGAAGGAACCTGCTGGGGAAGGAATTCCTGCTTGGGGATACGGAGGTCGGACCTTGGTTGTCTCGGCTCTGTGGGGAATATAGGTATCACTGGCTTGTATGTGATAATGACTTCGCTTCCAACTGTCTCTGCCCCTTGTACCATGATGGATGGGGTAACTATTGGTATTTAGGTTTTGTACCAATTTCTTTGAGTTCTTAGTAACTGTCTTTCTTTTTTATATGCAGATATTTGTGAATAGTAATCATATTCAGATGCATATGTCAAGAATAAAACATTGGACGCTTTTTTGCAAAACAAAACAGAAAACGGAAAAAATAAACACATAGTTTTGTACTCAAAAGATGCTTTGTATTGATTTGAAATTTGCCTATAACAGGCATTTTTTTCCATGGAGGTTGACGCTCTAGTAAGAGAACGCCGCCGTAAAAATGGAAATTATTACAGAAATTTGTGTACAAAGAGAAATCATCTATGTGTAGTGATCCCATTGAGTTTCAATTATGCTATTGCCCCATGTCTTCAAGCGTCTCATCACTTTGCTGCTTGTCCGGAGCTGACTGGATTGATCAGTACCATTTGAGCTTGATAGTTGATTACTGAAGGTCTGATCATAAGGTGATCCAATGGGACATAGTGATACGCTTTAATCCCTAACTTTTTCCTGGACCGCCCTTTCGGGTTTTCAGTCCACCGGGATACCCTTTTTTGCCCAAGCCGCCTTTTCAGGTTTTCGACTTGTCGGGTGTACAAATTTTTTCATTTTTTATCCCTAATTTTTGCCTGAACCCTTTTGGTTCGCCGGGATGCCCTAATTGTTTCCTAGGTATGTCAACCTAGTGGGTCTTTATTATGCGTAGTATCTTTTCACTATGTCCGCATTGACAGGGTGTGGAAGGTCGTCACCATCCATGGTGGTCAGAATCATGGCTCCACCGAAAAATATGTTCTTGACTACAAATGGTCCCTCATAGGTGGGAGTCCATTTGCCCCTGGGATCACCTTGCGGCAATATAATGCGCTTGATTACCAGATCCCCTACTTGATACACTTGTTGTCTGACTTTCTTGTTGAAGGCCTTGATCATCCATTTCTAATACATTTGACGATGGCAGACAACAATAAGTCTTTTCTCGTCGATTAAGTTCAATTGATCAAGTTGAGTCTGGATCCAATCGTCTTCGCTCAAACCCGCATCCTTCATAATCCGTAGAGAAGGGATCTGGACCTCCATGGGTAGGACAACCTCCATGCCATATACCAGAGAATAAGGTGTTGCCCCTGTCGACGTACGTGCTGAAGTACGATACCTGTGAAGAGTAAACAATAACAACTTGTGCCAGTCTTTGTATGTCACCGTCATCTTCTGTATGATCTTTTTAATATTCTTATTAGCAGCTTCGGCAATCCCATTCATCTTCGGCCGATAAGGAGAAGAGTTGTGATGCTGAATCTTGAACTGTTTACAGAGTTCAATGATCATCGAGTTGTTGAGATTAGTACCATTATCCGTGATGATTCTCTCAGGGATACCATAACGATAAACCAAGTTATGATTGATGAACCGTGCCACCACATTCTTGGTAACCGTAGCAAAGGAGGTAGCCTCAACCCACTTCGTGAAGTAGTCAATGGCCACTTTAATGAAGCGATGCCCGTTGGACGCGGTAGGTCTGATCTCGCCGATCATGTCAATGCCCCACATTGCAAAGGGCCAGGGAGCTGTCAAGACGTTCAAGGAAACTGGAGGTACACGCACCTTATCAGCATAGATTTGGCACTTGTGACAGGTTCGAGAATGCTGATAACAGTCGGCTTCTATAGTGGACCAGTAATATCCTGCCCGTAGGATCTTCTTTGCCATGGTATGTCCACTGGAGTGAGTGCCAAAGGTACCTTCATGTAGGTATGCCATGATGCTCTCTGCTTCTCTCTTGTCTACACACCGTAGTAAGGTAGAGTCATGATTGCGCTTATAGAGGATTCCATTGCTGAGGAAGAACTTTGCAGCAAACCTTCTCAGAAATTTCTTGTCATTGACAGATGCCCTCTCGGGGTATTCTTGAGCATCGAGATACCTTTTCACCTCATGAAACCAATGTTTTATCTTCTACCTCCTCAGTATCAATCTCATAGCAGTATGCCGGTTCATCCAACCTCTCAATAGTGATTCGGGGAGCTTCATTGTCCCACCTGACCTTGAACATTGACGACATAGTAGCTAGCGCATCCACTAACTGATTCTCTTCTCATGGGAAATGTTCAAAGGTGATCTCTTCAAAATGCGGCAACAGTGTCAGTACATACTCTTTGTAAGGAATAAGGTTTGGGTGCTTCGTATCCCACTCGCCTTTGATCTGACTTATCACCAAAGCGGAATCCCCGAATACACTCAAGAACTTGATTCTCATGTGAATAACAACTCGAAGACCCATAACACATGCTACATACTCTGCCATGTTGTTGATATAGTTGAAACATAATCGGGCAATGAATGGAGTATGACAGTTGTGATCGGTGGATCTGGAACTGACTGTTTAACGCTGGTTCGCGAAATGTCGCGGAAGCAAGAGTCGCCACCGTCTTTTATTTTCTCCAAATGGAAAGGACAAAAGCACAGAAAAATTCCTTAAAGAGATTGCTCTCGGTTCGGGAGGTAGGTTATAGAAAGGGAAGGTGTTAGCACCCTTTCTATCCATGGTTATCCATGGGCTCTTAGATACTTGCTCACTTGTGTTTTCAAAAATGGTTTGTTTGCTTTTCGACTGTGAGTTTTAAAAAGTTTCTTTGAAAATTCCAGTTCGACTCTTGTATCGGTCCTCAAGAGTGTTTGAAAAATTGCTTTCGAAAGCTTTTGAAAAGGTGTCGGTGTGAAAAGTATTTTTGATTTGTTTTGAGATTAGAGCAAGTATCTAGAGTCGTCTACCTACCCTAAGGAATTCGTCTGTGTAAATGTCCTTTAAAGCAGTGCCATCCCACCATTGAGAGGTAGGTAGCACCACCGTTGGAGGTGTTCGGGTCAATTCGAGGTTCGGGACATGGTGATCACCAGAGCAATAGGAAGATACCTTAGAAGCTACCCTCATGCCAGGTTCCCGGATCATGAGGACTTACTAAGACATCCTCTACTCGACGATCACCTTTCGAGGCAAGGCAACAGTGAGGCGTACCCTAGGGGTGGTGTGTGCGATTCGTGTGTCAGATTCATTTGTATTTGTCTTTGTCATGTTTATTGGTGTTCTACGCTTGATTTTATTTATGTCCATTCATTCTTTCATGCTTTTTGTTAACAGTTAATATATTTGCGGGAATTAAATCTAAAGCTATTACAAATGGCGCGGGTCCACATCGCCAAAATTAAACCGGACCCGATTTGACAGAAAAAATAAATAAAGCAAATAAAAGTGCGAGAAGTTTAAGTTACAACGCTTTGGGAGAGATACATAATTATTTAAATGACATAAAAATAAATATGCAAAATTAAATAAATTACGGACGAGGGCGTTGGACCCTTTTGCAAAATATTATTAATAAGGAATTAAAATTAAAATTAAAGGAAAATGTTTTATGTATTTTTTGGTGTTTTTAGGAATTAATGGAAAAAGAGAATTAATCAAAATTAAAATTGAATGTAAACCCTAATTCTAATGGCTTTTAAATTTATTATGAAAAATATTGAATTTTTAACTAATTTAAACCTAAGTTAATTTTCTTATGTACAATTTAATTATAAAAAATAAATAAAATAAACATTATTATTGTGAAAGAAAAATTAAAAGGAAATAAAAAATTATCAATTAAACCTAATTCTACTTTTTATATTTTTGTTATTAAAAGAAATTAAATTTATATCCTAATTAAAACTAAATATTTACATGTGAAAATACTTATAAAATAATTAAAATAAATATTATATTTTGCTCTTTTTCTGATTTTTTTGCGTATTTTATATTTTGTAAAAAAAAAATAATTAATCAAATTAAAGCAATAAAATAAATAAAACAAAATATAAAGCAAAGTTGCAAACCAGGGGGGGTGGAGGTCCCCAATATGGAGGTGTGTCCCAGTAGTTTGAGCCCAATATCCCTCAGGTCCCTTGACTTTTCCATCCAGCGTGTACATGCTTTGACCAAGCTTATGGTGTACATCCAATCCCAGCCTTTGATTTGGATTTGTGGGATACGTGGATGGCTAGATGATGAAGGAACATGATGCGCTTCAATGTTGCGCCTGCATGGGAATTTACATGAAAAAATAATATGGCAATTATACAGACCTGGGGTTCGAACCCAGGTCTTGGATGTTGAAGCCTTCAACGTTTGCCAGCTGAGCTACACACGCATATTCAAACATATTATGACAAATAAATAACAAAAAGAAAAACGAAAGCATTAGTGGTTCAGCGCGCGAATTTTCAAACGCACCAACCACCGTTCGCCACGACTCCATCTTCTTCCTCATCCCTGTAACACAAACACAAAAGCAACGGTTTTGGACGCGTTGCATTAGGCAGGCTATTGAAAAATAGCGATTAGCTCATCTCTAAATATAAATTAGGCGCGAGGGTTGGGATCTCTTCGTCTGGACGTGCTCATGCCAATGGTATTACTCCTGAGTCCTAATTTTGCCTTGGGTAAAAAACCCCAATTTAGAGCTCTGCAAACCCTAAAAAGTGATCATGGCATAATCGTGTGTATGGCGTAAAAATGCAATTAAAGGCATTGGTTAGCATCAGCACATCACAAAGAATGTAAATCCATGAATCAAATGTTATGAAAGTGTCTAAAATGCAAAGCACGATAATGAAAAAAATTTGGCAAAAGAGTGACTTCTGTACAGCGTTTCAAGGGACTATCTTTGATGCTTTTGATTGTAATACGTTCAGGGATTGCCAAGGAAGCTTTTGGAATAGGTTTTGTGCCTTGAATCAATCTGGAAAGCTGTTTTCAGTTTTGAGTTTTTAGTGAAAAATTCAATGTTGTAATGGTGTATTCTGCGCAGCTTTCAGTGTATGAGCATTAGGGTTCTCTTCAGGCATTTGTAGTGAAGCAATTAGGTTAAGAAATTTCAATCAAATCCATGGCAATAATGGTTTTCAATATTTGATTTCTTAAGGATCTTCCATATCTTTTTTCATGTGTTCTTTGTTCAATCATGCTCAAATTAAACCAAATCTTTCCTAATTAGGATGTGCACGAAATATTGAAGCTGAAATGTGTACAAAAAGATTTGTTTGGTTCATTTAGATATTTTTCACATATTTAATTGATTTAATTGAATTAATATAAATAAAAAATTCAAATAAATAAATAAAAAATGAGAAAATACTTCCCTTTGGGCCAAGTGGTCGTGCATATGCTTAGAATGATGAATCATGGAAGAAAAATGGGCCCATTAGCATTTTTAGGTCATTTGGATCAATGTTGACTTTTCAAAATATCCAAAAATTTCCCAACTTCCACAAGGCATAACTTGCTCAATTTTTAAGCTTTTCTCATGTTCTTGGACATTTGGGAAAGGTCTTTGAGTCCTTTAACCAATGCCTTTGGTCCCATGTCATTTTGATTTACCAATCTCAAGTTATGGCCTTTGACTTAAAGTCCCTTTTTGTTGACTTTTGAAAATGACCTATAATGTTGAAATTGATAACTTTTTGTGAGAGCATTTCTTGGACTTGAAGTATGAAGATGAGTTGTAGGAAATGTCTTTCTCTTCAAAATGAGCTTTAGATGGAATTTTTCTGATAATCCATGTGAAAGTTATGCCCTGGTCAATTTCAGTTGACTTTTTCAGCTGTCCAAATATAGTAACTTTTGCATCTTTGATGATTTCTGAGCCAAATTTTGAGAATCATGATCAAGCATTGATCAAATGATGTTTGTGGCTTCAAAATGATATGTTGACCAAAAATTTGAACTTTTGACTGCCAAATGACCATTTTGCCCCTACAGTTGACTGTAGTGCAATTAGGGTTTTTGACTGTGCAATTTTGTGCTGAATGCCTTGAAACTTGATATGAGGATGCTTGACCACATTTGTAGGTATGTGAGACTTGATTGGACCCTTGAAAACTTCTTTTTCTTGATCAGGACCCAAACCCTAGTTTTGCCTGTATAGGAGACCTTTGGACTGTGCAACCCTTGGGGGAATTTTGTGACTTGGCTTGGCAATTTCTTGAAGAATATGGGAGGGCAAATTTTGGGGTACAACAGTTGCCCCTGTTCAATCTTCTTAGACCTGAGGATGCAGATTGGCGAACGTGCCTTTCGTAATCCGAGGGTAGAAGATGATTGGACACTAGAGTGCCCAGAAATTTGTGCTCACATAGTAGCAGTGTGATGGTGGAATGGGCTTATAGATGCCATTTGGAGATTGCTGGATAGGATGATGGGCTTATAGATGCCATCTGGATGTTGATTGCGTAGGAGATTCCTTAGCGAGAACCTGCATACCTGCAAAACAGAAAAAAATGAGTACCTGACACGTTGCAGGAGCTGGTTTTCAGATGCTTGGTATAGATGTGTCCTGACTGGTTACAGGAGTTGAGTCTGGAGCTTCAAACGGTGATGAATGAACCAGGGATGGTTACTGCCTTAGTATGAATGATAAGAGAACCTTGGGTGATTTTAACTTCAACAACGCTCGTTGAGAAAATCTTGATGGGAATCATTATCTTCGCAGTATTGGGCAGAGAACCATAGGCAATTATAATCTGAAAGGAATGATCACCTCACACTCATCGTCGGAGAGGGAAACATCTGAAAAGGACTTACCACCTCACACACCGTTGGAGAGGGAACCATAGGGAGATTATCACCTCACACTCATCGTCGGAGAGGGAAACATCTGAAAAAGGAATTACCACCTCACGCACTTGTCGGAGAGGGAACCATAGGGAGATTATCACCTCACACTCATCGTCGGAGAGGGAAACATCTGAAAAAGGAATTACCACCTCACGCACTTGTCGGAGAGGGGACCATAAGGAGATTATCACCTCACACTCATCGTCGGAGAGGGAAACATCTGAAAAAGGAATTACCACCTCACGCACTTGTCGGAGAGGGGACCATAAGGAGATTATCACCTCACACTCATCGTCGAAGAGGGAAACATCTGAAAAAGGAATTACCACCTCACGCACTTGTCGGAGAGGGGACCATAGGGAGATTATCACCTCACACTCATCGTCGGAGAGGGAAACATCTGAAAAAGGAATTACCACCTCACGCACTTGTCGGAGAGGGGACCATAGGGAGATTATCACCTCACACTCATCGTCGGAGAGGGAAACATCTGAAAAAGGGATTACCACCTCACACACTTGTCGGAGAGGGGACCATAAGAGACTATCACCTCACACTCATCGTCGGAGAGGGAAACATCTAAAAAAGGAATTACCACCTCACGCACTGGTCGGAGAGGGGACCATCTGAAAACTTCTACTGAGTCTTCATCAGAAAAATCTGTTGGGAGTCGATTTAGCTGGACTAGAGAAGGTCTTGAAAGGTTTTTAACTGGAATAAGTGTCAGAACGTCGCCATATTTGGTTCATATCTGGACTATATCTGGAAGGAAATCTGGAAGCAGTATCAGAACGTCACCATCTCTGGGTCATCTCTGAAACTATATCTGGAAGGAAATCTGGAAGCAGCATCAGAACGTCACCATCTCTGGGTCATATCTGAAACTATATCTAGAAGGATATCTGGAAGCAGCATCAGAACGTCACCATATCTGGATCATATCCGAAACTATATCTAGAAGGAAATCTGGAAGCAGTATCAGAACGTCACCATCTCTGGATCATATCTGAAACTATATCTAGAAGGAAATCTGGAAGCAGTATCAGAACGTCGCCATATCTGGGTCATATCTGAAACTATATCTAGAAGGCAATCTGGAAGCAGTATCAGAACGTCACCATCTCTGGATCATATCCGAAACTATATCTAGAAGGAAATCTGGAAGCAGTATCAGAACGTCACCATCTCTGGGTCATATCTGAAACTATATCTAGAAGGCAATCTGGAAGCAGTATCAGAACGTCACCATCTCTGGATCATATCCGAAACTATATCTAGAAGGAAATCTGGAAGCAGTATCAGAACGTCACCATCTCTGGATCATATCTGAAACTATATCTAGAAGGAAATCTGGAAGCAGTATCAGAATGTCACCATCTCTGGATCATATCCGAAACTATATCTAGAAAGAATTGCGATAGTTGATAGTAGTCATTTTTGTATTGATCTTTTTCCTGAAAAGGCAAAACATAATTGTATGCAAAATCATGTTGCATGAACTGTATGTCTTCAATGAGATTTGTTTAGCATGATGCATATGCATGCTATAATGTACGAAGATATGATGTTTATGAACATATGTTTTCGTTTCAGGAAAATAAATCCTTGACGAGTGCCGGGAAGTCACTCCTGGGCTGAGGTTGAAGAACAGATTTTGCCTCCGTTGGGGATGATAGCTGCAAGTATACCGGTAAGAGAAGATAACTCCGTTGGGGAATAAACTTGGCAAATGACGGATTCTGTGGGGAGAAAAGATACTCTAGTGACCATGCTGAGAAACAATACTCTGTGGGGAGAGAGATGCTTTGCTGAATGTTGATAGTAACTTGCTGAGGATGTCTTGTTGTTGAAAGTGTGAATAGACTTCGCTGGGGATAGGAAAGAACTACGTCGAGGATGCTCTTTCTGTGGCTTTTGGCTGAGGATAACCCAGTTATATCCTGTTAAGGAAATAACTCTTTGAATAAAGCCGGGAGACGCGTTCGTGCTCTGCGAGGGATAAGCTTCCAGAATCTACTGGGGATAAGCTTATTGCTTGGGGATATGAGTTCCATCTTTCCTGGGGAACTGGATTGGACTTGACTCTTTTGGGGAAGTTTTGATATGTTGGGGAAGTGATCCCTTTGAATATCTGGTATGCCGCCGGGGAACAATCTTTAGACCAAGATTGCCGGGGATGCTTGTTAAGAATATATGTATGCTGCTGGGGAATGTTGAGATCTGCTGAAGGATACTCAATTTCCTTAAGATTTGATGATTCTGCTTGGAGAGAGTGCACTGACTTGCTTACTCTCTGGGGAATTGGGACATGCTGGTTATATTCTTTAGCTGAGCCTACCCTGATACCTTGGAGGACGGAAACAATCAGATTGCTTAGACCACCCGTTATTGCCCCTATTTCTATGGGGGAGGCACATGTGGGATGCTGATAATTGTTGAGGGTCAAATCTTCTTCTGGTAGGCAGGTGACAAGATGACAGGACATAGTCGTACGCTTTGATCCCTAACTTTTGCCTGGACCGCCCTTTCGGGTTTTTAGTCCACCGGGATGCCCATTTTTGCCCAAGCCGCCTTTTCAGGTTTTCGACTTGCCGGGTGTACAAATTTTTTTCATTTCATCCCTTCATTTTGCCCGAACCCTTTTGGTTCGCCGGGAAGCCCTTATTTTTGCCTAGGTATGTCAACCTAGCGGGTCTTTGATTGTGCGTAGTATTTTTCGACTATGTCCATGTTCTCAGAATGTTAGGGAGTTGCCCCTATTTAGAAGTGTTTTGTCACCAGAAGATGTTTGATTAGGCAAGATTCGTTATTGAAATGCCCCAAGTGACTCAGGCGGAGATTTGCCCCAGGCCATTTTTGCCTTTGAGAGATTCTCCGAATCTTGACTGGATTGCCCCAGATGATGGACCATGATCATGTCTGCCCCTTGGTTGGAAGTGCTTTTGTTCACTAGGTATTTCTCGTGCGAATTTCCCTGCTGTTCAAACAAAAAGTCATATGCAAACAAAGTTATGTTAAAAATGCAAAGCCTATGTCTGTCTTGAAGATTTTGAAAATGCATTTTTCATAAAACAAGTGCTTGTTTGTAAAACGTGATGTCAACACCGTATTTTAACGTGAGCCTTAAGGAGTCAGGATACCTTTCGTAACAGTATGCTTTCGAACTAACCCATGCTTCAGCTAGGACTTTTAAGGGTTATAACGTGGCCTGGTTCACGGTTTAAGAAACAAAGGATAAAGGCTCAAATTATTTGCACCCATCCGCTCTTCATGATGTTCTCCAAACCTAAACTCAGTTGATCGTGCGTTAGACCTTGTTTGAGTCTTTGTCCTGATATACCAGTGATGGTTCAGATATTGATGATTTATTTTGAATAGGCCGTCATCTCCTTTTTTGCTGAGGGTTTGTACGACCTCTTTCTTGATTTTTGTTATCCCTTTCTTTTTTGCCTGAACTGTTTCCCTTTTTGGAATTACAGTCAGCGGGATGCCCCAGTTTTGTAAGTCCCTTTTATAGGTTTTGACTTTTTGGGCTTTTTTATTTTGAGCGATGTAATGACTGCCTGTCCTTCTTGATTATTCGGAACCATCACTGTCTTTTGTTTATTTAAGGACCTCTTTGGTGCCATTCGTTATGCACTTGGATCAACTGAGAGACTACCCTGCCCCAGGTTATGATTAAGGGTTTTGATTTTCGAAAATAAAAACTCCTACTTCTTTGGCTCTGATGGGTTGACGAGGGATTATCATCCTTATAACTCCAGTGTTTAGGGATTGAAACAATGCCTGTACCTCATCAGCGGGATTTGTTCAAAAGCATACTGTAGCGATCATGGTATCGTTTTCGTCATCCTCCCTCAAGAGGCTTAGAATTAACGAGAGTTGACATCAGAAAAAATATGAAAACAATTTGCATATAGTGAATGCGAATATATTGATTCAAAATAGACATAAGCGATGCATTAATGGAATAACAATGTTTTAACATGAATAAATGTTTGAACGGTCAAAAGAAAAACACAACTTGAACATTCGAATGAACAAAAGTTTCCTAGTCTCGGAGCTTGTCACTTCAACTGGTGAGCCTTGGAGGAATAGTAGAAAAATTCAGCCTGTCCATGTTGTGTGAACTCCAATGCCCCTTCATCGATCAGGTCCTGGATTTTGTTCCTCAGATCCCAACATTCATTGGTATCATGTCCTGGGCTAGCAGAGTGGTAGGCACACCTCTTATTGGGATCATAGGCAGGAGATGCTGTGTTGGGGTTCCAGGGATGAGCCCTTAATGTGATCAGATTCAACCTCAATAGGCGTTGCAAAGCTTGATACAGCGACATGTTGAGCGGGGTGAATTGCCTTCTGGGCTTGTCTGGCTGAAGCTGGTGAGGTTGATGCTGAACTTGTGGCACTGGAGCCATTTGAGGAGCTTTCCCCTTATCCTCTTGTCTCGAGGATGATTGGATGATGAATGGCTTTTTACCCTTAGATGTTTGCCCCAGTTGGTTACCCTGAAGCAGTTGGTTGACGAGAAACCGGAGCTCATCTTGTCTTTGAGCCAACCCTTGAATGGCATTCCTCTGCCCCAGCATCTGGGCTTTCATTGCATCCATCTCTGCTTGTAGGTGTTTCAGCCCTTCATCCTCAGCACTGTCCCTGACTAGAGTCTCCATGAGAAGTGTCCTTAGCTCCTCCTGCCCCTTGGATATATTCAGGAGGATTTCCCCGAACCGAGTCTCTTGAGCAAGAAAGTCCTGGTTATCTTGTTGGGAAGCCATGGCTGAAATAAACAGCGAGAAGGGTAAGTGACCTGCAAAGAACGGGTACCTGTAATGCAATGATATGTATGATATGCATGCAATGTTTTCAAGGACCTCGCGGGATAAACAAGAGAATATTGTTAGAACTGGAAACTGGCAACTTGATTGAAGGAACTTCCTGTTGTAGAGAGCCCTTCTTCAAGGGTCAAAGGCTCACCATATCCAGTGGGTCATAGCCCCTGACAACCTTGGCTAGAGGAAAATAAATCCTCTTTGCCTCTGGCTAGATGTTTGATTTATCATGACCTGCATCACAAGCCCTTGAGATCCTTGAAATGGGTTAGGATGTATGCAATGGTATGATGTCATGCTATGCATGGGGTAATGTAGGTAACCCTATTACGAGTCCCGATTAAGGACTACAAACCAAAACCTGCAAGAGACTTAGTACACTCTGTTATGAGCCCTAATTAAGGACTATAAACAAAACCTGCAAGAAATTTGGTAAACCTTGTCATGAGTCCTAGTTAAGGACTATAAACAAAACCTGCAAGGGAAACTTAGTATACCCTGTTATGAGTCCCTATTAAGGACTATAAACAAAACCTGTAAGAAACTTAGTATACCCTGTTATGAGTCCCTATTAAGGACTATAGACAAAACCTGCAAGTAGTTCATGTGTCAGCTAACAAGCATGCAAGTAGGCAAGTACAAAGGCACACAAGTCACACAAGAGAAACCCCTAGGTTTTAGGCCAGCATGGGGTCTGGGTAGTACCCTCTTGAAGTTTGTTGGTTAAGACCTGTCCTATCAGAAGTAACCGGGTTCTAGAGGATCCCAATATCACTGACTACCCTCAATCGGTCATAACTCCAGCATCGCAATCTTTTCTTGCGGCCAGAACCATCACGAGAGTTTAGCCTCAATGGGCGTAGCATACTGCTACTGTTCTATTGGCCAAGTTGGGTCATTTAAGGTTCTAAGGTCGGTTGGTGCTTAATGACTCCTTGGAAGACCCATATTCTCCCTGTTTCAACACGAGGGATATCGGTACAGACCAAGGCGCCACACCAACGTAGCCACTGCTTCACCCATGTCGGTATACGCCGGACAGATCCCTCACAGCTTATGCTACCTAAACAGGGTATCCCCAGATCCGGGTTAGGATCTATGTAATTCCCGAGACAGCCCCACAATAATAAAGCAAGCAAGGAAAGCAATTGAAAACACAGTGATCTTAGTCCTAAGGTACACCTCACTTTAAGTTTAATTTCCCCAGCAGAGTCGCCAGTTCTGTGATCGGTGGATCTGGAACTGACTGTTTAACGCTGGTTCGCGAAATGTCGCGGAAGCAAGAGTCGCCACCGTCTTTTATTTTCTCCAAATGGAAAGGACAAAAGCACAGAAAAATTCCTTAAAGAGATTGCTCTCGGTTCGGGAGGTAGGTTATAGAAAGGGAAGGTGTTAGCACCCTTTCTATCCATGGTTATCCATGGGCTCTTAGATACTTGCTCACTTGTGTTTTCAAAAATGGTTTGTTTGCTTTTCGACTGTGAGTTTTAAAAAGTTTCTTTGAAAATTCCAGTTCGACTCTTGTATCGGTCCTCAAGAGTGTTTGAAAAATTGCTTTCGAAAGCTTTTGAAAAGGTGTCGGTGTGAAAAGTATTTTTGATTTGTTTTGAGATTAGAGCAAGTATCTAGAGTCGTCTACCTACCCTAAGGAATTCGTCTGTGTAAATGTCCTTTAAAGCAGTGCCATCCCACCATTGAGAGGTAGGTAGCACCACCGTTGGAGGTGTTCGGGTCAATTCGAGGTTCGGGACATGGTGATCACCAGAGCAATAGGAAGATACCTTAGAAGCTACCCTCATGCCAGGTTCCCGGATCATGAGGACTTACTAAGACATCCTCTACTCGACGATCACCTTTCGAGGCAAGGCAACAGTGAGGCGTACCCTAGGGGTGGTGTGTGCGATTCGTGTGTCAGATTCATTTGTATTTGTCTTTGTCATGTTTATTGGTGTTCTACGCTTGATTTTATTTATGTCCATTCATTCTTTCATGCTTTTTGTTAACAGTTAATATATTTGCGGGAATTAAATCTAAAGCTATTACAAATGGCGCGGGTCCACATCGCCAAAATTAAACCGGACCCGATTTGACAGAAAAAATAAATAAAGCAAATAAAAGTGCGAGAAGTTTAAGTTACAACGCTTTGGGAGAGATACATAATTATTTAAATGACATAAAAATAAATATGCAAAATTAAATAAATTACGGACGAGGGCGTTGGACCCTTTTGCAAAATATTATTAATAAGGAATTAAAATTAAAATTAAAGGAAAATGTTTTATGTATTTTTTGGTGTTTTTAGGAATTAATGGAAAAAGAGAATTAATCAAAATTAAAATTGAATGTAAACCCTAATTCTAATGGCTTTTAAATTTATTATGAAAAATATTGAATTTTTAACTAATTTAAACCTAAGTTAATTTTCTTATGTACAATTTAATTATAAAAAATAAATAAAATAAACATTATTATTGTGAAAGAAAAATTAAAAGGAAATAAAAAATTATCAATTAAACCTAATTCTACTTTTTATATTTTTGTTATTAAAAGAAATTAAATTTATATCCTAATTAAAACTAAATATTTACATGTGAAAATACTTATAAAATAATTAAAATAAATATTATATTTTGCTCTTTTTCTGATTTTTTTGCGTATTTTATATTTTGTAAAAAAAAAAATAATTAATCAAATTAAAGCAATAAAATAAATAAAACAAAATATAAAGCAAAGTTGCAAACCAGGGGGGGGTGGAGGTCCCCAATATGGAGGTGTGTCCCAGTAGTTTGAGCCCAATATCCCTCAGGTCCCTTGACTTTTCCATCCAGCGTGTACATGCTTTGACCAAGCTTATGGTGTACATCCAATCCCAGCCTTTGATTTGGATTTGTGGGATACGTGGATGGCTAGATGATGAAGGAACATGATGCGCTTCAATGTTGCGCCTGCATGGGAATTTACATGAAAAAATAATATGGCAATTATACAGACCTGGGGTTCGAACCCAGGTCTTGGATGTTGAAGCCTTCAACGTTTGCCAGCTGAGCTACACATGCATATTCAAACATATTATGACAAATAAATAACAAAAAGAAAAACGAAAGCATTAGTGGTTCAGCGCGCGAATTTTCAAACGCACCAACCACCGTTCGCCACGACTCCATCTTCTTCCTCATCCCTGTAACACAAACACAAAAGCAACGGTTTTGGACGCGTTGCATTAGGCAGGCTATTGAAAAATAGCGATTAGCTCATCTCTAAATATAAATTAGGCGCGAGGGTTGGGATCTCTTCGTCTGGACGTGCTCATGCCAATGGTATTACTCCTGAGTCCTAATTTTGCCTTGGGTAAAAAACCCCAATTTAGAGCTCTGCAAACCCTAAAAAGTGATCATGGCATAATCGTGTGTATGGCGTAAAAATGCAATTAAAGGAATTGGTTAGCATCAGCACATCACAAAGAATGTAAATCCATGAATCAAATGTTATGAAAGTGTCTAAAATGCAAAGCACGATAATGAAAAAAAATGGCAAAAGAGTGACTTCTGTACAGCGTTTCAAGGGACTATCTTTGATGCTTTTGATTGTAATACGTTCAGGGATTGCCAAGGAAGCTTTTGGAATAGGTTTTGTGCCTTGAATCAATCTGGAAAGCTGTTTTCAGTTTTGAGATTTTTAGTGAAAAATTCAATGTTGTAATGGTGTATTCTGCGCAGCTTTCAGTGTATGAGCATTAGGGTTCTCTTCAGGCATTTGTAGTGAAGCAATTAGGTTAAGAAATTTCAATCAAATCCATGGCAATAATGGTTTTCAATATTTGATTTCTTAAGGATCTTCCATATCTTTTTTCATGTGTTCTTTGTTCAATCATGCTCAAATTAAACCAAATCTTTCCTAATTAGGATGTGCACGAAATATTGAAGCTGAAATGTGTACAAAAAGATTTGTTTGGTTCATTTAGATATTTTTCACATATTTAATTGATTTAATTGAATTAATATAAATAAAAAATTCAAATAAATAAATAAAAAATGAGAAAATACTTCCCTTTAGGCCAAGTGGTCGTGCATATGCTTAGAATGATGAATCATGGAAGAAAAATGGGCCCATTAGCATTTTTAGGTCATTTGGATCAATGTTGACTTTTCAAAATATCCAAAAATTTCCCAACTTCCACAAGGCATAACTTGCTCAATTTTTAAGCTTTTCTCATGTTCTTGGACATTTTGGAAAGGTCTTTGAGTCCTTTAACCAATGCCTTTGGTCCCATGTCAGTTTGATTTACCAATCTCAAGTTATGGCCTTTGACTTAAAGTCCCTTTTTGTTGACTTTTGAAAATGACCTATAATGTTGAAATTGATAACTTTTTTTGAGAGCATTTCTTGGACTTGAAGTATGAAGATGAGTTGTAGGAAATGTCTTTCTATTCAAAATGAGCTTTAGATGGAATTTTTCTGATAATCCATGTGAAAGTTATGCCCTGGTCAATTTCAGTTGACTTTTTCAGCTGTCCAAATATAGTAACTTTTGCATCTTTGATGATTTCTGAGCCAAATTTTGAGAATCATGATCAAGCATTGATCAAATGATGTTTGTGGCTTCAAAATGATATGTTGACCAAAAATTTGAACTTTTGACTGCCAAATGACCATTTTGCCCCTACAGTTGACTGTAGTGCAATTAGGGTTTTTGACTGTGCAATTTTGTGCTGAATGCCTTGAAACTTGATATGACGATGCTTGACCACATTTGTAGGTATGCGAGACTTGATTGGACCCTTGAAAACTTCTTTTTCTTGATCAGGACCCAAACCCTAGTTTTACCTGTATAGGAGACCTTTGGACTGTGCAACCCTTGGGGGAATTTTGTGACTTGGCTTGGAAATTTCTTGAAGAATATGGGAGGGCAAATTTTGGGGTACAACAACAGTCCTCGGGAGATATGATTACGGCGCCAATTCCATTACCCAGTGCGTTTGAGGCTCCATCAAAAAACATAGACCATCAGGATCCTTCCTCAGGTCCTTCATTCGGTCCAGGTTTTTCATAGTCGGTTACTAACATGATATTCTCATCCGGGAACTCAAAATTCATGGACTGGTAGTCATCCACGGCCTGATGCGCCAAATGATCAGCTAACACACTTCCCTTGATTGCCTTTTGGGTTGTATATTAGATGTCGTACTCGGTCAAGATCATTTGCCATCTTGCTATTCTTCTGGAGAGAGCGGGCTTCTCGAAAATGTACTTGATCGGATCCATCTTAGATATCAACAAAGTAGTGTGGGTCAACATATACTGTCTCAATCGGCGAGCAGCCAATGCCAAAGCGCAACAATTTTCTCGAGCAGTGAGTATCGTGTTTCACAGTCGGTAAACTTTTTGCTAAGGTAGTTGTTGGCTCCTAAATTCGACACCCTTGTTTTTATTAATATCAGCTATTAAAGCTGAAGGATGTTTTCGACCAGCTGGGTCTGTCGAAATGCCCATCGAAAGATGGCAATGTACTTAGAGGATTTCTTCCAAGGGAGAAGTTGGTTGCCTTCGACGTCGAAGGTGTTTTTCATCGAAGATGCTTCTCGACGAAGGTGTTCGATTGTTCAGAGTGGAACGGTTTGAAATTCAAGCGTTTGGAGGGAAAACGGTTTCCAGCGGTTACCAAGTGCAACGTGCAAAGATCTGGAGCGTCGAACACTGAGAACGTGCCAAGTGGAGTCATCTCGAAGCAGTGTAACTGCCCGACGGTTACTTGGGATGTTTTAGTATAAATAGTAGTAGTTCACGCAGTTTTTCGCGTGTGTTCACAATTATATACAAAGTCACTCATATAGATTCGAGTACCCAACGTGTGAGAAAGAATTGTTGAGAATGTATGTGTGAAACACAACTTTTATTAATCAAAGTCATTTATTTTCCAGAAACTTTACTTGCTTTCTTCTTTACTTTTCCTATCGAAGCCCTTTATTTCAAGCCTTCCTTTATTTTATCAAGTCTACTTCTTCATGCAATTTACTTAAAGCCTCTTTATTTTCTTGTCATTTAACCATTATCCAACTTAATCAAAACCTCAAAATCAACCATGTCTTAGGATCAATCTGATCGATCCTGCGAGTAACCAAATAAGTAACCATTTGGAAGATCAGCGGTTGTTTACCAATAACCACGGTAAACAAATTGGCACACCTGGTGGGACCGTGTGTTGATTTTTGAAGTTTAACCTTTTTAAACATAATCTCATCTTTTTCGAGGAGTGTTGCATGTTATTGAGAAGTGGTAGAATATACACTAGCGATACCAATACTTCCAGAAGAAGGGAAGAGATGGCAAATCCGCCAAACAATAACGAAATCCCACAAACGAATGTGGGAGCAACGGTTATCCCGACCGTAAGTGAAGCGATAACCGCTGGTTCAACACCAGCAGTAACGGTCACAACAACGGGGCCATTACCTCCGTTCACAGGCCCCAGAGTGCCTTTGGGAACTCCCCCACCAAGGGGAAATTTAGGCACAAGGCCTTATGTTCCCCCAGGATTTATGACAGGCGGTCATAATCGAGAACCACTCTATGGCATGCCAACTTCTGACTTGGCTAGCCTGACGAACGCTGTGTCCACCTTTTCAGACCCTTTAGTGAGTGCCTCTTCGCCACTCCAAGGTTCTGGAGTAGGTATGGCGAATAGAAATAGGACCCAACTCTTAGGAGGAACGTCCCAAGTAGCACATGGCCTTACAAATGCCTCGACAGCAGTCTTGAGGCAACAAATGGACGAAAGCAACCATGATATGGTTCAAATGTTGGCACAAACTTTAAGTACAGTGCTGAACCCTCTAATACAAAACACTACTCAATCGAATCAGCAGATGACAGCGCAAATGACGCGTTTGGCTGATTTCTTTGGAGTACCCCAACCTATTCGACAGCCCCAAAGGGCGCAAATAAGGGGAAACCAGGGTGTATTCTTAGAGGAAGAAACCACTATCAACCAAGTCCAACAGCCTGTCGAAGAAAACCTTAGGGCACGATTGGAGCAACCTGTCGAGGAACCTAGGGTAATAACCCCAGAGGTAAGGTTAGTTAACAGAAACCAAAATGCTGACGAAGTAGTTCAGCATATCCAATACCAAAACATGGGTTTGGAAAATAATCTGGCAACCATGATCGAAAGGATCATGACTCAAAATGGGATGAACATGGGCTTTCGAAGGCCCAACTTTACATCCCCGCTGTCAGAATACGTGTTACAAACAGACTTACCTCCTAGATGTAAAGTCCCCAAATTCACTAAGTTCTCTGGGGACACGACAGAATCTACTGTCGAACATGTGGCGAGATACTTGATCGAAGCAGGAGATATTTCGAACAACGAAAACCTGAGGATTAAGTACTTCCCAAGTTCTTTAACAAAGAATGCTTTTACTTGGTTTACAACTCTCCCCCCAATTCGATCCATCATTGGACCCAGTTGGAAAGATTGTTCCACGAGCAATTCTACATGGGGCAAACCAAGATAAGCCTGAAAGAATTGGCCAGTGTAAAGAGACGTTTCACTGAACCTATAGACGAATATCTAAATAGGTTTAGGTTGCTCAAAGCAAGATGTTTTACACAAGTGCCAGAACATGAGTTAGTCGAAATAGCCGCAGGCGGTTTAGATTATTCCATTAGGAAGAAGTTAGACACTCAATACCTGAGAGACATGGCCCAACTGGCTGATAGAGTTCGACAGGTAGAACGCCTCAAAGCTGAAAAAGCAAAGGCAACGAAAACTCATAAGAGAGAGAGGATAGCGTATGTTGAGATGGATGACGAAGATCCAGAATCCTTCGACGACACTGTAATTGTGGAACAAGGAGAAGTCGATTTAGCGGAACTAAAACAAGGGCCACCATACTCTTGCAAACTGTTAGTCCCCTCAAGTGGGAAAAATCCCACTGGTCCAGAAAGAACCAACGATAGGTTCCCCAAAAAGAATTATAGTTTTGATATTACAAAATGTGATGAGATCTTTGACTTGCTTGTAAAAGATGGCCAAATGATAGTACCCCCAGGGGTAAAAGTGCCTCCTCTTGATCAAAGAAAGAAGAGAGGCTTTTGTAAATATCATAATTTTCTGGGCCATAAAACGTCTCAATGTTTTCTTTTCAGGAATCTTGTGCAAGACGCTATCGAAGAAGGGAGGTTGAAGTTTGCTGACAAGACCCTCATGGCTGTGGACTCTAATCCGTTGCAGGCTGAAGCCCACTATGCTGAACCTTCAGAGGTGAACGTGATCGAGGCATCCAGAAGCCAGTCGAAGAGGCCAGGAATCACAATGGTCGAAGTCTCAAAGGACCATGTCAACATGCCAATCTTTGGCAGTTTTTCTGGGAATTTATCCAGAAAGACAATTGAAGCGGTTCAGAAAGCGGTCGAAAGCCCAAAGCTGGAGACAGTTGGAGCCCAAAAATCTGGAACAAAACCCAGTTCTCACTTGGCCGCAGTTCAAGGCCAGGCAGAGGACTTGGAGATTCAAATGAAGCAGTTGACTCTTGCCAACAAAGATACCATGAATGTCAACATGGTCGAAGTCTCTGAACCAAAATCATCAGAGGAGGCCATGAGGCAAGAACAAGCTAACAAGACTGCTTTCCCTCGGGAAAATGAAAATCTGGCAGATTTCCTGCAAAGATGCCAGAAAAAGAAGTCAGAAGTGATGCTGTGTCCAAGATGCAGTTCGATCTTTGACAAAAGAGCTGCTGAACATATTCAAGGCGTAAGAGCAGCAAATAAGAGAAGGGAAAATGTTGATCTTTGACATGATCCCAGAAGAGCCTCCCAAAGAGGTTCAAACCAAGAGAAGAGGCCATTGACTTTCAGGCCTCCAACTAATGTGTCGGTAGATACCTGGTACAAAACGTCTGGTCGAAAGAGGCCAAGCGAGGAAAGATGGCACTCTTTCGATGTGCCAAGAGGTTCATCTTTAACACAAAAGAAAGAGCCTCAAGTTGCTGCCCCTAAAGTTACACAGGTTTCAAGCAACTACAAAGGGAAAAATCCCATGTCTCGATCTCAATGGAGGAGATACCAGAGGCGACGAAAAGCTGAGAGGGAGGCTGCTAATGAACCAAAGGCAGAAACCAGTTCAAATGTTCCTCTAAGGAAGCAAAGGAAACCTCTGGAAAGAGAGCCAGTAACCAACAGGCTAGTTTGGCCTAACCAAGGTGAAGTCGATGACGAAGATGGTTCTGAGTCTGATGACACTTTGGACATCATGGTGAATATAGTCTCAGTGCTTCCCAGAGAGTTCAACCGACAGGTGAAGGTCGAAACAAGTGATTGGGAAGTGGAGCAAGAAATGGCCAAACATAGGCCAGTGTGCTATTTCGTCATGGATAATGGCACTACTGAGGAGCAAAATGGGTTCTTCGAACCACCTACAGAGGCGATGAAAAATCACCTCAAGCCGTTATTTATAAGGGCTAAACTCGAAGAAACTACAGCGAATAAAATCTTGGTGGATTGTGGGGCAACCATCAACATTATTCCTCACTTTATGCTAAGGAAAATAGGCAAAAGGGATGAGGACATCAAGCCTCACAACATGGTCCTGTCGAACTATGAAGGCGGCATAGGGACCACTATAGGAGTGATCCAACTGGATATCAAGGTGGGATCTATCCTTCGACCAACAATGTTTATGGTCATATCAGCCAAACCTAACTATAATCTTTTGTTGGGCCGTGAATGGATTCATGGTGTTGGAGCTGTACCATCATCAATGCACCAGAGGTTGCTGCTATGGCGTCCTGATGGGATGGTCGAAAACATAGAAGCAGATCAAAGCTATTACCTGGGCGAAGTGAATCACCTAGGGCTGGCAGACTTCGACAAGAACTTGGCTCACATAGGGCCATGTCCAATACCTGACTTCGACTTGGCGCCAGCGCCAAATACTTTTTGTTCCCTATACCTGCACCCTGAGCATGGTTTTCAATGGGACAGAGAAGACTTGTCCCACATAGACTTCAGTGGGTTAACTGACATCCAACCAACTGGTTGGGGAAGTGAATTCAGTGATAATGACTGAGTCACAATCATTGAAGCAAATTTTGGCTTACGTAGCCGAAACAAAGATGATAACGACTCTCGAAGCCGAAGTAAAGTACATGGCCACACAGGCCAATGATCAACAGTTATCTGCTGCAGGTCCTGGAAAGGATTTCGATCCAGAACCTCTTGATATCATGCCAGAAGGAATGTAGGAACAGAGGCTCGACGCCATCTATGACGATGAGCCTTTGGGCTTCGAAAAGGACCCCTTGGCAAACAACATCAAAATGTTAGTGCAAGATCCTTTAGAAGAAATCAACTTAGGCGAAGGGTCAGAGAAAAAGCCAACTTACATCAGCGCAAAAATTGACCCAGAACTTAGGTTGGAAGTAATCCAATTGTTGAAAGAGTTCAAGGACTGTTTTGCATGGGATTACGATGAAATGCCTGGCCTCGACAGAGGATTGGTAGAACTTCAGTTGCCAATCAAACCTGGGAAGAAGCCAATCAAGCAAAGTCCAAGACGCTTCGCTCCAGAAATACTGTCGAAGATCAAAATGGAAGTCGAAAGACTGCTGAAGTGCAAATTCATACGCGTTACGAGGTATGTCGAATGGATTGCAAACATTGTGCCAGTAATTAAGAAAAATGGTACATTGAGGGTGTGCATAGATTTCAGAGATTTGAATGCTGCTACACCCAAAGATGAATATCCTATGCCTGTGGCGGAAATGCTAGTCGATTCTGCCGCTGGCTATGAATACCTGAGTATGCTCGATGTTTATTCAGGATATAATCAAATATTCATTGCTGAAGAGGATGTGTCGAAAACAGCTTTTCGATGCCCTGGGGCTCTAGGCACTTACGAATGGGTAGTGATGCCTTTTGGCCTAAAGAACGTTGGGGCAACATACCAGCGAGCAATGAATTCTATCTTCCATGATTTTATTAACACTTTTATGCAAGTATATATTGATGACATTGTTATAAAATCTGTTTCCAGGAAGAATCATATTGACCACCTTCGACAATCATTCGAAAGAATGAGAGAACACGGTCTGAAGATGAACCCTTTGAAGTGTGCATTCTGTGTGAAAGCTGGAGATTTCTTGGGCTTCGTTGTCCACAAGAAAGGAATCGAAATCAACCAGAACAAGACGAAGGCTATTCTGGAAGCGAAAGCGCCATCGAATAAGAAGGAACTGCAATCTCTGTTAGGCAAGATAAATTTCTTAAGGAGATTCATATCTAACCTAAGTGGGAAAGCTCAAGCCTTTTCACCCTTACTTCGACTGAATAAAGAGGGATTCGAATGGGGGCAAGAGCAACAAGAAGCCTTCGACAAAATCAAAGGGTACCTCACCAAGCCACCTATTTTGGTGCCTCCTTGTAGCAGTAGGAGTATGAGATTGTACATAGCTGCATCCGACAAAACTTTGGGAAGCATGTTAGCCCAAGAAGATGAGAATGGAGTCGAAAGACCCATTTACTATCTTAGTAGAGTTTTGAACGATGCAGAAACTAGATATAGCGAAGTTGAAAAATTGTGTCTATGTCTGTATTTCTCTTGTACAAAACTCAAGCAATATATAAAACCAGTTGATGTGTATGTTTCGTCTCATTTTGATGTTTTCAAGTACATGTTGTCGAAACCCATCTTGCACAGTCGAATTGGCAAGTGGGCACTAGCATTAACTGAATACTCCTTGACCTTTATGCCTCTTAAGGCAGTGAAAGGACAAGTGGTTGCAGACTTTATAGTCGACCACTCGATTCAAGTTAAGAATATTAATTATGTGGAGATAGAACCTTGGAAATTCTACTTCGATGGTTCCAGCCATAAAGATGGAACAGGAGTGGGAGTCTTGATTATTTCTCCAGAAAAAATTCCAACAACGTTCAAGTACAAGATATCCGGTTCTTGTTCGAACAATGAGGCTGAGTATGAAGCTCTAATTACTGGCCTTGAGATATTGTTGGAATTGGGGGCAACTCGAGTCGAAATAATGGGAGACTCAGAGTTAGTCATTAAGCAAGTCACAAAAGAATATAAATGCATAAGAGAAAATCTCATTATGTACTTCATGATAGCAAATCGTTTATTGAAAAAATTTGAAATGGTCAATATTCGACACATACCCAGAATGGAAAATCAAATAGCCAACGACTTGGCACAAATTGCATCTGGGTACAAGATTTCAAAAACGAGATTACAAAGAGCAATCGAAGTTCGAGAAAAGATGAAAGCAACTTGTCTATCACCAACAGACTTGGAATCGACAAGACTAGGATATGCTGATCAAAGTAACTTCGAAATTTCGTTCATAGATAATTTGTCAGAGCAAGATTGGAGGAAGCCCATTATGGATTATCTTCAAAATCCAGTAGCTTCGACAGAACGAAAAACAAAGTACAGGGCGTTGAGTTATGTACTCATGGGTAATGAGTTATTTAAAAAGACGCCTGAAGGGGTATTGCTAAAATGCTTAAGTGAAACTGAGGCATACGTAGCCCTTTCGACTATGCACGCTGGAGCATGTGGGGCTCACCAAGTAGGCCATAAGATGAAATGGTTGTTATTTCGATAAGGACTATACTGGCCCACCATGTTGAAAGATTGTGTTGAGTTTGCTAAAGGTTGCCAAGAATGTCAAGTCCATACAGGCATCCAACATGTACCAGCAAGCGAACTTCACTCGATAGTGAAACCTTGGCCTTTTAGAGGATGGGCGTTGGACCTCATTGGAGAGATTCGACCAGCATCATCAAAGAGCCAGAAGTATATATTGGTAGGCATTGATTATTTTACTAAGTGGATCGAAGCTATCCCTTTAGTCAATGTAGACCAAGAAAATGTCATTGAATTTATTCAAAAGAACATTATCTTTAGATATGGAATCCCTGAGACTATAACAACTGATCAAGGATCAGTTTTCACCGGTCGAAAGATGCAGGAATTCGCTCAGGAAACGGGCTTTAAACTCCTAACATCAACGCCTTATTATGCACAGGAAAATGGTCAAGTCGAAGCAGCGAACAAAGTAGTGATTGGCTTGATAAAAAAGCATGTTGGGAAGAAGCCAAAAAATTGGCATAAGACGTTAGACCAGATTTTGTGGGCCTGTCGAACGTCCCCAAAAGAAGCCATAGGTACAACACCAACAGGCTAACTTTTGGCCATGACGCAGTGTTGCCAGCAGAAATTTGTCTTCAATCTGCAAGGGTTCAGAGACATTATGATATTCCCTCTGAAATTTATTGGGATATGATGTTAGACGAACTAGTGGATTTAGACGAAGAAAGATTGCGCGCTCTTGACCTACTCAGGCTTCAGAAGAAAAGAGTAGAAGACTCTTATAATAAAAAGGTGAAACCTAAGGCATTTTCGCCTGGAGAACTAGTTTGGAAGGTGATTCTTCCCATGGATCGAAGGGATCGAAGCATGGGAAAATGGTCACCCAAATGGGACAGACCATTCAGAGTTATCCAGACTTTTTCTGGTGGAGCTTATGAAGTCAAAGAGTTAGGTGAAGATAAAAGGCTCTTGAGAGTAAATGGTAAATATTTGAAAAAGTATAAACCTATACTCCAAGAGATAAAAATAAATAACAAGTAACGACTAAATTAACCATAAATAAGCCAAAATGGAATTTTTTTATAAATTAGCCAAAATGGCAATATTGTCGAATACATATTACAATATATGGTTAAAGGGCTGAATCAATCAGAAGGGGATGGAATCTTTGAGTCGAAGGTATTTGGTTTGCTGCAACTCCAATCTTTTGTTGCACAAGGCATTCGCCTGCACAAGCTTGGCAATTTGATCGTCGAAGGCTTGAGCTTTCTCAGCAAATTCTAGGCCTTGTGTGATTTCAGCTTGACTTTCGGTGTCTGGAACAGTCGAGAGAAGTTCCTCCTTGCGCTTAGTATTGGCATTCATCTTAGCCTCTAATTCTTCGATTTGCGCCTTTATGGAAGCATTCTCTCGATATATGGCATCAACTTCTTATTGTTTAGACGCTTTTTGCTTCGACAACTCCGCAATTCGAGAAGTTGTCTCTGCTACAGCAGTCCATGCAGAAGAGCTTTTGCCATATAACACTTCAAGCTGGCTATTAAAGCCCCTTTGTCGCCGATAATCTGCTGAGACTTGATCAATAATGGAGTGTAACTCCATGATAAAGCCTGAAACCTCCGGAGGTACAACTAGCAAGTCTACGGCATTCAAAACAACCCCCAAATATGATGGAGCAGTAGAGTCCCCCTCCAAAGCTTTCATCAAATCCTTCTTGAAGAACTGAGCCTTAACCTTCGTCAAAGCCTCATCGAGAGGAGAAGTTTCAGTGGACTTCCCCGACAGAGTAGAAGCCTCCTGACTAATATCAGACGAACTTCCCTTGCTCTCGATGATGGCATTCAGATAGCCAACAGGATCAGTTTGCTTCAAGAGTTCTAAGTCTTCTTTCGACCTATGCTTTGTTGAGGTGACAACCTTTGCAGCAGCGTTGTCTTGGGGTTGAGGCTGTTGAGTAGCATTTGCCTCGACTTGACTCTCTTCGACTTGGACTGCGGTAGTACCAGCGTCATCATGGTCCCCTTCGCCAGCGTCACCTTGATCCTCTTCGCCAGCATCACCGCGGTCCCCTTCGTCACGATTTTCTTCCGACAGATCAACCACCTGAATCTCTTTTGGTTGTTGCTCTTCTGTTTGTGGATCTTCTGTTGGTTGTTCTGCTGTCTCAGCATTGGCTTCATTTGTTTCAGTATTGGCTTCATCGTTCGCCAAGTCTTTCTCTTGTGGCCTACTGAGTTCAGCAGAGTCCAATGTTTCAGAAGTCCTTGGCGCTGAGCTTTCTGTGGTTTCCTGGAAAAAGAAGAAGAAGGATCTTCTAAGTTAGAAAGAGACATAATCGAACTTGGGTATCAGCACCTGAGTTAAAAAGGAATCAAAGAGATTACCTACAAAGGAGCTTCAGCCCCAGGGCTGGAATTGTCGCTTTCGACAGTTTTGTAGAGAAGAACATTTAGTTCCTCCTCCGTTGGCTCTTCAATAATTACTGGAGGTGGCCTGGGCTTTCTCCCAGCAACCTTTATTCTGATTGTTCGAGCCTCAGGAAGAGGAACGTCCTTCTTCAGCTTTCGCCTTTTAAGAGGAGCAGGGGGAGAATCGTCTTCTTCATCACTCCCAGATTCGACCGTCAGTGCTGGCCGTTTCTTGGGTGAAGGTGCCTAAAAAACCAATTGGAGTTCGATTTAGAAGCTGCATCGAAAGTCAGAATGTTAAAGCCAGAAGAAAATAATAAAAGTCTGGTTACCGATGCAGAAGGCTTTTTCGAAGGGCCTTCCCCCTGTTGGTTTGTTGTGGTCTTCGCCGACGCTATAGTTTTCGCCGGTGGTGGAGGTTTTGTTAAGGGGCCTCCTCCCTGATGGCCTTCTGCAGCCTTCTTGGCTGCAGGCTTTCGAACAACTGAAAGTAGACAAAATAATTAACAGACTACCAGTCGAAAGGGAAAGACAAAGTAATTTGGAAGGATGAACTTACATTTCTTTATTTTGTCCAAGACAAGAACAAAAGACTTCTGAAGTTCGTCCACGAAGTCCTTCTCATTGAAAAACTCCTCAGTGTAGTAACTTTTCCACCACTCCTCGAAGGATGGTGAGCAGAGAAAGTTAAGCTGATAGTCAAACAACGAAAGGACTGTTCGACCAGCATACCTGCCGATATGCTTAGTGGCAGCATCTTCAGTGTAGTCGTTGCAAAAGTATAACATAGACTTCTCCCTGGGAAAAATTGGAGAAGGTAGTGTTTGAATAATACCAAACTGGCGAGACACCAAGTTTGGTTGATACGTGATTAGACTCAAGTGAGTCTTGGAGCTCTTGAATCGCAGGGGCATTATTCTTGGTGTGAGAAATGCCTCCCACACTGTTGTATGCTCTTCGACCTGAGGACCACTTGACGCCTTAGGATGTGGCCTCGTGAACCACTCTGGACCAACCTTTCGTCGAGCAAACGGAGCCATGGTCGAAGCAAACTCTTTCCTTTTTGCAAACATCAAGACGAAGTTTGTAAAAGTTTGTTGAAGCTCCAGCCCATCTTCCGTTGGGGTCAGCAGAGCCAATCTGGTGCCTTCGATGCACCTGTTTGCTATTTCCGGAGCCTGCTCATTTATTTGAGTCTTCTGAGGTAAGAAAGACTCGAAGGTGGCATTGAGCCACAGCTGAAGCAGCCAAGAAGGTCCAGCAAGCAGCAGACTGGCTCTGTTCTCGATGATCTTCAGAAGAGTCGCTCCGTTGCTAATCGACTCGTACAGATTCGCCAAAATCAATTCTGCCAAACAGATATTTTGGCCATGGTGGAGTTGAGTGGCGAGAGTGACCATCTTCTTGGTCACCTGTAAAGACTTGGTGCAAAACACAAAGCGTGACAGCCATAGGGCTAGAAACGCGATATGCTCTACATCCGACACAGCGTCCGTCGACTTATCGTGGTAGTGATTGATGTAGGTGGTGTAGGTTGGTTTTGTGGCAGAGAATCCAATCTGATCCTCCGACATTTCCTCTGGGTCGAAGTAGTCCCCAGTGGGTCGAAGGCCAATGATGGCGGCCACGTCGAAGAACATGGGAGTCAGCATTCCACAGGGAAGATGGAAGGTGAAATGGGTGTAATCCCAGAAGAGTAAGGAAGCTATCAACATTTCTGGGGAATAGTTAAGACCCGTCTTCGACAACATAACCAGGTCGAATATCCCCATGTCTTTCCAGATCGAAGCCTGGCGTTTCTCCATTTTTTCCAGCCAAGCACTATAGTCAGGAGTGAGGCTAGGGCTAGACCTGGAAGCCCTAACACCTCTATTGAAGAAACGGAGGTCGATTTTCTCCTTAGCAGGATCTTCATTATCCTCTGCATCTTTCTTGGAGCATCCAACCAGTTTGAGTTTTTCAAGTACCGGGAAGTAGCTTTTGATCTTCATGGCTTCAGCAATGCTTGGGTATAATGGGCCAGACATGGCAAATATTTGGTTGGAATATCCAACCGGAATCATGAGGTGGCGTGAATAAGCATCATGTACATCAATGTCTAAGGGCTCAGGGACCCTTCGTTGGCCCGTGGGAGTAACTACGGGAGCAGTGGAGAAAATCCTGGGTTTAACATTTCCAGAGGGGATGTTAGTGCTAGGAGCGGTGGAAGAACCGGATGCCATTATTGATACTAAGGTTGAAGATGAAGTGAAGAACAGGTGGTTTGCAAAGTTGGCAAGAGTTTGTATGCAATAAGGAATATCTGAAGGCAAGGTAGCATGAAAAAGTCCCACAATGGGTACTTGACGCTATTTATAGTAGTTGGGGAAATCCCCAAATTCGAGAACATTTAATGCCATTTAATGTTGCAGAAGGTAGTGGGACACGTGGCGTCTCCCTGTTGATGTAGCCGTTCTGCAGAAATGAAAGGGTGCAGCGTGCGCCCTCGTTTTTGGGAATTGTCATGATGACAATTTGCGAAAAGACGTTTGGCACGCTGCACGCCGTACTGAAGTGACGTCTTAGGTACGGATGAAATGATGGCTTTTCCTTGGGATTGTCAGTGGTTGGTAGAAGACAAAAAAGTGCACAGTTTAATTTGTGACTAAGAATGAAAAGACAAGTGTCGAATGGCATTTCAAAGAATGCCTTTTTCTTTCAGAGTCGAAATAAGGCATTCTTGGGGGGAAATTTGTTGGCTCCTAAATTCGTCACCCTTGTTTTTATTAATATCAGCTATTAAAGCTGAAGGATATTTTCGACCAGCTGGGTCTGTCGAAATGCCCATCGAAAGATGGCAATTTACTTAGAGGATTTCTTCCAAGGGAGAAGTTGGTTGCCTTCGACGTCAAAGGTGTTTTTCGTCGAAGATGCTTCTCGACGAAGGTGTTCGATTGTTCAGAGTGGAACGGTTTGAAATTCAAGCGTTTGGAGGGAAAACGGTTTCCAGCGGTTACCAAGTGCAACGTGCAAAGATCTAGAGCGTCGAACGCTGAGAACATGCCAAGTGGAGTCATCTCGAAGCAGTGTAACTGCCCGACGGTTACTTGGGATGTTTTAGTATAAATAGTAGTAGTTCACGCAGTTTTTCGCGTGTGTTCACAATTATATACAAAGTCACTCATATAGATTCGAGTACCCAGCGTGTGAGAAAGAATTGTTGAGAATGTATGTGTGAAACACCACTTTTATTAATCAAAGTCATTTATTTTCCAGAAACTTTACTTGCTTTCTTCTTTACTTTTCCTGTCGAAGCCCTTTATTTCAAGCCTTCCTTTATTTTATCAAGTCTACTTCTTCATGCAATTTACTTAAAGCCTCTTTATTTTCTTGTCATTTAACCATTATCCAACTTAATCAAAACCTCAAAATCAACCATGTCTTAGGATCAATCTGATCGATCCTGCGAGTAACCAAGTAAGTAACCATTTGGAAGATCAGCGGTTGTTTACCAATAACCACGGTAAACAGTAGTATATTGCATGCTATTTTTGACCAGACTCGTCATGCTTCCCCAGCACACACCCTATTGAATTATCTAGCACTGTTAAGTACATTATCAAAGGTCTTCCTTCAGTCAGAGGCATCAGAATAGGAGGCTCTTGGAGATACTGTTTGATTCTGTCAAAGGCTACCTGGCATTTGTCATTCCACTTTACCACTTGATCTTTCTTCAGAAGCTTGAAGATCGACTCACAAGTAGCAATTAGATGTGAAATGAACCTGGCAATGTAATTCAGGCGTCCCAAGAAACCTCTAACTTCATTCTCAGTGCGGGGAGCCGACATCTCCTGTATGGCCTTCACCTTTGCAGGGTCTACCTGAATACATTTGTCATTGACGATGAACCCCAGCAGCTTTCCGGACCTCACCCCGAAGGTGCACTTGTTCGGATTTAACCCCAGCTTGTACGTCTTTAACCTATCAAACAGCTTTTGTAGATGATCAAAATGTTCTTCCTCTGTTTGAGACCTGGCCATCATGTCATCGATGTAAACCTCTATCTCATGGTGAATCATGTCATGGAACAAAGCTACCATAGCTTGATGATAAGTTTCCCCAACATTCTTCAACCCAAACGGCATCACCTTGTAGCAGAAAGTGCCCCACTGTGTAACAAAGGTTGTCTTCTCCATGTCTTGAGGTGCCATCTTGATCTGATTGTAGCCAGAGAAATCGTCCATGAAGGAAAAGACTTTGTGTTGTGCGGTGTTATCAACCAGAACATCGATGTGGGGAAGCGGGAAGTCATCCTTGGGGCTTGCCCTGTTCAGGTCTCTATAATTCACACACATTCGTACTTTATCATCTTTCTTAGGTACTGGAACTACATTAACAACCCATTGTGGATATAAGGTGACAACTAAGAACCCTGCATTGAACTGCTTTATAACCTCTGCTTTAATATTATCTGACATCTCAGGGCGTATACGACGAACCTTTTGCTTTACCAGAGGGCAATCTTCTTTAGTCGGCAGACGATGAACCACTATACCCGTGTCTAGTCCCGGCATGTCTTCATATGACTAGGCGACGATTTCAACATACTCATGCAACATTTGTAACAACCGCTGTTTGACACTAAGCTCTAGATTTACACCTATCTTAACCTCTTTTCTGTCTTCCTTTGTACCCAAGTTCACTGTCTCAACCGGATCTTCATGAGGCTGTATGGCCCTTTCTTCCTGCTGTAATAGTCTAGCAAGTTCTCCGGGTGCCTTACAATCTTCCTCACCTTCGTCCTCGGCTTGGTTGATCGGATTCAAAGTCATAATGAGTAGTAGTAGAACTGTTATCAATGGGATCCATAGTGGATATGTATCTGCATTTAGATACGTGAGTGTGTGTAAGAGCATAGCTGTATAGACAAAATAAAAGAAAAGAAAGACAGAGAGCGCAAAATTTAAATGCAAACTTCCAATGCTTTATTGATGTCATATGAAAATGAAACATGATAACCCTCACAAATAGAACCATTGTGCCCCGGGTAAGACACATGGCTAAAGAGTTTATATTGTTTTTAAATTACATATCCGAAAAATCAGAAAGACAGTTACCCCTGAACAAAAGTAATCGGTACAAAGTCCTTGGCAGTCCAGTTACTGAGTCCACCGTTGGTAGTCGGGAAGATCCAGCTGTCAATGTCAGAATCACCATCACTGTCACCTGTAGCAGAAACAATATCAATAGCATTGACTCCCGAACCATGTTTGGGCATAGGAGCATTTATGATATTAGGAATCTCGGGGGATCAAACTCAACCTCCTTAGCATCAATAAGTTCCTGTACTTTGTTCTTCAAAGCCCGACAATAATTGGTATCATGGACTGGACTTTCCAAATGGTAAGCACAACGAGCATTCGGTTTATAGTAGGGAGAGGCAGTGTTAGGATTTTTCGGAGTTTCCCTCAGAGTAACCAGATTGGACTTCAGCAAATGAGGTAAAACCTGACACATCGTCATGTTGATCTGAGTGAACTGTCTAGCTGGTCTTTTTGCTCTTGGCTGATTGTTTCTTTGCTTAGCAGGTGCAAGTTTGGGAATCATAACTGCCCCTACCGTCGGATGGTGCTCGGTTCGATTCTGAGTCTTTTGGTTATAGACGGAACTGACTTCCTTTTTACCTGCAAATGGCTTCCATGCAGTACTAGAAGAAGCATCCTTCTAAATTTTTCCACTTTGGATTCCAGCTTCCACTCTTTCTCCTGTTAAGATCAGTTCAGTAAAACCCATCGATGAACTTCCAATTAGATGGTTGAAGAATGGCCCAATCAAAGTTCCCAGAAACATATCCACGAGCTCCCTGTCATCCAAGGGAGGTTGAACTCTTCCAGCCAAATCTCTCCACTTCTGAGCATAATCCTTGAAACCCTTGTTCAAACCCATAGGAAATTTTTGGAGTTGTGTACGGATGGGAGCGAGGTCTATATTATACTGATATTGCTTATAAAATGTAGCAGCAAGGTCTTCCCAGTTACGAACATTGATTCTTTCCAGCTGATAGAACCAATCCAGTTATGTTCCAGACAGACTGTCTTGGAAGAAGTGAACCCACAAGTCTTTGTCAGCAGTATGAGGCTGTATCTTCCTCACATAGGAACATAGATTCATTTTAGGACAAGAGACCCCATCATACTTAGCAAATATCGGTGCCTTGAATTTTAGGGGGATGACAACCCCGGAGACCAGACCCAACTCTTCAAAATCTAGCCCAGGAACCTTCTGGATTTCCGTAGCACTCAGACGCTCTTCTAACTGCTTATACTTTTCATCAGCCAGAGGGTACTTCTCCTCATTATAATCAGTTTCATTGTCATACTCTTTAGGACTAGGGTCCTCTTATCTGGCTTCACCCTCTTGATTCTCTCCCTCTTTAGATGAAGAAGTTAAATCAACAACCCTTCTTGGAGGCCCTTTGAACCTTATGCTCATATGTGCCACACCGACTGTCCTCTTGGTCTTCTTAGTGTTCTTATTAACAATCAGAGCCTTCAGCTCTTCCTGTCCTTTGTCCAGAGCCACAATCATTTGCTAGAACTGCGTGTTCTGAGTCTGAAGATCTTTCACAGTTTGTTCAAGAGTCGTTGCTGAAATAAACAGCGGAGGAGATGAGAAACCTGTTATGAATCCTGTTACGCAATGATATGTATGCAATGTTTTCAAGGGTTCTTAAAGGCTAAAATTTGCTTAAACAAAAAGGAACAAACGCGAATTGTATTAGTAAACTTGAATTGTTACAAAGAATGTATTTTGAGAGTTTAATTAAGAAAAATAAAACAAAAAGAAGACTAGGTTTCCCATGAGCGCATCCTCTTTGGCGCGATGTAGGCATTGATATTCCTCTCTTCATGAAGTAGCCTAGTGAGTTCCAAGACCTTCTTTTCGCTGGCGTAGAATTGGTATTCAAACATATCCCGCTCCTCTTTAAGATGAACCCATGGTTTTTGTAACTCTTCATGATCAGTTGGCATGTCTGAATGAAGAACAAGATGAGGAGTGTCTCCCTTGGCAACTGGTTCCATAATCATAGGTCAGATAGCGGGATAAGGCATCATAAGAGTTTGAGCGCGGGATCGTACCCATGTGAGATAAGGCTCGAGAGGTATGGAATTATTATGCCCAAGTGTCTTGCTGTCAGCCCTATGTACCATACTCCAAGCTTGTATGAACCTTTTGCGGTAACCCTGAACATCATTATCATAGTTGAAGGCGATTCCTTGAATAAGTGTATCATGAGGACCATCCCTTCTCACATAACTAAACTGTCGTAATGCTAAGCAAGGGTTATAAGTGATTCCTCCCTTAATGCCTAAGAGAGGGACATTAGGGAATTCACCATAGCGATCGATGATAGTAACATCTTCCGAGAACCGTGAACACCAATGAATGTATGAATGCGTAAGGGACATCAGTTGATGAGTCCATCTTTTACCATGTTCATTCTTCAAAGTAGATCTGGGTAGGTGAGAAATAAACCACCTAGCCAATAGAGGAGAGCAACACTGGAGGGTCCCCCTTCTTTTTAGAGTGCGAACATGTAGAGAGTGTAGAATATCCCCGAGTAATGTAGGTACCGAATTTCGAGACAGGAAAACCTGGATTGTGCTCACATCTACGAGTTGATCCACATTAGGGAACAATACCATCCCGTAGACAAGGAGCGCCAAAACCTCTTCAAAACTTGTAGATCCAGGGTATCCCAAAAATAGTAAGCCTTCTCGAACAGAAATTTAACCGAAATTTCTTGAACACTTCCTCTGGTTTCCCAATTTGTCACTATTTCGGACCGTTGTAAGGATAGAGCTTTAGCAATTTCTTCAGGTTTGGGATGTCTTTCCGTACTGCTGAAAGTTAGCTGATTAAGAATGGGTATCCCTGATAACTGAGAAAATTCCTCCATAGTAGGCACTAACTGGTAATCCGGGAATGTGAAACAGTGATGCAGAGGATCGAAGAACTGAAACAACACTTTCAAAATTTCTTCGTGAGGTTTTGCAGTGACCAAGTTGAGCAACCGACCATGCTTTTCAGTGAAAGGAGAACTTTCGGGAATCCTTACTACCAAGTCCCTTAATTGGGGAGATACTTTCACTAGGTTAATCTGAATAGTGTTCTTGCGGGCGGATGCCATATCCTACAAAACAGATCAAAGATGAGTCCTAGAAACCAGTGAAACAATTAGTATGATATTCTATGGTATGATGTTTATGATGTAATGATAAATCACAGGTATAGAAAACACAGATAAATCTCACCAAGTCCTTAGGTTTAAGGCCTGCTTGAGTTTTAAGGTCATACCCTCTTGAAGCTGGATTGGTTCAACATGTCATATAAATATGTAACCGGGTTCTAAAGGGATCTCAATATCACCAATCTTTCCCCCAAGCCTTGTTCAATCGATGATTGAATCGTAATCAAACAAAACTCAGAAGTCAAACCTAAATGAGTGTAGCATCGAGTATCTGTCGACCTTGGGCATACACCAAAGTCGACCATCTCGCTACGTCCTACTCGCCAAGTTGTGCAATTAAAGGTTCTAAGGTCAGTTGATGCTTTATGACACCATGCGGCGGCCCCCGTACATCTCCCTGATTGACTCAAGGGTTACGAGTACCAACAAAAGTGCCACATCAACATAACTACTGCTTCAATCGTGTCGGTATACCCCAGTACAACTCCCTCAAAGTTTATTGCTACTTACCTAAAAGGTGTTTCCCGATCCGGGTGTAGGATCAAATAACCCAAACAATTCCCATAAATATAAAGCAATCAAGACAATCAAGAGAAAGCAATTAAATATGACCTAGATCCTAATATTTACCCAACTTTATATTTTATTCCCCAGCACAGTCGCCAGTTCTGTGATGCGGTGGCAGAACCGACTGTTAATACTGGTTTGCGTTTTTTGTTTTCAAAATTTCGCGGTAAGCAGGAGTCGCCACCGACTTTTATTTTATCCAATCAGGAAAAGGAAAAAGAACAGAAAGAACCTTTTTCGAGATGTTTTTGAGTACGGGGGGTAGATTATAGAAAGGGAAGGTGTTAGCACCCTTTCTATCCATGGTTTTCCATGGGCTCTTAGGTACTTGCTCATTTTGAAAACTGCTTGTGTGTGCTTTGTTTTAAAAAGTTTTGTTTTACTTCGTGTTAACCCTTGTTTCTGTCCTCAAGAGTGTTACGAAGTTGTTTTTGAAAACTTTGTTTGAAAAGTGTTTGTGTGAAAGAAATTTGTTTGTTTAAGCAAGTACTTAGGAACTAATCTACCTACTCGAAAAAAGTCTGTTCATTTTCCTTTAGACATCACTATCCCATTATTAAGGAATAGGTAGCACCGTCGTTGGAGTTTTAAGGGACGTTCGAAGGGACATGTACGATCACAAAAGCAATGCTAGGAAATATTAGTAATCATCCTAAAGCCTTAAGGATCTTTTTCCGAGACAACATCCGAATGGGTCATTTTAGATCTTTCGGGACTAGAGGACAACCACTAACAAACCCTATACTTCATGACCATTTATCGAAGGCAACCGGTGTGGGGAAAACCCTAGGAGTGAGCATGTGCGAGTGTATGTTTTTAGTTAATTTATCTTTGCATATTTAGGGTTTTCTACTGTATTAATTTTCAGTTAGTCTTTCCATACAATCCTATTAACATACATCTAAGCAATTTATAGTTTGCGGAAATTAAAGTGAGAAAGTTAAAGTCCTAGCTATTATAGGGCTTTTGCAGATACATAATTATTTTGACCAAAAATAAAGATGCGGAATCCCTAATTACTATTACAAACTCGGAGCAGTTACAATAATAATAAAAAGGAAATTAAAAGCGCGCGACGAATTAAATGCGAGAATAATTAGCAAAACCTAAAAGATCTAATTAAAAAAAATGTTTAGCTTAGTTTTTGAGAAAAAAATAGATTATATAAAAATTAAACCCTAAGTCTAATTATTTTAAATTATGAAAAAAGAAAGAATTAAAGTGCCTTAATTTAATTAAACTAATTAATTAATTAAAGAAATAAAATATTTTTTTTATGAAAAATGATTTTGGATGTTTTCAATGATTTTTTGATTAAATGAAAAAAATGATTTTATTGTGTTATTTTGTAAAAGAAAATAATTAATAAAACAATTAGAAAAAAGAAAATAAAAGAAAGAGAAGAAATTGGGCATGTATGGAAGCTGAATGGGGGTGCAATGTTGAATTTATGCCTAGGCACATGAATGCTGAGCCCATTCCCATGCTTGATCTTGTGTAGCCACGCTTGGAGGGTGCATCATGGACTTTCCTTTGACTGAGCGTTGGATCTGGATTAGTGATGATCCAGTGGCTGGATGGTTGGAGTATGGTGGACGTTTGGTTGTGTAAAGTATGAAATCTGTAATTGAACGTTAGGAAAATAAAGAAAATGCTGGGACCTGGGATTGAAACCAGGTCTTTTCACTTTCAAACATACGCCCTTGCCAACTGCGCTACATGGATTAATTAATAATATAATAGCCATAATAAGTAATATATAAAACAAAATGGGTAACTGAATAAAACAAAAAAAAGCGCACGCGATTCAAACAAGCCAGTGGTGTTGCGCCAGCTCATTATCTTCCTCCCTGTCCGTCGTCTTAGGTATGAGACTTATAACTACAGACTGAACTCCATAGCCATAGCCCTGCAAGCTTCCAAAATTCACAGCAAGCATGATAAATCAATTGTGAGTACATAGATCAATTCGTCTTGATCTCACAAGCATCATGTTACCCTTTTCTTGGGCCAATTTAACCTGTATAGAAAAACCCTAAAATGGAAAGGTAAACCCTAACAATGGCAGTTGGTGAAGCAGTTATCAAAATGCAAAATTACTTAAACCAAAATATTCCAAATGATGATACCAATGTAATGCTATGCTTAAAAGTGATTAATCATGCGTGAATTGTAAAATCAAGTTCAAGATGGTATGTGCAAACCGTGGGTCTGTAAGTCGTGTTTCTGGGCTTGTGGAGGCTTGCAAACGATCGTGTTAGCTTCAGGAGATGTCCAAGAATCGATTAGAAGATTTGAATGGCCTTGAATCGTCCCCTAGAGTAGAAACCGATCCACCACTTTCTTGCAAAATTTTGAGTTTTGTTTTGTGCTCTCACGACCTGCAATCCTTGTTCTTTTGGCTTGTGTATGTTCTATATATGTAGTAGAACCAATTAGGTTAACAAAAACAAATTAAATCTTTGTGAATCATGAAAATTTGATTAGATTTTTCTCTTGTATTATATCTTTCTAAAACAAGCATAATCATCCCAATTTTTGCTTCAATCGTCCCTTGCACGATTTGATATGCTATGCCAGCCTAATTGGATTTGATTCCTACAAAAAATCAGATCAAAAACAATCTTTTTATATTTTTTGCAATTTTTTTGATTTAATTTAACTTTTAAATAATAAAAATCAAAATAAATAAATAAATAAAGAAAAAAAAAGTGTGGATGCTGATTTGGGTCGTGGACCATGTTTCCAACAAGATACAATCACGAAATGCTAGGCTCATTTGACAAAAAAATGTATTTTTGAGCACATTTGACTTTTGGCAATTTTGCAAAAATGGTCAACTTTGGCAAGGAATATCTCCTCCAATTTTAACCCTAGAGAGGTGTTCTTGGAGTTTTTAGAAAGCTTAGGATGTCCCCTAAACAACTCTTTTGGTTTCATCTCAATTGGGTCTTCCATGTTCATGTAAGAAGCTTTGACCCAAAAGGTGTTTTTGTTGACTTTTCAAAAGGACCTATAATGTAGAAAATCATATCTTTTGATGAGTGCATATTTTGAACTTGTGGGATGAAGATGAATTGTAGGGAATTGCATCCTATTCAAAATGAGACTCGGATGGAAAATTTCTGATAAAGTATGAAGAAGTTATACTTGGTTAAAGTTTGGTTGACTTTTCCCAAGAAACCCTAATTTAGCAAATTTTAGGTTTTGATGAATTTGGGGCATTACTTGAGGAATCATGATCAACCCTTGATCAAATGATGTATATCACCTAAAAAATGTTGATGTTGACCAAAAATCTTGAATTTTGATTGTATATGGGCCACAATTGACTTTTGATCTAGTGCAGTTGATTTTCAGGCATCTGAGCAGTTGACTGAGCAAACTTCTTGTGCAAGGCATGAAACTTGACATGGATGATCTTGAGAACATATTAGGACCATGGAAAGCTTTTGGGACCCTTGGAATTAAACCATCTTGATGAGGAGTGAAACCCTGGTTTGAAGCTTGTTGCCTTAGGAGGAGGATTTGTCTGGTCAATCCTTAGTCATCCTTGAGCAATTGAGGAGCTCTAGAGGCATGTGTTGAGTAAAATGAGAGGGAAAATTTTGGGGTACAATACTACCTATTAAAAAAAAGTATTTATTCTTTTCCTCCTCCTTTAGATAGTGCTCGTCTACCAGGTCCCTATAAATCAATGCCTTATATGCGCATGCTCTGTTACTGGAGTGACTTGTACATCCGGTATTAGTACAACAACCATTAAAATTAAAATAAACCAAGTTCTGAACATGTCATCTTCTTCTTCCTCACGCCAGAAGCCATTGTTACATATATTTGAATTTTGTAACCTCTTCATTTTTCAACCATTTGCAATAATATAAACATGAAAGTTATTTGATATTTAACCACGATTTCAACCATATGAATCATTTAAGCTAACACTCAAAGATAAGCATGAATTTTATCTTGTACTAAATAAAACCTAATTTTTTCAGAAAGTTCAAACTTAAAATTCATATCACTCAGGAAATATAAATGAAATCTAAAGGCATGGTTAGCTTCAGGACCATGATGTCTACATTTTATCTTTTAAAATCAAAGACAACTGATGCTTGTATAAGGATTTGAAAGTTCAGAAAACTTACCTTGAAAATGGAAATCGTGTTTTGAGTTTGAGTACTCCTAGAAGTGTTGTGATGATTTGGATAGCTTCACTGAACCTCTAGGAAGCTAATGTAATACTTACTTTGTGCTGAAAGTACCTGGAATGTTATGGAGAAGTCAATGTGCAAGTAACTGTTTTTGAAAATGGAGGATGGTGCAAATGGTGTTACAGAAGTGATTCAGGCATTTGGATCACTTATATATAGGGTATAGATGATGTTTGAATGCTTAGAATGGAAAACACACGAGGGAATTATGAGATGGGTGTTCAAGGTAAGAAATGACAAGTTATGGAGCTTTTGTTGCATTTCTGGTTTGAGGGAGTTTGAGGGAGCTTCAAGGCTTGTGAATTCATGTGTTAGGTTGCAAATATATCCTCTATTTATAGGCAAGAGGTTTGAAAGGTTTAAGGGATCAGAATCACAAGATCACATGTTATGGTTTTTTGACTTGTTTTTGAAGCAATCTTGACAAACATTGTTCCAATGCATAGTACAAGGCTATCTAAAGTGGTTAGGCACTTTAAACATGTTTCTTCTGGCTTTGTGTTGAGTGTGTGAAGAGGGAACAAGTTAGAGGCTCAATACAAGTTGACTTTGTGATTAAAGCAACTTTACAAGAATGGAAATGTTACTTTGTGCCAAAAATGGACGAATCTCTTGGACAATGGCTCAAATGTTTGGATCATAGATCTAAAAGTTGTGTAATCAATTAATTATGGATTTATTTGCAAGTTATAAGCATTCAGAGCAAGATTATGCAGCATAGGTTTGAGATTTGGTTAAGTGTTCATCATGAAAATGACTTGTAATTCAAGAATGGATGCCCAACTTCTTCTCTTCGATTCTCTTAGCTCAAGCATGATCTATTCAAGTTATTGGAAATTTTGGAAATCTTGAAAAATTGTATACAACCTTCATATTTACCACTTTGGCTAAATCATCATAGAACTAGGTGAAAATTGGTCAAGAAGTTAGGTCAAAAATCTTCTTAAACTAGTTGAAACATTTCACTAAGTGTTTTATGAAAAATGTCATGACTTCATGGGCCTATATCTTCAAATATAAGTATTTTTTGGACATCAACCCTCTAATACAAATTTGTATAATTCATTAAGATCTACAACTTTCATGTTGAAAATTTTCCTTGAATCATCTTGCATCTTGGTGAAAAAATGTCATGAAGTAATGAATTTATCAAGTATAAAAACACTTAGAAAATTTTCAAAAGTCTTGAAAACTTTGACTTTTTTGTGGACTTTTTGACTTTATTTATTCTTTATGATCAATTTTGATATTTTTGAATGTCTTGTTGAATCTTGATCTTTGAAATTCAATATTGATAAAAAAGTCAAAGTTTGACTTTTTGTGTATCAGTTGACTTTTCATTAGTTGATCAAATTTCAACTATCAATCCAATGATCTTGAAGAATGATTTGAGCTATGAAATTAGGTAAAAATATTATGTTTGAATCCTTGAAATCATGCTTCAAACAATTAGGTCATGTATTAGGTCAAAAATCATTGATCAGTCATTCTTAGTCAAAACCCTAATTTTGACAATTTTTCCCCTTTGATGATTTGAATGCTTTTCTTGAGCAATTGTGACCAACACTTAATAAATTGATGAATATGACTTAAAAATGTTGATGTTGGCCAAAAATTATGAAATTTGACTGTAATTTGACCACAATTGACTTTTTACCCAATACAACTGATTTTCAGTCATCTGAGCAATTGATTGAGCAAATTTATGATGTAAGACGTGAAACTTGGTATGAGAAATCTTGGAGACCTATAATGAACCATGAAAGTCAATTGAGGCATCAAAAGTCCAATTTTCGTTGAGAATATCAAAACCTTAATTTGGAGACTCAGTGCTTAGGAGGTGAGCTTGTCTGATCAAACCCTTGAGAATCCTTGAGCATTGGAGACCTTTGGTGAGAAATGTCTTAAAAATAAAGAGGGAAAATTTTGGGTACAATAGCTGCCCCTGTTCAATCTTCTTAAACCTGAAGAGTTAGATTGGCTTATCCGTCATTCGTGATTTGAAGGTGGAAGATGATTGAACACTTAAGTGCCCAGAAATTTGCACTCACTTGTGCACGAAGTAAAACTGTTTGTTAATTATATCGGGAATGGGCTTAAAGATACCATTTGCTGAGGTGGCAGAAAGTTATTGGAGATGGGCTTATATATGCCATCCAGAGATAATTGTTGATAGAAATATCAAAATGAGTCTTCGTTTGACTGTATCTGAAGAAGTATCAGAATAAATCTTTGGTCGATTTAATTTGAGTCAGAAAAAGTGTCTACTGATGGAAATATCGGAACAAATCTTTGGTCAATTTAATTTGAGCCAGTAGATGTTTTTAAATCTTTAACTAAGAGAAGTATCAGAATAAATCTTTGGTTGATTTAATCTGAGCCAGAAAAAGGTCTACTGAGATAAGTATCAGAATAAATCTTTGGTCGATTTAATCTGAGCCAGCAAATGATGTCTTTAAATCTTTACCTGAGAGAAGTATCTGAATAAATATTTGGTCGATTTAATCTGAGCCAGAAAAGGCCTACTTAGAGAAGTATCAGAATAAATCTTTGGTCGACTTAATCTGAGCCATCAGAGGTATTTGAATCTTTAATTGAGAGAAGTATCAGAATAAATCTTTTGTCGATTTAATCTGAGCCAGAAAAGGTCTACTGAGAGAAGTATCAAAATAAATCTTTAGTCGATTTAATCTAAGCCAATAGATGTATTTGAAAATATTTAACTGAGAGAAGTATCAGAATAAATCTTTGGTCGATTTACTCTGATCCAGAAAAGGTCTACTAAGAGAAGTATCAGAATAAATCTTTGGTCGATTTAATCTGAGCCAACCGAGGTCTTTGAATATTTAATTAAGAGAAGTATCAGAATAAATCTTTAATCGATTTTGTGACACCCCAATTCTACCCGGCAATTATATAAATAAATAAGTGTTATAAAATCATTCATGCAAACGAATCAGGATGCCACAAATTCATCATTAAAAACCCATTGCATTCATCGTGGATACATAACACTTTAAAACTTCGGATGAACCATCAGCATAGCAATTTAATCTCTTAAATCAACAATTTAACATCTACGCAGCGGAATTCTTAATAACATCTTTATCATCGTTACAACAACTTTAAAACAACACATATTAAATGATAATCAACGTAAAGTTTAACAACTGAATAATCAACAATCAAAAGCAACAAGCGTTCATCCCCCCTAGTGTTACATATCAGAGAAATGACACCGACTCGAACTATTGAAGGTATACAACCTTCACTCTCGATTGCCTGCACGTTACCAACATAAGGGCAACATTCAAATAGAAGGGGCGATATATCTAACAATATAATAAAGCGTATGATAATTAATATATTGAATTAGATCACATAAAATCACCACTTCTCATCTTATAATAAAAAATAATCGCAACGGAAATACCAACAATAATACACATTCACCACATCAATACACAGCTTCTTTATACAATCATATTATGCGACTCAATACTATGCGAATGCATGTGGTACCATTGGAGCATAACTCACATCTTAAAAATCTGTCAATGAATAGAGGCATCAACAAGGCATAAGCCTTCATCTTAATATTCTCCAATACAGGCCATTTTAACGAGCATAAGCTCCACCTTGAAATGCAATGTATGCGACGAAATCATGAATGTAATGACAACACCATAATTATCAACATCTGAACACAACATCATCGTTAGCCATAAGCCTACATCTTTATAGCTGCCAATTGTTAGAGGCATCTCAACATCTTTCATCAACATCATATATCATCATAATTCATCAAACATCATATATTATCTCAATTCATCAAACATCATATATCATCATAGTTCACAGCAATTTAGCCACAACAACATTACAACAACAATTCGTCAATCTCGAAACGTTGGCCGTAGGCCTACAACATGATATCGCCTATAAGTAATTAATAAACTAAGGCTTACCTCTAAATTAACAATCTCCTACATATTACTATTCTGAAATACTACATCAGTATCATCATTAATCCTATTGTCACAAACCAAACAGTAATCTATAATCATCTCCTCCTCATCTTTCTTCATAAAAATTAACATAATGATCAACACGGGAACTAGTTTGATTCCTAACTTGGATACTAGGATTATCCTTTCTATTATTCATTTTAATCCTTAAGAATGAAGTTCATCGCGTTAGCTATTCAACGCTTCAAACGGAACCTCAAACGGAGTCCGAAAACTCAAGTTACAACATTGGGAAAACAAATCTGTCAAAAACCAGACAACATGGATCGACCCGTAATGCCTTGGGTCGACACATACTGGGTTTAATGCACTGCATGAGTTGATGCGTACTCTCTTCGTATCGACTTATACTGAGTCTGCAACACTGCATGTATTGACACATGCTCCTACATGTCGACTCATCCTGAGTCTAAAAGCCCTCATGTATCGACACATGACGCCCTCGCATCGACTCATCCCGAGTCTAAAAGCCTTCTTGCATCGATACATAATGTTTGGGGTCGACACATAATGCTCTGTCATGGGTATTTTCTGCGATTTCTGTGTTTTCACTATGGGTTCCACACTTTAGGCCCTAAAAATATCTCCTATTCATAGATCATCATCAATTACAATTATCCTATAATTCTACATCATATATACAACATTGGGACATCGTTATTCATCCATAATTCATCGATTCTCATCATACAACATCATATATAAACCCACCATAAACCAAACAATCTTTCACCTCTAACCCCACATACCAATTATCATGAACCCTATTATAGAGTCAGAACCCCACCCTTACCTTGGATTGAAGGTTGCTCTATGCTTTTCCGGTTGAATTCCCGTTCTGCCTCTTTTCCTCTTTTCCAACAGCTTTCACGTTCTTTCTCTAACCCTTATTCTTCTTACTGCTTCTACAACTCTAACATTCAGATGCAGACATCGTGTATGGTGCCATAAACACAGGTCTGGTACCAGGTACAAGATCAATAGCAATTCAACTTCCCTCTCTGGCGGTACATCAGGAATTTAATAAGGGAAAACTTCAGGAAAGTCACACACCACCTGCAATTCCTTAATTATAGCTTGAGTCTCTACAGTCAGTGACACCATCAACGAGAACATCTGTGCTTCCTCTTGCATCAACTTTCTCAACTGTCTAGCAGACAACAGACTATCTTCCTCTTCTTCAAGAGTAGAAAACCTCACAGACTTGTCATAACAGTTAATATGAACATAATTATGCTCTAACCAGTTCATACCCAAAATCACATCCAAACCTCTTAACAGTAAACAAACCAAATCAACAGCAAAGTCTCTGTCGAAGATCGACAAGGGACACTTTAAACACACAAAAGAAGTAGTCACCGACCTCTTGGATGGAGTACCGACGAACATTTCTCCATTCATAGAAGACAACATAAGACCCAATATTTCAACATAATCAGCATCAATAAAGCAATGAGTAGCACCAGTATCAATAATAGTAATTAAAGGAGTACTATTAATGAAACATGTACCTATGATAAGTCTGTCCTCAGCAGCTGTCTGATCCTCAACCATAGCGAACACCTTACCACTTGTCTGAGCCCTCTTTGGTTTCTGACACTGACTACCAATGTGCCCTTCTTCACTATAGTTAAAACAAATTACATCCTTATGCTTGCACTCAGATACAACATGTCCGTTCTTACCACAATGGAAACACCTCTTTACTTCAGTAGTACACACATTTCTCTTATGCCCAGGTTTTCCACATTTAAAACAAACCACACCAGCAAGAGCATCTCCCCCACCAGTCCACTGACCCTGAGCAACTTTCTGTTTACCTTTACCAGCTGGGGTATCATAAGGCTTACCACAATTTTGTTGGTGCTTACCCCTCTTCTCACTTATAATCTTGTAATGAGAATTATTACCCTCCTCATAAATCCTGCAGCTATCAATCAAATCAGCAAAGACACAAATCTTCTGGTATCCAAATTCCTTCTTGATCTTCGGGCACAACCCATTCTCAAACTTGATACACTTCGAAAACTCAACATCTGCCTCGTTGTAGTGTGGATAAAACTGGGCCAACTCAGAAAACTTGGAAGCATACTCAACAACCGACATATTCCCTTGCTTCAGCTCAAGGAATTCAATTTTCTTCTTACCACAAACATCTTCAGGAAAGTACTTCCTCATAAATTCCATACGGAACACAGCCCAAGTGACATTCTCACCTGCAGCTTCCAATCTTTAACAAGTCTCTAGCCACCAGTCATCAGCCTCAACTGCTAGCGTATGAGTACCATACCGAACCTTCCGCGCTGGTGCGCAGTCTATCATACGGAAGATTCTCTCAATCTCTTTCAACCAATCTAATTCTCCATCGGGATCATACTCTCCCTTGAACGTAGGCGGATTCTCTCTCTGGAAAGTCGCCAAGCTACGAGATCCATCATTCCCGTCAGCACTCGGCTGATTCTCCATCGCATGAGCCATTTCTTCTAGAGCAGCAGCAAGTGCAGCATCATTCCTTCCAGCTATCTCAACTTATCACTACAATATAAACAATAGTTAGAACTCAAATTAACAATACTCGATTGTTAGACAACTACGATTCGATAACAAGGTCGGACCAACCTTTTGCTCTGATACCAACTTTGTAACACCCCAATTCTACCCGACAATTATATAAATAAATCAGAGTTATAAAATCATTCATGCAAACGAATCAGGATGCCATAAATTCATCATTAAAAACTCATTGCATTCATCGTGGATGCATAAAACTTCAAAACTTCGGATGAACCATCAACATAGAAATTTAATCTCTTAAATCAACAATTTAACATCTATGTAGCAGAATTCTTAATAACATCTTTATCATTGTTACAAAAACTTCAAAACAACACATATTTAATAATAATCAACGTAAAGTTCAACAACTGAATAATCAACAATCAAAAGCAACAAGCGTTCATCCCTACGAGTGTTACATATCAGAGCAATGACACCGACTCAAACTATTGAAGGTATACATCATACACTCTCGATTGCCTGCACGTTACCAACATAAGGGCAACATTCAAACAAAAGGGGTGAGATATCTAACAATATAATAAAGTGTATGATAATTAATATATTGAATTAGATCACATAAAATCACCACTTCTCATCTTATAATCAACAATAATCGCAACGGAAATACCAACAATAATACACATTCACCATATCAATACACAACTTCTTTATGCAATCATATAACGCGACTCAATACTATGCGAATGCATGTGGTACCATTAGAGCAGAACTCTCATATTAAAAATATGCCAATAAATAGAGGCATCAATAAGGCATAAGCCTTCATCTTAATATTCGCCAATACATGCCATCTTAACGAGCATAAGCTCCATCTTGAAATGTAATGTATGCGACGCAATCATGAATGTAATGACAACACCATAATTATCAACATCTCAACACAACATCATCGTTGGCCATAAGCCTACATCTTTATAACTGCCAATTATTAGAGGCATCTAAACATCTTTCATCAACATAATATATCATCATAATTCATCAAACATCATATATCATTGCAATTCATCAAACATTATATATCATCATAGTTCACAACAATTCAGCCACAACAACATTACAACATCAATTCGTCAATCTCGAAACGTTTGTCGTAGGCCTACAACATGATATCCCCTATAACTAATTAATCAACTAAGGCTTACCTCTAAATTACCAAACTTATACATATTACTATTCTGAAATACTACATCAGTATCATCATTAATCCTACTGTCACAAACCAAACAGTAATCTATAATCATCTCCTCCTCATCATTCTTCACAAAAATTAACATAATGATCAACACAGGAACTAGTTCGATTCCTAACTTTGATACTACAATTATCCTTCCTATTATTCATTTTAATCCTTAAGAATGAAGTTCATCGCGTTAGCTATTCAACGCTTCAAACGACACCTCAAACGGAGTCCGAAAACTCAAGTTACATCATTGGGAAAACGAACCTGTCAAAAACCAGACAACATCGATTGACGCATAATGCCTTGGGTCGACGCATACTGGGTTTAACACACTGCATGAGTCGACACATACTATCTTCGTATCGACTCATACTGAGTCTACAACACTGCATGTATCAACACATACTCCTACGTGTCGACTCATCCTGAGTCTAAAAGCCCTCATGTATCAACGTATGACTCCTTCGCATCGACTCATCCTGTGTCTAAAAGCCTTCTTGTATCGACACATAACATTTGGGGTCGACACATACTGCTCTGTCATGGGTATTTTCTGCGATTTCTCTGCGTTTTCACTACGTGTTCCACACTTTAGGCCCTAAAAACATCTCCTATTCATAGATCATCATCAATTATAATTATCCTATAATTCTTCATCATATATACAACATTAGGACATTGTTATTCATCTATAATTCATCGATTCTCATCATACAACATCATATATAAATCCACCATAAACCAAACAATCTTTCACCTCTAACCCCATATACCAATTATCATGAACCCTATTATAGAGTCAGAACCCCACCTTTACCTTGGATTGAAGGTTGCTGTGATACGGTGGCCAAAATCGGGCTTGTTTAGGAAAATGCTGGTTTGCGTTTTGTGTTTGTGTTTGCAAAATGTCGCGGTAAGCAAGAGTCGCCACCGACTTTTATTTTATCCAACAAGGAAAGGAAAAAAGCACAGAAAAATCATTTTTTGAGATTTTATGAGTACGGGGGGTAGATTATAGACACCCTTTCTATCCGTAGTTATCCACGGGCTCTTAGGTACTTGCTCATCATTTTCAAAATTGCTTCTGGGTGTTTGTGTGATTTGAAAAGTTTTTGTTTTGACTTCGATTTAACCCTTGCTTCTGTCTTCAAGAGTGTTACAAAGTGTTTTTTTTGAAAACTTGGTTTGAAAAGGAGTGTAAGTGTGAAAAAGTTTATTTGGATTGAGCAAGTACTTAAGAATTAATCTACCTACTCGAAAAAAGAATTGTTCTATGTTCGTTTCCTTTAGACAGCGCTATCCCACTATTAGTGAGTAGGTAGCACCATCGTTGGAGTTTTGAGGGTCAATTCGAAAGGGACGTACCGTCACTAAAGAAATGTTAGGACGTCTTAGTAATAACCCTGATGTCTTAAGATCAATATTCGAGGCAACAATTCCGAGGCAACTTTGATCTTTGAAACAAAAGAGCGACCATTAAAATATCCTATACTCAATGACCGTTTACCGAAGGCAATCGAAGTGGGAGTATACCCTAGGAGTGCGCATGTGCGAGTGATTCAATTTCAATTTTATTATCTTTGCACATTTAGGGTTTGCTAACTGTTTTAAAGTTTACATACATTCTTGTCATGCAACCCTAATTATTCATACATCTAACCGTTAATATTTTGCATAATTTAAAGTACGGAAAGTAAAGCTACACTATTACAAAGCTTCGGGTATTTACATAGCCAAAAACAAACCCTTAAAAGAAAGCGATAAATGAAAGCAAAAGGTCCTAATTAATCTATTACAACTTGTGAGCAATTACATCAATATGGTAAAAATAATAAAGCGCGAGCGAGGAAATTAAGAACGATAAGAAATTAGGGTTTCGACCCCTTCTAAACTAATTGGAAGAAAAAATTGTTTTTTGTTGTTTTTAATTATTTTTAAGAAAAAGAATTAGGTTTTTTTAAAAATAAATATAAAATTAATTAGCTAATTAAATTAATTAAAGAAAATGACTAAGTTTAACCTATTTTTATATTTTTGGTTATTTTAAGAAAAAGAAAATATAATTAAGTTAGAAACAAAAACCCTAATTGTTCTAATTAATTTTAATTTATTTACAAAATAATTAAAGTTACCTAAAATTAAATAACCTAATTAAATTAATTAATTTTTGATAAAAAATAAACCTAAGTCTAAATGGATGAAAATATTATTTTTGTGATTTTTGATAAAAAGAATTATTATTTTGTTAGTAAAATAAATAAATAAATAAAATAAAAAAATATAAAAAGAAAAGATAAAGAGATATTGGGCCTGGGATAACAATTTTGGAGGGTGTTGATAGCAAGTCTCGGGCCCAACAGAAATTGATCCATTTTGACTTTTTGAATCCCATGCGTTGCCTTGACTGGGGCCTTTAGTGCTCCTTCATCTAATGGCCTTTAGATCTGGCCATCCGGACACTTGGCTGGCTGGATCATGATAGACCAAGGTGGTCATCCCGCACAAGCACGCATATGATCACTGAAAGACAAAACATATGAAATAATTGGGGGGACCTGAGATTCGAACCTAGGCCCTGAAGCACTTTCCAACGCCTGGCTACCAACTGTGCTAGCTGTTTGATTTATACACAGAATGAATAATAATAATATATAATAACGTAAAAAAGGGTGCCAGAATTCAAATGGGCCAACAGGATGATGCCACGCTGGTTATCCCTAACCTCGCTCCGTTGGTAAAAGTCAAGGACTTTTACCTACGGACATCATCCGTCACTACAAACCTGCATGTTCTCAAAATCAACCACAAGTAAGATAAATAAAACCTAAGGCCATCAATCAACTCGTTTTGGCCTGCTGAGCACGATGGTGCCCCTTTCATGGTCCAATTTTACCTGTATGGAAAGATCCCAAATCGAGACCAAGAACCCTAACAATGGTAAATCTTGATACAGTTCATAAAAATGCAATTGAATATTACAGATAGTTTGCAAATGTTCCAAGGATCAAGAATACACAAATATTTCATGCTATAGATGCCAAAATTACGCAATTCGAATTCAAGAAAAAGCCATTGTCGTGGCTGACTTACAGTGAGTTGTAGGGCTTGAAAGTGCTTGTTCTTGATTGGTTTCGCTTGCTTGTGATCCCAGGAAGCGATTGGGATGGTCAGGAAGCCTTGTAATTGCATGGGACTATGAATTCGACTCAGCACTTTTTGTGATTTTTTTCAAGTTTGGTGCTTGTTCTTGCGCCTCTCTCTAGCTTTGTTTTAGGTCTGCAAATGTTCAATATATATTAAGGATTGGATTAGGGTTCAAAACATGATCTCAATCTTCCTCCATTATAGCTTTTGATTTGGTTTTGATTCACTTGAAGATTCTTCCAAAAATAAGCCAAACTCAATCTTTTTGTGCACACCAAGGCTTTGCACGAATTCAATCTTTTGCCAACTGGATATAAGACCTGAAACATGCACAATATCTTGAGATTTCAATGTTTTGGATTTTTTCATGATTTGTTTTGATTAAAATTGATTTAATTCAAATAAAAATCAAAATAAATAATAAAAATAAGATAATGACAAGTGGCAAGGGCTAGGGCTCGTGGACCATGCTACTAACTTAAAACAAGTGCAAAAGATTGGTTACGGAAATAACCGGGTTTCGGAAAAAATTACGCAAATAACCATGTTTGAGATGGCTCCACAAAGGAGGAGCCATCTCATTTGGCGCATGCACCTAGGGTTTTGCCCTAGGCGCCATCTCATTTGGCGCCTCCATTGGCTTTTAGCCAAGTGAGATGGCGCATGCTCCTTAAAAAGGAGAGGAGGCGCCATCTCACTTGGCGCCTAGGGCAAAACTAGGGTTTTTTGCTGTTTTATAAATAATTCGTCCGTTTCTTTGAAATTTCTCACACTTTCTCGCACTGTATTTTTATTTTGTACTCCCTTATTTACCTAATGACGTCGCCTATGATTTTTAGCAGAGATGGTTACGTTATATTCTCCGCCACGAAACCTGCGATGAAAATGAAATTCTGGCACATTCACTCCATGGAGCGTCTGAAGCGGGAGTTGATGCGGTGGCTAGATGGAGACATCGCCGAGGGGGAAAAAATTCGAAGGATCCAGCGAAAACGAACAACAACCTCGCATGCGACAGGAAGACCTAATGTGTGGTTGGAGGAAGTCAAAACAGACAGTGATGTAATGCTGATGATGCATGGGTCAGATGAAATTGTGTTAACAGTTGTAATTTCCTAGATTGATTATCGTTAATCATTGTTGTACGCGAAAACCCTAATGTAATTTCCTATATTGAATTTCTTAAATTGTGTGAACAGTTTTATTAACGGAAAACCCATAATGTTTACAACACAAATATTGAAAAGATTTATTGTATTACAAAATTTATGTGGTCGAGCCAGACGCCCGATTCGGACAGTTTTTGCGATTGTGTCCGACCTGACGGCATAAACCACACTTTCTTTCCAACCTGTCAAGATCGTCCATTTTTGTTGTTATGCGCCTGCTTTTGGGGCGACCCTTCTTGTTCCTTCGCATTTGGTCATTGTGCCAAACTATATCACCATTGTATTCAGGCCAATAGTCCGGTTTTGCCACCAAAGGAAAGTTGTTGTTGTAAACAGTGAGCAACGTTTCAGATTTATAAACGTTTGAGAGCATATGGAGATCTTACTGATTTTATGGATTCGGATCGCATTGACTTCGCTGGGCCATCGACCTTGCCGCAACAGGAAACGAGACGACACCCAGCAAGAGAAAGGAGAGGACGGGGATGTGGAACTGGGGGTCATTACCGGGTTCCTGGGGATCATTGATGTATCTTTTTTTTTTCCAGTATTTTTTGTATCTATTTTTTTACTGTTATTTAAATGTAAAACAGTTAAATGTAATTATATTTTTTCAAATAAAAAATCAATTTTGTTTATCTCTGTCTAATACGCAACGCGCAGGGAAGAAAAAAAAAATTTTTTTTTTGACCTAATTTTGTACATAGGCGCCATCTCACTTGGCTTAGGGCTTGCCATTTGCCCTTAGGCGCCAAGTGAGTTGGCGCCTCCCTTATAAAAAGAGGAGGATGCGCCAAATGAGATGGCTCCTCCTTTGTGGAGCCATCTCAAACATGGTTATTTGCGTAATTTTTTCGGAAACCCGGTTATTCGCAAAATATTTTTTTAATACTTGGTTATTAATAAAAAAAATTCCCATTTGGCAAAAATTGCAATTTGAGGCATAGTTGACTTTTGACAATTTTGCAAAAAGGGTCAACTTCACCAATGCATAACTTACTCAATTTTGACTCTTTGAAGGTGTTCTTAGAATTTTTAGAAAGCTTGATATGTCTTCTAAGTAACCATTTTGGTATCATCTCAATTTGGTATTCCATGTTCATGTATGAAGCTTTGACAAAAAAGGTGTTTTTGTTGACTTTTCAAAATGACCTATAATGTCCAAATTCATAACTTCTTGTGAGTGCATATTTTGAACTTGGGAGCTGAAGATGGATTGTAGAGACTTGAATCCTCTTAAAAATGATCTTGGTATGGGTCATTTCTCATAAAGTATGAGAAAGTTATGCTTGGTCACAGTTGAGTTGACTTTTCCTGCAAAACCCTAATTTAGCAACTTTTGGTTCTTGATGAATTATGAGAAACCCTTGATGAATCATGATCAACCCTTGATAAAATGATGAAATATACTTCAAAATGAGGATGTTGACCAAAAATATTGAAGTTTGACTGTATGTAGGCAACAATTGACTTTTGCCCTAGCACAGTCGATTTTCAGGTCTTTGAGCAATTGACTGAGCAAACTTCCTCTGCAAGGCTTGAAATTTGACATGGATGATCTTGAGAACATATTAGGACAATGGTGAGTATTTGGGATCCCTTGGACTCAAGTATCTTGATGCAACATGAAACCCTAATTTGAGGTAGACTGCCTTAGGAAAGAGTTTGTCTGGTCAACCCTTGGACTTCCTTGAGCAACTTGAGTATCTCACTTGAAATGTTTTGAGAAATATGGGAGGGCAAATTTTGGGGTACAACAGCTGCTCTTTACTTTTCCGGTTGAATTTCTATTCTTCCTCTTATCCTCTTTTCCAACAGCTTTCACGTTCTTTCTCTAACCCTTATTCTTCTTACTGCTTCTACAACTCTGACAATTCAGATGCAGACATCCTGTATGGTGCCATAGACATAGGTCTGGTACCAGGTACAAGATCAATAGCAAATTCAACTTCCCTCTCTGGCGGTACATAAGGAATTTCATCAGGGAAAACTTCAGGAAAGTCACACACCACCTGCAATTCCTCAATTATAGCTTGAGTTCTACAGACAGCGACGCCATCAATGAGAACATCTGTGCTTCCTATTGCATCAACTTCCTCAACTGTCTAGCAGACAACAAACTATCTTCCTCTTCTTCAGGAGTAGAAAACCTCACAGACTTGTCATAACAGTTAATATGAACACAATTATGCTCTAACCCGTTCATACCCAAAATCACATCCAAACCTCTTAACGGTAAACAAACCAAATCAACAGCAAAGTCTCTGTCGAAGATCGACAAGGGACACTTTAAACACAAAAAAAAAGTAGTCACCGACCTCTTGGCTGGAGTATCGACGACCATTTCTCCATTCATAGAAGACAACTAAGACCCAATCTTTCAACATAATCAGAAGCAATAAAGCAATGAGTAGCACATGTATCAATATAGTAATTAAAGGAGTACTATTAATGAAACATGTACCTCTGATAAGTCTGTCCTCAGCAACTGTCTGATCCTTAACCAAAGCGAAGACCTTACCACTTGTCTGAGCCCTCTTTGGTTTCTGACACTGACTGCCAATGTGCCCTTCTTCACTACAGTTGAAACAAATCACATCCTTATGCTTGCACTCAGATACAACATGTCCGTTCTTACCACAATGGAAACACCTCTTTACTTCAGTAGTACACACATTGCTCTTATGCTCAGGTTTTCCACATTTAAAACAAACCACACCATTAGGAGCATCTCCCCCACCAGTCCTCTGACCCTGAGCAACTTTCTGTTTACCTTTACCAGCTGAGGTATCATAAGGCTTACCACGATTTTGTTGGTGCTTACCCCTCTTCTCACTGATAATCTTGTAATGAGCATTATTATCCTCCTCATAAATCCTACAGCTATCAATTAAATCATCAAAGACACGGATCTTCTGGTATCCAACTTCCTTCTTGATCTCCGGGCGCAACCCGTTCTCAAACTTGATACACTTCAAAAACTCAGCATCTGCCTCTGTGTAGTGTGGATAAAACTTAGCCAACTCAGAAAACTTGGCAGCATATGAAACAACCGTCATATTCCCCTGCTTCAGCTCAAGGAATTTATTTTCCTTCTTACCACGAACATCTTCAGGAAAGTACTTCCTCAGAAATTCCCTACAGAACACAGCCCAAGTGATATTGTCACCCGCAACTTCCAATCTTTGACAAGTCTCTAGCCACCATTCATCAGCCTCGACGGCTAGCATATGAGTACCATACCGAACCTTCTGCGCTGGAGTGCAGTCCATCATACGGAAGATTCTCTAAATCTCTTTCAACCACTCCAATGCTCCATCAGGATCATACTTTCCCTTGAACGTAGGCGGATTCTCTCTCTGGAAAGTCGCTAAGCTACGAGATCCTGCATTCTCGTCAGCATTCGGCTGATTCTCCATTGCATGAGCCATTGCTTCTAGAGCAGCAGAAAGTGCAACATCATTCCTTCCAGCCATCTCAACTTATCACTATAACATAAATAACAGTTAGAACTCAAATTAATAATACTCGATTGTTAGACAACTACGACTCGATAACAAGGTCAGACCAACCTTTTGCTCTGATACCAACTTTGTAACACCCCAATTCTACTCGGCAATTATATAAATAAATTAGAGTTATAAAATCATTCATGCAAACGAATCAGGATGCCGCAAATTCATCATTAAAAACTCATTGCATTCATCGTGGATACATAACACTTTAAAACTTCGGATGAACCATCAGCATAACAATTTAATCTCTTAAATCAACAATTTAACATCTACGCAACGAAATTCTTAATAACATCTTTATCATCGTTACAACAACTTCAAAACACCACATATTTAATAATAATCAACGTAAAGTTCAACAACTGAATAATCAACAATCAAAAGCAACAAGCGTTCATCCCCCTGAGTGTTACATATCAGAGCAATGACACCGACTCGAACTATTGAAGGTATACAACATTCACTCTTGATTGCCTACATGTTACCAACATAAGGGCAACATTCAAACAGAAAGGGTGATATATCTAACAATATAATAAAGCGTATGATAATTAATATATTGAATTAGATCACATAAAATCACCACTTCTCATCTTATAATCAACAATAATCGCAACAGAAATACCAACAATAATACACATTCACCATATCAATACACAACTTTTTTATGCAATCATATAATGCGACTCAATACTATGTGAATGCATGTGGTACCATTGGAGCACAACTTCCATCTTAAAAATCTGCCAATAAATAGAGGCGTCAACAAGGCATAAGCCTTCATCTTAATATTCACCAATACATGCCATCTTAACGAGCATAGGCTCCATCTTGAAATTCAATGTATGCGACGCAATCATGAATGTAATGACAACACCATAGTTATCAACATCTCAACACAACATCATCGTTGGCCATAAGCCTACATCTTTATAGCTGCCAATTATTAGAGGCATCTCAACATCTTTCATCAACATCATATATCATCATAATTCATCAAACATCATATATCATTGCAATTCATCAAACATTATATATCATCATAGTTCATAATAATTCAGCCACAACAACATTACAACAACAATTCGTCAATCTCGAAACATTAGCCGTAGGCCTACAACATGATATCGCCTATAATTAATTAATCAACTAAGGCTTACCTATAAATTACCAAACTTGTACATATTACTATTCTGAAATACTACATCAGTATCATCATTAATCCTACTGTCACAAATCAAACAGTAATCTATAATAATCTCCTCATCATTCTTCACAAAAATCAATATAACGATCAACACGGGAACTAGTCTGATTCCTAACTTGGATACTAGGATTATCCTTCCTATTATTCATTTTAATCCTTAAGAATGAAGTTCATCGAGTTAGCTATTCAATGCTTCGAGCGACACCTCAAACAGAGTCTGAAAACTCAAGTTACAGCATTGGGAAACCGAATCTGTCAAAAACCAGACAACATGGATCAACACGTAATGCCTTGGGTCGACGCGTACTGGGTTTAACGCACTGCATGAGTTGGCGTATACTGGGTTTAACGCACTACATGAGTCGATGCATAATCTCTTTGTATCGACTCATACTGAGTCTGCAACACTGTATGTATCGACACATACTCCTACGTGTCGACTCATCCTGAGTGTAAAAGCCCTCATGTATCGACACATGACTCCTTCGCATTGAATCATCCTGAGTCTAAAAGCCTTCTTGTATCGACAAATAATGTTTGGGGTCGACACATACTACTCTATCTTGGGTATTTTCTGCGATTTCTCTGTGTTTTCACTACGGGTTCCACACTTTAGGCCCTAAAAACATCTCCTATTCATAGATCATCATCAAATATAATTATCCTATAATTCTACATCATATATACAACATTGGGACATTGTTATTCATCCATAATTCATTGATTCTCATCATACAACATCATATATAAATCCATCATAAACCAAACAATCTTTCACTTCTAACCCCACATACCAATTATCATGAACCCTATTATAGAGTCAGAACCCCACCCTTACCTTGGATTGAAGGTTGCTCTATACTTTTCCGGTTGAATTTCCGTTCTTCCTCTTTTCCTCTTTTCCAACAGCTTTCACGTTCTTTCTCTAACCCTTATTCTTCTTACTGCTTCTTCTTTCTATTATTTCTAACAATAATAAAATAACCCTATTATTCTCTTTATTCCTTAATGGGCTTAAAACTACTACACCCCTTTTATTTCTACTTCTATCCTTTAAAACAAGCCCACATCAAATAATATTATCCTTCTAATATTATTTCACCACTTAATAAAATAAATAAATCCAATTAATCACAACACAACTTCACAAATATTCCAAAAATAATTTAATTAAATAATTTAATTAAATTACCGGTGTTACATATTTAATCTTAGCCAAAAAAAGGTCTAATGAGAGAAGTATCAGTATAAATCTTTAGTCGATTTAATCTGAGCCAACAGATGTTTGTAGGGAGTATCCATCATGTAGATATTTGCCTCTATTTTGTTTCAGGGAGTGACCTACAATATGTTTTGAGGATTTTGATGATATCAGTCCGTTGATTGATCTTTCCTGAAAAGTAAAGGGTTAGTTATATGCAATGTCTTGATGTATGAAATGCATTGCGTAATGATGTTCTCAAAATGAATGAGATTGTGCTATATGCATTTCGTATGCATATCCTATGATGTATGAATGTGTAATATTGTTGAAGTGTATCTTCGTCTGGGAAAATAAATCCCCGACTACTATTGGGGAATGAAGAGTATGTGTATCTTCAATCTTGTATAGAATGCTTCCATCGGGGATTCCTGCTTACTGTTTTTAGGAAACTCTGCAAGGGATGTATTGATTTCTGTTTGGGAAGTAGAGTTTAGGAACATTGGTCGCCATTGCTCTGTTGGAGAATTTATTTCTTATATACCCTGACTGGGGATGAAAGAGATGGATAATTTTCCGACTTGTCTGGGGAGGATAAAGTTAATTGGTATATAGTCGGTCTCCAGGTTTCGCAGCAACTTTATGGGGATAGTGGTAATTTATCTTGGGGGAGTGGAAACCTTACTAGGGAGTAGAATTTTTGTCAATGATAGACTCGAGCTGGGGAATTTGTTGGGGAAATAAACCCAGTTGGGGAAATAAACCCTTGTTGATGGAGAAGTGATCTACTGGGGAGCTAACTCTCTTAAGGTTATTGAATTTGCTAAAGAGAAGAAACTCTGCATGGTCCCTTTCTTCAGTTTTGGAGGAATAAACTTATACGGGGAAAGGAATTTCCATAAATTGTACTGATTAAGACTCCGTAGGGAGATTTGAAGAGATTAAGCTCCTTTAATTGTTAAAGTGATTTTCCGGGGATAACCTCATAGAAGTGCCTCTGGCGACTTCACCAGGGATAATCTTATGAAAGGGATTCTGTGGGGATTTACAGATGGCTTGAGTGTCATCCCAACTTTTAGAGTTTTGAATAAATGCTTATTCCTGTTCTTAGTTATTTGTTAACAGTTAATCATGTTCATATGCACATGCTCATTCAATTTTAGTCATTGGACGTTTTTGCAAGCAAAACCAAAAAAAAGTTTGAATTTTAAAGTATATTTGTATTGATAATTTGCCTATAAACAAGCGATTTTATATAAAGAGACGAAAATCCTAGTAAGAGGAAGCCCTCGTAAAATGAAAGAGTACAAAGTGAAAACAAGTGTATATAGCCATGTGGAAGTAATCTCATTGGGTTCCAACTCCGTTAATGCCCTTATGTCTTTGAATATCTCTTCTCTTGCCTTCAGAAGAAGTTGATTGCACTGATCTTGTACCTTTTGAACTTTTTACCTTGGTAATAAAGCTGTCATGTAAGTGATCCAATGAGACATAGTCTTACGCTTTTAATCCCTAATTTTTTCCTGGACCGCCTTTTTAGGTTTTCAGTCCACCAGGATACCCTTTTTTGCCTAAGCCGCCCTTTCAGGTTTTCGACTTTCCAGGTGTACAATCTTTTGTATATATCCCTTATTTTTTCCCTAACCCTTTTGGTTCGCCGGGATGTCCTAATTTTTTCCTAGGCATGTCATCCTAGCGGGTCGTTCTTATGCGTAGTATTTTTTGACTATGTCCGCGTTCACAAGGTGCGGGAAATCTTCTCCATCCATAGTGGTTAGCATCATAGCATCGTCCGAGAATACTTTCTTGACAACAAATGACACCTCATAAGTGAGAGTCCATTTGCCCCTGGGATCTCCTCGTGGTAGAATGATGTGCTTTATCACTAAGTCACCAGACTGGTATACCCGATGCTTGATCTTTTTGTTGTAAGCTTTGATCATGCGCTTCTGGTACATCGGACCATGACAAACAGAAACCAACCTCTTTTCATCAATCAAATTCAACTGATCCAACCTAGTCTAAATCCATTCGTCTTTGTCTAAGTTTGCTTCTTTCATAATCCTTAGAGAAGGAATTTGAACTTCGACAGGCAAGACAACTTCCATGCCATAGACTAAAGAGAAAGGGGTTGCCCCAGTTGATGTTTGTCCCGAAGTACGATAGCCATGAAGAGAAAATGGTAGCATCTCATGCTAGTCTTTATAGGTCACCACCATCTTTTGCACAATCTTCTTTATATTCTTGTTAGCAACTTCCACTGTGCCATTCATCTTAGGTATGTATGGAGAAGAGTTATGATGTTTGATCTTGAACTGTATGCAAAGTTCAGTGATCAAAGCATTGTTGAGATTGATACCATTGTCAGTGATAATTCTCTCAGGGGTACCATACCAACAGATGAGGTTATGTTTGATGAATTGAGCTACGACGTTCTTGGTAACTAAGGCAAATGAAGCTGTGTCCATTAGAGGAGGTAGGCTTGATCTCTCCAATCATTTTAATGACCCACATTGCAAATGACCAAGGATCAGTCATGACGTTCAAAGGAATTGGAGGCACATGGACCTTATCAGCATAAATTTGACATTTATGGAAAGTCCTTGAGTGGTGATGACAATCAGTTTCCATGGTCGACCAATAGTAACCAGCTCTCAAAATCTTCTTGGCCATAGTATATCCACTAGAGTGAGTTCCAAAGATACCTTCATGCATATCCTCCATGATCTACTCTTCTTCCTTCTTGTCCATATAAGAAGCATAATTAAATCATGGTTGCACTTGTATAAGATCCCATTGCTCAAGAAGAACTTGGCTGAGAACCTTCACATGAATTTCTTGTTGTTGACTGACGCCCTTTCAGGATACTCTTGAGCTTTAAGATATATTCTCACCTCATGGAACCAAGGCTTCTCCTCTGCACCATCAGTGTCAACCTCATAGCAATGTATAAATTCTTTAAATATTTCGACAATAATTCGGGGAGCTTCGTTGTCCCATCTGACCTTGAACATAGAAGACATGGTATCTAAAGCATCTGCTAACTGATTTTCTTCCCTCAGAATGTGTTCAAAGGTAACCTCTTCAAAGTACGGGGTCAAGGTTAGAACAAGCTCTTGTAAGGGATAAGATTTGGATGTTTTGTATCCCACTATCCTTTAACATAACTGATGACCAAAGCTGAATCTCCATATACATTTAAGAATTTGATTCTTAGGTCAATAGCAGCTTTAAGACCCAAGATGCACGCTTCGTATTCAGCCATGTTGTTAGTACAATCAAAGTAGAGCCTGGCGGTGAAAGGAGTATGGCAACCTTCTAGAGAAATAATCACAACCCCAATTCCATTACCCAGTGTATTGGAAGCTCCATCAAAAACCATAGTCCATCAGGATGCTTGTTCAGGTCCTTCATACGATCCAAGATTTTCATTGATTGGTAGTCATCAACAGCTTGATGTGACAAATGATCTGCCAGTTTACTCCCTTTGATTGCTTTTTGTGTAGTGTATTGGATTTCATACTTAGTTAAGATCATTTGCCATCGAGCTATTCTTCCGGAGAGAGCTGGCTTCTCAAAGATGTATTTGATGGGATCCATCTTAGAGATTAATAGAGTGGTATGAGTCAACATATACCGTCTTAGTCGGCGAGAAGCCCATGCCAAAGCGCAGTAAGTTTTCTTGAGCAGTGAATATCTTATTTCACAGCGGGTAAACTTTTTGCTAAGGTAGTATATTGCATGCTCTTTTCGACCAGACTCGCCATGTTGTCCCAGCACACACCCCATTAAATTCTCTAAAACAATTAAGTACATGATCAGAGGTCTTCCTTCAACTGGTGGCACCCGGATTGGAAGTTCTTATAAATATTCCTTGATCTTGTCAAAAGCTATTTGGCAGTCGTCATTCCATCTTACCACTTGATCTTTCTTCAGCAGCTTGAAGAGTGGTTCACAAGTAGCAGTCAGGTGAGAGACAAACCAGACAATGTAGTTTAGACATCCCAAGAAACCTCTAACCTCCTTTTTAGTACGGGGAGCTGGCATTTCTTAGATAGCTTTGACTTTAGCAGGATTAACCTCAATTCCTTTGCCACTAACGATGAAGCCTAGGAGCTTTGCATACCTTACCCCAAAGATGCATTTGTTGAAATTCAACCTCAACTTATATTTCTTCAACCTTTCAAACAACTTGTGTAGGTGATCAAGGTGTTCTTCCTCTGTTTGGGACCTTGCTATCATGTCATCAACATATAATTCTATATCATGATGAATCATATCATGAAATAAAGCCACCATAGCCCATTGATAAGTCGCTCCCGCATTCTTCAGCCTAAAAGGCATGACCTTATAACATAAGGTGCCCCACTGTGTGAAAAAAGTAGTCTTCTCCATGTCTTCGGGTGCCATTTTGATTTGGTTGTAACCCGAGAAGCCATCCATGAAGAAAAACACCTTGTGTTGAGTAGTGTTGTCAATTAAGACATCAATATGCGATAGTGGGAAGTCGTCTTTGGGGATTTCCCTATTCAGATCTCTGTAGTCTACACACACGGACCTTACCATCTTTCTTCGATACTGGAACAACATTTGCAACCTATTGTACCCCAAAATTTGCACTCTCAATTTCTAAAGAGCTCTCTCATAAGATCTCCATTGATTCAAGACTGCACAAGGTTTGATCAGCTCAAGACATCTCCTCAAACACTGATGACTCAAAACTAGGGTTTGAGTTTGCACAAGTACAATTGGACTTTTAATGCCCCATATAGTTTCCATGGATCATATTGGGCTCTCAAGCATCAGGTCGAAGATGGAACTTCCGAATCCTCGAAAGGAGGAAGAGGAAACTGTCGAAAGGGAAAAGCAGATAAAAAAGGTGTGTAGTTGTAGATAACCATGTTGAATTCAAAATCTGGTTCAGGCTGTTCAAACCACATGACTGATTGAAAGGAGTGGTTGACAGATTTTGACAAGTCAATGAAGAGCAAGCTTTCTTCGATCCCCAAGATTCATCTGGGAAATGGCTTCCTTCAAGCAACCTGCTTTGATCCACCTCTAAACCCTTCGACACCCATAGTTTCGACACTATGAATTACAATTTAACACACCACCTAATTCATTGTGTCTAAACAATCTATATTCGTCATGGTTCTTAGTCTTCTAAATACTTCAACCTGCACTCCCTTTGTCATGATGTCTGTAATCTGATTCTCAGTTCTGTAGTGTTCAAAATTCATCTTCCCATCTGCTACCTGCTCTCGGAGATAAGGGAACCTCATTTCAATGTGCTTGCTTCGACCATGTGCTATTGGGTTCTTCGCCAGATTGATAGCTGACATGTTGTCTATCTTCATGCTTGCTTCAACCCACAAGCTTCGATTGGGAAATGGCTTCCTTTGAGCAACCTGCTTCGATCCACCTCTAAACCCTTCGACACACATAGTTTCGATACTATGAATTACAATTTAAAAAAAACTTGCTGATGATAGTTCATTGCAAGAAGAAGGTACTGGGAACATAGTCTTTCAAATGAGTAATGGAGGAAAAGTTATGATTAAAGATGTGCCCTATATACCTGGAATAAAGTGCAACTTGCTAAGTGTTGGACAACTAGTCGAAAAAAGTTACTCAATTGTCATGAAAGATGGAGTTTTGAGATTGTTAGACACCAAGAACAATTTGGCCTTAAAATCTCCGTTGTCGAAAAATAGGACATTTAAGACAATGATTAATTCGACAAAAGTTCAATGTTTGAAAACTGTTCGACCACAAGGATATTTGGTTATGGCATTTGAAGTTTGGACATTTAAACTTTCGACCACTTAATCAACTGATTACTCAAGATATGGTTACTGGTATTCCAAGTCTTGAGATGCCTGGAAATTTTTTTTGTGAACTTTGTTTAGTAGGAAAGCAATCCATAAATTCTTTCGTTTCGACTATGCCAATGAGATCATCTTGCATACTCAAAGTGGTACATTCAGATGAATGTGGTCCATTCGAAGAACATATAATTGGTGGAAACAAATATTGTTTTATCTGTTAATGAGTTTGGTCGAAAGTTGTAGATCTATGTGATTAAAACGAAAGGAAGGAGTATTCGACATCTTTAAGAGATTCGATGCTTGTCAAAAACTAAAGTAAGAAAAAGATCAAAGTTCTACAGATATTCAAGATCTTTGTAGAAGGAATCAAGTTGAAGACATAATTTTGAAGAACATTGATTAAATCCATAGGCTATGCTACATGATCTTGCTTTGTAGGCCTCAAACTTGTGTTTCACTCCATAATTAATTGCTACATGATCTTAACCAAGTATTTAAAGTATTTTCCAAGCCAATTTTCCCTTAATGGCACAAAGTTACCATTGCCATTTTAGAAAAGTAAGCTTTATACAAAGTCAATTTGTATTGAGCCTTGCACTTGTTCTTTCTGTACACACAACCCCTACAAACTAAAAGCAACATGTCTAAGGCTTCTACCAACTCAGATCATGCTTGTACAATACTTTGGGACCCGTCTTCTCACTTTCCTTGAAAAAAGCAAGTTATAGAGCCAAAAGGCTAGAACTCAGAAATCTGGTATGCAAGCAATCTCAAACATTTTTCCATACATATATACAAGTCTTTAACAAGCAGGAAAAAAAGGAGGAGAAAAAAAGGAAGATAAAAAAGGAGTAGAGAGGAGAGAACACGAGATTACAAGCCTTAGAACACTCCCAAACTCTCAAAAACTCAGAACCTGCACACAAGCACAAAACTTGACACATCCTGACTTTAAGCACAAAAATCTTAAATCCCTTCATGCATTTTTGGCCTTTTGATTCACTAAGTTTCCATATACCACATAGAAACTATCCCAACCCTTAAACCACTTATGTAACTCCTCCTTCCTCATCCACCACTTTCAAAATCCACCATTGCAACTTGACTTGTCCAGAGAAGTTGGGCAAGCTACAAGACATTCTAACAATTGGAATAACTTCAGGGAAGTCCAGGCAAGCTTAATCCATCATCAAACCATTTCTGGAAGTCGTGTAGAAGTCATTCGAGTTTCACTCCAAGAGGTAAATTTTTCAAACTCGGAACTCTTCATTCAAGCATCATTTGTATATACATTGTGAAGAAAAGATGTAGATATCATGTCTAGAAAGCTGACTATGTCTATAGTTTTGATTATCATTACTTATACATTGAGAATTTCATCTATGATCAGTTAGGTCTTAATTTTGGTACTAAACAAAATTCATGCTAACCTTTGACTCATAACTTTTGAAACTTATGTGGTTAGATTCGTATTCAAATTTTAGGCAGGTTTGATGTTTACATTTTTTTATTTGGATGAGAAATGAAGCTTTTAGAAGCTTAACAATGGAGTTATCATGGCCTGCGCGCGCAAGGAAGAAGAAGCTAGGCATTTCAAATATTCAGAAACGAGTTCATTTTATATTTAATTGAAGTTATCTTATGAACGGATGAAACAGACCACCCCCGTGGTACAAACAACGCGCACTAAAGCCTTGCCATGTAGTAGATCCTGGGTTTGAGCCCCAGCTAGACCTTTTGTCATTTTCCAAATTTTCTCACTTTTATTTGTTTGCAGGAAGCACGCCTGGGTCTCCATTGGCTGGGCCTTGACATTTTTATTTTTCTGACCCCCCATTTTACTTCAGCAATGCAGCCCATTTTTATTTTTTTTAGTTCTCTAATTAAATGATTATTGGGCCAGGCCAAACAAAAACTGTTTTCTATACAAAAACACCTCAAATTCAACTTTCACCCCCCTCCTGACTTATTTTCTTTATTTTATTTTTTTATTTCTTATTTTCTTTATTATTATTATTATTTCTATTAATAAAAAAGGACAAACTATTTTATTTATTATTCATACTATATATACATATACTTATATTTTATTTTTCCCTTTCAAAAAGACAAAATATTTTCTTATACAAATTTAATCCTTTTTTAATTAATAATTAGGCTAGGGTTTAACCTATTTTATTCTAATTAAAATTAAATTAGAACTTAAGTTTTCTTTTAATTAATTAATTTTTACTAGTTTAATTAATATTCGAAACTATTTTCATGCAAAAAACCCTAAAATTGCACATTTGATTAATTTATTTTTAAATTAGTTCAATTTTTCTATTTTAATTAATTATCCTTATTTAGTTATTTAGGTCAAAATCTTTTCTTAACAAAATCCAAAAAAACCAAAACCCATTTCCTTTCCATTTCTATCTTTGTACATCATATACATTTTAACTCTTGTACATTATTCAAGTCCGATATGGTTGTAATAGATAATTAGATTTAATTTCTTGCAATCCCCATTTGTAAATTTGTACACCCCATCCTCAAGTGATGTAATAGCATAGGATATTTACTTTCCGCAATTTATCGCTTTCATATAAATGCTAGTAGTTAGGGTTTGTATGGAAAGATAAAATCAATGCCTAGAAAACCCTAATTCAAGATAAACCAAGCATGAAATACAAACACTTGCACACTTTGCACCTCTAGGGTTAACTCCACTTGTTGTCTTGAGAAAATGGTCATGTTATGCATGTGAGATGCCTTAGCAAAAACGATCGAGAAATACAAGATCATAGTCCCTCGATGACACTACAAATGTTGTCTTACAAATGATCTTAGTCCCTCAAGAGAAATGCTAAGATATCTCACAACATTGCTATTCATGACCATACAATGACCCATGCCCGTCCATTCACATCCAAAGATAGAGCTTCTTACCAATCAACGGTAAGATGGCAATATCAAAGGAAGAGATAAATGAACAAAAGACTTTTGAGTAGGTAGAACGTTCTTAGTTGGTTGCTCACAATCAATCTTAAAAAACAAACATCTTTTAAAACACACCAAACACTTTCAAAACATGAAATATTTTCAAAAAGTCCAACACTTTGTATGCATTCTTATAGAGACGAGAATCATTACAAAGTTTGCCTAAACAAAGGCGCTTTTCAAAAATACTTTCAAAACCCACCAAAAACACCAAAAACAAAGCAATTTCAAAAGTGATCTAGCAAGAAAATAAGAGCCCATAGATAACTATGGATGAAAAGGGTGCTAACACCTTCCCTTTTCATAACCTACCCCCTGAACTCAAGAAAATATCTCAAAGCTTTCCTTATTGGACACAAAAAAATTCGGTGGCGACTCTTACTATCCACAACAATTGCAATAAAATGCAAAACACCCAAGTCAGTTCTCCTACCGTATTACACAACCCATTGGGGATACGATGTCACTACCAAGAAACTCACATTGAAATGTTTCATTACCTCAACCTTGATCTTTTCAGACATGTCACAACGCATGCAACAAACCTTTTGTTTAATCAGAGAATAACCCTCTTTCATTGGTAGACGATGAACCACGATATCAATATCGAGCCATGGCATGTCTTTGTATGACCAAGAGAATACCTCAACATAGTCATGCAACATCTGAACTAATCTGCTCTTGACACTGTCTTCCAGGTTGGCCCTGATCTTGACTTCTTTCTTATCTGCCATAATACCCAGGTTTATCACTTCCATCGGTTCTTCATGTGGTTGGATGGAATTTTCCTCTTGTATCAGGAGTCCAACAAGTTCTCCAGGTATCTCACAATCTTCTTCACCTTCGTCTTCCGCTTGATAGATTGGATTTTCGAAGTCATAGATGGCAATAGCAGAGTTGTTGTCGATGATACCCGGAGTGGACGTGGATCTGCAAATGTGTGTGTGTGCATATAAGGTCACATGGCTATTTGAAAATGCAGTAAAGTAAAAGAAAGACAAAGAGCAAAAATTTTGAATGCAAAATCGTCCAATGTTTTCATTAAATGAGCATATGATATATGAAATGACAAACCCTTAACAAATGGACCCTTGTGGCCCGGGCAAGGCACATGGTTTAAAGTCATTGTTTTGAAGGAAATTATACAGACAAATTTCTTAAAACAATAAAAACAGGAAATAGCAATTACTCCTGGTTGAAGAAGATTAAGATGAAGTCTTTGGCATTCTAAGTGTTAAGTCCACCGTCAGTAGTTGGGAAGTTCCAATCGTCTAGGTCACCATCCCTATCAGTGTCTTCCAGTGTGTTGACTTCATTGTTGCTAATACAAAGATGTGGTCCACCAGCACGAGCACGTTGAACATCTTTCTGAGCCTTCAAAGTAAAACCCAACCCAAATTTGTCAAATTTGTAGGGAATGTCAGGAAGTTGTCCCCAGATAGTGCATCCTCCATCTTCTACCACAACCCTAGCATCCTTCAAGGAATCCATCCTTGGTGTGTCTTTAGAGACCTCAAGAATAGTATCTTTAGCAACATCAATCGTTGGAGGGATTACCTCAAATGCTTGACAGGGGGTTTCAATGAATTCGCCATCCATTTCAACGTATTTGAAAGAGTTCAAATGACTGACCATATATTCTTCCTCTCCATAGTCCGTGACAACTTTCCCCTTCACTGGGTACTTCAGCATTTGATGTAATATAGAGGTAACTGCACCTTCCCCATGAATCCATGGGCGCCCGAGAAAGAATGAATAGGCCGGGCGGATATCCATTACCTAGAAAGTTAAATTAAAGACTTGAGATCCCACCTTGACCAGGAGATCAACCTCTCCATGGACCATCCTCTTTGAACCATCGAAGGATCTTACCACAATATCTCTAGGTTTTAGTACCAATCCATCACAGTGTAGTCTATCCAAAGCACCTTTAGGTAGAACATTAAGGGAGGACCCAATATCTCATAACACATGCGCCAGAGTGGTGCCTTTGCATTCAATAGAAATGTGGAGAGCTTTGTTGTGATTCTTCCCCGCTGGAGTTAAATCTACATTAGAAAATCCCAAGCCATTATCAGCAATTAGGCTTGCAACACAGTTCTCAAATTGACCAGCAGTGGTTTCTTGAGGTACATGGGAATTTTTCAGGAACTTTAACAAGGCTTGGGCATGTGCCCCAGAACATAATAATAAGGACATCATGGATATCTTTGAGGGTGTCTGCCCCAGTTGTTCCACTATTTTGTAATCACTTTTTCGGATGATCTTCATAATTTCTTCCATCTCTTGTCTAGACGGGTCTTCAATTGTTACTTCTTTTGGTGGCGCCACCGTCAGGGCAGGCTCAATAACTTTCTCTTTACCTCGATTGTCAACAGTTGGTTTAGTAGCAGGAACACAAACAAGTGTTCTAGTAGATGTTGGAGGAGAGATCTCCGGAGAGAAGACCCTTCCTGTCCTAGTGACCTTACTAGTTCTAGCAATGTTTGTAACTCCAGACTCTTCATTTTCATTAATCCATGGCTCTTTCCTGACACCATGATAATAAACTTCTACCCTATAGTTCAAAGGCACGACTTTATCAGAGGAATAGGGGACTGGCCCCGGTGTAGTAATGATCAAGGGAGATACTATTGGCTCAACAGATATCCTTATAGGGCCTTTAGAGGTGATCCTAATAGGAGTATTTGAAATGGTTATTATGGAAACATCTTGAGGTAAACTTTTTACGGACAAAGTTTTCTCGAAAAAAATTTCATGGCTATCAATCAGGCGTTGAATACCTTTCTTCATCGACATACATCCATTAGTTTGGGAAGCACAATGGTAATAATTTTCAAGGCAACCAGGAAATAAATCGGCTCTCAGCAAATTCTTCTTAATAGTCAATAAGGGAGTAGTAAAATCATTAATGGTGGAGACAAATGAGGCATCGTCAATAGTATTGACACCTTTACCATGACTGGGCATGGGAGCAGTAATGACATTAGGGGTTTATGGAGGGTCAAACTTAATCACTTTGTTATCAATCAAATCTTGGATCTTGCTTTTTAAGGCCCAACAATCATTAGTATCGTACCCAGAGCTATTGGAATGATAGGCACACTTTGCATTTAGGTTATATTTCAGAGATAAAGTATTGGGGTTTTGAGGAGGATTCCTCAGTGTTGCCAAATCTGCCTTCAACAAATGTTGTAAAGCTTGAGACATTGGCATGTTGACTCTAGTGAATTTCCTTTGTCATACGGTGGGAGAACTGACTTTTTTTTGGTTTTATCCAAAATATGCGGATAGCTAGAGTCGCCACCGAATTTTCTTTTATCCAACAAAGGAAAGGTTGGAAAGAACAAGAAAGACCTTTGAGAATTTTTTTTTGAGTTCGGGGGGTAGGTTATGAAAAGGGAAGGTGTTAGCACCCTTTTCATCCGTGGTTATCTACGGGATCTTAATCGCTTGCTCACCTTGTTTGTTTTGTGTGTGTGCTTTTGAAAAAGTTTTGAAATGCCAAATAGCGAGGCCGTTTGCTTTATGATAACTCTTGTATCAGTCCTCAAGATTGTTGATAAAGTGTTTTGAAAGTATTTTTGAAAGTGTGAGGTGTGAAAAAAGTTTTAAGTTGTGAGCAAGCGATTAACAATAACTACCCTTACTCAAAAGTCTTTTGTTTTATTTTCCTCTTCCTTTAGATAGTACTATCCTACCATTAGTTAATAGGAAGCCCTATCATTGGATGTTTGAGGGACAAGCATAGGGTCATCGTGTAGTCATGAAAGCAACTCGTAAGATATTTGAGCAATTACCCTAAGGTTTTAAGATCTTTTACCGAGGCAACTTTGAAAGGGTCATCGAGGGACCTTTGATCTTATAACCGAAGGGACACTGCTAAAATATCATACATTCGAGCGACATGACTATTTGCTTTTCCGAGGCAACATGAGGGGTTAACCCTAGAGGTGAAGTGTGCACGTGATTCAATTCACTTCATTTGTCTTGCAATTAGGGTTTGCTAATTATTTCTTTTAGACCTTGACATACAATTCTATCAATCTAAGCAATTAACAGTAATAATAAAATAATAAAGCAAAAAGAAACATCCTACACTATTACATCGCTTCGGGAAGGGGGTATAAACCATACAAATTTTGGGATAAAGACAGTAAATAAACCCTAATGTAACAGCTATTACAAATCATGAGCAGATACAATATTTGGGAAAATAATACAGAAAAATAAAGAATACGCGAAGATTGAAGAGGGAATAAAGTTGAAACCCTAAAGAGTCTAATTATTTAATAAAATATTTTTTGGTATTTTATTGAGAAAAAGATTTGAAATTTTAACCTAGTTCTAATTAATTTTAATTAATGAAATAAGTCAAAATAATTAAATTAATTAACTTTAATTCACCAACAATTAAATTAATTAGAAAAAATAAAACCTAAATCTATCTTTTTTTTTTGATTTTTTGTTTTTTATCATAAAAATAAAATTGGTTTCAAAAGTAATATAAAATAATTAAATGAATAAGGATAAAATAAAGAAAATAGAAAATGGGCCTGATATTGTGAAGCAGACTGAGGGGTGCATGCTGAAAATTTGCTAGGCCCAACCAAAACAAACCCAGACTACTGCACGCTTCAATATTGCTGGCTCTTTGAGGGTCTAGTGTGGGCACTCCAATCTGGGGCGTTGGATCTGCATTGGATGGATCCAAAGGTGATGATGATAAAGCGCATGGTAGGCTTACCTCGGTGTGAAGAGCTAGATCTGCAAGAATAAATAAAAAAAACCAATATGCAAGAGGCAGGGATCGAACCCCTGCCTATTCCTATAACAACTCCTTAACACACGTTGCCTCTACCGTTGGGACGGTTTTACTTCTGGTAATATAAACACAATAATAAATATATATTATATACACATGCAATTATTTTGAATTAAAAAAACAATTGAACACAAGTGGGACCCCAGTGTCTGGGTGGACTAATCAGGAGTGGAGAGAGGGAACTATTGTTTTGAATCAACCAATGGGACAACAAGAAAGGGCCACACCAGCTTGGACCACCGCCTAAGACAGGTCAAACCACCGGCCACAGTGGTCAAGATCGTCTTCTCCAGTGATATCAAAATTGAAACCTGCAAAACACGCGATATCAAAGCATAAAAAATATCCTACCCCCTTGAAAATTTCTCCAGAAATCCAACGATGGTATCTGTTTGGTCTAAAAGTCATTGTATTATAAGGTTTGAGGATTTCTGTTTGTGATGCCCTAACAATGACATCCTATGATTCAGGCCTCAAAGTTTTCATGCGAAGCGTCCAACCTGTCCTAAAAGGTGTTCTGGACACAAATCAACACATCAAACATGTCAACAATGCATGAATTTTAAATTTTAAATTTATCAAACCTTGCTAACCGGCGACACTTGGTTACGGTGATTTGGGGTGCTGTGAGCCTCAAGAATGATAGGGATGGTGTGATACGGTGGCTGAACCGAATGTTATACTGGTTTTGCATTTGTGTTTGCAAATGTTGCAGTAAGAAAGAGTCGCCACCGACTTTTCTTTTATCCAACAAAGGAAAGGGTGAAAAGAACAAAAAAAAGACCTTTCGAGATTATTTGATTAAAGGGGGTAGATTATTGAAAGGGAAGGTGTTAGCACCCTTTCCATCTGTATTTTTCTACGGGGTCTTAGATGCTTAGCTCATTTTTTAAATACCTTGTGCTTGGTGTTTTGAAAAAAAGTAGTTTGAAAATGCCTTAGTGCGGTGATTCACTTTATGATAACTCTTGTATCAATCCTCAAGAGTGTTGACAAAGCTAATGTTTTTTTTTGAAAGTGTTTTTGAAATGTTTTTGTGTCGGTGTGAAAAATTTGTTTTGAGCAAGCATCTAGGAACTATCTACTTATACTCGAAAAGGTTTGTTCTTTTCCTCCTATCTTTTAGACAGTGCTATCCTACTATTAGTGAGTAGGTAGCCTTATCGTTGGATGTATGAGGGACATTCGAAGGGACATACAGTCATAAAGGCAACATATGGAGACGCTTTAGCAATTTTGTTTAAGGGACGAGATCCTTTACCGAAAGGCAACACTGTAGGGTCATCGAGGGACTATGATCTTTTGATTTACGAGTCTTGCTAAAGCGTCCCCATTTTCGAGGGACATGACTGTTTTACTTTCCGAAAGGCAACCAAAGTGGGCGTACCCTAGAGGTGTATATGTGTAATGTGTGTTATGTTCAGTTATTTAGTCTTGAGTTAGGTTTACTAACGTTTGATTATTAGGCTCTTGTCATGCAATCCTATTATCATACATCTAAGCAGTTAATATATGTACAGGAATTAAAAGTGCGGAAATGTAAATCCTACGCTATTACATGGCTTTGGGGATTAATTATATGTCCAAAACTTGGAAAAATAAAGAAAAGCGGTAAATAGTCCTAGTTAATTTCTATTACATCCCCTGAGCAAGTACAATAATATAAAAAAATAGTGAAGAAGAAATAAACGCGTGCAAAATTGAAAACAACGTCTAAAAATCCTAAGAAATAAAAATCTTTTTGTTTGTTATGAAAAGAAATGAAAATAATCCTAAGTCTATTTAGTTTTAAAGTAAAACAATGGTTTATTAATTAATTTACAAAATTAATTTAATTAAGAAAAATGCTAACCTAATATTTTTATGATTTTTTTCTTCTGATTTTTATATTATTATGGAAAAAAGGATTAAATGAAATAAACAATAAAACAAATAAATAGAAAAATGCAAGTGGGCCTGACACAATCGGCAATGAGGGGCGGGGGGGGGGGGGTCTGAATTGCAAAACTAGATCCAGGCCCATTTCACCAGCGCTGGATCCAGTGGGGAGAGATTTTGGGGGCGCATGGTAGTCCGCGCGTGATAGCATTGGATCTGGCTATGTTAACACCTGGTAGCATAGATTTGAAGGTGCATGATGAGTGTATTTGGCTTGTATGCATCAGATCTGTAAACAAAATGTTAGCAAAATGAAAATGCGTGATTGGGGACTCGAACCCCAGTCCTCTCTCCGATACGCGTGTTTTTTCACCATTCGAGCTAGCTGTTCAATCGAAATAAATGAAACCAACACTAGATCCTGCAAATTTGTTAGTTCAACATCTATCTAAAACCTATCCCAATCGAGCTCGTCCCCTGAGTTCAAATATGGGGTTGTTTCGATCTGTGACGCTTTGTACCTTGAGTTCCGAAAGCAATCTATTTCGAAGGCCCCTAGCCTTGGTATCCTAACATATGGACGATGCAACTCACATATACCATATTAAATCATTCACAAACAACAAGAATAACATGAATATGCAATCCAACGAGTTTAAATTGTAGATTGAATGAGACCGAATTTTTTACCAATGGGAGGTGCTTCGATCTGCAATTCTGAGCGTGAGATGGCTTGTGCAAGGGTAGGTATGCGTCTGTGCAAACCCCAGGAGCACGATTTAGATGTGAATTTGGATGGAGGGTGCCTGCAATAGGTGTTGAGTTTGGAAACTTTGGAATTTTTTATGCAACTTTTTGGAGTTTCTTGGAGACAGGCTGCGCGTATGAGGCAGTATCTGTCCTTTTGCTTATGATTTGGTTCGGTATTTATAGGGGTGAATTAGGTTAACCAAAACCTATACAAAACCTTAGTCACTTATGACATGATATGGGACTTTCAATTTGTATCAAAAGTTGCCATTTTGATCATTTTCTTGCCATCTTCGAAACACAATGCACCTAGACATGTTACAATTTTGGTGTCTTGCTAGAATTTGGGCCTCAAGCTAACCAGTACAAACCCAACAAACTTTATCCCAATAGGCCTCTTCTATTTTCCTGATTCTTTCGACAGGCTCCCAATATTTACTCTTTTATGTGGCCATTCGAAGTGACTTTAGGGCTGGTCGAAACTTCATTCTTCCTTCTTTGATTTCCCTCAATTTGGGCCAATTGAAATGTCAACTTATTGATATGCTTATCAAAAGAAATCTTGTTCTGATATGCCAATCGAAGGACACTTTGTTGACATGCCTTCGAAGTACACCTTATCCTTGCTCTTCGATTGGCCCAGAGTTTCCTCCTTCGAATGGCTCTGGTTTCATCCTTATAGCTCCTTCGATTGAGTCTATCTACATCAATTCAAATTGCCAAGATCTTTGATGACTCTAAATTCCAATTGTTCAGAGTTTTCCCTTATTAGAGTTTCTTCAATTAAGTCACCATCGACATCAATTCGAATTGCTCAAAATTCTCTTCGTCAGAGCATTGTTCTTTTTGATGATTCTGAATTCGAATCTATTTAGAGTTTCCCTTATCAGGGCTTCTTCGAAAGCCCCTCAGATCTTTGCTCTTCGATTGACTATGACTTACTCCTCGTGGATCCTTTTATTGGACCCATCTATTTGCCTTAGTTTCTTGATTCTGGAAAACTCAAATAGCCCAAACGAGAACTTCATTCTGGCCATTCGAAGCCTCTTTTGTCACTTCCTTTGAATGCCATTGCGTATGAGGCTTAGGCCTGGAAACATGTAGGACCAAGAATCATCATAAGACAAACTTGCTTTCAATAATTATGTGTCTCCTTCGAATGAACCATCTATATATTCTTCGAATGGACTTTTTGTGTGTCTTTCGAATAGTCCACATGAATGCCTTGTGCCTTATTCGAATTGGCCACCAATGTGTGTCCTTCAAATGGAACTTTGGAGTGCTCTTTTGAAGGGGTCATATTGCGTGTCATAGTGCAGAAACTGTGTTGAGGAGTCTTGGCCTCGTGCATTGAAAATAAACACAAAGGAAGTGTTTCCTTGTGCGTTGAAGGCAATCATAGAAGAAGCCTTTGCCTTTGTGAATCCAAGACAAGTCTGAGGAAGCCTCTGCCTTATGGATTCAAAGGCCAATTGAATGAAGCCTTTGACTTAGTGAATCAAAGTCAAGCATGAAGAGGATATTGCCTAGTGAATCAAAGGTTGCATGTAGAGGCCTTTTGCCTAGTGAATCGAAGGTTGCATATAGAGGCCTTTTTCCTAGTGAATCAAAATAAACATGCAGAAGGCCACCACTGGTGAATCGAAGGGAACTTGTAGGGGGTTCTTGCCTAAATGAAACTCTGACTGAGGCTTGCTCGAAGGGGACCCAATGCTTAATCGAAGCTGGTGGGCCAATGCTTGATCAAAGGGTTTTAGATGCCCAATCGAAGCTTGTGAGACAAATATTGCTCGAAGGGTTTTAAGAGCCCAGTCGAAGCTCCATGTCCAGATGCCAATTGAACACCCTTTTTATCACCTTCCAACCGAAGGATATTATTGACATTCCTTCAAAGTACACTTTATTCAGATGCCAATCGAAAGACACATGACCATCATTCAAAAAAATTTCATTTTATTCAAACAAATGTTTGTAAACTGCCCATGTAAGAGAAAACCTTGGAAGACATGAGAGGGGAAATTTTGGGGTACAACAGCTGCCCCTGTTCAATCTTCTTAAACCTGGAGATTTAGATTGGCTTGTTTGCCTTTCGTGATCTGAAGGTGGAAGATGATTGAACACTAGAGTGCCCAGAAATTCGCACTCGCATGACGTGATGATTGACTGTGTAAGGAATGGGCTTGAAGATGCCATTTGGAGAAGATGATTGAAATTTGTTGGAGATGGGCTTAAAGACGCCATCCAAAGTAGGTGCTGACTTCATAAGAGGTCTCTTTGTGTGATTTCCTATTCCTATTATCTGAGGAAGAGTCCACTGGGGGATGTGGGTTTCTGTTATTTTCCTGCTTGAGAAAAACTCTGGGGATAATGGAATTAATCGTTACTTGAAAATGTATTAGAAAGAGCCTGTGTAGGGCTATTTTAGGATGAGTCCATGTTAGACTGCATCCGAAGATATATGAAAAGGAGCCTATGTGGGGCTGCTTCAGGATGAGTCCGTGTTAGACTGCATCTGGAAAGTTGAGAAGGAACCCGTGTAAGATTGCTTCAGGATGAGTCCATGTTAGACTTAATCTGGAGATTGTGATACGGTGGGAGATCTGACTTAAGGTTTTGTGCCTGTGTTTGCAAATGTTGCGGTTTAGCAAGAGTCGCCGCCGACTTTTCTTTTATCCAATAAGGAAAGGTGAAAATGCACAGGAAAGACCTTTCGAGATGTTTTCTTGAGTTCGGGGGGTAGATTATGAAAAAGGAAGGTATAAGCACCCCTTTCATCCACGGTTTTCCATGGGCTCTTAGTTACTTGCTAGATCACTTGCTTTTGTTGTTTGAAAATGTGTTTGATGTGGTTTTGAAAGTATTTTGTAAAAGAGGCCATTCGTTTAGGCAATCTTTGTAATGATTCTCGTTCGTAAGAATGTATACAAAGATGTTTGTCTTTTTTGAAAATGTTTTCAATGTTTGTAAGTTGTTTGGAAATGTGTGTGTTTATTTTGAAAATAGCAAGGATGGTTGTTTGAAACTTAGAGCAAGTAACTAGAAGTAATCTACCTACTCAAATGTCTTTCTTATGCGTTTTCTATTCCTTTGACATTGTTGTCTTACCATTGATTTGGTAAGCAACCCTATCTTTGGATGTTAATGGGACAGGCGTGGGTCATCGTGTAACCATGATTAGCAATGTTGCAAAGTATCGTAGTATTTTCGCAGGACTAAGATCATTTTATAAGGCAACTTTGAATTAGCATCATCGAGGGACTATGATCTTTTGATTTTGTTTGTTTTACCAAGATACTTCGCATGCGTAACATGGCTATTTTTGTATAAGGAAACCAAGTGGAGATACCCTAAGGGTGTTTGTATGCAAATGTGTTTGGTTGCATGCATGATTTTATCTTGAATTAGGATTTTTTATTTCATTGATTTTATCTTGCCATACATATCCTAATTGCTAGCATTTACATTTGAAAGCAATAAAAATGCGGAAATGTAAAATCCTATGCTATTACAATATTTAGGGGGTGGGGGATACACACTTATGAATGGGGAATCCAGCGAGAAAAATAACAAGGGGAAGAAAAAAAGAAAGAAGGAGGGGGTCAGCGCACTGCTGAGAGGAAGTCAGAAGTTTTGACCCTGACCTGCTACAGGATATCAACCTGTTAGTGAAAATGTATAGGTCAGAACTTCTGACCCTGGTGCGCCGCAAAACAGAAACCTGTTAGTGTGGAGGTCAGAAGTTCTGACCCCAGTGTGCTGCAAAACAGAAATCTGTTAGTGGGTGGGGGGGGGGGGGTCAGAAGTTCTGACCATGCTGGGAACACAGTAATTTTCAGAAGTTCTGATATTACTGATAACAAAACAGGCCTCAGAAGTGCTGGCGTTAAAGTCAGAGCTTGATTTCCCCCTGTACTAGTCAGAACATCTGCAATTTGGTTATTATTCCACAAAACAGAAGACATGCCTAGGACAGTCTCAGCAAGTGTCATAGCGTTCCAGAAGACAGAACCAAAAAGTCACAGGCAAGTTCTGTACTGATTCACTTCCTACTTAAACATGCAGAGGCTTGAAAATCTTAAAACATGTACAGCAGCAGCATGATATCTACATTGTGTTTTTTTGAGCATGCAAATCTGATGATGTTTAAGCAGTGTGGTGAGAGTCAGCAGGCGCTTACCTTACTGTTGGAAGAAATTCTGTGAACTGGAGTTAATCTTAACTCTGATAGTATTCTGGACAGGTTCTTTGTATGGTTGGATGGAGAGTATATATGTGGTCAGAAACTGTATGGGCGTTCTTTGGTCAAGAAACAATTTGGGTACCAATGAAGTTTGGAGGCAGGAGATTTAAAGTTGTGTTTAGGGCTCTTGAAACACTAGGAATTTTGGCAGAGTTTCAAGGTGTTTTCTTGCTAAAATTTTATGTTTCTTTTTTAGCAATTTTTCTGATGTTGGACGCCCTTTTTAAATTTGCAATGGTGCTCTATTTATAGGCAAAGCTTTGTGGGTTTTTTAAATGTTAAGTGGCACCAATACCCTGCAATAGATGCTGACTTACTCGAAGAAATTTCATGAAAAATTGTGATGATTGACAGCTTTCAGCCTAGGCTGGAATAATAAGCGAGGATTAAGGAAAAGTGACACCCATAGGCGAAAAGTGGCGCATAGATCCATGCCTAAATCTGCACGAGGGTGTTACTATGACACACATGGAGAGACCCTTTGGAAAAATGCTCAAAAGTAGTTGTGAGCATTAATGAGCATTAAATGGTGATGAGATTGGTCAAGACTAAGAAATCTTGTAATGTGAGATTTGCATCATTACTTAAATCTAAGCCAGCAGTTCCTACTTCAGCATACAACACACTCAAACTCTGATCTTAGTATCCTGCTGTCTTAGCAAATTCTGAGGGTTCTCCAGACTTTCTAGCATGTTCTTTGGATTTTCTTCTGAAAATTATGGACTTAGAGATTCTACTTTAGTGTAACACCCAATCTTCTGACCCCCTTACCTTCTGATTCCAGCATGTTCTGAAGGAGTTTTCAGGCTTCGTTGCTTTCTTTGCATTCCTCTAGCAAACTCTGACTGAACTTGCGTAACTGTTGAAAAAGCCATGTTCTGATTGAAGATTACGTGCTGAACCACGTTTAGAACTTCTAACTGAGTTGGCGTAGCTGCTGAAGAGCCACATTCTAACTAAATGTTATGTGCTGAGCCAAGTTTGCAACTTCTGACCGCTTCTGCCTGGAGGTTGGTTCAGAAGTTCTGAAGTGTCATTTTATTCTAAGTATTTAGAATTTAACTTTTCCAAGGTAAAATTTGACTTTTGAGCTTGCAAATGACCACTTTGCCCTTGTAAATGGCTTGCTTAGAAAGAAATGATAATTCAAGGCTTGGATTTGTTTAAGATAGAACTTTGAGAATCTAGGATGATTTCCTGAAGAATGAGAGCGTTAATTTTGGGGTACAACAGCTGCCCCTGTTCAATCTTCTTTGACCTAAGGAGTTAGATTGGCGAGATTTTCCATTCGCGACTCGAAGGTGGAAGATGATTGGACATTAGAGTGCCCAGAAATTTGCACTCGGCGGTGATATGATGAATGGGCTTAAAGATGCCATTTGGAGGGGTGATAAAATCTTGTTGGGGATGGGCTTGTAGATGCCATCCAAGAATGCTTGTTGAGATGTAATCTGCAAGTTGAACATCAGAATAGCGTTAGTGTGTGGAGCGTATCTGTATTGTAGCTGAAAGTTGAATCTGAATGAGTACCAAAATGACATCCGTGTCTGGAGCGTATCTGAACTATATCAAGAGTGTTGATATCTGAATGAGTATTGGAATGGCTTCTGGGTCTGGAGCGTATCTGAACTGTATCAGGAGTTGAAATCTGAATGAGTATCAGAATGGCTTCCGTGTTTGGGGTATATCTGAACTGTATTGGGAAGTACCTTTGAATGAGTACAGGAATGGCTTCCGTGTCTGGAGCGTATCTGGACTGTATCGAGAGGTTGAATCTGAATGAGTATCAGAATGGCTTTCATGTCTGGAGTGTATCTGAACTGTTTCATGACTTCATATTGTTAATGGTAGTTGTTAATCTTATCCTGAAAAGGATGAATTGTAAGCTAAAATACAAAGTTATATTGCATGAGATGTATGGTGCAATGTATTCGCTTTAATCAATGTTTATGATGTATGGATGTAATGTATGCGCATGTAAGCTGATTTTCTGTATTGTTGTCTGATTTAAGGAAAATAAATCGCCGAAAGCTGCTGGGGATATACCGAACTTCCCTGTCTGGAAGATGAAGTACTGACTGTATCCTGTTTGTGAGAGCAATGCCATATATTGCTTGTAAGATCTGCTTGGGGAATCTTTGAGAAATTTGACGACTTCTACTGGTGGATTAATGATTTGAAGTTTTATTCCGCTGGGGATTATAAATGACGTACTGTGGGGATTGCTCATGGAATAGCCTAAAGACGTTTTCCTATTCCTTCAACCTGTCAGTAATTGTCTTTCTCATTTTATTTATTTGTAAACAATAATTATGTTCAAATGCATATGTTCATTAATGAATCATTGGATGTTTTTGTAAATAAAACACGAGTGTAAAGAAAAAGGCAAATAATTTTCTGTACTTTAAAGAGATATCTTTATAATTTCTTTGAATAAGTATTTTGTACAAAGGAGACAAACATCCTAGTAGGAGGATGGTGCCATAAAAGTAAGAAAAATTTATACAAAGAAAGATAGCTATGTGTGATAATCCCATGGGGTTCCCATTCTGCTATAGCCTTCGTATCTCCAAATATCTTGTCTATTTGTTGCTTTGTCCGAAGATGATTGAATTGATTAGAAACTCTGAGTTTGTAGGCGAAGAGATTGTCCTTAAAGTGATCCGACGAGACCTAGTCATACGCTTTAATTCCCTAACTTTTTCCTGGACCGCCCTTTCGGGTTTTCAGTCCACCGGGAAACCCCTTTTTGCCCAAGTCGCCCTTTCGAGTTTTCAACTTGCCGGGTGTACAAATTTTTATTTTATCCCTAATTTTTGCCCGAACCTTTTGGTTCGCCGGGATGCCCTTGTTTTGCCCAGATGTGTCAACCTAGCGAATCTCTTATGCGTAGTATCTTTTGACTATGTTCGCGTTCGCAGGGTATGGCAGGTCGTCGCTGTCCATGGTGGTTAGGATCATTGCCCCACCGGAGAAGATGTTCTTGATTACAAATGGTCCTTCGTAGGTAGGAGTCCATTTGCCTTTGGGATCACTTTATGGCAAGATGATGCGCTTGATCACTAGATCTCCAACTTGATATACTTGGCGTCTGACTTTCTTGTTGAAAGCCTTGATCATCCGTTTTTGATACATCTGACCATGGCAAACAGCAGTAAGTCTCTTCTCATCAATTAAGTTTAGTTGATCAAGTTAAGTCTAGATCCAATCGTCCTCATTCAAACCTGCATCTTTCATTATTCTCAAAGAGGGGATCTGAACCTCAATAGGCAAGACAGCCTCCATGCCATAAACAAAAGAATAGGGTGTTGCCCCAGTTGATGTGCGAGCCATGGTACGATACCCATGGAGAGTAAATGGTAACATCTCATGCCAATCTTTGTAGGTGACTGTCATTTTCTGTACGATCTTCTTAATGTTCTTAGTTGCAGCTTCAACGGCACCATTCATCTTGGGCCGATAAGGGGATGAATTGTGATGCTGAATCTTGAAATGCTCGTACAAGGCGGTGATCATAGTATTGTTAAGGTTGGTACCATTATCAGTGATGATCCTTTCTGGGATACCGTACCGGCAAATGAGATTCTGCTTGATTAAACGGGCAACAACATTCTTAGTAACGAATGCGAAAGAAGCTGCTTCGACCCATTTTGTAAAATAGTCAATGGCCACCAGGATGAAACGGTGTCCATTGGAGGCTGTTGGTTTGATCTCCCCAATCATATCAATTCCCCACATAGAAAAGGGCCATGGAGCCGTCAAGACATTCAGAGGAACCGGAGGTACGTGGACCTTGTCAGCATAAATTTGACACTTATGACAGGTTCGGGAGTGTTGATAGCGATCTGCTTCCATAGTAGACCAATAATAGCCTCCCTGTAGGATTTTCTTCGCCATCGTATTCCCATTGGAGTGGGTGCCAAAAGTATCTTCATGTAATTCAGCCATGATCTTTTCAGCCTCAATCTTATCCACACATCGAAGCAGAATGGAGTCATGATTGCGTTTGTACCAGATGCCATTACTCAGGAAGAAATTAGCAGAGAGTATCCTTAAGAATTTTTTATCATTGACTGAAGCTCCTTCTGGATATTCTTGAGCCTCGAGATACCTCTTGACTTCATGAAACCAAGGCTGGCCCACTACCTTTTCATTATTAATCTCGTGACAGTATGCTGGTTCATCCATTCGTTCGATGGTAATTTGGGGATCCTCGTTATCCCAATTAAGTTTAGACATAGATGACATTGTGGCTAGAGCATCTGCTAGCTGATTTTCTTCTCGCGGGAAATGCTCGAAGGTAATCTTCTCGAAATGCGGTAACAATGTCAAAACATGTTCTTTGTAAGGGATAAGGTTTGGGTGCTCGGTGTCCCATTCTCCTTTGATCTGACTGACAATCAAAGCTGAATCTCCAAACACATCTAAAGATTTGATTCCCAAGTCTATGGCAGCCTTGAGACCAAAGATGCATGCCTCGTATTCTGCCATGTTGTTCATACTGTTGAAGCAAAGTATGGAAGTAAAGGGAGTGTGACACCCTTCCGGAGATATGAGTACAACGCCGATACCATTACCAAGTGCGTTGGATGCCCCATTAAAGAACAGGGTCCATCGGGATCCTTGTTCAGGTCCTTCATATGGTCTAATTTCTTCACAGTTGTCTAATGTCATGATGTCTTCATCCGGGAATTCAAACTTCATGGACTGATAATCCTCTACAGCTTGATGAGCAAGATGATCAGCTAGCACAATGCCCTTTATAGCTTTCTGGGTAGTGTACTGTATGTCATATTCTGTTAGGATCATCTGCCATCTAGCTATCCTCCCAGACAAAGCAGGCTTTTTGAAGATGTACTTTATCGAATCCATATTAGATATCAACAAAGTGGTATGAGTCAACATATATTGTCTCAGCCGGCGAGCAGCCAATGCCAGAGCGCAGCAAGTTTTCTCGAGCAGTGAATATCTGGTTTAACAGTCGGTAAACTTTTTGCTCAGGTAGTAAATAGCGTGCTCTTTTCGGCCAGACTCGTCATGCTGCCCCAATACACACCCCATTGAGTTCTCTAAAACGGTCAGATAAATGATTAGTGGTCTTCCCTCGACTGGTGGCATCAAAATAGGAGGCTTTGTAAGTACTCTTTGATTTTGTCGAAAGCAGTCTGGCATTCATCATTCCATCTGACTACTTGATCTTTCTTTAATAATTTGAAGATCGGTTCACAAGTAGCTGTTAGGTGAGAAATGAATCGGGAAATATAGTTCAGGCGTCCCAAGAATCCTCTGACTTCCTTCTCAGTACGAGGAGAAGGAATTTCTTGTATCACTTTAACTATGGCGGGATCAACCTCGATGCCTTTGTTGCTGACAACAAAACCTAGGAGTTTACCGGACCGGACTCCGAATGTGCACTTGTTTGGATTCAACCTTAGTATGTACTCCTTCAACCTCTCAAACAACTTTTGCAAATGATCAAGGTGCTCCTCTTCAGTTTGTGATCGGGCTATCATGTCATCTATATTAACCTCTATCTCATGATGTATCATATCATGAAACAAAGCTACCATGGCGCGCTGATAAGTTGCCCCGACATTCTTCAGTCCGAATGGCATCACTTTGTAACAGAATGTTCCCCACTGTGTGACAAATGTAGTTTTCTCCATGTCCTCAGGTTCCATTTTGATTTGGTTATAGCTTGAGAATCCGTCCATGAAGGAAAATACCTTGTGTTGGGCTGTATTGTCAACCAAGATATCTATGTGGGGAAGTGGAAAATCATCTTTAAGGCTGGCCCTGTTTAAATCTTTATAATCCACACACATTCATAATTTGCCGTCTTTTTTAGGCACGGGAACAATGTTGGAAACTCATTGAGGATAGGAAGTGACAGCCAAGAACCCAACATTGAATTGCTTCAAAACTTCCGCTTTGATCTTTTCCGACATGTCAGGTCTCATGCGGCAGACTTTTTGTTTCACTGGTGGACAGTCTTCCCTTGTGGGTAGTCGATGTACCACGATGTCTGTATCAAGTCCTGGAATGTCTTCGTATAACCAGGCAAAGATCTCAACATAATCATGCAATAGTTGAATTAGACGCTCCTTGACACTTGTCTCTAGATTGGCACCCACCTTGATTTCCTTTTTATCTTCCTCGATACCCAAGTTGATTGTATCCAACGGTTCCTCATGAGGATGAATAGCTCTTTCCTCTTGTTGTAGTAGTCTAGCCAATTCCCCTGATACTTCACAATCTTCCTCACCTTCGTCTTCGGCTTGGTAGATTAGATCTTCATAGTCACTAAAGGCCATAACAATATCGTTACCCATGGGATCCGGAATGGAGGGGTACCTGCATTGGTGAGTGTGGGTGTGTGTAAGGGTATATACATCTTTAAACAATAAAATGTAAAAGAAATACAATGAGCACAAAAGTTTTTTATGTGAAAAACGTCCATGATTCATTGAATGTCATATGAACATGAAATGAAAAACCCTTACAAATGGACCATTGTGCCTCGGGTAAGACACAAGGTTGAAAATGTACGAATTTTTTGTGAATATTACAAGTCCAACAGAAATGTAAAAGATAAATTACTGAGAGATGAAAGTTATTGGAACAAAGTCTTTATCTTCCCAATTGCGAATTCCTCCGTTGACAGTAGGAAATATCCAATCCTTCAAGCTACCATCTTCTTCACTGTCTTCCACTGTGTTGACTTCTTGGTTGCTAATCTTCAAAGGTGGCCCTCCGGCACGGGCACAACGCACAACCTTTTGAGCACTTGAAGTAAACCCTAAGCCGAACCTGTCAGATTTATACGGAATATCTGGAAGCTGCCCCCAGATGGTGCATCCACCCTCCTCTATTACTGCCTTTGCATCCTTTAGAGATGACATCCGAAGCGGAGGTCTTGTGATCTTGGGGATTGAGGATACTGTCTTGGTTACTGCTACCTCTTGAGAGACTTATTCGAAATGTTGAAAAGGAGTTTCAATGAACTCTCCATCCAATTCCACATACTGGAAAGAATTTAGGTGGCTAATCATGTACTCTTCCTCTCCGTGGACAGTGATAATATTTCCATGGACCGGGTATTTAAGCATATGGTGTAGTGTAGAGGTGACAACACCAGCATTATGGATCCAAGACCGTCCCAGCAGACAGGAGTAAGAGGGGAGGATGTCCATTACATAGAAAGTTGAGTTGAAAGTCTGAGTTCCCACCTTTATGGGGATGTCCACCTCCCCGTGGACCATCCTCTTTGAACCATCAAATGCTCTCACAAATATGTTACTGGGTTTCAATGTCAGTCCTTCGCAATCCAATCTATCGAGAGCTTTCTTCGGTAAAACATTTAAAGATGAGCCTGTGTCTACCAAGAGATGGGCTAGAGTTGTTCCTCTACACTCCACAGAGACATGTAATGCCTCATTGTGCTTTATCCCTTTTGGTGTCAAATCAACATCAGAGAAGCCTAGGCCATTATCAGCTGTCAAACTGGCCACACAGTCTTGGAACTGGTCAGCGGATGTCTCTTGTGGCACATGGGTTGTCTTTAGAAACTTCAGCAGAGCTTTTGCATGTGCCTCAGAACACAGAAGCAATGCTAGCATGGAGATCTTGGAGGGAGTTTGCCCCAACTATTCAACCACGTCATAGTCACTCTTCTTTATTATTCTTAGGATCTCCTCCATTTCTTTCTTGGAGTTTTAGGGGATGGTCAGTGGTTGAGCCTTCGTCTTGACAGGCTCTTCTTGAATACCTTTTCCCCGAACATCAGCAACAAAAGTATTGGTGGGGATAACAGCAGGGGTCGTGTCGTCTTCATTGATAGGAGTACTTGCGGATATGATTATTGGTATGGAGGTAACCTTTAGAGCAGCCACGGGTCCAAAAACTGCCTTTGGAGGGGCAATTTCTGGAGAGAAGATTCTACCGCTACGGGTAATCTTGCTAGTTCCGGCAATATTGCTAATGTCAGAGTTTTCTTCTTCGGAGCTTACTTCTTCGGCAGTCAGTCCACCTTGTTTGATACCATGGTAGTAGATTTCTCCACCGTAATTCCACGTTACTGTTTTATCTGATTCATACGGGACCGGCCCGGGTATTGTGATATTAAGAGGAGTAGCTTTTGGAACCAATGTAATCCTAACGGGTCTTTTAGGGACCCTGGAAGGATTGGCGGAGATGGTTATGATTGAAACGTCTTCAACAGGAATAGGTAAAATGGGAGCATTTTCAAACAGAATTTCTTGATTGTCTATCAGGCGTTGAATGCCTGTCCTCAATAGAGGGAAAACAATTGGTGAGGATAAGCAATGATGGCAGTCTTCCTTACAACCTGGGAATACACCAGCTTTCAACAAGTTCATCTTAATGATTGGGAGCGGAGTCAAAAGTTCATCCACTGTGGCAATAAATAAATCTTTCTCGACAGCATTGGTGTTGTGACCATGCCTATGCATCAGAGCGAAAATGACATCTGGTTTCTCAGGTGCGTCGAACTCAACTTCTTTTGCATCTATAAGGTCTTGAATTTTGTTTTTCAGGGCCTAACAGTTGTTAGTGTCGTGACCCGGACTTTCAGAATAGTATGTGCATCTGGCATTTGGGTGATAATGATGGGACGCAGTATTGGGGTTCTTTGGGGCCTCCTTTAAAGTTGCTAGATTCAATTTCAGAAGATATGGTAAAACCTGGGCTAGAGTCATATTAATCCTGGTGAATTGCCGGACTGGCCTTTCCACCCTCGGTTGGTTACTTCTCGGTTGATCAGATGTAGGATTTGGGATCATAACGGTCCCCACCATTGGCCAACATTCAGCTCTTCCTCGATTCCCTTGTGATAAAACAACAGACACCTCCTTCTTCTCGGTCAAAGGCTTTCTCATAGCTGTAGAGGCAGACGCATCCTTCTGAATCTTTCCACTTTTTATACCAGCTTCCACCCTCTCTCCAGTTAATATTAACTCAGTAAAACCCGCAGATGAGCTCCCAATCAAGTGGTTGAAGAAAGGGCCCGATAGAGTACCCAAAAACATATCCACCAACTCCCTCTCAGACAGAGGGGGTTGCACTCTTCCAGCTAGATCTCTCCATTTCCACGTGTAATCTTTGAAACCCTCATTTGAAACCATAGCCATATTCTGAAGTTGAGTACGGGTAGGCGCCAAATCTGCATTATACTGGTATTGCTTATAGAAAGTTGCGGCAAGATCCTCCCAGTTGTGGATGTCGGCCCTTTCCAATTGGTAAATCCAATCAAGTTGTGTTCCGGATAAGCTGTCTTGGAAAAAATGGACCCACAAGTCTTTGTCGGCAGAGTGCGGTTGAATCTTCCTCACGTATGATCAGAGGTGCATTTTAGGACATGACACCCCATCATATTTTGCAAACAAAGGTACTTTGAACTTTGATGGGATCACAATTCCAAACACTAGCCCCAATTCCTCAAAGTCTAGGTCTGGTACCCTCTGTATTTCCATAGCATTCAGACGCTCTTCAAGATGTCGACATTTATCATCAGCTGGAGGATACTGTTCCTCATAGTAATCTTCCTCTTCCTCCTCCTCTTCAGATTCTGACGGAACGACTGTTTCTTTTCCTTTTCTTTCTCCTTCACCAGATGTTGCTGGAAAATCCAAGGTTCTTCTAGACTGTCCTTGAAACCTTCTCCCCATGATTACAACACCAGTTGGTTTCTTCTCTTTCTTCTTTTTCTCTTTTGTCAGCAGAGTTTTCAGCTCCTCTTGTCCTTTGGCCAAGGTTGTGAGTAACTGTTGAAACTGCATGTTTTTAGCTTGAAGATCTTTGACTGTCTGTTCGAGATCCATCTTACTGAAATAAATAGTAGAGAGATGAGGAAGTTTGTTGCAAAGACCTGTTTATGTTATGATGAATGATATGTGCATATGTAATGTTTTCAAGGATTTTAAAAGATTCAAGTTCATTTTAAACAAAAAGAAACACACGTTATATTAATAAGATAGAGTTTGAGTACATCAATTCCCCTTGGGAAAAATAATACAACACTCTAAGATAAAAAAAGTAGTGTGCATCCTCTTTGGTGCTATGTAGGCATTTAGAGTCTGCTCCTCATGAAGTAGCCTAGTAAGTTCCAAAACCTTCTTCTCGCTTACGTAGAATTGGGCTTCAAAAGTATCTCGCTCTCCTTTGAGTTGTATCCAATCCCTTTGCTGGTATTCAAGAGACGTGGGCATGTCAGGATGTAGGATAGTGTATGGAACTTCTCCCCCCTTAACAGGCTCAATAATCACCGGGAGAATGGAAGGATAAGGCATCATAAGAATTTGAGCGCGGGTTCATACCCACTTGAGGTAAGGCTCAAGAGGGATGGGATTCTTGTGTCCCAAAGTCTTGCTATCCACCTTTTTTAGCATCTTCCGAGCTCGGATGAATTTCTGGCGAAGACCTTGATCGTCATTGTCGTAGTTGAATACCAAGCCTTGAATCAGCATATCATGTGGGCCATCCCTTCAGGCATAACCAAACTGTCTTAGAGACAAGTAAGGGTTGTAGGTGATGCCTCCCCTAATGCCAAGTAGAGGGACATTAGGGAATTCCCCACAACGGTCAACAATGATAACATTCTCTTTGGATCGAGAGCGCCGATGAATATCTGAATGTTTGAGCGTCATTAACCTTTGTGACCACCTCAAATCTTGCTCATTCTTTAAGACTGATTGGGGAAGATGAGAAAGAAACCATCTTTCCAGGAGAGGAGTGAAACACATAAGAACGCCTCTTTTCCTCATTGTACGAGTGTGAAAAGAGTGTAAGATATCCCCAAGCAATGTAGGCACCGAATTGCGTGACATGAAGATTTTGACGGCACTCACATCTATGAGTTGGTCAGGATTGGGAAACAAGACCATCCCATAGATAAGAAGAGCCATAATTTCCTCAAATACTTGCAAGGCTTGGGAATTCCAACAGCTTTGGGCTTTCTCAAACAGAAACTTTGCCAAGAAACCTTTGACACCACTTCTAGTTTCCCAATGAGTTGTGACATCAAATGAGTGAAAGTGCAGGGCTTGAGCAATCTCTTCTGGCTTTGGATCTCTTTCCGTACCATTGAAAGTTAGTTGATTGAGAATAGGAATCCTCAAGAGTTGATAGAATTCTTCCAAAGTGGGCACAAGTTGATAGTCAGGAAATGTAAAACAATGATGCAAAGGATCAAAGAACTGGAATAGCACTTTCATCATATCCTCCTCTGTGTTGGAGGTGACCAAGTTGAGTAGACGACCATGCCTCTCGGTGAATGGAGAGTTCTCAGGGATCCTTGAAGCTAGCTCCTCGATTTGTGGAGGAATTCTTACAAGGTTGATTTGGATAGTTTTCCTGCGAAGTGAATCCATATCCTACAAAAAAAGAACAAAGACGAATTTCAAAAATCCTTGAAATGGTTAGTGAATGCATATGATGTTCATGATGTCCATGATGTTATGTACAAGTATGCATATACAAGTAAAGAAAACAAGTTCTTATTTTAGGCTTGCATGGGGTTTTATAGGTAAGTACCTCTTGAGGTTTAGTTGGCCTAACCTGTCCTAATAATAGTAACCGGGTTCTATGGAGCTCAAAATCACTGAATTGTTTCTTTGGTCATTGTTTCAGCTCAAGCCTCTTTAATGGCGACCGAAATATCCCAAGAAACCAACCCTCAATTAGTGTAGTATCGAGTATCTACCAACTTCAGACAACACCAAAGCCGGTCATCTCACTACATCCTAAAGGCCAAGTTGGTCAAGTAAAGGGTTCTAGAAGTTCGTTAGTGCTTCATGACATCACTCAACAGTCCCATATTCTCTTTGATTAACTCAAAGGCTACCGGTACCCACAAATATGTCACACTAACATAGCTATTGCTTAGACCGTGTCAGTATACCCTGCACAGTTTCCACAACATATTTCTATTTACCTATAATGTTTCCCAAATCCGGGTAGAGGATTCAAACCCAACAAAGAACCATAATGTTAAGTAAACAAGTCAAACAATGTAAGCAAATAAATGTGATCTAGCCCTAAGGTAACCCCACTTTCATATGTCCCCAACAGAGTCACCAGTTCTGTGATATGGTGGGAGAATTGACTTGAGGTTTTGCGTTTGTGTTTGCAAATGTTGCGGTTTAGCAATAGTCGCCACCGACTTTTCTTTTATCCAATAAGGAAAGGTGAAAAAGCACATGAAAGACCTTTCGATATGTTTTCTTGAGTTCGGGGGGTAGATTATGAAAAGGGAAGGTATAAGCACCCTTTTCATCCATGGTTTTCCATGGGCTCTTAGTTACTTGCTAGATCACTTGCTTTTGTTGTTTTAAAATGTGTTTGGTGTGGTTTTGAAAGTATTTTGTAAAAGAGGCCATTCGTTTAGGCAATCTTTGTAATGATTCTCATTCGCAAGAACGTATACAAATATGTTTGTCTTTTTTGAAAATGTTTTCAATGTTTGTAAGTTGTTTGGAAATGTGTGTGTTTATTTTGAAAATAGCAAGGATGGTTGTTTGAAACTTAGAGCAAGTAACTAGAAGCAATCTACCTACTCAAATGTCTTTCTTATGCGTTTTCTATTCCTTTGACATTGTTGTCTTACCATTGATTTGGTAAGCAACCCTATCTTTCGAGGTTAACGGGACAGACGTGGGTCATTGTATAACCATGATTAGCAATGTTGCAAAGTATCTTAGTATTTTCGCGGGACTAAGATCATTTTATAAGGAAACTTTGAGTTAGCGTCATCGAGGGACTATGGTCTTTTGATTTTGTTTGTTTTACCAAGATACTTTGCATGCGTAACATGGCTATTTTTGTATAAGGCAACCAAGTGGAGATACCCTAAGGGTGTTTGTGTGCAAATGTGTTTGGTTGCATGCATGATTTTATCTTGAATTAGGATTTTCTATTTCATTGATTTTATCTTGCCATGCATATCCTAATTGCTAGCATTTACATTTGAAAGCAATAAAAATGCGGAAATGTAAAATCCTACACTATTACAATATTTAGGGGGTGGGGGATACACACTTATGAATGGGGAATCCAGCGAGAAAAATAAATAAAACTGACAAGGGGAAGAAAAAAAGAAAAAAGGAGGGGGTCAGCACGCTGCTGAGAGGAAGTCAGAAGTTCTGACCCTGGCCTGCTGCAGGATATCAACCTGTTAGTTAAAATGTATAGGTCAGAATTTCTGACCATGGTACGCTGCAAAACAGAAACCTATTAGTGTGGAGGTCAAAATTTCTGACCCCAGTGCGCTGCAAAACAGAAAACTGTTAGTGAGGGGGGGGGGGGGGTCAGAATTTCTGACCCTGCTGGGAACACAGTAATTTTCAGAAGTTCTGATATTACTGATAACAAAATAGGCCTCAAAAGTGCTGGCGTCAAAGTCAGAGCTTGGTTTCCCCCTATACTAGTCAGAACATCTGCAATTTGGTTATTTTTCCACAAAATAGAAGACATGCCTAAGGCAGTCTCAGCAAGTGCCATAATGTTCCAGAAGACAGAACCAAAAAGTCACAGGCAAGTTCTGTACTGATTCACTTCCTACTTAAACATGCAGAGGCGTGAAAATCTTAAAACATGTACAACAACAACAACATGATATCTACATTGTGTTTTTTTGAGCATGCAAATCTGATGATGTTTAAGCAGTATGGTGAGAGTCAGTAGGCGCTTACCTTACTGTTGGAAGAAATTCCGTGAACTAGAGTTAATCTTAACTCTGATGGTATTTTGGACAAGTTCTTTGTATGGGTGGATGGAGAGTATATATGTGGCCAGAAACTGTATGGACGTTCTTTGTTCAAGAAACAATTTGGGTACCAATGAAGTTTGGAGGCAGGAGATTCAAAGTTGTGTTTAGGGCTCTTGAAACACTAGGAATTTTGGCAGAGTTTCAAGGTGTTTTCTTGCTAAAATTTTTTGTTTATTTTCTAGCAATTTTTCTAATGTTGGACGCCCTCTTTCAATGGGTAATGGTGCTCTATTTATAGGAAAAGCTTTGTGGGTTTTTTTAAATGTTAAGTGGCGCCAATACCGTACAATAGATGCTGACTTACTCTTGAAGAAAGTTCATGAAAAATTGTGATGATTGACAGCTTTCAGCCTAGGCTGGAATAGTAAGCGAGGATTAAGGAAAAGTGACACCCATAGGCGAAAAGTGGCGCATAGATCCATGCCTAAATCTGCACGAGGGTGTTACTATGCCACATGTGGAGAGACCCTTTGGACAAATGCTCAAAAGTAGTTGTGAGCATTAATGAGCATTAAATGGTGATGAGATTGGTCAAGACTAAGAAATCTTGTAATGTGAGATTTGCATCATTACTTAAATCTGAGCCAGCAGTTCCTACTTCAGCATACAACGCACTCAAATTCTGATCTTAGTATCCTGCTGTGTCAGCAAATTCTGAGGGTTCTCCAGACTTTCTAGCATGTTCTTTGGATTTGCTTCTGAAAATTATGGACTTAGAGATTCTGCTTCAGTGTAACACCCAATCTTCTGACCCCCTTACCTTCTGATTCCAGCATGTTCTGAAGGGGTTTTCAGGCTTCGTTGCTTTCTTTGCATTCCTCTAGCAAACTCTGACTGAACTTGCGTAACTACTGAAAAAGCCATGTTCTGATTGAAGATTACGTGCTGAACCATGTTTACAACTTCTAACTGAGTTGGCGTAGCTGCTGAAGATCCACATTCTGACTAAATGTTATGTGCTAAGCCAAGTTTGCAACTTCTGACCGCTTCTGCCTGGAGGTTGGTTCAGAAGTTCTGAAGTGTCATTTTTTTCTAAGTATTTAGAATTTAACTTTTCCAAGGTAAAATTTGACTTTTGAGCTTGCAAATGACCACTTTGCCCTTGTAAATGGCTTTCTTGGAAAGAAATGATAATTTAAGGCTTGGATTTGTTTAATAGAGAACTTTGAGAATCCAGGATGATTTCCTGAAGAATGAGAGGGAAAATTTTGGGGTACAACAGAGATCATGAGAAGAAAACCCGTGTAAGATTGCTTCATCTGGTCATGTAGATAGTTTTCCTGTCTGGTTTTAGGTGTTAATCTACAAATTAGTTGTTCACAGATAGTTGTTCTGTCTGGTTTCCGGTATTAATCCGGAACTTGAAAATTGTCGGTCGTTGAGATAGTTATCCTGGCTGGTTTCAGGTATTAATCTCGGACCTTAGAAAGAAATATAGTTTTCTTGGCTTGTTATAGGTATTAATCTTCAATCTCCTCATGTAGATAGTTTTCCTAGCTTGTTACAGGTATTAATCTATAATCAGTCGTCCACAAATAGTTTTCCCGGCTTGTTACAGGTATTAATCTGGAACTTGTTTTTGTCGGCCGTTGAGATAGTTGTCCTGGCTGGTTACAGGTATTAATCTCTGACCTTAGAGAGAAAGATAGTTTTCATGGCTTGTTACAGGTATTAATCTTCAACCTCCTCATGTATATAGTTTTCCTGGCTTGTTACAGGTATTAATCTACAACCAGTCGTCCACAGATAGTTTTCCTATCTTGTTTCAGGTATTAATCTGGAACTGTTGGTCACATAGATAATTTCCCCGTCTGGTTTCATGCATTAATCCGTGGCCTGCTGTAGTTTGTTAGTAAAACCGTCTCGCTTTAGGAGTTCATACCACTTGATTGTGTAGATGGTTTCCCTGCCTAGTTTCGGGCATTAATCTTTGACCTGCTGTATAAGTTGATGGTATTTATCTGTCGACTAATTTAACCTAAAAAGGTAAAATCAGTTTCATGCGATAAGATGATGTATGAATTGCATGATGCTCTTAAAATAAATGAGATTGTGATATATGCATTTGTGCTGCATATGCTATGATGTTTGTAAAATGATGCATGAGTGCAATGTATGAACGTGTCGATTGTTCTATTGTAGTATTGTTGAACTAGGGAAAATGAATCCCTGATTTTTGTTGGCGATGAAGAATGTATGTCTTGAGATTTCTTTGAAGTAGACATGCTGGGAGATGAACTTCCGTTGTTAGAGAAATAAAACTCAGTTGGGGAAGGGAAACTCCGTGCACTGTCCGGGGATTTTGTTGGAATCCTGCTGAGAAATCATGAGAAGCTTGGCGACTTCACTGGGGAATCTTTTGATGTCTGAACAGTAGTTGGAGATTCTCGCTCCACCGGGGATATGAGGACTCCTGACACCATTAGGCGTTCTGCTGAGAATATGACAGTGACCTTGTAGTAGGATGTCCTTGCCTTTGTACATGCTGGAGAAGGTATCTGCAAGGATTTTGTGGATGGACCTTAGATATTGTCCCATTTCTTAAAGCCATTAATAACTGTCTTTTTGTTTATGCGTATATTTGTAAACGGTAATTACATTTAAATGCATATTTTAAAAATAATCACTGGACGTTTTGAAAACAAAACAGAAAAATAAAAATAGAAGTTTTGCACTTTCAAAGAGGTAGCTTTATGTTAATTTGAATAAGCATTTTTGTACAAAGAAACATACATCCTAGTAAGAAAATTCCGTCGCAAAAACTGAAAACTATACAAAGAAAAACATCTATGTGCAATAATCCCATTGGGTTCCCATTCTGCTATTGTCTTTATGTCTTTGAGTGTCTCATCTCTTTCGCTGCTTGTCCAAAGCTGATTGGATTGATTAGTACCGCTTGAGCTTGATAGTTGATACTGAAGATTGGCTGTAAGGTGATCCAACGAGACATAGTTATATGCTTTGAATCCCTAACTTTTGCCTGGACCGCCCTTTCGGGTTTTCAGTCCACCGGGATACCCTTTTTTGCCCAAGCTGCCTTTTCAGGTGTTCGACTTTCCGGGTGTACAATTTTTTTTATGTATATCCCTAATTTTTCCCAAACCCTTTTGGTTCTCCAGGATGCCCTTATTTTTGCCTAGGTCAGTCAACCTAGCGGGTCTTTGTTCATGTGTAGTGTCTTTTAACTATGTCTGTATTTACAGGGTGCGGAAGGTCGTTACCATCCATAGTGGTTAAGATCATGCCTCCGCCAAAAAATATGTTCTTGATCACAAATGGCCCTTCGTATATGGGAGTCTATTTTCCCCTGGGATCACTTTGTGGCAGTATGGTGTGCTTGATTACTAGATCACCGACCTGCTATACTTGACGTCTGATCTTCTTGTTAAAAGCTTTGATCATACGCTTTTGGTACATCTGACCATGGCAGACAGCCACGAGCCTCTTCTCATCAATCAGGTTTAACTGGTCAAGTCGAGTCTGAACCCATTCATCTTTGCTCAACCCTGCACCCTTCATGATTCTCAAGGAAGGGATATGGACTTCTATGGGCAGGACAACTTCCATACCGTATACCAAAGAGAAAGGAGTTGTGCCTGTTGATGTGCGCATTGTGGTGCGGTAACCATGAAGAGAAAATGGTAACATCTCGTGCCAGTCTTTATATGTCACTGTCATCTTTTGTATGATTTTCTTGATGTTTTTATTAGCAACTTCTACAATGCAATTCATCTTCGGTCGGTAGGGAGAAGAGTTATGATGCTGGATCTTGAATTTCATGCAAAGCTCGGTGATCATTGTATTATTGATATTGGTACCATTATCTGTAATGATTCTTTCTGGAATACCATACTGTAATACGGTGGGAGAACTGACTTGGGTGTTTTGCGTTTGATTGCAATTGTTGCGGATAGCAAGAGTCGCCACCAAATTTTCTTTTATCCAATAAGGAAAGGTTGAAAAGAACAGTAAAGACCTTTCGAGATATTTTCTTGAGTTCGGGGGGTAGGTTATGAAAAGGGAAGGTATTAGCACCTTTTTCATCCGTATTTATCTACGGGCTCTTAGTTGCTTGCTAGATCACTTGCTTTTGTTTGAAAATGTGTTTGTGGTATGGGTTTTGAAAGTATTTTGAAAAGGGATGTCTTTGTAATGTTTCTCATCTTTATAAGAACGTGTACACAGTGTTTTGTCTTTTGAAAAATGTTTCAAAGTGAAATAGTGGGTGTATAAAATGTTTTTGTTGTGAGCAAGCGAGCAACTAGGAGTATCCTACCTACTCAAAAGGTTTTAAACGTTCTTTTCCTTCTCCTTTAGATGTTGCTATCTTACCATTGATTTGGTAACAAGCCCCATCATTGGATGTGAAGGGACGGGCATGAGACGTTTGTATAGTCATAGAAGACAACCTATGGGACGTTTTAGCAATGTTGTTTAGAGACTAGATCGTTTACCGAAGGCAACATTAAGGGTCATCAAGGGACTACGATCTTTTATCGAGGATCTTTGCTAAAACACCTATGTTCGAGGGACATGACTATTTTTCCGAGGAAACAAGTGAGATTACCCTAAAGGGTGCATGTGTGAATGGTGTGTTTGATTTGCATGCCTTTTGTCTTTGATTTTTGGGTTGTATACTTGTTAGTTTTATCTTGCCATACATGCCCTATTTACTAGCAAGCATACAAAAGTAATAAAATTCAGAAAGATAAAATCCTACACTATTACAACCATATTGAATTGCATAAAAATATAAAGGAAAAAATAAGATAAAAGCAAGAAAAATGAAGGTATTTTGATTGAGGCAGAAAACTCTTCAATTCTGCACTTTCTGGCTTCATTCGATTGAGGGCTGGCACCAGTGTAGGCGTGTCTTTCGATTGGGGCCTGGAGGCCAGCATGTTATCCCTTTCTATTGGGCCTGGAACCAGTGCAAGATGTGATCTGCCTTTCTGCCTCCTTCGAATAGGGGATGAAAGCAGTGAGGGACTAGCTTTTGAATGGGCCTGTAGGTCAGTGTGTTCAAAGCAATTGTATGTGTGATGGACATGTCTGTGTCGAAGCATGTGTGTGCATCGAAGCAGGTGTATTGAAGCATGTATGCAACAAATAGGTGTGTGTGTCGAAGCACGCATTCTTTTCCTTTTTGTTTGAGCCTGTCGAAGCCTTAAGGCTTTGTATCGAAGTATGCATATTTTTTACTCCAACATTTTTTAGGGTCTGTACAGATTAGTTCTTAAAGGAAAACACAAAAGATTAACATCGAAGGCCATGATTATTACATGTTGGTCTCGAAGATGAATCAATAAAAATGTTTGAAGTGAAAGAGTTAAAGTCAGCAAGACTTACCTCAAAGCTGGTGTGGAGGTTTTTGAACTTGAACTGCTGCCTGGATGATTCTGGAGTTCGAAGAGTTGTCATAGGGGGTTTTCTTTTGGTTTGAAGAGTTGTCACAAAAGGTTTTCCTTGAGTTTGAACAAAATTCTAGGTGTGGGGTGTTCTGGATAGTTGATTTATGAGAGTTGTAAAGATGAGATAATGGATTTTGATTTTGTGTTTGTAGGTGAAAGTAGAGTCGATTTTTGAGTGAGAAAAAATTACAAAGGTTTCTGTTTTGTTACCCAGCTTTCTTTTCTCTCCTCTTAGCATCTCCAGCCCCCTTTGATGTTGTGAAGAATAGTTTATTTATAGAGGAGCTTTGCTATGGTTTTAGGGGGAAAACAAATAACATTTGAACTGTTTAGGTATATTGTCCCCTTGTTTTCTTCGATGCAGCTCTTATGTACCCTTTTTTGTGCAAGCATGGGACTGACATATTGCAGGCTTGGACTGAGTCAGCAACAATTTTGGAGTGTTATGGCAGCTTGGTGCAGGACTGTTGCATAGCAGTACACCAGACTGCTTGAAACATGTTTTTTGGGCTTGTCAACTTGCTTTGATCGAAGAGTGGAAAAACAAGTCTCAATAAGCATGGTCTGGAGAGTGAGATTCAAAGGATTGGAGCAAGTGTTTTGTATGGGTTTGAATAGTTTTGAACTTCTACCGAAGGGTTTAGCTTATGGATCGAAGCAAGCTGCTCGAAGGAAGCACAATGCCTCAGTTGAAACTTGGATCGAAGGAAGGCTATTGCCCAATCGAAGCTTGCTAGATCGAAGCAAGCTTTCTCTTCTTTGATTTGTCGAAAGGCACATTAACATCTTCAATTTTTTTCCATTTTTCTTCTCCTTCGACCAGTCGAAGTAACACTTTGCCATCTTCAAAAAATTTCATTTCCTTTATTTCTTTAAACATGTTTTTGTAATCACACATGCGAGAGAAATCTTGATAAAATGAGAGGGAAAATTTTGGGGTACAACAACTGCCCCTGTTCAATCTTCTTAAACCAGAAGAGTTATATTGCCGAATCTTCCATTCGTGACTTGAAGGTGGAAGATGATAGAGAGTTATCGGAGATGGGCTTATAGATGCAATCCAAAGGTGATTGTTGACAGAAATTAGAATAAGTCTAATCTTGACTTCAACTGGAAAAGAATCAGAATAAATCTTGGAACGATTTATCTGAACCAAAGAAAATGCCTACAGGAAAGAATCAGGATAGACCATTGAGAGATTCAAACTGAACCAGTAGAGGTCTTGAATTTTCTTTAATTGGAAAGAATCAGAATAAATCTTGGAGCGATTTATATGAACCAGAGAAAATGTCTACGGGAAAGAATTAGGACAAACAATTGAGAGATTTAAACTTAACCAGTAGAGGTCTTGAATTTTCTTTAACTAGAAAGAATCATAATGAATCTTGGAGCGATTTATCTAAACCAGAGAAAATGTCTACGGGAAAGAATCAAGATAAACCATTGAGAGATTTAATCTGAACCAGTAGGGGTCTTGAAAGAATCAAAATAAATCTTGGGGCGATTTATATGAACCAGAGAAAATGTCTACCAGAAAGAATAAGGATAAACCGTTGAGAGATTTAAACTGAACCAGCAGAGGTCTGGAAAGAATCAGAACAAATCTTGGGGCAATTTATCTGAACTAGAGAAAATGTCTACCAGAAAGAATCAGGATAAATCATTGAGAGATTTAAACTGAACCAACAGAGGTCTGGAAAGAATCAGAATAAATCTTGGGGCGATTTATCTGAACCAGAGAAAATGTCTACGGGAAAGAATCAGGATAAACCGTTAAGAGATTTAAACAGAACCAACAGAGGGCTAGAAAGAATCAGAATAAATCTTAGGGAAATTTATCTGAACTAGAGAAAATGTCTACCGGAAAGAATCAGGATAAACCGCTGAGAGATTTAAACTGAACCAGCAGAGGTCTGGAAAGAATCAAAACAAATCTTGGGGAGATTTATCTGAACCAGAGAAAATCTCTACCATAAAGAATCAGGATAAACCATTGAGAGATTTAAACTGAACCAACAAAGGTCTGGAAATAATCAGAATAAATCTTAGGGCGATTTATCTGAACCAGAGAAAATGTCTATGGGAAAGAATTAGGATAAATTGTTGAGAGATTTAAACTGAACCAGCAGAGGTCTTGAAAGAATCAATATAAATCTTGGGGCGATTTATCTGAACCAGAGAAAATGTCTTCTAGAAAGAACCAAGATAAACCGCTGAGAGATTTAAACTAAACCAGCAAAGGTCTGGAAAGAATCAGAACAAATCTTGGGGAGATTTATCTGAACCAGAGAAAATTTCTACCAGAAAGAATTAGGATAAACCATTGAGAGATTTAAACTGAACCAGCAGAGGTTTGGAAAGAATCGGAATAAATCTTGGGGTGATTTTTCTGAACCAGAGAAAATGTCTACGGGAAAGAATCAGGATAAACCATTGAGAAATTTAAACTGAACCAGCAGAGGTCTGGAAAGAATCAGAATAAATCATGGAGCGATTTATCTGAACCAGAGAAAATGTCTAACAGAAAGAATCAGGATAAACCGTTGAGAGATTTAAACTGAACCAGCAGATCTCTGAAAAGAATTAGAACAAATCTTGGGGAGATTTATCTGAACCAGAGAAAATGTCTACCAGAAAGAATCAAAATAAAACATTGAGAGATTTAAACTGAACCAGCAGAGGTCTGGAAAGAATCAGAATAAATCTTGGGGTGATTTATCTGAACCAAAGAAAATGACTACGGGAAAGAATCAGGATAAACCGTTGAGAGATTTAAACTGAACCAGGAGAGGTCTGGAAAGAATCAGTATAAATCTTGGGGCGATTTATCTAAAACAGAGAAAATGTCTACCGGAAAGAATCAGGATAAACCGTTGAGAGATTTAAACTGAACCAGTAGGGGTCTTGAATATTCTTTAACTGGAAAGAATAAGAATAAATCTTGGAGCGATTCATCTGAACTAGAGAAAGCGTCTATTGGAAAGGATCAGGATAAACCATTGAGAGATTTAAACTGAACTAGTAGAGGTCTGAAGGGTGTATTCATCATGTAGATAGTCACCCCGTCCTGTTTCGAGAGTTGATCTAAAATTGATTTGTTCACAGATTGTTGTCTTGTTTTTGTTGAAAATTTGTTGATGATAATTTTTCTATTGATTGATCTTTCCTGAAAAGGTAAAGAGTTAGTTGTATGCAATGTCATGATGTATGAAATGCATGGCGTAAAGAAGTTCTCAAAATAAATGAGATTATGCCGTATGCATTTGTGCTGTATGCGCTTATCATGTATGTAGTATGATGCATGAAAGGTTGTTGGAATGTAATTTTATCTTTGGAAAATAAATCCTTGACAAAAGCTGGGGAGCTCTGGGAAGCTGAATCCCGGACGACCGTTGGGGATGAAGAGTATGCACACCTTTCCATACCTGTCTTAGAATGTTTCTGCTGGGGAATCCTGTTTTTGTTGTTTGAGGAGAAAACTCTGTGGAGAGTGTTGATTCCTGCTTGGGGAAAAGAGTTCAGGAGTTTTAGTTGTCCGCTCTACTGGGGAGCTATCTCTTGATGGAAGAGAAAGGGAGTTAACAACTTGTTGGGGACAAAGAAATTAACTGTTATCTGGTTGTGTCCTAGGTTTTACAGCAACTCATTAGGGGTTGTAGTGCTGTCTATTGGGGAAGAGGAGTTGTGGTCCCTTGATTTGTGCTAGTCTGGGAGGAAAATTCAAACTGGGGAATCTTGCCGTTTGTTGGGGAAATAAACCATGTTGCCAATCAGCTGGAGAGGTGTTTTCTTTTGGCAGAATTCCTCGAGGATTCCTCTTGAGACCAACTCAGTTGGGAAGAAGGTTTTTTAGATATTGAAACTCTGTCTGGGAGTTGTTTGGATCCAACTTTGTGGGGACTTGACCGGGGGTCATCCTATGAAAAGGACTTTCTGGGAAACTTATCACTGCCCCTAGTAGCAAGTGTTTATAGTATTTCCAGGAAATGTTTGCTTGACTGCACATAACTCTGCTGGAATTCACGTTCAATGCCCCAAGTGATTCAAATACAGACCTGCCCCTGGTTATTCAGCACCTCTCGAGAGATTTCTTGGAATCTTTACTTGACTACCCCAGACGAGTTGGACAGTGACATGTCACGCCCCCTTGTTTACATGAGTTCTGTCATTGGAAGTGTCATCCTGTTTGAAGTGATTTTGTTCACTGAGAGAGCTTTTGTTTGCTGGATATTCATCATGTGATTTTCTCTATTGTCAAATAGTTAGCCATATGCAAACAATGATATTCAAATAATGCAAAGTTTATGCTTGTGTTAAAGTTTTGAAAATGCGTTTTAGCAAATAAAAGAATTATTGTAAGAAAATTCATCTCAGGGTTTGGAGTAAAGCCTTATAGGAGTCAGGATACCTTTTGTAACAATATGCTTTCGAACTAAACCATGCTTCAATTAGTACTTTGAAGGGTTGTAACGTGGCTTGGTTCACGGTTTAAGAAACAAAGGATAAGAAGTCATTAATAGTCCTTGATAGTCTGTTCTAGAGCCATCTCTACTGAAATAAACAGTAAGAAGACGAGAGACCTGTGTGGGAAAATCCTGTCATGATATGATGCATGTTATGTGGATTCAATGTTTTCAAGGATCTCGCGGGGTAAACACAAGAAGATGTTTAGAAGTTGAACTTTGATGACAACTTTGGTTAAAGAACTTCGTAACATTGGATGTCTTTCCACGAGAATTAAGCTCACCATGTCAAGTGGGTCATAGCCCTTGACTCAAGTTACCGTACTTTGGTCTTTGACAGTGTTTGATTAGAGAATGAATACTTTTTCCCCTTGATAGGCGTCTGGTTCAACATGACCCTGCATCATAGGCCCTTGAGATCCTTGAAATGGTTATTGAAAATTCCATGGTATGATGTTATATACAAGTATGCAAAGTAAGCAAGTTGTTATGTACAAATAATCATATTTACACAAAGCAGACAAGTCCTTAGGTTTAGGCTTGCATGGAGTTTGTAGGTAAGTACCCTCTTGAAGTTTAGTTGGCTTAACCTTACATTGTAATAGTAACCGGGTTCTATGGGATCTCAATATCAATGATCTTTCTTCATCGGGCATTGTTTCAGCGTAAGCCTCTTTAATGGCAACCGAAATATCCCGAAAGTCTGATCTCAATGAGCGTAGTATCGAGTATCAACTAACTTCAGACTGCACCAAAGCCGGCTACCTCACTACTTCCTAATTGCCAAGTTGGTCAAATAAGGTTCTAAAGTCAGTTAGTGCTTCATGACACCACATAACGGTCCCATATTCTCCTTGACTACTCAAGGGCTACCGGTACCAACAAATGTGTCACACTAACGTAGCTATTGCTTAGACCATGTCGGTATACCCCGCACAGTTTCTACAACTTATTGCTACTTACCTAAAAAGGTGTCTCAGATCCGGGTAGAGGATCAAAACAAGCCCAAACGAGGAACTATAATGTAAAGAAAGCAAGTCAAACAATTAAAGCAAGTAAAGGAGATCTAACCCTAATGTAACCCCACTTTAAGTAATATCCCCAGCAGAGTCGTCAGTTCTGTAATACGGTGGGAGAACTGACTTGGATGTTTTTGCATTTGATCGCAATTGTTGGGGATAGCAAGAGTCACCACTGAATTTTTTTATCCAATAAGGAAAGGTTGAAAAGAAAAGGAAAGACCTTTCGAGATATTTTCTTGAGTTCGGGGGTAGGTTATGAAAAAGGAAGGTATTAGCACCCTTTTCATCCGTAATTATCTACAAGCTCTTAGTTGCTTGCTAGATCACTTGCTTTTGTTTGAAAATGTGTTTGCGGTATGGTTTTGAAAGTATTTTGAAAATGAATGTATTTGTAATGGTTCTCGTCTTTATAAGAACGCGTACAAAGTGTTTTGTCTTTTGAAAAATATTTCAAATTGAAATAGTGGGTGTATAAAATATTAATGTTGTGAGCAAGCGAGTAACTAGGAGTATCCTACGTACTCAAAAGGTCTTAAACGTTCTTTTCCTTCTTCTTTAGATGTTGATATCTTACCATTGATTTGGTAAGAAGCCCCATCATTGGATGTGAAGGGAAGGGCGTGAGATGTTTGTATAGTCATAGAAGGTAACATATGGGATGTTTTAGCAATGTCGTTTAGGGACTAGATCGTTTATCGAAGGCAACATTAAGGGTCATCGAGGGACTAGGATCTTTTATCGAGTTTCTTTGCTAAAACGACCATGTTCGAGGGATATGACTATTTTTCCGAGGCAACAAGTGAGATTACCCTAAGGGTGCATGTGTGTGTAGCGGTAGAAATGTTTAAGACTAAGCCATTGGATTGACTAGACTTTGTACAAACCAAAATAAAAATCACCACCACGCTTTATTGTTTCCAAAGGAATGGGAAAAGAGCGAATAACCCAAAAAGAAGGGGAAAGATTCAAGGTAAGGGGGTTGGTTATGAAAGAGGAAGGTATTAGCACCCTAAATATCTACGGTACTCCACATGAACCTCTTTGTAAAATATGTATATTTTGGATATAAAAAATGTTGTATAAAAATGGATGGTAGAGGTGAGAAAATAAATATATTTATTTTATAATTTTTGCACCCGCCGCGGTTGCGAACCTTTAGTGCCTACGTACCACCTTTTCGTGTAATAGGGGATCAGGGTACACATAGTTCCTATTTTAAAAATTTTAAAACCCAAATATGTTGGTTATTTTTATAAGATAAAACATCATCGTCATTGTCCGTGTGGAAAACATACCTACTACCCACAATCATGAGAAAGGAGAATTTTCATCATCTCAAAGTGGAGGATATGACTTGGATTTTAAAATCAACAATGCCTCACTCAACACCCAAGTGGAAAATATCTCTCTTCACTCTATATTGTAGAAGTATAGTTGTTTGCATCACTACAAGGATTTGACAAGAGTTCAACCTTTTGAGAAAAGTTTAAAGATAAAAAGCCAAAGTGGCAAAATGGTTTGAAATGAGTTTTGATTGACTTTTAGTCTTCTCACAAAAAATGTCAAAGTATTATTAAGTTTATTGAAGTTTATTTATGAAAATGTTTGAAAATGCATGTACCTAAGTCCAAGTTTATTATGAAAGTGGTTCAAGTTTAAAACAAGAAGAGTTTTCAAAGGGAGGGAGATGATTTTTGAAATTAAAGAAGATGGGAGGAGAAGAAGAGGCTATCCTAAAGCATAAGGTAAAAGCTAGGGATAAGAACCATCTAACCAACAAGAAGCCAAAACTTGACATTATGAGTCAATATAGAATTCCCATTCCTTGGATTGAAACCAATCAAGCAAAAAATACTAGACCTCTTTAGAGAACCACACTTCAAGTGTATTAAGTCTTCACAAAAAATTGGGCAGAGTAACGGCTGTATACGGGTGAATTCCAGATTTCAAACAAAGAGTGTAATCATAATAACATGCACACAAACAACAAAACAACCTAATGTCTTGAGGTAAACCTCAAGAGCTCCAGACAAAATAATCAGATAAGATCACAAGGTCTCCAAGATAGGCCAAGGTTTCTAATCCTAAGTCCAAGAAAAAAGTCCCATGCTCCATGATGCCAAGGATTGTAACCAAATAGTCCAAGTACCATTAAAGATTTCTTAGGGTTTATGTTGATTATTAAGTATCTTAAAAAGGAAAAGAAAAGCTCAAGTGAGCAAAAATAAAAAAAATGACAAGAAAGTAAATGCTCAAATGAGCAAAGATGAAAATGGCATGAAATGTAAATGCTAAAAGTAAATGGTACATAAAGCATAAAAAAGAAATAAAGCATAAAGTAAAACAAGTAAATAATTAGTGGTTAGTTGGATGACCATCTTGAAGCTTGCATTTGGAACTCATTAGAGGATTGGTAGAACCAAAGCCTCCACACAACAAGTTGCATTTGCTTTTTGTCAAGTATATAATCCATTTGGAATTCTCACAAGTGCCATTTAATGATCAACGATGTTTAAGTGATCCGCGTTGACCAAAGGTGTTGTAAATCCATTAGAGGATTGATAGAACCAAAGCCTCCACACAATGAATCTCAAGGTTATTGGATCAAAGAGATTAAATTAACATACTTGGGCTTGCAAATATAAGTTTGGGCCACGAATGATCATTTATTCGAACCGGGACAAAATTTAGCGATATGTTAAGTAATCGTAAGTGGACTTATATAGAAGTCACACTTATTTTGAGGCCGACCAATAGTAATCTATGCACCATTTGTTCTGAGACATGATATAGAGATCATGCTCCAACAACATTTAGTGCAATAAGAAGGGGATGGGATGAAGAGGGATGAGAGAGAATATACAAACCACTTTTGAATTAAATTTAATCAAACTATTATTAAAATCATTCATCCATTTTTATGGAGTTAAACTCAACACCATTGATCCAATGATGTTAATAAAGTTCATGATCCAAAATTTAACCCAAGATCAGCCAGAAAATAGTCACAAAATAATATTACATTTTAATATATACAAAACGGTTTAAAAATAATGTTTTAAAAATATAAAATAAAGAGAAAAATATTAACTATGTTAAAATTAATCAAGAAATAAAAAGTAAGACCATAGAAAAAGGCTCAAATAATTTTACAAGTTTTTTGGTAATTTTTTAAAGTCAGAAAGTATTTCTAAAATTAAAATAAATGGGTAAAATAAACCAAAAATGAAAAAAATAGTAAAGTCAGAAACAAAAATAAATTAAGGTCACCAATATTTGTCACAATATCATTGGATCACTCCATAATTTTTTTAGAATTTAAAAATGCATAAAAATATTTTTAAACATTTAAAACAATTCAAATAAAGTGTAAATTTATAAAAAATACCAAAAAACAAAATTAAATTGTGAAAAAATAAAAATCAGAAAGAGAATAATCAAAATATTTTTTCACAATTGTTTCAGATTTTTTAGACTAAAAATGAATTTTCTATGGTTTTTTGAAATTTAAAACAATTAAAATATAAAAATCAGAAAAGAAAATAAAAGTAAAAATATGTGGACCATTGGATGAGAGTCAAAACGCGTTAGTAATCAAATTCAAGGGATCTGGCGCGCTGTGCATATCATGGTCATTAGTGAATAAAGCATATAATCATTAATTAAATCAGATTTTCAAAAAAACAGATGGCGCACCTTCATTGGTTGGAAGGTGAGACATTGGTCATCTTCAACCTCCAGCCAACATGAATTGCATGTCTCTTAAACTGTAAAATCAGAAGCTCAGACCTATGCCATTCGCTTCGTCTCTTCAAGACGAAGACAACCACACCCTCGCGCCAAATTTATATAAACTGTAGCTCAAGCAATTTGGAAGGAAAGTTTTGAAAAGGGATTTGACATTTCATGATCAAAACGTGTTTCCAGTAAAAGGTAAGTGTTGCAACTAGAACCGGGGCAATGAGAGCAACACAATAATATCAGAGTTTTGAATAATTGATGAAGGAATCTACCTATTGAAGTTGAGTTGCAGAGCTCTGAAACTGGACATCTATGGAGCAATATAGGGCACGATTCTTGAATGTAATTATGTGGTTAGCTTCAGGGAAGATCAAGGAAGGTGAATTGATGGAAAAATTGGATTGAAAAAGGCTTGAGAATGGATTATAAAGTTACTGAATTCTGAGTTGTGGAACAAGTTTGGCAGGGTGATTCTGGTTATCCAAGCTTGAGAAAATGAATGGGGAATGACCCTCTATTTATAGGGAATCAAATGGAATGTTCAAGCGTGTGAAATGATGAAGTTTGGAGGGAAATCGTGTGAAGTTGCAAACAAGAAAAGTGTGACTTCAAACTTAATCAAAACTCATCCAAAACGCGTGTTTTGTTGTGCTAATCCATTCTGGAAGTTCACTAAACATGTTTAGAGGCAAAAAGGCGTGGAAAACTTGTGATTAGAAGCCAAAACAAAGATTTCAAAATCTGACTTGTGAGGAAACTTCAGTTCTAAGTTACTAATTTCAAAATCATGGCATTCTCAGCTCAAGGGGTCTTAGGGCATGATTCTTGATTCTTTAGAAAGATGAGGTTAGAAGCTTTGCAATGGAAAAAGAATGGAATCAAATGGATGCTTGAGCTGAAAGTTGTGTTGAGTCAAAGTTGGAGAAAAAGAGTTGACTTTCCATACTTAGAAATATTTCAAGTTCTTCTTCAAAAATGACCTATAATGTCTTGCATCGAAACATAGCCTTCCATTTGGAATTTGCTGTTAACCAAAAAAGATGGCATGAAGTAGATCTCTTGAATGACATTTTGAAACTTGAACCATTAAAAATCTCCAAAAATTGAGAGAGTTATGAATGTTGAAGTTGGCAAAAAATCATGAAACGACCTATAATATTTTGTATCCTTAAGGAAACTTCCATCCATTTTCTCACTTTTCACATAAAAGAAGGCATAAATCTCACATCTTCAAGATCATTATGGAAAAAGAATGGACTCAAGGTGATAAAAATTGACCAAGTTATGATCATTTGAAGTCACACATAGAAAATTGGGGATTCATCTGGAGGACTTGTAATCTTTCTTCCTCATTAAGTCTCTTCCTCATGACAACTCCTTGAAACTTTTGAAGTGATTTGTTAATAACACTTTTAAGAGAATGATGTCTTTGGAATCACTCAAAAATACCAAAAGATGAGCAATATATATTCCTTTGAAGTTAAAAACCCCAACTCCTTAGATCAAGAGAATGCTTTGAGGAACTTTGACAATTTTGAACAAACTTCTTGTACCAACACAAATGATTTGTGAGTAGAATTTGTTGAGGATAATAACTCATAGCCACCAAAACCACTTCCATTTCTTGAAAATTGAGGGAAATATGCTCTTGTGACCAATAGGAACAAGGCCTTGTCCAAACATGACAACTTCTTCAATCAACCCCTTGTACTTTTGAGTCAAATTTGATAACCTTGAAATGTGATGAACCAAAACAACCTTGCCATGCCAACCCTTCCAAAACAATCCAATGGCGAGGTTTGAACTTCTCAAGCTTTATTGACTAGGGCATGGAAATAAACTCATGAACCCATGGGGTAACTTGTTAAATCCCATTGCCTTTACCTACATGGATAACAAGCAAGACAAACCCAAATTGAATTTTATTTAGTTAAAAGAAGAAATCAAGACAAAAATAATATTCATGATCACAAAAGAACATAAGTAAAGGTGCTTCATGATTCCTCAAAAGGGCAAAGCTAAATATAGGGAGGGGAACCAAGAATCCTAGTTTGATCTTGTTGTGAATGAATCAACATGGAATGATGAAGGGATATTAGGGAAAAAATTGGGGTACAACAGTGTGAATGGTGTGTTTGATTTGCATGCCTTTTGTCTTTGATTTTTGGGTTGTCTACTTATTGGTTTTATCTTACCATACATGCCCTATTTACTAGCAAGCATACAAAATTAATAAAATGCAGAAAGATAAAATCCTACACTACTACAACCATATTGAATTGCATGAAATATAAAGGCAAAAATAAGATAAAAGCAAGAAAAATGAAGGTATTTCGATTGAGGCATAAAACCCTTTGATTCTGAACTTTCTGGCTTCCTTAGATTGGGGGCTGGCACTAGTGTAGGCGTGTCTTTTGATTGGGGCCTAGAGGCCAACATGTTATCCCTTTCGACTAGGCCTGGAATCAGTGAAAGATGTGATTTGCCTTTCTACCTCCTTCGAATAGGGGTTGAAAGCAGTGAGGGATTGGCTTTCGACTGGGCCTGCAGGTTAGTATGTTCGAAGCAACTATGTGTGTGATGAACATGTCTGTGTCGAAGCATATGTGTGCATCGAAGCATTTGTATCGAAGCATGTATGCAACGAACAAGTGTGTGTCGAAGCACACATTCTTTTCCTTTTTGTTTGATCCTGTCGAAGCCTTAAGGCTTTGTATCGAAGTATGCATATTTTTTACTCCAACATTTTTTAGGGTCTGTGCAGATTAGTTCTTAAAGGAAAATACAAAAGATTAACATCGAAGGACATGATTATTACATGCTGGTCTCGAAGATGAACCAATAAAAATGTTTGAAATGAAAGAGTTAAAGTCAGCAAGACTTACCTCAAAGCTGGTGTGGAGTTTTTCGAACTTGAACTGCTGCCTAGACGGTTCTGGAATTTGAAGAGTTGTCACAGGGGGTTTGCTTTTGGTTCGAAGAGTTATCACAGAAGGTTGTCCTTGAGTTTGAACAAAATTCTATGTGTGGGGTGTTCTGGATAGTTGATTTATGAGAGTTGGAAAGATGAGATAATATATTTTGATTTTGTGTTTATAGGTGAAATTAGGGTTGATTTTTGAGTGAGCAAAAATTACAAAGGTTTTTGTTTTGTTTCCTAGATCTCTTTTCTCTCCTCTCAGCGTCTCTATCCCCCTTTGATGTTGTGAAGAATAATTTATTTATAGAGGAGCTTTGCTGTGATTTTGGGGGAAAAAACAAATAACATTTGAACTGTTTGGGTATACTTTCCCCTTGTTTTCTTCGATGCAGCTCTTATGTACCCTTTTTTGTGCAAGTATGGGACTGGCATGGTGCAGGCTTGGACTGAGTCAACAACAGTTTTGGAGTGTTGTGGCAACTTGGTGCAGGACTGTTGCATAGCAGTACATTAGACTATTTGAAACATGTTTTTGGGGATAGTGAACTTGCTTTGATCGAAGAGTGGAAAAACAAGTCTCAATAAGCATGGTCTGGAGAGTGAGATTCGAAGGATTAGAGCAAGTGTTTTATATGGGTTTGAACAGTTTTGAACTTCTGTCGAAGGGTTTAGCTTATAGATCGAAGCAAGCTGCTCTAAGGAAGCATATTGCCTCAGTAGAAACTTGGATTGAAGGAAGGCTATTTCTCAATCGAAGCTTGCTAGATCGAAGCAAGCTTTCTCTTCTTCGATTTGTCGAAAGGCACATTAACATCTTCAATTTTTTCCATTTTTCATTTCCTTCGACCAGTCGAAGTAACACTTTGCCATCTTCAAAAAATTTCATTTCCTTTATTTCTTTAAACATGTTTTTGTAATCACACATGCGAGAGAAATCTTGAGAAAATGAGAGGGAAAATTTTGGGGTATAACAGCTGCCCCTGTTCAATCTTCTTAAACCTGAAGAGTTAGATTGGAAAATCTGCCATTCGTGACTTGAAGGTAGAAGATGATTGAACACTAGAATGCCCATAAATTTGCACTTGATGATGTGGTGGTTGATTATGTAGGGAATATGCTTAAAGATGCCATTTGGTAAGATGATAGAGAGTTGTCGGAGATGGGATTATAGATGCCATCCAAAGGTGATTGTTGATAGAAATTAGGCTAAGTGTAATCTTGACTTCAACTGGGAAAGAATCAGGATAGACCATTGAGAGATTTAAACTGAACTAGTAGAGGTCTTGAATTTTCTTTAACTGGAAAGAATCAGAATAAATTTTGGAGCGATTTATCTGAACCAGAGAAATTGAATCTGGCTATGTAGTTTAGGCATCCCAAGATACCCCTAACTTCCTTCTCAGTGCAAGGAGTTGGCATTTCTTGTATAGCTTTAACCTTTTCAGGGTCCACTTCAATTCCTTTGCCGCTGACAACGAAACCTAAGAGCTTACCAGATCTTCCTCCGAAAGTGCACTTATTCGGGTTCAACCTCATCTTGTATTTCTTCAGCTTTTCAAACAGTTTCTGTAGGTGATAAAGGTGCTCCCCTTCAGTCTGGGACCTGGCTATCATATCATCAATGTATACCTATATTTCGTTATGGATCATATCGTGAAACAAAGATACCATAGCACGCTGATAGGTTGCCCCGACGTTCCAAATGGCATAACGTTGTAATAGAAAGTGCCCCACTGTATGACGAAGGTCGTTTTCTCCATGTCCTCAGGTGCCATTTTGATTTGATTGTATCCGGAGAAACCATCCATGAAGGAGAATACCTTATGCTGTGCGGTGTTGTCAACAAGAATATCGATATGGGGAAGCGGAAAGTCTTCCTTGGGGCTTGCCCTATTCAGGTCTCTATAATCCACACACATACGTACCTTACCGTCCTTCTTAGGTACCAGAACAACGTTATCAACCCACTGTGGATAAGAGGTAACGCCTAAGAAACCAACATTGAACTGTTTCATGACTTCATCCTTGATGTTTTTTGACATCTCAGGCCGCATGCGACGAACCTTCTGTTTCACTGGAGGGCAATCCTCTTTTGTCGGGAGGCGATGAACCATAATATCAGTGTCAAGTCCTGGCATGTCTTTGTATGACCAGGAAAAGACCTCAACATAGTCATGTAACATCTGTATTAACCGCTCCTTGACACTATGCTCCAAATCAGCACCTATCTTGACTTCTTTCCTGTCCTCTTTAGTACCCAAGTTAACTGTCTCAATCGACTCTTCATGTGGTTGTATTTCCCTTTCTTCCTATTGTAACAGTCTAGCAAGTTCTCCTGATACTTCATAATCTTCCTCACCTTTGTCCTCAGCTTGGTAGATCGGTTTTTCAAAGTCATAATGGGCAATAGCAGAACCATTATCAATTGAATCCAAAGTGGATGTGGATATGCAATTTGATATGTGGGTGTGTGTAAGAGCATAGCTGTATATTTTTTGATAAAGTAAAGAGGCAGAAAAGTAAAACAAAGAGCATAAAATTTGTATGCAAAACGACCATGTTTTATTAATGACATATGAAAATGGAGTAATGACCCTCACAAAATAGACCATTGTGCCTCGGGTAAGACACAAGGCTTTAAAGTTTCAATTGTTCAAATATTACATATGCTCAAAAACAAAAAGACAAATTACTCTATAATAAAAGTAATGGGCCCAAAATCTTTGGCCTCCCAATTGCTGAGTCCACCGCTGATGGTTGGGAAGATCCATTTGTCCAGGTCATAATCATTATCACTGTCTTCCAGAGCATTGACTCCCTGGTTGCTGATCCATAAAGGTGGTCCCCCGGTGCGAGCACGACGAACATCTCCTTGGGCTCTTGAAGTAAAACCCAAATCAAATTTGTCATATTTATAGGGAATATCCAGAAGTTGGCCCCAAATTATACACCCACCTTCTTCGACTACTACCTTGGAATCCTTCAGAGAAGCCATCTTCAGTGGAGGTCTGGAAATCTTCAGGACCTTGGAAGCAGTCTTGGTTGCAGCAACGGTCTATGGAACCTCCTCAAAGTTTTGACAGGGGGTCTCAATGAACTTGCTGTCCATTTCGACGTACATGAAAGAGTTCGGGTGGCTCACCATGTATTCCTCCTCCCCATGGACTATGATAATTTTCCCATTCATTGGGTACTTCAGCATCTGATGCAGGGTAGAAGTAACAGCACCAGCCCCGTGGATTTAAAGTCGACCCAATAAACAGGAATAAGACAGGTGGATGTCCATCACATAGAAAGTGGAACTAAAAGTATGAGTACCAACCTTGATAGGGATGTCCACCTCCCCGTGCACCATTATTTTAGAACCGTCGAAGGCCCTTAACACAATGTTACTAGGCTTTATTGTGAGTCCTTCACAATCCAACCTGTCTAGAGCATTCTTGGGCAAGACATTCAGCGATGAACCTGTATCCACCAAAACATGAGATAGCGTAGTGCCACTGCACTCGATGGAGCATGCAGCGCATCATTGTGCTTCCTTTCCTTGGGAGTTAAATCAGCATCAGAAAAACCAGTCCATTATCAGCAGTCAGGCTGGCTACGTAATTCTGAAATTGATCAGCGGAGGTCTCTTGAGGCACATGGGCAGACTTCAGGAATTTTACTAAATCCTTAGCATGGGCTTCAGAGCACAAAAGTAATGCCATCATTGAGATTTTTGAAGGGGTCTACCCCAATTGTTCCACGACATTACAATCACTCTTCTTGATTATCTTTAATATCTCTTCCATTTCCTTTTTAGAAGCCTCAGGAATGGCTTCTGGATGCGCCTTCGTCTGGACAGGCTCTACCAATACCTCTTTGCCCCGTGTCTCGGCCGACTCAGTAGCAGGGATAACAGCATGACTAACAGTAGGAGTAACAATGGGAATACTGACAGGAGCAACAACAAGAATAATAACAGGAATATCAATAGTTTTTGGAGAGATCTCGGGAGAGAAAACTCTCTCGCTTCTCGTAATTTTACTGGTCCTAATGATATTGTTGACGTTAGAATCAATATGTCCAGCAACTTTGTCTTCAATAGCCAACAGGTCTTGCTTGACACCATGGTAATAAACGTCAGCCCCATAATTCCAAGGAACAACTTTACCCGAGAAATATGGTATTGGCCCAGATATGGTGATGATCAAGGGAGCAAACTTGGGAACAAATGTAATCCTGACGGGTCTTTTGGTGGAAACCCTGGGAGGATTGTTGAAAATGGTGATTATAGAGACATCTTCACAACAACTTATTGTAAGGGGAATTTTTTCGAACAAAATTTCTTTGTTAACCATCAGGTGCTGGGCGCCCATTTTTAACAACAAACAACTATATGGTAGAGACATACATAAGTGGCAACCTTCACCACAGCCCGAAAATAAATCGGCTTGCAATAGATTCTCTTTAATAGTCAAAAGAGGAGTAGTTAATTCATCCACGGAGGAAACAAAATGGTCATCATCAATAGCATTGACACCTTGGCCATGTTTGGGCATTGGTGTTGTTATTACATTAGGTGTCTCTGGAAGGTCAAACTCAATCTCCTTTGGTTTGATGAGATCCTGTAAATTATTCTTTAAAGACCAACAATCGTTTGTATCATGCCCCAAAGTTTTAGAATGGTAGGCACATCGAGCATTTGGGTTGTAGCAGGGAGAGGCAGTATTAGGATTCTTCAGAGCCTCCTTTAGGGTCACCAAATTGGACTTCAGCAGATGTGGCAAAACCTGGGATAATGTCATGTTGATCTGGGTGAGCTGTCTTCTGGGCGCATCTGGCCTACATTGATTGTTTCATTGTTGGTTTGAGGAAGGATTGGAAATCATAACAGCTCCCACTTTCGGATGACGCTCAATTTTGTTGTGATTTCTTTGGCCATAAGATGCACTGACCTCATTCTTTCCAGTGAAAGGTTTCTTTGTAGTACTGGAGGATGCATCTCTCTGGATTTTACCACTTTTGATGCCAGCCTCTACCCATTCATAAGTCAGTATTTGTTCAGTGAACCCAACAGAAGAACTCTCAATCAGATGGTTAAAGAATGGTCCGGATAATGTGCCCAAGAACATGTCCACCAACTCTCTATCAGACAACAGAGGCTGGACTCTTCCCGCAAGGTCTCTCCAATGTTAGGCATAATCTTTAAAACCTTCGCTGGAACCCATAGACACACTTTGCAACTGTGTACGAGTTGGGGCGAGGTCAACATTATACTGGTACTGCTTGTAGAAAGCAGCAACCAGATCTTCCCAATTACGAACGTTGGTTCTTTCTAGCTGATAGAACCATTCTAGCTGAATCCCTACCAAAATTTCCTGGAAGAAATAGACCCATAGATTCCTGTCAGTAGTGTGGGGTTGAATCTTCCTGACATACGACCTTAAGTATAGCTTAAGACAGGAGACACCGTCGTGCTTGGAAAAGGTGGGGACCTTGAATTTCTGCGGGATGACCACCCTTGAGATCAGTCCTAGCTCTTCAAAATCCAGCCTGGGTATCCTTTGGATCTCCATAGCATTGAGCCGATCCTCCAACTGTTTGTATTTATCATCAGCAGGATGATACTGCTCCTCAGAATAGCCAGGTTCATCTTCCTCAAACCCTGGATTATTGTTTTCTTAAACTGGCTTCTCTAGTTGATTGTCCCCTCATTTGACGGGGTTGCGAAATCTATAGCTAGATTAGATGATCCTCTGAACCTTCTACCCAAATTCAATACACCAGCTGGTTTCCTTGCCTTCTTCTCTTTGATGATAAGAGCTTTTAGATATTCTTGCCCCTGGGCCAGAGCCAAGAACATCTGCTGAAAGTGAGCGTTTTGAGCTTGAAGATCCTTAACCGTTTGTTCAAGAGCCATTTCTTTTTGCTGAAATAAACAGCGAAAAGATAAGAAACCCATTTTGAAAACCTATTTATGCGATGATATGCATGATATGTGTGATACAGTAGCAAAACCAACTGTTAATACTGATTTTGCGTTTTTTGTTCGCAAATGTACGGTAAGCAAGAGTCGCCACCCTCTTTTATTTCATCCAACAAAGGAAAAGGGAAAAAGAATAGAAAAAAACTTTTTCGAGATGTTTGAGTACGGGGGGTAGATTATAGAAAGGGAAGGTGTTAGCACCCTTTCTATCTGTGGTTTTCCACGAGCTCTTAGGTACTTGCTCATTTTTAAATTACTTTCGTGTGTTTGTGCATTTGAAAAACTTTCGAAATTGCCTTAGTTTGGCGTTTCACTTTATGGGAACCCTTGTATCAGTCCTCAAGGGTGTGATAAAGTTTTTTTGAAAACTTTGTTTGAAAAGTTTGTTTAAAAGTGTAAGTATAAAAGGTTGTTTGAGCAAGTACTTAAGAGTTTCTACCTACTCGAAAAAGACTGTTCGTTTTTCTTATTTCCTTTAGACAACGCTATCCTACTATTAAGAAGTAGGTAGCTCCACCATTGGAGTTTAAGAGACAATCAAAAGGGACGAGTACGATCACTAAAGCAATGGTTAGGAAATCTTAGTAGTTACCCTAGAGTCCTAAAGATCTTTCCAAGGCAACATTCAAATGGGTCATCTTTGATCTTTTGGGACTAGAGGGCAACCACTAAAACTCCCTATACTTCATGATCGTTTACCGAAGACAACCGAAGTGGGGAAAACCCTAGGAGTGAGCATGTGCAAGTGTTTATTTTCAGTTATTTATCTTTGCACAGTTAGGGTTTTCTACTGTTTTAAATTATGATCTTTTGCATACAATCCTATTATCAATCATCTAAAAGTTTATAATGATGGAAAGTAAAAGTGCGAGAAATTTAAACCTAGATATTACAAGGCTCTGGGGAGGGGGATTACATAATAAAAAACTTGGGGGAAAACAGTAAATAAAAATAGCAATAAACCTAAATTAAAAGCTATTACAAACTCGGAGCAATTACATTAATTGGAAAAATGAATAAATAAATGCACGCGACAAAATTAAATGAGGAATTAAAGTTAAATTCGAAGGCATTTAACTAGTGAATAAAGGAAAAATATTTTTTTTTGGATTTTTTGAGAAAGTAACTAATTTTGCAAATTAACCTAATTTCTAATTAATTTTAATTATAAAACAAAGGAATTTCAATTATCCTAATTAACCTAATTAATTAATGAAATTAAATATTTTATGGAAAAAAACCTAATTCTAATGTTTTTGTGATTTTTATTATTTTTTTAATTTAATTAAAAAAACAATGATTTTATAAAATAATTAAAACCAAAAAATTAAATAAAACAATTAAAAAGAAATAAAATGGGCCTGGGCGTGAGAAATAATTCTGGGGGGTGTATGGCTGAAATTCTCTAGGCCCAAAATAGTTGGCCCAAGACTGCGCCTGATCCAGTGGGGATCACCTTTGGAAGCCCACCGTGTGCTGCACTTGTGATGCGTTAGATCTTGACTGATGATGGATCTAGTGGACAGGATCTGGGAGCGCATAGCATGGGCCTGGGCGTGAGGTACATGGAACCTGCAAAGAAATTGTGAGAAAAATAATGTGCAGGAGGCAGGGGTCGAACCCCTGACCTCCTACACATGCGCATCTTGAAACCTCTTCCCTTTGCCACTGAGCCAAGCTGATCATTCGTTGATACAAACAAACAACAAATAATATATTAAATAATGAGTCAATATTATAAGAAAAATGCACGAATTTCAAACGGGCCAGTGGTATGCTCCCACACCCTCATCTTCTTCCCCAGAACCGTTGATTTTAGTAACGACCTTTACCTACGGTCCAAAGTCTGTAGTTGCAAACCTGCCAATTTCAAAAATGCAGCACATGCACAATAAATTCAAATGGAGACCATGGATCAACTGAGTTTGAGACCCTGAACACCATGGTACCCATAATCAGACCTGATTTTTCCTATATTAAAAATACCTAAAATGAAGCTTGAAACCCTAAGAATGACATCTTTTGATTCCTGCGCTTAAACTCAAATCAAAGTATCCAAACATATTACAAACATGACTACAAGCATGAATATATACTTAGAACATGTTGATAATGACAGAATCAATGAAAACTAATTTAGAAAAACGATGCAAACCGTGAAGGTGGTAACACGTGATTCTTGATGCTTTGAGGCTTGGGAACGAGTGGGATAACTTCAGTGAAGGTCCAGGAGTGTTGTTGTATCCTTGAAATTTCTTGAAATTGCCTGGGGAGAAGATTCTGATCTGCACTTTTTTGACAAAATTTGACACTTTATTCTTGCTCTTAGGGAGGCAGGTTGCGCATGAATTCTTGTCCTCTATGGTTTCAATGCATTGTGTACATGTACTGAATCAAATTAGGTCATTATAATTGGAAAGAATCAAAAGATTGATGACATGATTTTAAGAAGAAATCAAATCTTGAAAAGTTGCCATGTATGAATATTTTGTGTCCATTTGACCTTGCATGATTTCCTTGGGTTTTTGACAGCATATAAGATCTTCATTCAATGGAAAAATCAATCCCAAAACAAATTATATGATTTATTTGGATTTATTTGATTTTATTTGATTTTTAAATGAATAAAAATAAAAATAAATTAAATAAATAAGTGAATAAGGAATGGAGGGTCCCATAGGCCGTGGACCATGCTAGGACTGATCAATTTTGAAAAGATGGGCCCATGTGGAAAAAAAATGCAATTTTGTACATTATTGACTTTGTGCAAATTTCCAAAAATGGCCAACTTTGACAATGCATATCTCTCTCAATTTTGACCCTAAGAAGGTGTTCTTTGTTTTTTTAGAAAGCTTAGGATGTCCTTTAAATAACCCTTTTGGTTTCATCTCAATTGGATCTTCCATGTTCATGTAAGAAGCTTTGACTCAAAAGGTGTTTTTGTTGACTTTTTGAAATGACCTATAATGTCTGAATTTACATCTTTTCATGAGTGCATTTATTGAACTTGAGGGATGAAGATGAATTGTATGGAATTGGATTCTCTTAAAAATGATCCTAGGATGAGGAATTTCTGATGAAGTATGAGAAAGTTATGCCTCGTCAAAGTTTGGTTGACTTTTCCTATAGGAACCCTAATTTAGCAACTTTTGAGTTTTGATGAATTAGGAGCTTTCCTTGAGGAATCATGATCAACCCTTGATCAAATGATGGATATTACTTCAAAATGTTGATGTTGACCAAAAATCTTGAAGTTTGACTGTATGTGGGTTACAATTGACTTTTGACCTATTACACATGATTTTCAGGCATCTTAGCAGTTGATTGAGAAAACTTCTTGTGCAAGACATGAAATTTGGCATGGATGATCTCAAGGACATATTAGGGCAATGGGAATCATTTAGGACCCTTGGAACTTAAACATCTTGATGAGGGGTGAAACCCTATTTCGAGGCTCATTGTCTTATGAGGAGGATTTGTTTGGTCAATCCTTAGTCAACTTGAGCAATTGAGGACCTCTAGGAGTATGTTTTTGAGTGAAATAAGAGGGAAACTTTTGGGGTACAACAACTGCCCCTATTAAATATTCTTAAACCTGAGGATGTAGATTGGCTAGTCTGCCTTTCGTGATCTGAAGATGGAAGATGATTGAACACTAGAGTGCCCAGAAATTTGCACTCGCATGAAGTAATACTGATCGATAATATCGAGAATGGGCTTACAGATGCCATTTGGAAGGCGAAGGAGAATCATTGGAGATGGGCTTAAAGATGCCATCCAGAAAAGATATCAGTTGCATAAGATATTCTTTTGCAAGAATTCCTGTACCTGCCATTGAGGAGGACTTTGCTGGGGAATGTTGATTTATGTTCTGGGAAATAGAGTCTGGGAGCTTAGTTTGTCCATTACTCTACTGGGGAATATGAAATTAACCATATCTGCTCGGGTCCAGGTTTTACAGTGTTGTAAACTGTTGTCCGGATATAAAAGAGAAGGACCCTGTATAGGGCTTTCTCGGGATAAGTCCATGCAAAACTGCGTCAAGTAATTCATGAAAAGAAGCCTGGATAGTAGGGCTATGAGAAGGAACCTGGGTAGTAGGGTTACTTCAAAATGAAAGCCTGGGTAGTAGGGCTATGAGAAGGAACCTGGATAGTGGGGTTACTTCGGAATGAAAGCCTGGATAGTAGGGTTGTGAGAAAGAACCTGGATGAAAGCCTGGATAGTAGGGATATGAGAAGGAACCTGGATAGTAGGGTTACTTCAAGATGAAATCCTGGATGGTAGGGCTATGAGAAGGAACCTGGATAGTAGGGTTACTTCGAAATGAAAGCCTGGATGGTAGAGCTATGAGAAGGAACTTGGATAGTAGGGTTACTTCGAAATGAAATCTTGGGTAGTAGGGCTATGAGAAGGAACCTGGATAGTAGGGTTACTTCGAAATGAAAGCCTCGATGGTAGAGCTATAAGAAGGAACCTGGATAGTAGGGTTACTTCGAAATGAAATCCTGGATTGTAGGGCTGTGAGAAGGAACCTGGATAGTAGGGTTACTTCGAAATGAAAGCTTGGATAGTAGGGCTATAAGAAGGAACCTGGATAGTAGGGTTACATCGAGATGAAATCCTAGATAGTAGGGCTATGAGAAGGAACCTGGATAGTAGGGTTACTTAGAGATGAAAGCCTGGATAGTAGGGCTGTGAGAAGGAACCTGGATAGTAGGGTTACTTCGAAATGAAAGCCTGGATAGTAGGGCTGCCTCATTTGATCACGTAGATTAGTTGACCCATTTGATTTCGAGAACTGATTTTCCCTTAGTTGTCTGCAGATATGACATGTATAGCTTCATGGATTTAATCTTGAACTGTTGGAATTGTTGATGATAACCATCTTTCCTGAAAAGGTACAAGATTAATTATATGTGATGCATGAAATGCATTGTGTGATGATGTTCTCAAAATAAATGAGATTGTGCTGTATGCAATATGTATGCGCACGTCATGATGTATGAACATGAAATGCTATTATGACATATCCGAGTCTGGGAAAATAAATCCCTGACTGCTGCTGGAGATTACTGGAAATTGAATTCCTGACCGTTGTAGAAAAAGTGGTTCTTATGCTTCCGCTGGGGATGGTGAACGAAGATGACTATGCCGTGGATTTACTCCTTTCTGTTTGTGAATATTCTGCCGGGGAGACTCTGCTTGAGTATAACTCTGTGAGGGAATAAATTTGTCTGAGGGAGGAGATGCTTAACGGGAAGATCTTGCCGATTCGGAGAAATAAACTCCGTTGGAGGATGAACTTCCGTAGATGGAGGAATAAACTCTGTTGGGGATTGAGCTTCTGTATTCAGAGAAATAAACTCTGCTTGGGAGAAATCTTTGTGAACTGCTTGTGATTATAGAATTCGGCTGGGGGATATAGATGTCGGCTCTCTGAAGGAACTTTGCTGGGGAAAGTAACTCCTGTTTGGGGAAACCGATGTCAAAGCTTGGGTAACCTCTACTCTGTGGGGAGTGTAGACGTCACGGGGTCACATGTAATGGTGACTTTATTCCAAAGTTGTCTCTACCCATGTACCATGCTGAACAGGGTAACTGTCGGGATTAGGCTTTGCCCCGTTCCTTAAGTCATGAGCAATTGTCTTTCTGTTTCATATGTAAATATTTGTGAATAGAAATCATATTCAAATGCATATGTCAATAATAAATCATTTAACGTTTTTGCAAAACAAAACAGAAAAAGAAAAACACATGGTTTTATAAAAATGACTTGTATTAATTTCTAAAGTTGGCCTATAATAGGCGTTTTTTGTACAAGGAAGTTGACGCTCTAGTAAGAGAACGCCACCGTGGAAATGAAAGCTATACAATATTATGTATAAAGGGAAATAAAACAGCTATGTGTAATAATCCCATTGAGTTTCAACTCTGCTATTGCCGCTATGTCTTCGGGCGTCTCATTATTTTGCTGCTTGTCTGAAGCTGATTAGATTGATCGGTGCCGTTTGAACTTGATAGTTGATACTGAGGTCTGGTTGTAAGGTAATCAAATGGGACATAATGATACACTTTACATCCCTAACTTTTTCCTGGACCGCCCTTTCGGGTTTTCAGTCCACAGGGATACCCTTTTTCGCCCAAGCCACCTTTTCAGGTTTTCGACTTGCCGGGTGTACTGATTTTTTTGTTTTCATCCCTAATTTTTTCCCTAACCATTTTGGTTCGTTGGGAAGCCTTTATTTTTTCCTAGGACAATCAACCTAGCAGTTCTTTAGTCATGCGTATTATCTTTTCACTATGTTTGCATTGACAGGGTGAGGGAGGTCGTCAGCGTCTATAGTGGTCAGAATCATGGCTCCACCTGAGAAAATGGTTTTAATCACAAATGGACCTTCGTATGTGGGAGTCCATTTGCCCCTGGGATCACCTTACGACAGTATGATGCGCTTGATCACTAGATCCCCGACTTGATATTTTTGGCGTATGACCTTTTTGTTGAAGTCCTTGATCATTCGTTTTTGATACATTTGACCATGACAGACATCAGTAAGTCTCTTCTCATCGATCAGATTCAGTTGATCAAGTCGAGTCTGGATCCAGTCGTCTTCATCCAAACCCGCATCCTTCATAATCCTCAAAGAAGGGATCTGGACCTTAATAGGCAGGACAACCTCCATGCCATACACCAGAGAGTAGGGTGTTGCCCCTGTCGACGTCCGTGCTGAGGTACGGTACCCATGAAAAGCAAATGGTAACATCTCATGCAAGTCTTTGTATGTCACCATCATCTTCTGTATTATCTTTTTGATGTTCTTATTAGCAGCTTCGATATCGCCACTCATCTTCGTCCAATAAGGGGAAGAATTATGGTGCTGGATCTTGAACTGCTTACAGAGTTTGGTGATCATCATATTTTTGAGATTGGTACCATTGTCAGTGATGATTCTTTTGGGGACACCATAACGACAAACCATGTTATGCTTGATGAACCGTGCCATAACATTCTTGGTAACGGTAGCAAAGGAGGCAACTTCAACCCACTTCGTGAAGTAATGAATGGCCACCAGGATGAAGTGATGCCTGTTGGAAGCGGTAGGTCTAATCTCTCCGATCATGTCAATGCCCCACACTACAAAGGGCCAAGGAGCCGTCGAGACATTCAAGGGAACCGGAGGCACATGCACGTTATCAGCATAGATAGGGAATTTATGACAAGTTAGAGAGTGTTGATAATAATCTGCTTCCATAGTGGACCAATAGTATCCTGCCCGTAGGATCTTCTTGCCATGGTATGTCCACTTGAGTGGGTTCCGAAGGTACCTTCGTGTAGATCTGTCATGATCCTCTATGCTTCGCTCTTTTCTACACACCGAAGTAGAGTAGAGTCATGGTTGCGCTTGTATAGGATTCCATTACTGAGGAAGAATTTCGCGGCGAACCTTCTCAGAAGCTTTTTGTCGTTGACAGATTCCCCCTCGGGATATTCTTGAGCCTCGAGATACCTTTTTACTTCGTGAAACCAAGGTTTGTCTGCTACGTCTTCAATATCAATTTCACAGCAATACACTGGTTCATCCAACCTCTCAATGGTGATTCAGGGAGCTTCGTTGTCCCACCTGACCTTGAACATAGAAGACATGGTAGCTAGCGCGTCCGCTAACTGATTCTCCTCTCGTGGAAAATGATCAAAGGTGACTTCTTCAAAGTGTGGGAGCAATGTCAGCATATGATCTTTGTAGGGGGTGAGATTAGGGTGCTTCGTATCCCATTCTCCTTTGATCTGACTTATCACCAAGGCTGGATCCCTGAAGACGCTCAAGAATTTGATCCTTAGGTCGATAGAAGCTTTGAGACCAATGATGCAGGCTTCATACTCTGCCATGTTGTTGGTACAGTTGAAACATAGTCGGGCAGTGAAATGAGTATGACAACCTTCAGGAGATATTATTACAACACCAATGCCATTGCCGAGTGCGTTCGAAGCTCCATCAAAAACCATAGTCCATCCAGATCCTTCTTTAGATCCTTCATCCAGTCTAGGTTCTTCATAGTCAATCACTAGCATTATATTCTCGTCCGGGAACTCAAAATTCATGGACTGGTAGTCATCCACGGCCTGATGAGATAAATGATCAGCTAATACACTTCACTTGATTGCTTTCTGGGTTGTATATTGGATATTGTATTCAGTTAAGATCATCTGCTATCTTGCTATTCTTCCAGAGAGAGCGGGCTTCTCGAAGATGTACTTGATTGGATCCATCTTAGATATCAACAAAGTAGTGTGGGTCAACATATACTGTCTCAGTCGGCGAGCAGCCCATGCCAAAGCGCATCAAGTTTTCTCGAGCAGTGAGTATCTTGTTTCATAATCGATAAACTTTTTGCTAAGGTAGTATATTGCATGCTCTTTTTGACCAAACTCGTCATGCTTCCCCATCACACACCCCATTGAATTTTCTAACACTGTTAAGTACATTATCAAAGGTTTTCCTTCAATCGGAGGCATCAGAATTGGTGGTTCTTGAAGGTATTCCTTGATTCTTTCGAAAGCAGCCTGGCATTCGTCATTCCATTTTACTACTTGCTATTTCTTCAGGAGTTTGAAGATTGACTCACAAGTAGCAGTCAGATGTGAAATGAACCTGGCGATATAATTTAGGCGTTCCAAGAAACCTCTAACTTCCTTCTCTGTACGGGGAGCCAACATCTCTTGTATGGCCTTCACCTTTACAGGGTCTACCTGAATACCTTTGTCACTGACGATGAACCCCAAAAGTTTACCAGACCTTACCCCGAAGGTGTACTTGTTCGGATTTAACCTCAGCTTGTATGTCTTCAACCTGTCAAATAGCTTTTGTAGATGATCGAGATGTTCTTCCTCGACTTGAGACCTGGCTATCATGTCATCAACATAAACCTCTATCTCATGGTTAATCATATCGTGGAACAAGGCTACCATGGCTCATTGATAAGTTTCCCTAGCATTATTCAACCCAAAAGGCATCACCTTGTAACAGAAAGTGCCCCACTATGTGATGAAGGTTGTCTTCTCCATGTCTTCAGGAGCCATCTTGATCTGATTGTACCCAGAGAAACCGTCCATGAAGGAAAAGATCTTGTGTTGTGCGGTGTTGTTAACCAGAATATCAATGTGGGGAAGCGGAATGTCTTTTTTGGGGCTTGCCCTGGTCAGGTCTCTGTAGTCCACAAACATCCGTACCTTACCGTCTTTCTTAGGTACCGGAACCACATTAGCAACCCACTGCAGATACGAGGTGACAACTAAGAACCCAATGTTGAAATTCTTCATGACCTCTACTTTGATCTTCTTTGATATTTCAGGGCGCATACAGCGGACCTTTTGCTTAACCGGAGGACAATCTTCTTTAGTCGGCAGACGATGTACCATAATATTAGTGTCTAAACCAGGCATGTCTTCATATGACCAGACCAAGATCTTAACATAATCGTGCAACAACTATACCAACTGCTGTTTGACACCAAGCTCCAGATTTGCGCCAATCTTGACTTTTTTCTGTCTACCTCTGTGCCCAAGTTTATTGTCTCAATTGACTCTTCATGAGGCTGTATAGCCCTCTCTTCCTGCTATAACAGTCTAGCAAATTATCCAAGTACCTCACAATCTTCCTCACCTTCATCTCGACTTGGTTGATCGGATTTTCGAAGTTATAACTGGCAATGTAGAAATGTTATCAATGGGATCCGAAGTGGATATGGATCTGCAGTTTGATATGTGAGTGTGTGTAAGAGCATAGCTGTATTGATAAAGTAAAAGGCAGAAGAGAAAAACAGAGAGCACAAAATTTGTATGCAAGAACGACGTCCAATGTTTTATTGATGACATATGGTAATGACATATAATGACCCTCACAAAGAAAACCATTGTGCCTCGGGTAAGACACAAGGCCATAAAGTTTATATTGTTTATTACAAATTCAAAAAACAAGTAAGACAATTACTGCTGAACAAAAGAAATCGACACAAAATCTTTGGCCGTCCAGTTATTAGGTCCACCGTTGGTAGTAGGGTAGATCCAGCTGTCAATATCAGAATCCTCATTATAAGCATCTTCCGTGGAGGAGACAACCTCAATAGCATTGACTCCCGAGCCATGCTTGGGCATGGGTGCAATTATGACGTTGGGAGTCTCAAGGGGATCGAATCCGATCTCCTTTGCCTCGATCATATCCTGCACCTTATTCTTCAAAGCCCAGCAGTTGTTGGTATCGTGGCCTGGACTCTCAGAATGGTAAGCACACCAAGCGTTTGGATTATAACAAGGAGGTGTGGTGTTGGGGTTCTTGGGAGCCTCCTTTAAGGTTACCAGATTGGTCTTCAATAACTGTGGCAAGATTTGAGATAGAGTCATGTTTATCCGGGTAAACTGTCGTACCAGCCTTTCTGTCCTCGGTTGATTGTTCCTTTGTTGGGTAGGTTAAGACTTGGAGATCATGACAACTCCTTCCGCTGGACGGTGCTCGTTTCTACTCTGACTTCTTGGATTGTAAATAGCATTGACCTCCTTCTTACCCGTGAATGGATTCTTCACTGCACTTGAAGAGGTGTCTTTCTGGATCTTGCCACTTCGGATCCCAGCTTCTACCCTTTCTCCTGTCAATATCAACTCCGTAAAACCAGCTGAGGAGCTACTAATCAAGTGATTGAAGAACGGACCAGATAGTGTACCAAGAAACATGTCCACCAACTCCCTATCAAACAAAGGGGGTTGGACTCTTCCTGCCAAATCTCTCCACTTCTGAGCGTAGTCCTTAAAACCTTCGCGTGCACCCATGGACATACTCTGGAGTTGAGTACGGGTAGGAGCACGGTCAGATTTATATTGATACTGCTTATAAAAAGTAGCAGCCAGATCTTCCTAGTTACGGACATTGACTTCCTCCAACTGGTAGAACCACTCAAGCTGAGTCCCAGACAGACTGTCTTGAAAGAAATGGATCCACAAATTCCTATCAGCAGTATAAGGCTAAATCTTCCTCACATAAGAAAGAATATGAAGCTTGAGATAAGAGACCCCACCATACTTTGCAAATACCGGAGCCTTGAACTTCGGTGGAATGACAACCCCGTATACCAAACCCAGCTCTTCAAAATCCAGCCCTGGTAATCTTTGGATCTCCATCGCATTCATAAGATCCTCTAACTGTTTGTATCTATCCTCAGTGGGAGGATACTTGTGATACAGTGGGAGAACTGACTTGATGGTTTTGTGTTTGATCGCAAATGTTGCGGTTAGCAAGAGTCGCCACCGACTTTTCTTTTATCCAAAAGGAAATGTGAAAAATCACAGGAAAGACCTTTGAGATTATTTCTTGAGTTCGAGGGGTAGATTATGAAAAGGGAAGGTATTATCACCCTTTTAATCCATGGTTCTCCATGGGCTCTTAGTTACTTGCTAGATCACTTGCTTTTGTTTGAAATTGTGCTTTGTGTGGTTTTTGAAAGTATTTTGTAAAGAGGCCATTGATTAGGCAAACTTTGTAATGATTTTTGTTCGTAAGAATTTATACAAAGATGTTGATCTTTTTGAAAATGTTTTCCAGTTTTTTAAGATGTTTTGAAAGTGTAGGTGTTTGTTTTGAAAATAGCAAGGATGTTTTGTTTAGAAATGGAACAAGTAATTAAGAGCATTCTACCTACTCAAAAGTCTTTTTTGTTCATTTTCTTTTCCTTTGACATTGTTGTCTTACCATTTATTTGGTAAGTAACCCTATCTTTGGATGTAAACGGGACGGGCGTGGGTCATTGTATAACCATGATTAGCAATGTTGCAAGGTATCTTAGCATTTTCTTTAGGGACTAAGATCATTTGAAAGGCAACATAGATAGCGTCATCGAGGGACTATGATCTTGTATTTTGCTTGTTTTTACTAAGATACCTCACATGCGTAATATGACCATCTTGTAAGGAAACCAAGTGGATTTACCCTAGGGGTGTTTGTGTGCAAGTGTATTGTTTTTCATGCTTGGTTTTGTCTTTGATTAGGGTTTTCTAAGCATTGGTTTTAGTCTTTCCATTCAAACCCTAATTATTAGCATTTGTATATAAAGCGATAAATTGCGGGATTTAAAATTACTACGCTATTACAATACTTGTGGGAGGGGGGTATACAAATTTCAAATGGGGATTGCAAGAAAATAAAGCCTAATTATCTATTACAACCATATTGAATTGGTACAAGAATTGAATAAATAATATACAAAAATGAATAATTATTCAAGAATGTAAATGTAAAGTAAATGGATATTTGTTTGGACATTTTAGAGAAAAGGGGTTTTGATTTTAACCTAATTAACTAAAGGGAAAATAATTAATTAAAAGTAAAACACAAATTTACTAGAAAAAGAAATTAAATAAAACCCTTATCTATTAATTGATTAAAAATAAATTAAGTTTGTAAGAAGAATATTTTTGGTTTTTTTTGTATTAAAAATAATTTATAGTATTATAAAATATCTTTGGTCTTTTTACATTTTTAAATAATATATTTAAATGGTGTAGAAGAAAATAACTAAAAACCTAGTTTTTAATCAAATTTGCAAAACAATTAGTATAATAAATAAAGTATGATTAAATAAAAATAATTTTTTTGTGTAAAAAATAAATAAACTAAGTCAAAATATAAATCTAATATTTTTGTATTTTTTTATGATTTTTAATATTAGATAAAATATTTAAGAAAATAAATAAATAAAAATAAGAAAAAGAAATAAAAATGGGCCAGGGGCTGTGTAAGTGAAACAAGGGGGTTAGCAACAAGAAAAAAACATAAAGGCCTAAGGGAGGCCCAGCGCATGCCAAAAAAGTCAGAATGTATGAAAAAAATGAAAAAAATCAAAAGGGTACTATTGGGGCTCGAATCCAGGTCCCTCAAGTCACAGGCAGACGCTTCTACCACTGGGGTGGCTATACATCCGTTTATATAATCAAAACAATAAATATATGATAGTAAACAAGTCCATGGCCTGAACTTCATCTTCAACCTCACGCCCAGCCAGAGCCTCTGTAACTTGTTCAAATCTCAACAGAAATGAAAACTGTAAACAGGAAAATTGTAGCAAATTTCCTCACGATTTCAGAAATGCAAAGCAATAAAATTATAGATCAAAGATAAGCATGAATTTTAATGGCCCTAATCTGAACCCTAAAAATCTCAAACTTCAATCTTAAAATTCTCTAAGCTCAAACAAAATTAATGAAAACTATGGACATGGTTAGCTTTAGGGCAATGATATCTACATTTTTCATTCACAAATAAACCATTAATGATGCTTGTATGAAAAGTTCCAAAGTTAGAAAACTTACCTTGCAAGAGGGTATCAGGTTTGGAGTTTGAGAAGCTTTCAGTGAGTTCCAATGATTGGGTTAGCTTCCTCAAGTTCCCAGGAAGCTAATGGGATGCTTAGGTTGAGCTGAAAGTGCCTGAGGAGTTCTAGAGAAGTCCAAGTGCAAAGCTCTGTTTTTGAAAATGGAGGATGGTGTTAATGGTGTTACAGTCTTGTAACAAGGTGTGGGATGAGTTCTAAATGATGTTTAGAAACTTTAGGAACCAAAAGGCTTAGAAACGCATGAGGAAGATGTGAGTTTCAAACTTTTAGTCAGGTTTGGAAACAATGGAGGTATGTGATGCAGTTCTGAGCTCTTGGTGTTTTTAAGGGTCAAGCATGCATGTGATTTGTGGAAAATGGCTTGTGTATGTATAAGAAAAAGGTCTTGAGTGGTTTTGAAAGTCAGAAGTACCAGTTACAAGCTTTTTGCTATGTTACTTGATTTTCAAGAAAAGTGGGAAAACAAGTTTCAAGGGGAAGTACAAGCATGGGATGGGTGATCGTAAGTGTCTAAAACATTTCCCTTGTGTTATGAGACATGTGTGATCAGAAGAGAACAAGTGCAAGTCTCAAGAATAAGTTTTGTGCAAAAAGTCACTTTATCAAAATGGCAATGTGCACTTTCTTCCCAAAATGGATATAAAGCATGACCTTACTTTGAATTATTGAAATGAGACCTCTAATAGCTCTGCAAGCAATTAATTATGGAGTTCCTAACAAGTTTGAGGCCTGCAAAGTAGAGGTTATGCAGCATAACTTTGAATTTTGAATTTGGTTCATCACAAAATGACTTGTAATTCAAGTGATAAAACCCTAACTTCATCTCTTCGATTCTCCTTACTCAAAAATGATCTCCAGGAGTTCTTTGAAGTTTTGGAAAGCTTGAAATGTGATCTACAACCCATATTTAAATCACTTTTAAATATTCCCCTTAGAACTATATGAAAAAGTGCCATGAAGTTGGGTCAAAATCTTGACCAAATTAGGGCAAAAATTTCACTAAGTGTTTTGTTTCATGACCATGTGTTCTTAAAATTATAACTTGAGATCCAAACACTTTTTGAAGGATTTGTGTAAAGCAATGTTGTAGATTTCATGGAGATATACAAATTTCATGTTGGAAGTTTCTTCTGAATCAGCTTGCATCATGGTGAAAATTTTACTCAAAATTATGAAAAAATAAGAAATTTCCAACACTTAAAAAAATTTCTAAGTTTAGAAATTTTAACTTTTCAAAATGAAATCTTGAATTTTGGATTTATTGATGAATAAATTTCATATTTTGACATGTTTTGATGAATTGTGATCTTTGACATTTGATTTTGACCAAAAAGTCAAAGTTTAACTTTTCAGTATACAGTTGACTTTTGATCAGTTGACTGAAAATTCATCTGTCAATCCATTGGATTTGAGCAATGTTTTGAGCCATGTCATGATGAAATTGGAATCTTGAGATCATTCCTTAAACCAATTGATCATTTTCTAGTTCAAAAATCAGAAATTGCCCTTTCCCAGTCAAAACCCTAATTTTAACCATTTTGCCCTTTTAAACATTTGGTCAAATTTCTTGAGGAATTATGGTCCAAACTTGATCAAACGATACATATGAGTTTAAAATGTTGATGTGGATAAAAACTGATGAAGTTTGACCATAAATTGGCCATAGTTGACTTTTTCCCCAATACAGTTGATTTTTGGTCAACTGCTCAATTGACTGAGCAAAAGTGTGATCCAAAGCTTGAAACTTGACATGAGTGATCTTGAGGGTCCATAATGATCCATGAAAGTAATATGGGGCATTAGAAGTTTAAATATCCTTGTGCAATCTCAAACCCTAATTTTGATCATCAGTGCTTAAGGAGGTGTCTTGAGCTGATCAACCCTAGTGCAGTCTTGAGCCAAAGGAGATCTTGTGAGAAAATTCTTGATAAATGAGAGGGAAAATTTTGGGATACAACAGCTGCCCCTGTTCAATCTTCTTAATCCTGAAGAGTTATATTGGCGAGTTTTGCCATTCGTGACTCGAAGGCGAAAAATGATTGGACATTAGAGTGCCCAAAAATTTGCACTCGGTGATGTGATGGTTAATGGTATATGGAATGGGCTTAAAGATTCCATTTGGAGGGATGATGGAAAGTTGTTGGAGATGGGCTTGTAGATGCCATCCAGAAATAATTGCTGAATCGTATCTGTAAGCTGAAACTGAATGAATATCAGAATGACGTTCGTGTCTGGAGCGTATCTGAACTGTATCTGAGAGCTGAATCTGAATGAGTATCAGAATGGCATTCGTATCTGGAGTGTATCTGAACTGTATCTGGAGATTGAATCTGAATGAGTATCATAATGGAATCCGTGTCAGGAGCTTATCTGAACTGTATCTAGAGATTGAATCTGAATGAGTATCAGAATGGCGTCCGTGCCGGGAGTGTGTCTTAACTGTATCTGAAGATTGAATCTGAATGAGTATCAGAATGGCATCAGTGTCTGGAGCGTATCTAAACTATATCTGAAAGCTGAATCTGAATGAGTATCAAAATGGCATCCGTGTTTGGAGCATATCTAAACTGTATCTGAAAGTTGAATATGAATGAGTATCAGAATGTAATCCGTGTCTGTAGCGTATCTGAACTGTATCTGAAAGCTGAATTTGAATGAGTATCAGGATGGCATCCGTGTCTGGAGCGTATCTGAACTGTATCTGAAAGCTGAATCTGAATGAGTATCAGGATGGCATCCGTATCTGGAGCGTATATGAACTGTATCTGAAAGCTGAATCTGAATGAGTATCAGGATGGCGTCCATATCTGGAGCGTATCTAAACTATATCAGAGAAGCCTTTGAACTTCGTTAAAGGTATCTCTTGATTAACCTTATCCTGAAAAGGGTAAAATGTTAGCTAATATGCAATGTCACGTTGTATGAAATGCATGGTATAATGAGATTGTGATACACGCATTCGTGTTATCAATGTTTATGATATATGGATGCGATGTATGCGTATATGAGCTAATCTGCTGCACTGCTGTTGGATTGGGGAAAATAAATCCCTGACTGCTTCTGGGGATATGGAGTGTAAGTCTTCAAGTTGTGAAGTTGAAGTGTTGATGAATTTCTGCTTAGAGAAGTTGCACTGCTGTTGTAAGGGAAACACCGTGTACTGCTTGTAAAATCCTATTGGGGGATCCTGAGCAATTGGACGACTTCTGCTGGGGATTGATAACTGGAAGCTTTGTTTTGTTGGGGATTAAACTACACACTGCGGGGAATTTTATGGAAACAACTTGGAGAGATTTCCCTATCTCTTAAAGCCATCAGTGATTGTCTTTCCATTTTGTTCATTCGTAAGCGGTAGTTACCTTAAAATGCATATGTTCAAAAATAAATCATTGGACGTTTTTGTAAACAAAACATGAGAGTAAAGAAAAATGAATAGTTTTGCACTTTCAAAGGGATATCTTTGTATTGATTTTGAGTAATTATTTTTGTACAATGAGACAAACATTCTAGTAAGAGAATGTCGTCGTAAAAAATGAAAATTTGATACAAAGAAAAGATAGCTATGTGAAATAATCCCACGGGGTTCCCATTCTGCTATAGCCTTCGTGTCTCTGAGCATCTTATTTATTTGTTTCCTTGTCCGAAGTTGATTGAATTGATCAGAACCTCTGAGTTTGTTAGTTGAAGCCAAAGGTTGTCCGTAAGGTGATCCAACAGGACATAGTTATACGCTTTAATTCCCTAACTTTTGCCTGGACCTCCCTTTCGGGTTTTCAGTCCACTATGATAACCTTTTTTCCCCAAGTCGCCCTTTAGGGTTTTCAACTTGCCGGGTGTACAATTTTTTTTTGTTTTATCCCTAATTTTTGCCCGAACATTTTTGGTTAGCCGGGATGCCCTTGTTTTGCCTAGGTGTGTCAACCTAGCGGGTCTCTTATGCGTAGTATCTTTTGACTATGTCCGTGTTCACAGGGTGCGGCAGGTCGTCGCCATCCATGGTGGTCAAGATCATTGCTCCACCAGAGAATATGCTTTTGATCACAAATGGTCCTTCGTATATAGGAGTCCATTTTCCCCTGGGATCACCTTGCGGTAATATGATGCATTTGATCACCAGATCCCCGACTTGATATACTTGGCGTCTGACCTTTTTGTTTAAAGCCTTGATCATTCGTTTTTGATACATTTGACCATGACAGACAACAGTGAGCCTTTTCTCATCAATCAAGTTTAGTTGATCAAGTCGAGTATGGATCCAATCGTCTTCATTCAGCCCTGCATCCTTCATAATTCTCAGAGAGGGGATCTGGACCTCAATAGGCAAGACAACCTCCATGTCGTATACCAGAGAGTAGGGTGTTGCCCCGATTGATGTGCGCGCTGTGGTACAATACCCGTGGAGAGCAAATGGTAGCGTCTCATGCCAGTCTTTGTATGTGACTGTCATTTTCTGTATGATCTTTTTAATGTTCTTATTTGCGTCTTCGACATCACCATTCATCTTTGGCCGATAAGGGGAAGAATTATGATGCTGAATCTTGAATTGCTCGCACAAGGAGGTGATCATAGTATTGTTTAGATTTGTACCATTGTCTGTGATGATCCTCTCCGGGATGCCATACCGACAGATGAGATTCTGTTTAATGAACCGGGCTACCACATTCTTGTTAACGGAAGCGAAGGAGGCTGCCTCAACCCACTTTGTAAAATAGTCAATGGCCACTAAGATGAAGCGGTGTCCATTAGAGGATGTTGGTTTGATTTCCCTAATCATATCGATGCCCCACATAACAAAAGGCCAAGGAGCCGTTAAGACATTCAGAGGAACCGGAGGTACGTGCACCTTGTCATTATATATCTGACACTTATGGCAGGTTCGAGAGTGTTGATAGCAATCTACTTCCATGGTAGACGAGTAATAGCCGGCCCGTAGGATTTTCTTTGCCATCGTATGCCCACTGGAATGGGTGCTAAAAGTGCCCTCGTGTAACTCAGCCATGATCTTTTCTGCTTCAACCTTGTCTACGCACCGAAGTAACACAAAGTCATGGTTGCATCTGTAGAGAATTCCATTACTAAGGAAGAATTTAGCAGAGAATCTCCTTAAAAACTTCTTATCATTGACTGAAGCTCCTTCCGGATATTCTTGAACCTCAAGATACCTCTTAACTTCGTGAAACCAAGGCCGGTCCACTACTTCTTCAGTATTAATCTTGTGACAGTGAGATGGTTCATCCATTCGTTCAATGGTGAACTGGGGGGCTTTGTTATCCCATTAAAGTTTAAACATGGATGACATTGTGGCTAGTGCGTCTGCTAGCTAATTTACTTCTCGCGGGAAATGCTCGAAGGTAATCTTCTCAAAATATGGGATCAATGTCAAAACATGTTCTTTGTAAGGGATAAGGTTTGGGTGTTTGGTGTCCCAATCTCCTTTGATCTGGCTGATGACCAAAGCTGAATCTCTGAATACATTTAAGGATTTGATCCCCAAATCTATGGCAGCTCTGAGACCAAAAATGCACGCTTCGTATTCTGCCATGTTATTTGTACAATTTAAGCAGAATCTTGCCGTAAAGGGAGTATAACATCCTTCAGGAGATATGAGTACAACACCTATACCATTGCCGAGTGCGTTGGATTCCCCCATCAAAAACCAAAGTCCACCGGGATCCTTGTTCAGATCCGTCATATGGTCTGAATTCTTCACAGTTATTTACCATCATGATGTCTTCATCTGGGAATTCAAACTTCATGGACTAGTAGTCTTCCACAGCTTAATGAGCAAGGTGATCAAATAGTACACTGCCCTTTATTGCTTTCTGGGTAGTATATTGTATGTCATATTCCGTCAGGATCATCTGCCATCTTGCTATTCTCCCAGAGAGGGCAGGTTTCTCGAAGATGTATTTTATTGGATCCATTTTAGATATCAACAAGGTAGTATGGGTCAGCATATACTGTCTCAGCCTGCGAGCAGCCCATGCCAGAGCGCAACAAGTTTTCTCGAGCAGTGAATATCTTGTTTCACAGTCGGTAAACATTTTGCTCAAGTAATAAATAACATGCTCTTTTCGGCTAGACTCGTCATGCTGCCCCAGCACACACCCCATTGAATTTTCCAAAACAGTTAGATACATGATCAATGGTCTTCCCTCGTCTGGTTGCATCAAAATCAGAGGCTCTTGTAAGTACTCTTTGATCTTGTCAAAAGCAGTTTGGCACTCGTCATTCCATTTGACTACTTGATCTTTCTTCAGTAATTTGAAGATTGGTTCACAAGTAGCTGTCAGGTGATAAATGAATCTGGAAATGTAGTTCAAACATCCCAAGAATCCTCTGACTTCCTTCTCAGTACGAGGAGCATGCATCTCTTGTATCACTTTTACCTTGGTGGGATCCACTTCGATACCTTTACCGCTAACGACAAAGCCTAGGAGTTTATGAGACCTTACTCCAAATGTGAATTTATTTGGGTTGAACCTCAGCTTGTATTTCTTTAACCTCTCAAACAGTTTCTGTAAATGATTAAGATGCTCTTCTTCTGTTTGAGATCTAGCTATCATGTCGTCCACATAGACCTCTATTTCGTGATGTATCATGTCGTGAAATAGAGCTACCATGGCACGCTGATAGGTTGCCCCAACATTCTTCAATCCGAATGGCATAACCTTGTAGCAAAATGTGCCCCACTGTGTGACAAAGGTTTTTTTCTCCATGTCCTCAGGCGCCATTTTGATTTGGTTGTAGCCTGAGAAACCGTCCATGAAGGAAAACACTTTGTCCTGTTCCATATTGTCATCTAGAATATCAATGTGGGGAAGTGGGAAATCATCCTTAGGGCTTTCCCTATTCAAATCTTCGTAGTCCATGCACATTCGTACCTTGCCGTCCTTTTTGGGTACGGGAACCACATTGGCGACCCATTGTGGATAGGAGGTGACGGCCAAGAATCCGATGTTGAATTGTTTCATGACTTCAGCTTTAATCTTCTCCAACATATCTGGTCGCAAACGATATACCTTTTGTTTTATCGGTGGGAAGTCTTCTTTTGTTGGTAGACGATGTACCACGATATCTGCATCAAGTCCTGGGATGTCTTCGTATGACCAGGCAAAGACCTCAACATAATCGTGTAGAAACTGAATCAGACGCTCTTTGACACTGGGTTCCAGATTGGCACCCACCTTGACTTCTCTTTTATCCTCTTCGGTACCTAGGTTGATTGTGTCCAATGGTTCTTCTTGGGGCTGAATGGTCCTCTCTTCTTGTTGTAGTAACCTGGCTAGTTCCCCTGGTACTTCACAATCTTCCTCACCTTCGTATTAGGCTTGGTAGATTAGATTTTCAGAGTCATAAAAAGCCATAGTAGAACCGTTACCCATGGGATCCTGAGTGGATGTAGACCTGCATTGTGAGTGTGAGTGTGTGTGTAAGAGTATAACCATCTTTGAAAGAAAATGAAAATGTAAAATGAAAAATAATGAGCACAAAGTTTGTATGCAAAAACGTCCACGATTCATTGATGTCATATGGAAATGAGATAATAACCCTTATAAATGGACCATTGTGCCTCGGGTAAGACACAAGATTTTAAGAGTTTGAATTATTTGAATATTACAAATACGAAAAAATTTAAAGATAAATTACTGTTGGATAAATGTGATCGGGACAAAATCTCTAGCCTCCCAATTGCTGACCCCTCCACTGACAGTTGGGAAAATCCAATCTTCCAGGTTATAGTTGTCTTTATCATCCTCCACTATATTGGCTTCGCGGTTGCTGATCTTCAAGGGTGGTCCTTTGGCACGAGCGCAACGTACAAATTTTTGGGCTCCTGAAGTGAAACCCAAACCAAATTTGTCATATTTGTATGGGATATCTGGGAGTTGGCCCCAAATAGTGCACCCACCTTCTTCTATCATTGCCATTGGCATCTTTTAAAGACGACATCTTGAGCGGGGTCCTTGTAATCTTTGGAACTTGAGAAACAACCTTGGTTACTGCCACAGTCTACGAGACTTCTTCAAAGTGCTGGAATGGAGTTTCAATAAATTCCCCATCTAATTCCACATATCTGAAGGAATTTAGATGGCTGACCATATACTCTTCTTCTCCATGAACAGTGATCATCTTCCCCTGGATTAGATATTTTAGCATTTAATGCAACATAGAGGTAACAACACCAGCATTGTGAATCCACGGTCGGCCTAATAAGCAGGAATGTGAAGGGAGAATATCCATTACATAAAAAGTTGAATCAAAAGTTTGGGTTCCAACTTTTATGGGGATGTCCACTTCCCCATGCACCATCCTTTTTGAGCCGTCGAAGGCTCTCACTACTATGTTTCTTGCTTTCAATGTTAATCCCTCACAGTCAAGCCTATCAAGAGCCTTTTTAGGAAACACATTCAGAGACGAACCGATGTCAACCAAGACATAAGCCAGAGTTGTGCCCCTGCATTCGACTGAGACATGTAATGCCTCATTATGCTTCCTCCCTCTTGGCGTTAAATCAACATCCGAAAAACCTAAGCCATTATCTGCGGTCAAGCTGGCTACGCAGTCTTGGAACTGATCGGCAGATGTTTCTTGGGGTACATGAGCAATTTTAAGGAATTTTACCAAGGCCTTTGCATGAGCCTCAGAACATAATAATAAAGCCAACATGGAAATTTTAGATGGAGTTCTCCCCAGTTGCTCGACTATATTGTAGTCGCTTCTTTTTATGATCTTCATAATTTCCTCCATCTCTTATCGGGAGGTCTCAGGGATAGCTACCGATTATGCCTTCGTCTGGACAGGCTCAACCAGAATACCTTTACCTCGAGTCTCGGTTGACTCGGCAACATGAATGTCAGTAGGGGTGATAATAGGGATTGTAACAGTTTTGTCAACATGAGTATTAGCGGAGATGATTGTAGGACTGGGAATAACCTTTGGAGGACCAACAACAACAGGAATGATTACGGGTCCAGAAATAGCTTTTGGAGGAGAAATTTCTGGAGAGAAAACCCTTCCACTTTGGGTTATCTTACTAGTCCCTACGATATTACTGATATCGGAGTCAACTTTCTAAAAGCTTGAATCTTCAGCAGCCGACCAATCTTGCTTGATATCGTGGTAGTAGACATCACCTCCATAATTCCTTGGGACGGTTTTGTCTGACGAATACGGGATTGGTCCAGGCATTGTAATTATCAATGGAGCTACTTTAGGAACTGATGTAATTCTAACGGGTCATTTGGTGGAGACCCTGGAAGAATTGGTGGAAATGGTCACGATGGAAACATCATTATAAGAAATAGTTGGAACATAAGTCTTTTCGAACAAAATCTCCTTGTTATCTATTAGGCATTGAACGCCTGATTTTAACAAATGACAGCTGGTTGGTAAGGATAAAAAGAAATGACAGCTTTCATCACAGCCCGAGAATACACTGATATTCAACCAGTTCTTTTTGATAGTCAGGAGTGGGGTCACAAGTTCATCAACTGAAGTAACAAACATATCTTCCTCAACGGCGTTGACATCACGGTCGTGCTTGGGAATAGGGGCAGTAATAACATTGGGAATTTCTGGAGCATTGAATTCAATCTCTTTGGCTTCAAGAAGATCTTGTACTTTGTTCTTCAGAGCCCAACAGTTGTTAGTGTCATGGCCGGGACTCTCAGAATTGTATGCACATCGGGCATTAGGATGATAGTGAAGAAAGGTTGTGTTAGGATTCTTTGGAGCTTCTTTCAAATTCACTAGATTAGATCTTAACAAATGTGGAAATACTTGAGATATGGTCATGTTAATTATGGTGAACTATCTGACTGGTCTCTCCATTCTTGGCTGGTTGCTTCTTTGCTGAGCAGGCGCTGGTTTAGGAATCATGACAGCCCCCACCATTGGACGACGTTCAGCCTTATCTTGATTTCTAAGGATATACAATAACCACTTCTTTCTTTCCAATGAATGGTTTCCTTACAGCAGCAGAGGATGCATCTTTTTGAATCTTCCCATTCTTTATCCCGACTTCTACCCTTTCTCCGGTCAATATCAACTCGGTAAAACCTGCCGGTGAACTCCCAACTAAGTGATTGAAGAAAGGACCGGACAAGGTGCCAAAAAACATATCTACCAACTCTCTTTCAGATAGAGGAGGTTGGACTCTTCCTGCTAAGTCCCTCCATTTTTGCACATAGTCTTTAAAGCCTTCACTTGAAACCATGGCCATACTCTGGAGTTGAGTACGGGTGGGAGCAAGATCAGTGTTGTATTGGTATTGTTTGTAAAAGGAGGCAGCCAGATCTTCCCAGTTATGAACATTGGCTCTTTCTAGTTGATAAAACCAATCAAGTTGGATTCCGGACAGACTGTCTTGAAAGAAGTGTACCTATAAATCCTTGTCAGCGGTGTGAGACTGTATTTTCCTCACATAGGACCAGAGATGCATTTTGGGACATGAAACTCCGTCATATTTGGCGAACACCGGTGTTTTGAATTTTGGAGGAATGACAATCCCCGATACTAAACCCAATTCCTCAAAGTCCAATCCAGGCACTTTTTGGATTTCCATTGCACTTAACCGTTCTTCCAGATGCTTATACTTGTCATCGACTGAAGGATATTGTTCTTCAAAATAATCTTCTTCTTCCTCTTCCTCTTTTAAATCAGACTGGACAACTGCTTCCTTGCCTTTCCCATCTTGATTGTCTTTCTCACCAGATGACATTGCAAAGTCTAGGGTCCTCCTTGCTTGACCTTGAAATCTTCTTCCCATGTTTAGAACTCCGATTATTTTCTTTGTTTTCTTCTTTTTCTCTTCAACCAGCTAGGTCTTCAACTCTTCTTGTCCTTTGGCTAGAGTTAAAAACATCTGTTGAAACTAAGCATTTTGTGCTTGGAGATCCTTCATCGTTTGCTCGAGATCCATCTTACTGAAATAAACAGTAGAAAGATGAGGAGACTTGTTGCAATAAACCTACTTATGTTATGATGAGTGGTAGATGCATATGCAATGATTTCAAGGATTTTGAAGATTCAAATTTGTTTTAGACAAAAAGGAAACACACGTTATATTAATAAATTAAAGCTTGAGTACATCAATGCCTCTTTGGGCAAAACAATACAAAAACTCTAAGATAAAAAGGTTGTAAGCATCCTCTTTGGTGCGATGTAGGCATTCAGGCTCTGCTACTCATGAAGTTGCTTAGTGAGTTCCAAAACCTTCTTCTCGCTAGCATAGAGTTGGGCTTCGAAAGTGTCTCGCTCCCCCTTGAGTTGTATCCAATCTCTTTGTAAGTCTTCAAGAGAGGTGGGCATGTCAGGATGTAGGATATTGTATGGAACATCTCCCTCCATAACAGGCTCAATGATTACCGGGAGAATGGAGGGATAAGGCATCATAAGACTCTGAGCACAAGTTCGTACCCATTTGAGGTAAGGCTCAATAGGGATGGAATTCTTGCGCCCCAATGTCTTGCTATCTACCTTGTTCAACATCCTCCAAGCTTGGATAAATCTCTGGCGAAGACCTTGATCATTGTTCTCGTAGTCAAATACCAAACCTTGGATGAGCATCTCATGAGGGCCATCCCTTCGGGCGTAACCAAATTGTCTTAAGGCTAAGAAAGGTTTGTAGGTGATACCTCCCCTAATGCCAAGTAAAGGGACATTAGGGAATTCTCCACAACGGTCGACAATAGTAACATTCTCTAAGGATCGGAAACACCAATGAATGTCTGAATGCTTGAGCATTATCAAGCTTTGTGACCACCTTGAACCTTGCTCGTTCTTCAATACAGATTGAGGAAGATGCCAAATAAACCATCTTGCCAAGAGAGGAGTGTAACACATAAGGATACCTTTTTTCCTCATAGTGCGAGTGTGAAAAGAATGTAGGATGTCTCATAGTAAAGTAATCACCGGGTTGTGGGATATGAAGATTTTGACGGCGTTCACGTCTATGAGTTGGTTAAGATTTGGAAACAAAACCATCCCATAGATGAGGAGAGCTATAATTTCTTCAAAGGCTTGCAATTCCAAGGAGTTCCAACATTTTTGGGCTTTCTCAAACAAGAACTTTGCTAGGAAACCCTTGACACCACTCCTTGTTTCCCAATTGGTTGTGACATCAGATGATTGCAAGTGTAGAGCTTGAGAAATATCTTCGGGCTTTGGATCTCTTTCCGTACCGATGAAAGGTAGTTGATTGAGAATGGGAATCCTCAAGAGTTGGGAGAATTTTTACAAAGTTGGTACAAGTTGATAATCGGGAAATGTGAAGCAATGGTGTAAGGGATCAAAGAACTGAACGAGCACCTTCATCATGTCCTCATCAGTGTTGGAGGTGACCAAGTTGAGTAGGCGACCATGTCTCTCAGTGAATAGAGAATTTTCTGGAATCCTTGAAGCTAGCTCCTTAAGTTATGGAGGGATCCTTACAAGATTTACTTGAATGGTTTTCCTGCGAATAGAATCCATGTCCTACAAAACAGAAACAAAGATAAATCCCAAGATCCTTGAAATGGTTAGTGAATGAGTATGATGTTATGATGTTCATGATGTTATGTACAAGTAAATATACACAAACAAAGCAAACAAGTCCTTAGGTTTAGGCTTGCATGAAGTCTCATAGGTAAGTACCCTCTTGAAGTTTAGTTGGCCCAACCTGTCCTAGTAATAGTAATCGGGTTCTAAGGGGCTCAATATCATCGATTTGTTTATTTGGTCATTGTTTCAGCACAAGCCTCTTTAATGGTGACCGAAATATCCCAAAAAACTAAACCTCAATGAGTGTAGTATTGAGTATCTACCAACTTCGGACTGCACCAAAGTCGGTCATCTCACTACGTCCTAAAGGCCAAGTTGGTCAAGTAAAGGTTCTAAAAGTTCATTAGTGCTTCATGACATCACTCAGCGGCCCCGTATTCTCCTTGATTAACTCAAGGGCTACCGGTACCCACAAATATGTCGCACTAACGTAGCTATTGCTTAGACCATGTCGGTATACCTCGCACAGTTTCCACAATGTATTGCTACTTACCTATAAGGTATCCCAAATTCGGGTAGAGGATTCAAACCCAAACGAAGAACCATAATGTAAAGCATACAAGTCAAATAATGAAAACAAGTAAATATGATCTAACCCTAAGGTAACCCCACTTTTAGAATATTCCCCAGCAGAGTCGCCCGTTCTGTGATACGGTGGGAGAACTGAATTGAAGGTTTTGTGTTTGATCGCAAATGTTGCGGTTAGCAAAAGTCGCCATCAACTTTTCTTTTAACCAAAAGGAAAAGTGAAAAAGAACAGGAAAAACCTTTGAGATTATTTCTTGAGTTCGGGGGGTAGATTATGAAAAGGGAAGGTATTAGCACCCTTTTCATTCATGGTTCTCCATGGGCTCTTAGTTACTTGCTAGATCACTTGCTTTTGTTTGAAATTGTGCTTTGTGTGGTTTTTCAAAGCATTTTGTAAAGAGGACATTGTTTAGGCAAACTTTGTAATGATTCCCGTTCGTAAGAATGTATACAAAGACGTTGATCTTTTAGAAAATGTTTTCAAGTTTTGTAAGATGTTTTGAAAGTCTAGGTGTTTATTTTGAAAATAGCAAGGATGTTTTGTTTTGAAATGGAGCAAGTAATTAGGAGCATTCTACTTACTCAAAAGTCTTTTTTGTTCATTTTATTTTCCTTTGACATTGTTATCTTACCATTGATTTGGTAAGTAACCCTATCTTTGGATGTAAACGGGACGGGCGTGGGTCATCGTATAACCATGATTAACAATGTTACAAGGTATTAGAATTTTCTTTAGGGACTAAGATCATTTGAAAGGCAACATAGATAGCGTCATCGAGGGACTATGATCTTGTATTTTGCTTATTTTTACTAAGATACCTCACATGCGTAATATGACCATCTTGTAAGAAAACCAAGTGGATTTACACTAGGGGTGTTTGTGTGCAAGTGTATTGTTTTTCATGCTTGGTTTTGTCTTTGATTAGGGTTTTCTAAGCATTGGTTTTAGTCTTTCCATTCAAACCCTAATTACTAGCATTTTTATAAAGTGATAAATTGTGGGATTTAAAATTACTACGCTATTACAATACTTGTGGGAGGGGGGTATACAAATTTCAAATGGGGATTGCAAGAAAATAAAGCCTAATTATCTATTACAACCATATTGAATTGATACAAGAATTGAATAAATAAATGTACAAAAATGAATAATTATTCAAGAATGTAAATGTAAAGTAAACGGATATTTGTTTGGATTTTTTTAGAGAAAAGGGGTTTTTATTTTAACCTAATTAACTAAATGGAAAATAATTAATTAAAAGTAAAACCCAAATTTACTAGAAAAAGAAATTAAATAAAACCCTAATCTATTAATTGATTAAAAAGATATTAAGTTTGTAAGAAGAATATTTTTGGTGTTTTTTGTCTTAAAAATAATTTATAGTATTATAAAATATCTTTGGTCTTTTTACATTTTAAAATAATATATTTAAATGGTGTAGAATAAAATAACTAAAAACCTAGTTTTTAATCAAATTTGCAAAACAAATAGTATAATAAATAAAGTATGATTAAATAAAAATAATTTTTTTGTGTAAATAATAAATAAACTAAGTCAAAATATAAAATTAATATTTTTTTATTTTTTAATGATTTTTTAATATTAGATAAAATATTTAAGAAAATAAATAAATAAAAATAAGAAAAAGAAATAAAAATGGGCCAGGGGCTGTGTAAGTGAAACAGGGGGTTAGCAACAAGAAAAAAACATAAAGGCCCATGGGAGGCCCAGCGCATGCCAAAAAAGTCAGAATGTATGAAAAAAATGGAAAAAATCAAAAGGGTACCACTGGGGCTCGAACCCAGGTCCCTCAAGTCACAGGCGCGCGCTTCTACCACTGGGGTGGCTATACATCCGTTTATATAATCAAAACAATAAATATATGATAATAAATAAGTTCATGGCCTGAACCTCATCTTCAACCTCACGCCCATCCAGAGCCTCTGTAACTTGTTCAAATCTCAACAAAAATGAAAACTGTAAACAGGAAACTTGTAGCAAATTTCCTCACGATTTCAAAAATGCAAAGCAATAAAATTATAGATCAAAGATAAGCATGGATTTTAATGGCCCTAATCTGAACCCTAAAAATCTCAGAAACTTCAATCTTAAAATTTTCTAAGCTCAAACAAAATTAATGAAAACTATGGACATGGTTAGCTTTAGGGAAATGATATCTACATTTTTCATTCATAAATAAACCATTAATGATGCTTGTATGAAAAGTTCCAAAGTCAGAAAACTTACCTTGCAAGAGGGTATCAGGTTTGGAGTTTGAGCAGATTTCAGTGAGTTCCAATGATTGGGTTAGCTTCCTCAAGTTCCCAGGAAGCTAATGGGATGCTTAGCTTGAGCTGAAAGTGCCTGAGGAGTTCTGGAGAAGTCCAAGTGCAAAGCTCTGTTTTTGAAAATGGAGGATGGTGTTAATGGTGTTACAGTCTTGTAACATGGTGTGGGATGAGTTCTAAATGATGTTTAGAAACTTTAGGAACCAAAAGGCTTGAAAACACACGAGGAAGATGTGAGTTTGAAACTTTTCGTCATGTTAGGCAATAATGGAGGTATGTGATGTCGTTCTGAGGTCTTGGTGTTTTTAGGGGTCAAGCATGCGTGTGATTTGTGGCAAATGGCTTGTGTATGTATAAGAAAAAGGTCTTGAATGGTTTTGAAAGTCATAATTACCAGTTACAAGCTTTTTGCTATGTTACTTAATTTTCAAGAAAAGTGGGAAAACAAGTTTCAAGGGGAAGTACAAGCATGGGCTGGGTGATTTTAAGTGTCTAAACCATTTCCCTTGTGTTATGAGACATGTATGATCATAAGAGAACAAGTGCAAGGCTCAAGAATTAGTTTTGTGCAAAAAGTCACTTTATCAAAATGGTAATGTGCACTTTCTTCCCAAAATGGATATAATGCATGACCTTGCATTGAATGCTTGAAATGAGACGTCTAACAGCTGTGCAAGCAATTAATTATGGAGTTCCTAACAAGTTTGAGGCCTGCAAAGTAGAGGTTATGCAGCATAACTTTGAATTTTGAATTTGGTTCATCACAAAATGACTTGTAATTCAAGTGATAAAACCCTAACTTCATATCTTCGATTCTCCCTACTCAAAAATGATCTCAAAGAGTTCTTGGACATTTTGGAAAGCTTGAAATGTTATCTACAACCCATATTTGAATCACTTTTAAAGATTCCCATTGGAACTATATGAAAAAGTGCCATGAAGTTGGGTCAAAATCCTGACCAAATTAGGGCAAAAATTTCACTAAGTGTTTTGTTTCATGACCATGTGTTCTTAAAATTATAACTTGAGATCCAAGCACTTTTGGAAGGAGTTGTGTAAATCAATGTTGTAGATTTAATGGAGATCTACAACTTTCATGTTGGAAGTTTCTTCTGAATCAACTTGCATCATGGTGAAAAGTTTGCTCAAAGTTATGAAAAAATAAGAAATTTCCAACACTTAGAAAAATTTCTAAGTTTAGAAATTTTAACTTTTCAAAATGAAATCTTGAATTTTGGATTCCTTGATGAATAAATTTCATATTTTGACATGTTTTGATGAATTATGATCTTTGACATTTGATTTTGACCAAAAAGTCAAAGTTTGACTTTTCAGTATACAGTTGACTTTTGATCAGTTGACTGAAAATTCATTTGTCAATCCATTGGATTTGAGCAATGTTTTGATCCATGTCATGATGCAATTGGACTATTGAGATCATGCCTTTAAACAATTTATCATTTGCTAGGTCAAAAATCAGAAATTGCCCTTTCCTAGTCAAAACCCTAATTTTGACCATTTTGCCCTTTTGAAGATTTGATCAAATTTCTTGAGGAATTATGGTACAAACTTGATAAAATGATACATATGAGTTTAAAATGTTGATGTGGATAAAAAATTATGAATTTTTACTGTAAATAGGCTATAGTTGACTTTTTCCCCAATACAACTAATTTTTAGGTCATTTGCTCAATTGACTGAGCAAAAGTGTGATCCAAAGCTTGAAACTTGACATGAGTGATCTTGAGGGTCCATAATGATCCATGAAAGTCATATGGGGCATTGGAATTTCAAATATCCTTGTGCAATCTCAAACCCTAATTTTGGTCATCAGTGCTTAAGGAGGTGTCTTGAGCTGATCAACCCTAGTGCAGTCTTGAGCCAAAGGAGATCTTGTGAGAACATTCTTGATAAATGAGAGGGAATATTTTGGGGTACAACAATACTGTTCATCATTGTAATCATATTCATCCTCAGAAACTCTTGGGCTAGGGTCTTCCTCCCTTGTCTCGCCCTCTTGATTCTCCCCTTCTTTGGATGAAGAGGTCAGATCAACTGGTTGCTTCAACGGTCCCCTGAATCTTCTGCCCAGATTCAAGACCCCAGCGGTCTTCTTTGTATTCTTCTTTCTATCTTTCAGAATAAGGGCCTTCAGATCTTTCCGCCATTTAGCCAAAGCTACGAACATTTGCTAAAATTGGGCAATTTGTGCCTGGAGATCCTTGATACTTTGCTCAGAAGACATTATTGTTGAAATAAACAACGCAGAAGATGTGAAACCTGTTATGAAACCTGTTTATGTAATGTCATGAATGATATGCGTATGCAACGATTTCAAGGATTCTTAAAGGCTCAAATTTGCTTAACCAAAAGGAACATACACTAATTGTATTAATAAGTTCGATTTGTTACAAAGAGGGCCCTTTAGGCTTACAATCAAATAAAACTTAAAGCAAAAAGAAAATTAGGTTTCCCATAAGCGCATCCTCTTTGGTGCAATGTAGGCGTTTATATTCCTCTCTTCATGAAGTAGCCTAGTGATTTCCAGGATTTTCTTCTCGCTGGTGTAGAATTGAGCTTCAAACGTATCCCGCTCCTCCTTAAGTTGAACCCAGGATTTTTGTAAATCCTCATGATCAGTTGGCATGTCAGGATGAAGAACAAGATAGTGAGTGTCTCCTTCAGCAACCAGTTCCATAATCATAGGTAGGATGGCGGAGTAAGGAATCATAAGACTTTGGGCACGAGCTCGTACCCATTTGAGATAAGGCTCAAGAGGGATGGAATTCTTGTGCCTCAATGTCTTGCTATCAACTCTGTGTACCATACCCCAAGCTCGCATGAACCTTTTACGGTAACCCTGAGCATCATTCTCATAGTCGAAGACGATTCCTTGGATAAGTGTATCATGAGGACCATCCCTTCTTGCATATCCAAACTGTCGCAGTGCCAAACAAGGATTGTAAGTGATTCCTCCCCTAATTCATAAGAGAGGGACATTAGGTAATTCTCTGCATTAATCAATGATGGTAACATTCTCCGAGGATCGAGGACACCAATGAATACCTGAATGTGTAAGAGTCATTAGCCTATGATACCATCTCAAACCCTATTCATTCTTCAAGACGGATCGGGGTAGGAGCGAAATAAACCACCTAGCCAAAAGAGGAGTGCAACACAGAAGGGTCCCTCTTCTCTTTATGGTACGAGTATGCAAAGAATGTAGGATATCTCCAAGCAGAGTAGGTATCAGATTGGGTGACAGGGAAACCTTAACCGCATTCACGTCTATGAGCTGTTACGGATTAGGAAACAATACCAACCCATAGATGAGAAGGGCTAACACCTCTTCAAAAGCTTGTAAGTCCAGGGTATCCAAAAAATGATGAGCTTTATCAAACAAGAACTTAGCCAAAAAACCCTTGACACCTCACCTGGTTTCCCAATTTGCTACTATGTCAGACCGTTGTAAGGATAGAGCTTTAGCAATATCTTCAGGTTTAAGGTCTCTTTCCATTCCATTGAAAGGTACCTTGTTAAGGATAGGCACCCCCAATAACAGAGAAAACTCCTCCATAGTAGGCACTAACTGGTTATCCGGAAAAGTGAAGTAGTGATGTAGAGGGTCGAAGAACTGAAAGAGCACTTTTAACATTTCTTCGTCAGGATTTGAGGTGACGAAGATGAGAAGTCGACCATGTCTTTCAGTGAAGGGAGAGCTTTCAGGAACCCTTGATACCAACTCCTTAAGCTGAGGAGGTACCTTTACCAGACTGACTTGGATAGTGAATCCGCGGGCAAGGGCCATGTCCTACAAAATAAGACAAAAGTAAACCCTAAGAATCCTTGAAATGGTTAGTATGATATGCTATGTTATGATGTCATGATTATGCTCAGATATAGCAGATATGGCAAACACAAGAAAATCACACAGAGACCTTAGGTTTAAGGCTTGTAGGGGTTTTAAGGTATACCCTCTTGAAGTTGCATTGGTTCGACCTGTCCTAAATATAGTAACCGGGTTCTAAGGGATCTCAATATCACCGATATTTTTCCCAAATTTCGTTCCGATAGACAATTGACTTTCCACCAAACAAATCTCAAGAGTTAAACCTCAATGAGTGTAGCATCGAGTATTAACCGACTTTGGGTTTACACCAAAGATGGCTATCTCACTATGTCCTAAAAGCCAAGTTGGTCAATTAAGGTGCTAAGGTCAGTTGACGCTTTATGATACCACACCGAGGCCCCATATTCTCCTTGATTACTCAAGGGGTACCGGTACACACCAAAGTATCGCATCAACGTAGCTACTGTTTCAACCGTGTCGATATACCCCACAAAACTCCCTCATAGTTTATTGCTACTTACCTAAAAGGAATTCCCCGATCCAGGTTTAGGATCCAAACAACCCAAACAAATACCCTTAAAAGTAAATCAAACAAGACAAGCCAAAGAAGCAATTAAGGATGACCTAAATCCTAAGGTAAACTCCACTTTTTAATATCCCCAGCAGAGTCGCCAGTTCTGTGATACAGTGGAAAAACCGACTGTTAATACTGGTTTTGCATTTTTTGTTTGCAAATGTACGTTAAGCAAGAGTCTCCACCGCCTTTTATTTCATCCAACAAAGGAAAAGGGAAAAAGAACAGAAAAAACCTTTTTCGAGATGTTTCTGAGTACGGGGGAAGATTATAGAAAGGGAAGGTGTTAGCACCCTTTCTATCCTTGGTTTTCCACGGGCTCTTAGGTACTTGCTCTATTTTAAATTACTTTTGTGTGTTTGTGCGTTTGAAAAAGTTTTGAAATTGCCTTAGTGCGGCATTTCACTTTATGGTAACCATTGTATCAGTCCTCAAGGGTGTGATAAAGTATTTTTGAAAACTTTGTTTGAAAAGTTTGTTTGAAAGTGTAAGTGTAAAAGGTTTTTTGAGCAAGTACTTAAGAGTTTCTACCTACTCGAAAAAGACTGTTCATTTTTCTTATTTCCTTTAGATAGCGCTATCCTACTATTAAGGAGTAGGTAGCTCCATCGTTGGAGTTTAAGGGACAATCGAAAGGGACGAGTACGATCACTAAAGCAATAGTTAGGAAACCTTATTAGTTAACCAAGAGTCCTAAAGATCTTTCTGAGGCAACATTTGAATGGGTCATCTTTGATCTTTTGGGACTAGAGGGCAACCACTAAAACTCCCTATACTGCATGACCATTTACCGAAGGCAGTCGAAGTGGGGCAAACCCTAGGAGTGAGCATGTGCAAGTGTTTATTTTCAGTTATTTATCTTTGCACAGTTAGGGTTTTCTACTGTTTTAAATTATGATCTTTTGCATACAATCCTATTATCAATCCTCTAACAGTTTATAATGACGGAAAGTAAAAGTGCGAGAAATTTAAACCTAGATATTACAAGGCTTTGGGGAGGGGGATTACATAATCAAAAACTTGGGGAAAATAGTAAATGAAAATAGCAATAAACCTAAATTAAAAGCTATTACAAACTCGGAGAAATTAAATTAATTGGAAAAATGAATAAATGAATGCGCGCGACAAAATTAAACGAGGAAATAAAGTTAAATTTGAAGGCACTTAACTAGTGAATAAAGGAAAAATATTTTTTTTTTGGATTTTTTGAGAAAGTAACTAATTTTGCAAATTAACCTAATTTCTAATTAATTTTAATCATGAAAAAAAAGGAATTTCAATTATCCTTGAAAATTCTGGCTACAGATACTCAATGTCACGTCCAATGTTATGACACCGTATCTGACTTACTATATGACAGTAAATACAAAAGCAGTAAATAACACAGTCAATTGTTTACCCAGTTCAGTGTGCAACAACACCTACTCTGGGGGCTACCAAGCCAGGGAGAGAATCCACTATAAGAGATGTTAATTCAGGAATAAACCAACCAATTTATCTCCTTCACTTAAGACCTACCCAATGCAATTCTAATCTAAGTACAACTTAAACCTGAGTTCCTACTCACTCCCCCTCAATCACAGCAGTGATACATAAACCAATTTGACTTGAGAATTGATGAAGACACTCTTCAAAACACACACTTGATTAAGCTTCACAGCTTTTTAATCAAGTAACACAATCACTCGTGCTTCACAGCTTTGAGTGATGTACACAACTAACTTGACTCTGCTTCACAGCTTTAGTCAAGTAACATTCAAACACTCTTGCTTCAAAGCTTTGAGTGCTACACAACCCTTACAATTGAAACCTATTCCAAGACCCTTATCACAATGATAATTACTTGGAGTACAATAAACAAATCTATACAGATTACAAACTTGATCTTCTAATCAATCAGCAGGGATCACTTCAAAAACCGCAGCTCTGTTGAATATATAGCAGCTGCAACTTCAGTTAGGGTTTCCAAAAACCTAGGGTTGATTCCGTTTGACCTTAAGACCAGGTCACAGTACTTCATTGATCAGGTTAGGATTGAGCTAGGTTACTCCTCAGAAAACGCAGGATTCTGTTTAGGAAGGACTGAGTTATTTCCTGAAAAAACTCAGACTTATCCAATCCTGTAATCCTGCTAGTTCAGAACAGGATGTCATAACATCTGTTATGACATCTGAGAAAACCTGTCTACTGATTAGCAAAGTGTGATCATTTTGCAAACATGCTCAGATACACACTTATAAACATCAGTATTTGAGTTACAATATTTTTCTGCATATGTACCTAAAGAGTTAGTACAACCTGAACTAGAATGTTATGACATCAGTCATGACATTCACACACACACTTGGAATTTACCAAAAATGCAAGCCAATACCTAAACACCTACAAACTCCCCCTTTGGCAGATTTTTGGCTAAAGTCCCTAAACAATCAGAGATAGATAGATAGCAGCAGAAATAAGTGACAGCAGAAAAATATAGTGTTAAGTACTAATTAAGTAGTACCAAAAATATTCTCCCCCACTTTAGCCACAAATGGGCCAAAGATTACATGTTTATAAAGTAATACAGTTATCCAAGACAAAATAATGAGATCAGCAGCAGACAACAGCAGAACATACTTCCAAACTCCACCAGCAACATCACCAAGCAGCAATCATCCTTCAAGTACTGTCATCAGACTCAGAGGAGCCACTTTCTTCAATGTTGAGCTGTCCTTCATCTTCTTCCCTCATGCTTGCTTCAGCTTCTTCCTTTTCTAGCTTGGCAATTAGTGCTTCTAGGGTCCTTTTTCTAGCATCCAGATCTTTGCAAGTTTCTTTTAAGACAGCTATGACATCTGATGTTTTGGACTGGCTCTTTGCAGACGATGTCTCAGCTGATGTTATGACAATGTCTGGAGCATGGGATCCCTGAAACAGTTTGTAGTGCAGGCCAAGGGCAGGGGCTCTTTTGCAGACTGTATCTCTTGCTACAAGTATGTCAGGATATTGTGCAAGGATGATTCCACAAATGAGGGAGGGAAAGGCAATTGGTCCTTTGACAGCATAACTGCCAGCATGCTTCAAGGTTTGTTCAAAAATGTACCTTCCATAGTCAAAGGCAGTCTTGGTTCCTACAGCATAGATGAATCTCCCCAGTCCTGTGGAGATGGTTGATTTGTGATTTGTAGGCACCCAGTTTGCTGCACCTATTTTATGCAAGATGGCAAATTTCATGCTGAGTTTACTAGCATTCAACTTCCCTTTCAATGGCCAGCACTTTACTTGCCTGGCAGTGATGGTCAAGCATACTTCATTGTCAGTTGCCTCTAGATTAGGACAGTCCTTATTTGTTCTTCCAAGAAACTTGTTGATTTCTGATGGAGAGAACTTGACCCTTCTTCCTCTAACAAACACACTCTCAAAGTCAGCTGACCTCCCATCAGCACAATCATTGGATAAGTTCACTACAAACTCTTTAACCAGATTTTCATAACATTTGCCAAACTTCATCACAGTCTTTATTAGTCCAGCATTCCTGATCAGCTCCATGATGTCTTTGCACTCCAAAGCATCATTGTTGAGTTCTCTCTCCAAGGCTATTCTCTTCAAGCAAACATACTTCCACCTGTTTGCATTATCAGGATGATGAAAGGAGATGTTGTCTGTTGGCACTTCAGGCACTCTAGCAATCTTGCTGGAGGGGAGCTTCCTTATGATGGGAGTATTGTCAATGTCAACCTCAAATTCTGATTCAGAATCAGAAGTTTCAGGTTGTCTAGCAGTCTGCACCTGTGCCTTCTTCCCTTTAGTCTGAATTTTCTCAGCCAACCCTTCAGCCTTGGATTTCTTAGCATCAGGCTTAACAGTCTCACTACTCTTTCTTTTCATCAATCTCCTAGCAATGCTAGGGTTCACATTTGCAATCAGTTCATTATCTGAGTAATCTTCATCCACATCAATGATAGGTGGATCAGCAGCCTTTTGAATGTTGTCTTTTGGTGTCACAACATCCTTAGTGACATCTATATTTTCAGAACCTTCCACATTTGGACTTTCTGATTGATTCAAAGGGATAGAAATCCCCGGTACAGATTGGTTGCCACTCAGAATGCTAGAAACCAGTCTAGCAATAGCTTGGTGTACTTGAACTGATCCTTCTTTATTAGGTGTAGAAGACGAAGGAAGAGAAGAGTTACCAGAGATTGTAGCTTGAGCTCTTCCTGCATGTCTGGTCCGGAGCTTTTTGACTCTGGTTGGGTCAGTTGCCATCTCCCTGAGAGGAGTGACCTCAAGAACTTCAGATTCTAAGCATGTAGTGATTGCCCTAGAATCTTGATCAGATGATGATGATGATGAGTGAGACGAAGCCGCCATGGTGGAAGATGATGTCTGAGACATTGTGTTTAACGTTGAGTAGCAGTAGCAGTTTGAGAAAACTCTTTGATTGGGAGGAGAAAACAGGTTGCAAGGATGAGAGAGATAGGGAGTACACGGGAGTCTTTTCAACTTCTGAAGGCTTTTGAAGGAATTGTGAGTGAATATGATTAACCCACTAAATATAGAATTAATAGAATTAATCCCTTCAACCCTTGTTTTCAGCAAAACTAATTGCTATAATTTCTCATGTTGGTGAATGCCCAATCTGCCCCTCAAATTTTCAAGTTGATTTCCAACAAGCACCTTGGTAGAAGAATCAGTTAGCTGAAGCTCAGAGAAACTATGTTTCAGTTTAAATGATTTCTTCTCTCCAAAGTCAATAGGGTTTAAGGAAATGTTGAATGTTTTCAGATTATCACACCACAATGTCACAACATCTTGTGTAACATTGTCTTCAGGTAGCATCTGTGTTGACCAGAATTTTTGAGAACAGAATTTATGAGACTTGTTCTTTGTCACATCACATATATTATCAGCCTATAGTTTAGGAGTTCTTCTGACATCTTCCATAGGAATAGCTCTTTTCATTCCTTCAAGTTTATGCTGCCACTGTTTCATATCTTTTTCTTCTTTGATGATTTGACTCAAAGTGGGGATATCAGTGTTCTCAGGCTGCCACACATAACATTTATTTTTGGATTTTATTCCTCTCATTACAATATCTAGTTTTTCATTAAACACTAGACATTCAGATCTTGAGAAGTTGACCATGAATCCTAGATCACATAATTGACTGATGCTGATGAGATTAGTAGTCAACCCTTTTACCAGCAGTACCTTATTCAGACTTGGAACTCCAGGGTAGTCCAAATTACCAACTCCTTTGATTTCTCCTTTAGCACCATCTCCAAAGGTCACAAAACTGGTGGTGTGAGGCATAACATTATTGAGGAGATTTTTGAATCCAGTCATGTGTCTGGAACATCCACTGTCAAAGTACCAATCTTCCTTTGCTGAGATCTTCAGGGAAGTGTGTGCTATCAGTGCAGTAGCCTTTTTCTTCCATTGAGGAGCGTGTGGTACCTTTTTAGACTTAGGTTTGACATCTGATTTCTGATTAGGATATCCATGTAGTCTGTAGCAGAAGGGCTTTATGTGACCATATTTCCCACAATGATGACATCTCCATCTTTGGTACTTCTTCTTCATGTGTCTCTGTCCCTGATGTTGAGAGTAATGTTGAGACATCTGGTTTGACATTTGCTTCCTGGTAACAAATTTCTTTGTTTCCACAAATCCTAGGCCAGATTTATTTCCCATATTTTGTCCAGCCTGAAGAATCTCTTCCAATTTGTCTGTTCCATTTGTCAACATCTTGACTGATTTGGTCATTTGATTCAGTTGTGAGTTCAGCAGTTGAACTTCTCCTTCTAAATGACTTATAGTTTCAAGATTTGCTCTCTTTTCAGCCTCCAGCTTTACAATGAGTTTTGATTGTTTCTCATTTTGCACACAGACTTCACCACTTCTGATACACAATTTCTTGTAGGTATCAGCCAGTTCTTCAAATGTTACTTCTTCATCACTGGTGTCACTTTCAGAAGTACAAACACTAGTTAGGGCAGTAACTAGTTTGGCAGATTCTTCTTCAGAATTGCTTTCTGAATCACAGTCAGACCAAGTAACAGTCATTCCTTTCTTTTGCTTCTTAAGAAAGGTAGGACATTCAGCTCGAATATGTCCATATCCTTCACATCCATGGCATTGAATTCCTCTGCCTTGGTTTTCCTTATCTTCTGATCTTGGTCTTCTGCTGGAACTGTCAATGTCAGAAGGAATGTTATGAACATTTGACCTTGACTTTGGGTCCATTCTTTTGATGAGCCTGTTGAACTGTCTTCCAAGCATGGCAATGGCTTCTGATATGTTTTCTTCTTCATCCTCCTTGTGTTCAACATCAGTGTTGGTTACAAGTGCTATGCTTTTGTTCTTCTTGTCACCATTATCAGTGATCCCCATCTCAAAAGTCTGAAGAGACCCAATAAGTTCATCCACTTTTAACTTGCTAATGTCCTGGGCTTCCTCTACGGCAGTTACCTTCATTGCAAATCTTTTAGGCAAGGATCTGAGAATCTTCCTCACCAGTTTTTCTTCTGACATTTTTTCTCCCAGTGCTCCTGAGGTGTTGGCAATCTCCAAGATGTTCATGTGAAATTCATGGATGGTTTCATCTTCCATCATTTTTAGATTCTCAAACTTAGTGGTCAACATCTGAAGCCTTGACATCTTTACTTTGGAAGTGCCCTCATGAGTAGTTTTGAGGGTGTCCCAAACTTCCTTGGCCAGTTTATATTGATGTACTAATCTGAAGATGTTTCTATCAATTCCATTGAACAAGGCATTTAAGGCTTTTGAATTTCCCAGAGCTAACTCATCTTCTTCTTTACTCCAATCTTCCTCAGGCTTCAGACTGATTGTCCCATCTCTTTCAGTTATGGTGGGATGAATCCATCCTTTGTCAGCAGCTCTCCAAGCCTTTTTGTCCAGAGATTTTAGGAATGCAATCATACGAGGTTTCCAGTAGTCATAATTAGTTCCATCCAGAATGGGTGGTCTATTTCCAAAAACTCCTTCTTTGTCCATAGTGCCAGAAAGTGATATCCGTAGATCTCACCCAGTAATACAGGCAGGGTGCCTGCTCTGATACCAATTGAAAATTCTGGCTACAGATACTCAATGTCACGTCCAATGTTATGACACCGTATCTGACTTACTATATGACAGTAAATACAAAAGCAGTAAATAACACAGTCAATTGTTTACCCAGTTCAGTGTGCAACAACACCTACTCTGGGGGCTACCAAGCCAGGGAGAGAATCCACTATAAGAGATGTTAATTCAGGAATAAACCAACCAGTTTATCTCCTTCACTTAAGACCTACCCAATGCAATTCTAATCTAAGTACAACTTAAACCTGAGTTCCTACTCACTCCCCCTCAATCACAGCAGTGATACATAAACCAATTTGACTTGAGAATTGATGAAGACACTCTTCAAAACACACTCTTGATTAAGCTTCACAGCTTTTTAATCAAGTAACACAATCACTCGTGCTTCACAGCTTTGAGTGATGTACACAACTAACTTGACTCTGCTTCACAGCTTTAGTCAAGTAACATTCAAACACTCTTGCTTCAAAGCTTTGAGTGCTACACAACCCTTACAATTGAAACCTATTCCAAGACACTTATCACAATGATAATTACTTGGAGTACAATAAACAAATCTATACAGATTACAAACTTGATCTTCTAATCAATCAGCAGGGATCACTTCAAAAACCGCAGCTCTGTTGAATATATAGCAGCTGCAACTTCAGTTAGGGTTTCCAAAAACCTAGGGTTGATTCCGTTTGACCTTAAGACCAGGTCACAGTACTTCATTGATCAGGTTAGGATTGAGCTAGGTTACTCCTCAGAAAACGCAGGATTCTGTTTAGGAAGGACTGAGTTATTTCCTGAAAAAACTCAGACTTATCCAATCCTGTAATCCTGCTAGTTCAGAACAGGATGTCATAACATCTGTTATGACATCTGAGAAAACCTGTCTACTGATTAGCAAAGTGTGATCATTTTGCAAACATGCTCAGATACACACTTATAAACATCAGTATTTGAGTTACAATATTTTTCTGCATATGTACCTAAAGAGTTAGTACAACCTGAACTAGAATGTTATGACATCAGTCATGACATTCACACATACACTTGGAATTTACCAAAAATGCAAGCCAATACCTAAACACCTACAATCCTAATTAACTTAATTAATTAATGAAATTAAATATTTTATGGAAAAAAGCCTAATTCTAATGTTTTTGTGATTTCTATGAATTTTTTTATTTAATTAAAAAAACAATGATTTTGTAAAATAATTAAAACCAAAAAATTAAATAAAACAATTAAAAAGAAATAAAATGGACCCGGGCGTGAGAAGTAATTCTAGGGGGTGTATGGCCAAAATTCTCCAGGCCCAAAATAGCTGGCCCAAGACTGCGCCTGATCTAGTGGGGATCACCTTTGGAAGCCCACTGTGTGCTGAGCTTGTGATGCGTTAGATCTGGACTGATGATGGATCTAGTGGACAGGATCTGGGAGCGCATAACATGGGCCTGGGCGTGAGGTACATGGAATCTGCAAAGAAATTATGAGAAAAATAATGTGCAGGAGGAAGGGGTCGAACCCCTGACCTTCTACACACGCGCGTCTTGAAACCTCTTCCCTTTGCCACTGAGCCAAGCTGATCATTTGTAAATACAAACAAACAACAAATAATATATTAAATAACGAGTCAGTATTATAAGAAAAATGCGTGAATTTCAAACGGGCCAGTGGTATGCTACCACACCCTCATCTTCTTCCCCAAAACGGTCGTTTTTAGTAACGACCTTTACCTACGGTCCAAAGTCTGTAGCTGTAAACCTGCCAATTTCAAAAATGCAGCACACGCACAATAAATTCAAACGAAGACCATGGATCAAATGGGTTTGAGACCCTGAACACCATGGTACCCATAACCAAACCTGATTTTGCATATATTAAAAAAACCTAAAACGAAGCTTGAAACCCTAAGAATGACAAATTTTGATTCCTGCGCTTAAACTCAAATCAAAGCATCCAAACATATTGCAAACATGATTACAAGCATGAATATATACTTAGAACATGTTGATATTGACAAAATCAATGAAAACGAATTTAGAAAAAAGATGCAAACCTTGAAGGTGGTAGCACGTGATTCTTGATGCTTTGAGGCTTGGGAACGAGTGTGATAGCTTCAGTGAAGGTCCAGGAGTGTTGTTGTATCCTTGAAATTATTTGAAACTGCCTGGGGAGAAGAATCTGATCTGCACTTTTTTGACAAAATTTGACACTTTATTCTTGCTCTTAGGGAGGCAGGCTGCGCATGAATTCTTGTCCTCTAGGGTTGCAATGCATTGTGTATATGTACTGAATCAAATTAGGTCATTATAATTGGAAAGAATCAAAAGATTGATGGTATGATTTTAAGAAGAAATCAAATCTTGAAAAGTTGCCATGTATGAAGATTTTGTGTCCATTTGACCTTGCACTATTTCCTTGGCTTTTTGACAGCATATAAGATCTTCATTCAATGCAAAAATCAATCCCAAAACAAATTATTTGGATTTATTTGATTTTATTTGATTTTTAAATGAATAAAAATCAAAATAAATTAAATAAATAAGTGAATAAGGCATGGAGGATCCCATAGATCGTGGACCATGCTAGGACTGAGATTCAATCTTGAAAAGATGGGCCCATGTGGGAAAAAAATGCAATTTTAGGCATTATTGACTTTGTGCAAATTTCCAAAAATGGCCAACTTTGACAATGCATATCTCTCTCAATTTTGACCCTAAGAGGGTGTTCTTGGACTTTTTAGAAATCTTAGGATGTCATCTAAACAACCCTTTTGGTTTCAACTCAATTGGATCTTCCACGTTCATGTAAGAAGCTTTGACTCAAAATGTGTTTTTGTTGACTTTTTGAAATGACCTATAATGTCTAAATTTATATCTTTTCATGAGTGCATTTCTTGAACTTGAGGGCTGAAGATGAATTATAGGGAATTGGATTATCTTCAAAATGAGCATTGGATGAGGAATTTATGATGAAGTATGAGAAAGTTATGCCTGGTCAAAGTTTGGTTGACTTTTCCTATAGGAACCCTAATTTAGCAACTTTTGAGTTTTGATGAATTAGGAGAATTCCTTGAGGAATCATGAAATAACCTTGATCAAATGATGGATATTACTTCAAAATGTTGATTTTGACCAAAAATATTGAAGTTTGACTGTATGTGGGTTACAGTTGACTTTTGACCTAGTATAGTTAATTTTTAGGCATCTGAGCATTTGACTGAGCAAACTTCTTGTGCAAGGCATGAAACTTGGCATGGATGATCTTGAGGACATATTAGGGAAGTAGGAATCATTTAGGACCCTTGGAACTCAAACATCTTGATGAGGAGTGAAACCCTAGTTTGAGGCTCATTGTCTTAGGAGGAGGATTTGTCTGCTCAATCCTTAGTCAACTTGAGCAATTGAGGACCTCTAGGAGTATGTTTTTGAGTGAAATGAGAGAGAAAATTTTTGGGTATAACAATATGCTTATGCAATGTTTTCAACGGACTCATACGATTTAAACTCTTTTAACCAAAACATAAACAAAGGCTTTTTATTAGTAAATTCAAATGAAATCAAAGTTTACAAAGGAATAACAAATAAGAAACTTCTAAGATTCCTAAGTCTCCCAAGGACGCTTCATTTTGGTGCTAATTTAGGCATTGAGATTCTACTCTTCGTGAAGCTGCTTCGTCAGTTCCAACACCTTTTTCTCACTGGCATAGAATTGGGACTCAAAGGTATCTCGTTCTTCTTTGACCTGTATCCAAGACTTTTGCAATTATTCAAAGTTTGTTGGCATATCAGGATGCATAATAATGCGAGACTCGACCCCTTGAACAATAGGCTCTGAAATCACTGGTAGGATAGCCGCATACGACATCATAAGATTTTGAGCACGGTCTCGCACCCATTTGAGGTATGGCTCCAAAGGGATGGAATTCTTGCGCCATAGAGTCCTGCTATCAATATTCTTAACCATTCCCCAAGTGCGGATGAACCTCTGATGATAACCTTGTAGATCATTTGAATAGTCGAACACAATACCCTAGATGAGCACATCATGAGGACCATCCCTCGGGGCGTAACCAAACTGACATAGAGCTAAAGAAGGGTTGTAGGTGATGCCTCCTTTAATGCCAAGGAGTGGTACATTGGCAAATTCTCCACAGTGATCAATAAAAGAGATGTCTTATTGAGAGCGAGGGCACCAATAGATGTCATAGTGAGAAAGAGACATTAATATTTGGTTCCACCTTAAACCTAACTCATTCTTCATTACTGACCGAAGAAGGTGCGAAATAAACCACCTATAGAGTAGAGGTATACAATACATAAGAGTCCCCCGCTTCTTCATGGTACGGGTATGGAGTGAATGTAGAATATCCCCGAGCAATGTAGGCACTAGATTATGAGCAAGGAAGATGTTAATGGCACTAACATCTATAAACTTGTCTGAATTGGGGAACAGAACCAACCCATAGATCAAGAGAGCTAAGACATATTCAAAGGCATGGTAACTCATAGCGTTTAGGAATACCTGAGCTTTCTTCATTATAAAACTTGTAAGGAGGCCCTTAACTCCACTTCTTTTCCTAGTTGGACTCAATGTCAGACGGCTTCGAGTGCAAAGCTATGGCAACATCTTCAGCAGTTGGATCTTGTTCTAAACCGATAAAGGGTGTCTGCTTTAATATAGGTAAACGAAGTATTTTGGAGAATTCTTCCAGTGAAGGCACCAACTGGTAGTTTGGAAATGTGAAGCAATGATGCTTATGGTCGAAGAACTGGAATAAGATACTCATGAAACCCTCATCAAATCCGGTAGTAACCAAACTGAGCAAGTGACCATATCTCTTATTGAATGATGAGTTCTCAGGAACTTTTAAGAACATTTATTTGAGTTTGGGCAGAATCTTTACAAAACTGATTCAGATGGTTTTTTTGTGAGCTGAATCCATAACCTACAAAATAGAGGAGAGATAAATCCATAGGCCCTTGAAATGGTTAGTGTACATGAAATGTTATGATATTTATGATGTTATGATTATGCTTTGAAATCACAAGTATATCAAACACAAACGATTCACACAGAGACCTTAGGTTTAAAGGCTTGCATGAGTTTTAAAGGTAAGTACCCTCTTGAAGTTTCAGTTGGCTCAACTTGTCCTATTAATAGTAACTGGGTTCTAAGGAGTCTCATATCATTGAACTTTATTTTAGGAATTGTTCTAGCTTAAGCACCAAAGTATTGCGGCCAGGATATCCCAAAAGTCTAGTCTCAATGAGTGTAGTATCGAGTATCAACCAATCTTCGGTCGGAACCAATGTCGTCCATCTCACTACTTTCTAATGGCTTAGGATTAGTCAAGTAAAGGTTCTAAAGGTCAATTAGCGCTTAATGACACTATAAGGAAGCTTAATGTTATCCTTGACTGACTCAAGAAACATTAGTACAAGCCAGAGTATCACGCTAACGTAGCTATCACTTCGTCCATATCGGTCTATGTCGTACAACCTCCATGATTTATTGCTACTTACCTAATAAGGTGCCCCAGATCCGGGTGTAGGTTCTTTTAGTAACAACCCAAACATACCCTCAAAAGTAAAGCATACAAAATACACAAGGAAAGCATTTAAAATGATCTAAACTGTAAGGTAACCCCACTTTTTATGTATCCCTAATAGAGTCGCCAGTTCTGTGATACGGTGGCAGAACCGACTGTTATATTGGTTTTACGTATGTGTTTGCAAATGTTGCGGTAAGAAATAGTCGCCACCGATGTTTCTTTTATCCAACAAAGGAAAGGGTGAAAAGAACAGAAAAATACCTTTCGAGATTATTTTTGAGTAAGGGGGGTAGATTATGGAAAGGGAAGGTGTTATCATCCTTTCAATCCGTAGTTTTCTACGGGCTCTTAGATGCTTAGCTCATTTTTAAATACCTTGTGCTTGGTGTTTTGAAAAAAAGTAGTTTGAAAATTCCTTAGCGCGACGATTCTCTTTATGTCAACTCTTGTATCAGTCCTCAAGAGTGTTGACAACGCGAATGTTTTTTTTTGAAAGTGTTTTTGAAATGTTTTTGTGTAGGTATGAAAAATTTGTTTTGAGCAAGCATCTAGGAACTATCTACTTATACTCGAAAAGGTTTGTTCTTTTCCTTCTATCCTTTAGACAGTGCTATCCTACTATTAGTGAGTAGGTAGCCTTATCGTTGGATGTATGAGGGACATTCGAAGGGACATACAATCATAAAGGCAACATATGGAGATGCTTTTGCAATTTTGTTTAAGGGACGAGATCATTTACCGAAAGGAAACACTGTAGGGTCATCGAGGGACTATGATCTTTTGACTTACGGGTCTTGCTAAAGCGTCCCCATTTTCGAGGGACATAACTGTTTTACTTTCTGAAAGGCAACCAAAATGGGCGTACCCTAGAGGTGTATATGTGCAATGTGTGTTATTTTCAGTTATTTTAGTCTTGAGTTAGGTTTGCTAACGTTTGATTATTAGGATCTTGTCATGCAATCCTATTATCATATATCTAAGCAGTTAATATATGTACAAGAATTAAAAGTGCCGAAATGTAAATCCTACACTATTGCATGAGAGGGAATATTTTGGGGTACAACAGATGGACTCATGGGAAAATTTTGGGGTACAACAGATGGACTCATTGGTTTGTAATGGTTATCAAAACCAAATAAAATATATTTATAAATTTCCAATTTTGGAGATTCTTTATTCAAATTTGATTTCTCACGCCTTTTTGCACAACTAGGAAGATATTTGGGCTTCAAACTTGGTCCAACACAATCCACACGCCTTGGCCCATTAATTTACTATTTGTTTTGATTTTATTTGTATTAAATAAATAAAAATAAAAATCACAATAGTGTATGAATAGGTTTAGAAGTCCTTGGGTATTGTAATACGGTGGGAGAACTGACTTTTACTGGTCTTGCATTTTTATTCACAAATGTTGCGGTTAGCAAGAGTCGCCGTCGACTTTTATTTTATCTAACAAAGGAAAGAGTGAAAAGAACAGGAAAGACCTTTCGAGATTATTTTCTGAGTAAGGGGGTAGGTTATGGAAAGGGAAGGTGTTAGCACCCTTTCCATTCGTAGTTATCTACGGGCTCTTAGTTGCTACCTCACTTTGAAAATGCTTTTTTGTGTAAGTGTGTTTTGAAGATATTTTGAAAAGATGCCTTAGTGCGGCGAACTTTGTAATGTTTCTTGTTTCGGCGAGAACGTATATAAAGTGTTTTTTTGTCTTTAAAAATATTTAAAAAAATATTTTGTGTATGTGTGAAAAAATTGTTTTTTGAGCAAGCAACTAGAAGCTAATCTACCTACTCGAAAGGTTTGTTCTTTTCCTCTTTTCCTTTAGACAGTGCTATCCTACTATTAATGAGTATGTAGCCCTATCGTTGGATTTTTTGAGGGATAAGCGAGGTTCATTATACAATCACGAAAGCAACTTAGAAAGATACTTTAGTAACTACCCTAAGATTTTAAGATCATATACCGAGGCAACGTCGAAAGGGTCATCGAGGGACTTGTGATCTTTAAACCAAAGGGTTGCCACTAAAATCTCTTACATTCGAGAATCGTGACTGTTTACTCCGAAGGCAACAGGTGAAGGTACCCTAGAAGTGCGCATGTGCGAGTGTGTTGTGTTCAAGTTATTTATCTCCGGATATTAAGTTTGGTAGCATTCGCTTTTACCTTATCATACAAGTCTATTATGCATACATCTAGCAGTTAATATCAGTGCAAAAATAAAGTACGGAATTTAAAAGCTACGCTATTACATGGCTTCGGGGAGGGAGAATTACAAATCCAAAACATGGAAATAAAAAGTAAAGTCATAAATTTACAGCTATTACATCCTTTTGCAGTTACATCAATATGAAAGAATCAAATGCGAAATTTAAAATAAGCGTGCAAATATTGGAAGCGAAGTAAAACCTTAAAACTCATAAACGCGTAGAATATTTTTGTTGTTTTTATGTGTTTAAAGAAAAAACTTAAATTAAACTAAATCTAATCTTAATTAAATAAAAAAAAAGAAATGATTATTAATTGAAATTAAATCTAATATTTTTTGGTATTTTCATTTGGAAAAAGATTTGAAATGATTAAACCTAGTTATAATTGGTTTTAAATTAATCAAAATAATTAAATTAATTAATTTATAAAACTTAAAATTAATTGCAAAAACCTAAATCTATTTTTTTTTTTGTGATTTTTTGATTTTATCATAAAAATAAAAAACGATTTTAAAAAATGATATAAAAATAATTAAATAAATAAAGCTAAAATAAAATAAATAAATAAAATAACAAATGGGCCTGGTGTTGTATAGCAACCTAGGGGGTGCAAATTTGAAAACTGGATCGAGGCCCATTATGCCAGCGCTGGATCCAGTGAGGACAACTTCAGGAGGGTGTATCATGGGGAACACGCCTGGGGTACTGGATCTGGGTTCAGGATGATCTAGTGGCTGAGAGTGAGGATGCTAGGTGCACGCACTGGGATATGGAGTATTGGATATGCAGGAAGAAATTAGAAAAATAATATGGCAAGAGGCAGGGATCGAACCCCTGCCTTTTCCCTTTATAGCGCTTAATCATGCAATGCCTGTACCATTGGGACGAATGTACTTCCGTTCATATAAGCACATTAATAAATATATAATACAAATCCAGTACTAATGCTGACAATGCAAAACACGCATGCCAAATGGGTCCTTTGCAATTTGAATAAACCAATCATTTGTTCCCTTTCATCCACGCAAGCGTCAACACCGGTAAAGCCACCAGGGTTCGTGGCTCCGGTCATCCCTTCCGGTTGGCCAAAACTCCAAACCTGCAAAAATCAAACATAACAAAAACAAAAATGACCCTACCCCCCTAATTTGGGGTCTACGATTTCAATGGTGGTACTCATTTGGCCTGAGAGTCCCTATATTATGAGTTTCGAAAGTTTCAACTCGTGATGCCCTAACAATGGCATCACATGATTCAAGCCTTAAAGCTCTCATGTGAAACGTCCAACCTGCTCTAATGGATATCCTGAACATAAATCAACTCATCAAACATGTCAACAATGCATAAATTTTAGTTTCAAATATATCAAAGCTTACTTGATCGATGACACTCGATAATGCTGACTTGGGATGCTATGAGCTTCAAAAGTGGCAAGGACAGACTCCTGAGACTCTCAGGAGTGTGATATAGTTCTTAGATCTGATGGAGGATGGCTGGATCATTCAATGCATATTGCTTATTTTCTTTGAATTTTTTTGAAATTTTTTAGGGTTTTCTTGAGGCTGGTTGCACATCCCTTTTTGAGGTCTGACCCTTCTGTATGTATAGGGAATCTTTTTAGGTCAACAAAGATGGAAAAAGATAATTGGTTTGTAATGGTTATCAAAACCAAATAAAAAGCATTTACAAACTTTCCAATTTTGGAGATTCTCCCTCAAGTTTGATATCTCACACCTCCTTGTACAACTAGCAAGATATCTGGGCTTCAAACTTGGTCCAACATCAACCACACGCCTTGCCCCATTAATTTATAATTTGCTTTTGACTTTATTTGCTTTAAATGAATAAAAATTCAAATAAATGAAAATAGAAATCACAATATTATATGAATAGGTTTATAGGTCTTTGGGTATGTCATAAACAAGCTCGAACCCTAAAAGATAGGTCCATGAACTTAGAGATGCATTTTTGCTCAAAGTTGACTTCTTGCATTTTCACCAATTTTCCCAATTTTCACTAGTCATAACTTGCTCAATTTTCACCTTTTGAAGATGATCTTGGACTTTTTGGAAAGCCCAGGATGTCCCCTACAATCTCTATTTTGGTCATTTTTGAATTTGGAGAATTTATCTTGATGTAAATTTCCTTTACAAAAAATTCCTTTTTGTTGACTTTCAAAAAGACCTGTAATGTATTCGATCATATCTTTCAAATAATGCATTTTTTGGATTTGAGGACAAAAGAAAAGTTGTATATAATTGAATTTAATTCACAATGAGTTTTGTTTAGGGAAAAATGGATGAAGCATGTGAAAGTTATGTCTGATTAAAGTACAATTGACTTTCTCTAGAAATCCCTAATTTAGCAATTTTTGATTCTTGATTATTTGAGAGAATTCCTTGAGGAATCATGATCAACCCTTGATCAAATGATGAATATCACTTTAAAATGTTTATGTTGACCAAAAATCTTGAAGTTTGACTGTATATTGACCACATTTGACTTTTGACCTAATGTAGTTGATTTTCAGTCATTTGAGCAATTGACTCGGCAAACTTGTGATGCAAGGCATGAAACTTGGCATGAGAATTCTTTGAGGAAATATTAGGAACCTTGGAAATAACTTGATGCCTTTGAAACCCAAACTTCTTTGTGAAAAGTGAAACCCTAGTTGGAAGTCTATTGCTTAGGAGGAGAATTTGTCTGGTCAATTCTTGGTCAACCTTGAGCATTTGAGGATCTCTAGGAGTATGTCTTGAATAAAATGAGAGGGAAAATTTTGGGGTATAACATCTGCCCCTGTTCAATTGTCTTAAACCTGAGGATTGGTTTGTATGCCTTTCGTGATCTGAAGGTGGAAGATGATTGAACACTAGAGTGCCCAGAAATTTGCCATTGCCAGTGCACAGAGTAACGTTATCAGTTGATGGTATGCTTGAATGGGATTAAAAGATGCCATTCAGAGAGATGACTGAGAGCCGTCAGAGATGGGCTTATAGATGCCATCCAAAGTAAACGTTGGCTTTAAACTGGAAGAAGTATCAGAATAAACCTACAATTGATTTTATCTGAGCCAGCAAATGTATATATTTGTCTTTTACTGGAAGAAGTATTACAATAGATCATTGATCGATTTAATCTGAGCCGAGAGATGTTTCTTTTGTCTTTAACTGGAAAAGTATCAGTATAAACCTTTGGTCGATTTAATCCGAGCCATAGAAAGGTCTACTGGAAGAAGTATCAGAATAAATCATTGGTCGATTTAATCTGAGCCAGCGACCATCTACAACCATCTTGAACTGGAAGAAGTATCAGAATAAATCATTGGTCGATTTAATCTGATCTAGAAGAGGTCTATGTATCTTTAACTCGAAGAAGTATCGGAATAAATCATTGGTCGATTTAATCTGAGCCATAAAATATTTATATTCGTCTTTGACTGAAAGAAGTATCAGAATAGATCTACACCTGATCTAGGCTGAGCCAAAAGAATTACTATCGGGAGAAGTATCAGAATAGATATATGCTTGATCTAAACTGAGCCAACAGATACTTATGTTTTACTTTGACTGGAAGAAGTATCAAAATCAATGTTTGGTTAATTTAATCTGAGCCACTTACTATTTATGCTTATTTTTATCTGGAAGAAGTATCGGAACAAATCCTTTGTTGATTGAATCCGAGCCAGAAAAAGTCTTCAACCGGAAGAAGTATCAGAATAAATCACCCGTCGATTTAATCTAAGCCAGAAAAGGTCTACTAAAAGAGGTATCAGAGTAAATCACCGGTCAATTTAATCTGAGTCAGAAAAGGTCTACTGGAAGAAGTATCAAAATAAATCATTGGTCAATTTAATATGAGCTAGCGACTATCTACGACCGTCTTCAACTGGAAGAAGTATCAGAATAAATCATTGATTGATTTAATATGATCCATAAGAGGTCTCTGTATCTTTAACTAGAAGAAGTATCAAAATAAATCATTGATCGGTTTAATCTGAGCCAGAAAAAGGCCTACTGGAAGAAGTATCAGAATAAATCATTGGTCGATTTAATCTGAGCCAACATATATTTATGCTTGTTTTTATCTGGATGAAGTATCTGAATAAATCTTTGGTTGATTTAATTTGAGCCTGAAAAAATGCCTTCAACTAGAATAAGTATCAGAATAGATCTACTCCTGATCTAAGCTGAGCCAGAAGAATCTCCACTGGGAGAAATATCAGAGTAAAACCTTTGGTTGATTTATTCTAAGGCAGAAGATGTTGTCTTTGATAAGACTGGTCCTACCAATAGTTGATGATGTTGGTCTTGTTGATTTATCTTTTCCTGAAAAGGTAAAGAGTTAGCTATACGTAATGTCATGATGTATGAAATGCATTGCGGAACGATATTCTCAAAATAAATGAGATTGTGTTGTATATGTTTTGTATGCATATGCTATGACGTTAGTGAATGATGTATGAATGTGAGCGTATCAGTTGCTCTTTGTAGTGTTATTAGACTGGGGAAAATAAAATCCCTGACTGTTGTCGGAGATGAAGAGTGTAATTCCTCACTATTTGTTGAAGTTAAATTTGCTGGGGATTCCCGCTTTCCATCCGAGGATATTCTGCTGTAGATTTTGATTTCTACTTGAGTATAGAAGCTTTTTAGGAGAGTTGATAATCTGTCGTGGATTATACGCACTCTGACTGGGGATGGAAGAATGAATAATCCTCTGATGAGAGTGGGTACTCCTTTGGAGGTGGTTATCTTGATCAATACTTCTGGAGAAAAGAGTTCTGTTGGAAGATTTTATCAATTTGGAGAAGTAAACTCCGTTGGGGGGTGGACTTTCGTAGATAGAGAAATAAAATCCATTGGGGAAAGAAATTTCATAAACTGCTTGGGGATTTTATGAAACTCTGTTGGGGAACCTAAGAATTCCATAGACCATGTTGGGGAATTCTCCAAGATTATAGGGAAACAATTGAACCTCTTGATCTGTTAAGAAATTCCGGAATATCTGAAATCATTTAGGCTATATGCAGAAGATATGGCGGTGAGTTGCAGGAAGATGCCCCTGTTTCTATACCTACTGAGGAATGTATCCTTGCCGATGATGAATCTTATGAAGATAATCCCCTAGGGGTGGTTTCCCTATGGGGATTTACAAATGGCTTTTCGATATTCTCCAAACCCTTAGAGCCTTTAGTAATTGTCTTTCTGTTTTTATGCATGTATTCATAAACGGTAATCATATTCAAATGCATATGTTCATTTAAAATAATCACTTGACGTTTTTGCAAACAAAACAGAAAAATAAAAACAAATAGTTTTGAACTTTAAACGAGGTAGTTTTGTATTAACTTGAGAAAGTCTGCTTATAACAGGCGTCTCTGTACAAGGAGACAAACATCCTAATAAGAGAATGTCGTCATAAAAAATGAAAAATATACAAAGTGGTACACAAAGAAAAACAACTATGTGAAATAATCCCATTGGGCTCCCATTATGCTATTGCCTTTATATCTTTGAGCGTTTCATAACTTTGCTACTTAGCAGAAGCTGATTGGATTGATTCGTACCATTCGAATTGGACACTTGATAACGATGTCTGGCTGTAAAGTGATCCAATGGGACATAGTCATATGCTTTTAATCCCTAATTTTTCCTGGACCACCCTTTGGGGTTTTCAATCCACTAGGATACCCTTTTTTACCTAAGCCGCCTTTTCAGGTTTTCGACTTGCCGGGTGTACACCTTTATATATATATATATATATATATATATATATATATATATATATATATATATATATATATATATATATATATATATATATATATATATATATATATATATATATATATATATATATATATATATATATATATATATATATTATATATATATATATATATATATATATATATATATATATATATATATATATATATATATATATATATATATATATATATATGATTTTTTCCCGAACCCTTTTGGTTCGCCGGGATGCCCTTTTTTTTGCCTAGGCCAGTCAACCTAGCGGGTCTCTTTTCATGCGTAGTATCTTTTAACTATGTTCACATTTACAGGGTGTGGAAGGTCAACACCGTCCATGGTGGTTAATATCATAGCTCCACCAGAAAATATACTCTTGATCACAAATGGTCCTCCGTATGTAGGAGTCTACTTGGCCCTGGGATCTCCTTGTGGCAGGATGATGCACTTGGTTACTAGGTCACCAACCTAATATACCTGACGTCTGACCTTCTTGTTAAAAGCTTTAATCATACGTTTCTGGTATATCTGACCATGACAAACAGTCGTAAGTATTTTCTCATCGATCAGGTTCAATTGGTCAAGCCGAGTCTGAATCTAGTCGTTTTTGTTTAAACCTGCATCCTTCATGATTCTTAGGGAAGGGATCTAAACTTCGACGGGTAAGACAACTTCTATACCGTATACAAGAGAAAAAGGGGTTTCCCCTGTTGACGTGTGCACCGGGGTGCGGTAACCATGAAGAGAAAATGGTAACATCTCGTGCCAGTCTTTATATGTTACCGTGATCTTATGTATAATCTTCTTTATATTCTTATTGGCGGCCTCCACAACACCATTCATCTTCGGCCGATAAGGAGAAAAGTTATGATGTTGGATCTTAAATTGCATACAGAGCTTGGTGATCATTGTATTATTAAGGTTGTTACTATTATTTGTGATGATTATTTCTGGGATACCATACTGACAGATAAGATTATTTCTGATGAACCGAGCCACGACGTTCTTGGTAACAGAAGTAAATGAGGCTGCCTCGACTCACTTTGTGAAGTAATCAATGGAGAAAAGGATGAAGCAGTGTCCATCGGAAGCGGTAGGTCTAATATCTCAAATCATATCAATGCCCCACATTGCAAACGACCAAGGAGAAGTCAAGACATTTAAAGGAACCAGAGGCACATGTACTTTTTCAGCATATATTTGGCATTTGTGACAAGTCCGGGAGTGATGATGACAGTTTGTTTCCATAGTGGACCAATAGTAACCTACCCTCAGAATCTTCTTAGCCATTGTGTGTTCTCTAGAATGGGTGCCAAAGATACCTTCATGCATATCCTCCATGATCTTCTCAGCTTCTCTCTTATCCACACATCAAAGTAAAGTTGAACATGGTTATGCTTGTAGAGAATTTCGTTACTGAGGAAGAACTTGGCAGAGAACCTTCTCTGAAACTTCTTGTCATTGATGGATGCCCCCTTAGGGTACTCTTAGGCTTCAAGATACCTTTTCACCTCGTAGAACCAAGGCTTTCCCTCTTGTGATACGGTGGGAGAACTGACTTGGGTGTTTTGCGTTTTATTGTAAATGTTGCGGTTAGCAAGAGTCACCATCGACTTTTCTTTTATCCAAAAGGAAAGGGTGAAAAGAACAGGAAAGACCTTTGAGATTGTTTCTTGAGTTCGGGGGGTAGATTATGAAAAGGGAAGGTGTTAGAACCCTTTTCATCCATAGTTATCTTTGGGCTCTTAGTTGCTTGCTAGATCACTTGCTTTTGTTTGAAAATGTGCTTTGTGTGGTTTTTGAAAGTATTTTGAAAAGGTGCCATCGTTTAGGCAAACTTTGTAATAGTTCTCGTTCGTTAGAACGTATACAAAGTGTTGATCTTTTAAAAATGTTTAAAGTTTGGAAAGTGTTTTGAAAGTGTTTTTTGAAAGTGTTTTTTGAAAGTGTTGGTGTTTGTTTTGAAGATAAGCAAGAGTGTTTGATTTTAAATTGAGCAAGCAACTAGGAACAATCTACCTACTCAAAAGTAAGTTCATTTCTTCCTTTCCTTTGATATTGTTATCTTACCGTTGATTTGGTAAGAAACCCTATCTTTGGATGTAAAGGGACGGGCGTGGGTCATCGTATAGCCATGATAGCAATGTTGTGAGATATCTTAGCAATTATATTTGAGGGACTAAGATCATTTTGAAAGGCAGCATTTGATAGCGTCATCGAGGGACTATGATCTTGTATTTTTTTGATTGCTTTTGCTAAGATATCCCACATGCATAACATGACCACTTTTGTAAGGCGACAAAGTGGATTTACCCTAAGGGTGTAAGTGTTCAAGTGTGTTGATTTAGATTCATTGTTTGGTCTTGAATTAGGGTTTGCTAACTTGTTGATTTTAATCTTTCCATACAAACCCTAATTTACTAACATTTATATATAAAGCATTAAATTGCGGAAACTAAAAATCCTAAGCTATTACATCATTAGGGGAGGGGGGTGTACAAATTTACAAATGGGAGAATTGCAAGACAATTAAATCTAATTAACTATTACAACCATATTGAATAAATATATAAAATTGGAGATGAAATGCAAGAATGCAAAATAAAATAAAAAAGAAATGATTTTTTATTTGGATTTTTATGAAAGGTTCTAATCTTGACCTAATTAAGAAAATGATTTAATTAAGAATTAAACAAAACTAAAACTTAAATTAATTAACAAAGAAAATAAGTTAAAAATGATTTTTAGGGTTTTTTATGAAAAGGTTTTAAATTAAAAAAATATATGTGAAAATTAATTAATTAAAATAAACCTAAGTTCTAAATTAATTTTAATTAAGAAAAGAAAATAATATAATAATTAATCCTAAATCTAAATATTAATTAATAAAAAGAAATTTATTTGTTAAAAGAAAATGTTTTTGGTCTTTTTTGTATTTATAGAGAAAATAAAATAAGTAAGTATAAATAATAAATAAAATATTTTTTTATATTTTTATTATTAAATAATAATAATGATAATAATAATAATAATAATAATAATAATAAAAATAATGAAGAAAATATGAACTAGAAATAAAAATAGGAAATAAATAAAATGGAAAATAAAATAATGGGTCAAGGGTGTAGAACATAGTCAGGGGTTAGTAAAAGAAAAAGATAGCCAGGCTCAAGTTGGAGGCCCAGCGCTGCAAACAAAAATCAAAAGAAGGTGAAAAATATGAAAAACAAGTAAAAGGGTACCACTGGGGCTCGAACCCAGGTCCCTAAGGTAACATCTGCGCGCTTTAACCACTAGGATGGTGATACATCCGTTAACTTAAACAAAACAATAAATATATGATACATGATTTGCCCTGACTGTACTTCATCTTCAACCTCCAGCCAATGGATCTATAACTTGCTCATTCCTCAACCATTTTCAAAAGTGTAAACATGAAACTTGTGTATTTTCCACCACGAATCCAACCATGTAACTAACTTAAGCCAACATTCAAAGATAAGGATGAATTTATGAAAGTCCCAAATTCTGACCTAAATGTTTCAGCAAGTTCAAACTCAAAATTCTTCATGCTCAAGCAACATAAATGAAATCTACAGACATGTATAGTTTCAAGGCGATGATACCTACATTCTATCTTCACAAATGCAAGCCTAACAATGTCTAAATAATGAGATAGAAGTTCAAGAAAAATACCTCAAAACTGAAATCATGAAATGAGTTTGAGCTTGTTTCAAGTGATGGTGATGATAAGGTTAGCTTCCTTGAACCTCCAAGAAGCTAATGCAATGCTTACTTGATGCTGGGAGTGCTTGAATCGTGCTAGAGAAGTCAAGATGCAAGCTCTATTTTTTGGTTATGGAAGCGGATGAAGATGGTGTTACAGTTAGATAACAGGTGTTGGGATTGTTTATGTATGATGTTTGGAAGCTTTTGGAAGCAAAAGGCCAAGAAACGCATGAGGGAAATGGAACTTTGAAGTTCTTGGTCAGAATGTGAAACAATGATGGTTTGAGATGCAGTTATGAGTTTGGGGAAGTTTGAGAGCTTGTGTATTCGTGTCTTTGCTTGCAAACAACTTGTGCATACGTATGGATAAGATTCTAGCACTTGAGAGGGTCAGAAGTGTGAGATATAGAGTTATGGCTATGTTACTTGATTTTGAAGAAAAGTGAAAAACATAGTTTCAAGGCATAGTACCAGCATGGTCTGAGTTGTTAGAGGCTTTAGACAAGTTTCTTATGGCTTTTAGATTGTGTGTGATCAGAAGAAAACAAGTGCAAAGCTCAAGAATTGACTTTGTGCATAAAAGCCACTTTTCCAAAATGGCAATGTTGCCTTTCTTCCTAAAATGGTATTAAGCATGGGCAATGCATTGAATGCTTAGATTAAAGCTTCTAACAGCTGTGTAGACATTTAATTATGGAGTGCCAAATAAGTTTGAGGCCTGAAAAGTAAGGATTATGCAGCCTAGGCTTGGATTTGAATTCTTGTTCATCATGGAAATGACCTATAATTCAAGAATGAATGTCCAACTTCTTGTCTTCGATTCTCTTTGCTCAAGCATGATCTCAATGAGTTATTGGACATTTTGGAAAGCTTTTAACATCCTCTACAACCTCTATGTTGAAAATTCCCCTTGGAACTATGTGAAAATTTTCCATGAAGATAGGTCAAAATCCTGCCTAAACTAGGGCAAAATTTCACTAAGTTCCCAAGTTTCATGAACATGTATTCACAAAATCATAACTTGAAATCCATGAATTTCTAGGAGAAGTTGTATTCTACAATGTTTTAGATCTAATTTATATCTACAACTTTCATGTTTAAAGTTTCCTTTGAATCATCTTGCATCATGGTGAAAAATTTGCTCAAAGTTGTGAAAAAATATGAAATTTCCAACACTTCGAAAAATTTCTAAGTTTAAAAATTTTGACTTTTCAAAATGAAATCTTGCCTTTTTGATTTCTTGATGAATAAGTTTCATGTTTTGACATAATTTGATGGATTGTAATCTTTTACATTTGATTTTGACCAAAAAGTCAAAGTTTTACTTTTCAGTGTATAATTGATTTTTGATCAGTTGACTGAAAATTCCTCCGTCAACCAATTGGACTTAAGGAATGTTTTGAGCCATGTCATTAGGTAAAAATGACGCATTTGAGTCCTTGGGATCATAACTTAAACCAATCAATCATTTTCGAGGTCAAAAATCAGAAACTGCCCTTTCTCAGTCAAAACCCTAATTTTGACCATTTTGCCCTTTTGATAATTTGATCAAATTTATTGAGGAATTGTGATCCAAACTTGATAAAATGACATCTATAAGTTCATGATGTTTATATGGATAAAAAATTATGAAGTTTTACTGTAAATTGGCCATAATTGACTTTTTTCCCAATACAACTGATTTTTAGGTCAACTAGTTAATTGTCTGAGCAAAAATGTGATCCAAGACTTGAAATTTGACATGAAAAATATTGAGGGTCCATAATGATCCATGAAATTCATATGAGGCATTAAAAGTTAAATTATCCTTCTGCAATCTCAAACTCTAATTTTCAGTCATCAGTGCTTGAGGAGGTGTCTTGAGCTGATCAACCCTAGTGCAGTCTTGAACCAAAGGAGATCTTGTGAGATATTATTTGAGAAATGAGAGGGAAAATTTTGGGGTACAACACCTCTACTCCCTCAGTATCAATCTCATAACAGTATGCTGGTTCTTCTAATCTTTCAATAGTGATCCGAGGGGCTTCATTATCCCATCCGACCTTAAACATGGATGACATGGTAGCTAGCGCGTCCGCTAGCTGATTTTCTTCTCACAGAACATGTTCAAAGGTAATCTCTTCAAAATATAGGATCAATGTCAACACATGCTCTTGATAGGGGATGAGATTAGGATGCTTCGTATCCCATTCTCCCTTAACCTGGCTGATCACCAAGGCTCAATCTCCATATAATTGTAAGAACTTGATCCTCATATCAATAGCAACCTTGATACCCATAATGCACACTTCATACTCAGCCATATTATTGGTGGAATTAAAACATAGTCTGGAAGTGAAGGGTGTATGGCAGCCTTCGGGAGAGATAATCACATCACCAATTCCATTATCGAGCGCGTTAGAAGCTTCATCAAAAACCATAGTCCATCGGGATCCTTTTTCAGGTCCCTCATCTGATCCAGGTTCTTCACAATTAGTTACTAGCATAATGTTCTCGTTCGAGAACTCAAAATTCATTGATTGGTAGTCGTCTACATCCTGATGAGCCAAATGATCAGCTAGTAATCTTCCTTTGATTTCCTTTTAGGTAGTGTATTGAATATCATATTCGGTCAAGACCATTTTCCATCTTGCTATTCTTCTGGAGAGAGCGGGCTTCTCGAATATGCATTTGATAGGATCCATTTTATATATCAATAAGGTAGTGTGAGTCAACATATACTGTCTTAGTCGGCGAGCAGCCCATGCCAAAGCGCAACAAGTTTTTTAGAGCAGTGAGTATCTTGTTTCACAGTCGATAAATTTTTTGCTAAGGTAGTATATTGCATGCTCTTTTCAACCAGACTCGTCATGTTGCCCCAGCACACACCCCATTAAATCCTGTAATACTATTAAGTACATGATCAGGGGTCTTCCTTCAACTGGATGCATTAGAATTGGTGGTTCTTGAAGATATTCCTTGATTCTGTCGAAGGCTATCTGGTAATCATCGTTCCATTTCACTACTTGATCTTTCTTCAGCAATTTGAAGATTGGTTCAGAAGTAGCGGTTAGGTGGGAAATGAATCAGGCAATATAGTTTAGACATCCCAGGAAACCTCTAACTTCCTTCTCAGTGCGGGGAGTTGGCATTTTTTGAATAGTTTTAACCTTTGCAAGATCTACCTCGATAACTTTTTCCAATGACAACGAAACCTAAGAGCTTACTAGATCTTACTCCAAAGGTGTATTTGTTCGGGTTCAGTCTTAACTTGTACTTCTTCAGACTTTCGAACCGTTTTTGCACGTGATCAAGGTGCTCTTCTTCAGTATGAGTCCTGGATACCATATCGACAACATAGACCTCTATCTCGTGATAGATCATATCATGGAACTAAGCTACCATAGCAGGCTGATAGGTTGCCCCGATGTTCTTCAACCTAAATGGCATAACCTTGTAGCAGAAACTGCCCCACTGTGTGACAAAATTTGTTTTCTCCATGTCTTCAGGCGCCATTTTGATCTGATTATAACCAGAGAAACCGTCCATGAAGGAGAATATCGTATGATGTGTGGTGTTGTCAACCAGGACATAAATATGGGGAAGCGGGAATTCATCTTTGGGGGCTCTCCCTATTTAAATCTTTGTAGTCCATACACATACGTACTTTACCGTCCTTCTTAGGTACTGGTACCACATTCGCAACCCATTGTGGGTAAGAAGTAACAACTAAAAACCCAACATTGAACTATTTCATGACTTCAGCCTTTATCTTTTTTGACACCTCAGGACGCATACGATGAACCTTTTGCTTCACTGGAGGCCAGTCTTCTTTTGTTGGCAGACGATGAACCACAATATCAGTATCAAGCCCCGACATGTCTTCATATGACCAGACAAAGATCTTAACATAGTCACGTAACATCTGTATTAACCGTTCTTTGACACCATTTTCCAAGTTGGAACCTATCTTGACTTCCTTTTTATTCTCCTCAGTACCCAAATTTACCGCCTCGACCGACTCTTCATGAGGCTGTATTGCTCTTTCTTCTTGCTGTAATAGTCTAGCAAGTTCTCCCGGTACTTCAGAATCTTCCTCATCTTCGTCCTTAGCTTGGAAGATCGGATTTTCAAAGTCATAACTGACAATAGCAGAACTATTATTAATGGGATCCATGGTGAATGTGGATCTGCAATTTGAGATGTGGGTGTGTGTAAGAGAGCATAGCTATTTTGACAAAATAAAGCAAAAAAGAAAGACATAGAGCGTAAAATTTGAATGCAAAACATCCAATGATTTATTAATGCCATATGAAAATCAAGTGTGATAACCCTCACAAATAGACCGTTGTGCCTCAGGTAAGACACAAGGTTTTAGAGTTTAAATTGTTCAAAAATTACATATCCTCAAAAAAAAAACAGAAAAACAATTACTCCGGGATAAAAGAGATATACACAAAGTATCTAGCCGTCCAATTATTGAGTCCACCGTTGATAGTAGGAAAGATCCAATTTTCTAGGTCATAGTCACTATCAGCGTCCTCCACATCATTGACTCCATGGTGGCTGATGTGCAGTGGTGATCCTCCGGCGCGAGCACGACAAACAACTCGTTGAGCTCCTGAAGTGAAATCCAAACCAAATTTATCAAACTTATAGGGGATGTCAGGGAGTTGGCCCCATATAGTACACCCACCTTCTTAAATCACGACTTTGGCATCCTTCATAGAAGCCATCTTCAGTGGGGGGCTTATAATCTTCAGAACAATAGTAGCAACTTTGGTAACAACGATCATCTGAGGAAACTCTTCAAATTTCTGACAGGGTGTTTCAATGAACTCGCCGTCCATATCAACATATCTTAAAGAATTCAGGTGGCTTACCATATACTCTTCTTCGCCATAGAATGTAACAATATTTCCATTAACTAGATATTTTAACATCTGATGCAAAGTGGAGGTGACAACACCAGCCCCATGAATCCAAGGGCATCCCAGCAAGCAGGAGTAAGACGGGAGAATGTCCATCACATAGAAAGTGGATTCAAAAGTTTGCGAACCAACTTTAATCGGGATGTCCACCTCCCTATGTACCATTCTTTTGGAACCATCAAAAGCCCTCACCATAATATTTCTAGGTTTCAATGTACCTTCACAATCCAAACTGTCTAAAGCACCTTTGGGTAGAACATTAAGAGACGATCCCGTATCAACTAATATGTGAGCCAAAGTAGTGCCCCTACACTCAATAGATACATGCAGGGCATCATTATGTTTTCTTCCTTTAGGAGTAAAATCAGCATCAGAGAAACCTAGTCCATTGTCGGCAGTCAGACGGGCAACACAGTCCTCAAATTGGTCGGCAGGAAGTCTCTTGTGGTACATGAGCGGACTTCAGAAACTTCACCAAGGCTTTAGCATGGGCCTCAGAGCATAAAAATAAAGCTAACATTGAGAGTTTCGAGGGGGTCTGCCCTAATTGTTCCACAATATTATAATCACTTTTCCATATGATCTTCAAAATTTCCTCCATTTCTTGCTTGGAGGCCTTAAGAATGGCTTCTTTAGGTGCCTCCATCCGGACAGGCTCAATCAATACTTCTTTTACCCGAGTCTTAGTTGGCTCAGTAGCAGGAACAACAACAGAGGTAGCAACAGTCTTTGGATAGATTTTAGGAGAGAAAATCCTTCCGCTTCTGGTAACCTTACTGGTCCCAACAATATTGTCAATGTTAGGATCGATATCTTCGGTAACTTCATTCTTGATAGACAATATGTCTTGCTTGATGCCATGGTAATAGACGTCAGCTCCATAATTCCAAGGAACATCCTTGTTAGAGGAATATGGTATTGGTCCTGGAGAGGTGATGATTAGGGGAGCAACCTTAGGGTTGGCGGTAACCTTTATAGGAACTTTGGAGGGGACCCTTGTAGGATTATCAGAAATGGTAATAATTGATACTTCTTCACATCTTAAATTTTCCCATAAGTTTCCCACAGAGGGAATCTTCTCAAATAGAATTTCCCAATCATTCATCAGACGTTGAACACCTATCTTCAGCAACGTATAACCATTGGGTAGGGATGCACCAAGGTAACAATCTTCATCACAACTTGGAAATTAACTTGCTCGTAATAGATTTTTCTTAACAACTTGAAGAGCAGTAGCCAGATCATTCACGGAAGAAACAAAAAGAACATCGTTAACAACATTAATACCCTTGTCATACTTGGGAATTGGTGCAATTATTGCATTGGGAGTCTCAGGAGGGTCAAATTCAATCTCCTTTGCATCAATAAGGTCTTGAACTTTATTCTTTAGAGCCCAATGATCATTTGTATCATGCCCCGGGCTGTTGGAGTGGTAAGCACACTGTGCATTTGGATTGTAATGGGGAGAGGAAGTGTTTGGGTTTTGGGAGGATCCTTCAGAGTGACCAAGTCAGCCTTCACCAAGTGCTGCAATGCCTGAGACAGAGGCATGTTGATTCTGGTGAATTATCTTCTAGGCGCATCTTGCCTGCACTGATTATTTTGTTGTTGAGCTGGAGCAGGGTTGGAGATCATTACAGCTCCTACCGTTGGACGATGTTCAACTTTACCATGATTTCTTTGACCTTAGGCAGCACTGACCTCCCTCTTTCCACTGAACGGATTCTTCACAGTACTTGAAGATGCGGCCCCTTGGATTTTACCACTCTTGATTCCAACTTCCACTTGTTCTCCTGTCAATATCAGATCAGTGAATCCGACTGAAGAGCTTCCAATCAAATGGTTGAAAAATGGGCCCGTCAGAGTACCCAAGAACATATCGACCAACTTCCTATCAGACAAGGGAGGTTGGACTCTACTTGCAAGATCCCTCCACTTTTAGGCATAATCTTTGAAACCCTCACTGGAACCCATATACATGCTTTGGAGTTGCGTGTAAGTTGGAGTGAGGTCAACATTATATTGATACTGCTTATAAAAAGCAGCAGCCAAATCTTCCCAATTACGGACGTTGGTTCTTTCCAATTGATAGAACCACTCTAACTGCGACCCCGAAAAACTCTCCTCAATAAGGTGTGGAGCCATAATTTCCTATCAGTTGTGTGTGGTTGGATCTTCTTGACGTAAGACCTCAAATTCAACTTGGGACATGAAACACCGTCATATTTTGCAAAAGTGGGAACTTTAAATTTTTGTGGGATGACCACTCCTGAGACCAACCCTAGCTCTTCAAAATCCAAACCATGTACCCTATGAATCTCCATAGCATTGAGACGATCCTCCAGCTGTTTATACTTGTCATCAACAGGAGGATATTATTGCTATGAGTAGTCTGCTTCTTCTTTCTCAGACCTGGGGCTGTTATCTTCTTCTTTCATTTTCTTGTTATCCTCTTCCTGATTATCCACTTCATTTGACGGGGTTGCGAATTCAAGATATCACTTGGCTGGTCCTTTAAGCCTTCTTCCCATGTTCAAGATGCCAATTTGTTTCTTTGCCTTCTTTGTCCTCTCTTTAACAATGAGAGCTTTCAGATCTTCCTGTCCTTTAGCCAGAGCCAAGAAAATTTGTTGGAATTGAGCGTTCTGTGCTTGAAGATCCTTAACAGTCTGTTCAAGAGCCATTTATTTTTGTTGAAATAAATAGCGAAAAGATAAGAAACCTGTTCTGAAATACCTGCTTATGTAATGATATACATGACATGTTTATGCGATGTTTTCAAGGACCTTGTGTGATTTAAACTCTTTTAATAAAAACAAAAACACATATTTTTTATTAGTAAGTTCAAATGAAACAAAAGTTTACAAAGAAATAAAATTCAAACTTCTAAAACTTCTAGGTTTCCCATGGACGCTTCCTTTTTGTGTTGATATAGTCATTAAGGATCCGCTCCTCATGAAGTTGCTTCGTCAGTTCCACCACTTTCTTCTCACTGGCATAGAATTGAGTCTCAAAGGTATCTCGTTCTTCATTGAGTTGGATCTAAGACCTTTGCAGTTCTTCAAAGTTTGTTGGCATGTAAGGATGAAGAATAATGCAAGACTCGTGCCCTTGAGAAATAGGCTCTAAGATCACTGGTAAGTTGGCGGGATATGGCATTATAAGACTTTGAGCACGAGCTCGCACCCATTTGAGATAAGGTTCCAAAGGGATGGAATTCCTGTACCCCAAAATTTTACCATCAGTCTTCTTAACCATGTGTTGTACCCCAAAATTTGCCCTCCCTTTCTTCAGGAAACCATCTTGGATTTTCAAGGTCCCTCTGAAACAAATCCAAGTCCTGAGTTATCCTTTTGCCCAAGCAAGCCACTTACAAGAGCAAGATGATCTCACGAACTCCAAAAACAACGCTTTTATCTTAAGAAAAATCAAATTCTAAGTACTTAGAACGTTTCTCTAAAATGAGTGTTTGAGAAAAAAATCAGCGCTTCAGAACTTCTGGGCCCATTCCAGATAAAAAACGGTCAGAAGTTGCAAGCTTGGCTCAACGTGGTCAGAAGTTGGCTTTTCAGCAGCTACATCAGTTCAATCAGAAGTTGTAAACATGGTTCAGTATGTAAGCCTCAAACAGAACATGCCCCTTCAGCAGTTACACAAGCTCAGTCAGAATTTGCTAAAGGAATGCAAGAGAAGTAGGGAAGTCTGAAGGCTCCTTTAGAACAGGTTGAAATCAGAAGATGAAAGATCAGAAGAATGGGTGTTACACTGATACAGAATCTCTAAGCCTAGGAGGTCCAGAAGTAAATCCAGGGAACGTACCAGAAAACCAGGAGAATCTCCAGAGCTTACTAAGACAACAGGAAGCCAAGGCCAGAGCATGGTTTACGCTGCTGATTCAACGTTGGTTTCCATTACCAGAATATTGATGTTGATAGGTCTTGTCACCATTTAATGCCCATTAATGCTTCCAACCACTCCTAAACATTCACGTGTGGCTTGGAAAACGCTTTTGTGCAGATTCTGGCATGGGTCTACGCGCCACCGCCCACTTCAGAGGTCACTTCTCCCCAATCTACGCCTGCTGCTGCAGCCTAGGCTGAAAGCTATCTGTTATCACAACTTCCCAGGAATTTCTGTCAAAGAACAAATTTAAACTCTGTTGGCGCTTTAAATGTTCAAGGCATCCACAAGAACTATACCTATAAATAGAGAGTCTTCACCACTGCAAAAGGCGTTCAAGAAAAGAAACAAAAATTGCTAAGTGAGAAACAGAACTCTTAGCAACATAGCGTTCTGAAACTCTACCAAAATCTCCAGTTTTGTTTCATAACTTTGATTTTCTCACCTTCAAACTTCATCAAATATCCAGTTTTCTCTGTGAACCAAAAACACCCTTTCCAAACTTCTGACCCTACATACGTATACGCCTTTACCAGCCCTTTCAAAGAAAATCTGTCCAGAACACCACCAGAGCCAAAAGCTAACTTTCACCCACCAACTTTTCCAACAGTCAGGTAAGCACCCGCTGACCCTCATCACGCTGTTAAGCATCATCAGTTGTGCATACTCAAATAAACATAATGTAAATATCATGTTGTTGCTGTTTATATTCTGAGGATTTTCATACCTCAGAACATTCTGAGCCAGTATAGGACTTGCCTGTGACCTTGTTGGTTCTGACCTCTGAAACATTTTTGTATTTGCTGGATCTGTTCCAAATATGTTTCCTGTTTTGTGGAGTATCAACAGAATTGCAGATGTTCTGATTAGTACAGGGAAAAGCCAAGTGCTGACTTTGACGTTAGCACATCTGAAGCCTGTTTTGCTATCAATGATATCAGAACCTCTGAGAGTTATTGCCTTTTCAGCAGAATCAGAACTTCTGGTTTCTCCACTAACAAACTTCTGTCTTGCAGCGCAGGGGAATCAGAACTTCTGATTTCCCCACTAACAAGGTTCTGTTTTGTAGGTGCCATAGTCAGAAGTTATGACTCATACAGTTTAACCAAGAGGTTGATCATCTGGCAGCGGATCTGAGTCAGAACTTCTGATGACCTCCCAGCAGCGCGCGGGCTCCCTCTCTCTCTCTCTATATCTTGTTTTTTTGCTATTTTCTTTTTTGTCTATTTTTCTCGCTGAACCCCCCATGTACAAATGTGTATCCCCCTCCCCTAATTATTGTAATAGCGTAGGATTTCATATTTCCGCTTCTTATTGCTAGTAATTAGGACGTGTATGGCAAGATAAAATCAATGAAATAGAAAAACCTAATTCAAAGAAAAACTCTTGTATGCAATAAAACACACTCGCACACTAACACCCCTAGGGTTACATCCACTTGTTGCCTTTCAAAATTAGGCCATATTGCATGTTAGGTCTCTTTGGGCAAAGCAAACAATCAAATGATCATAGTCCCTCGATGACGCTTTCGAAAGTTGCCTAAAAATGATCAAAGTCCCTTTCAAAGAAAATTGCCCAAGGATACTTAGCACTATTGCAATTATGGTCTAAACGATGACCCGCGCCCGTCCCTTTCACATCCTAATACAAGATTGTCCACCAAATTCAATGGTGGAACAAAATTGTTAAAAGAGTTAAAACATAACAAAAATCTTTGAGAACTTTAGGGTAGATCGCTCTTAAGTACTTGTCAACTTGCAAAACAAAAACACTTGCCTATTTTTCAAACCACACTTCACAAACACTTTCAAAACAAACTTTCAAAAAACCTTGAAACATCTTTTCAAAAAAGACAAACACCTTTTGTAAAACATTCGAGTAAAGAATTGTTACAAGGGTAGCCTATACAAGGCATCTTTCTCAAAACCTTTTCAAAAACCACACATAAAGCACCATTTCAAACAATTGAAAACCAAGGCAAGTTGATCTAAGCAAGTACCTAAGAGCCCATGGATAACCATGGATATAAAGGGTGCTAATACCTTCCCTTTCTATAATCTACTCCCCGAACCCAAGAAAAATCTCAAAGGTTTTTGCTGTGCTTTTTAAACCTTTCCTTAGGATAAAATAAAAAGTCGATGGCGACTCTTGCTCAACCGAAACATTTGCGAATACGAACGCAAACTCATAGTCAGTTCTCCCACCGTATCACAGAACTGGCGACTCTGCTGGGGACAGTTTCAAAAGTGGAGTAACCTTAGGGTTTAGATCACCCTCTTGCATGACTAATTGTTTGATTTTATTGCTTTATATTTTTGGCTCTCTTGTTTGGGTTTGCAATCCTACACCCGGATTTTGGGAAACATTCATAGATAGCAATACGTTGTGGAAACTGTGCGGGGTATACCGACACGGTCGAAGCAATAGCTATATTAGTGCGACATATTTGTGAGTACCGGTAACCCTTGAGTTCAATCAAGGAGAGTACGGGGCCACTAAGTGATGTCACTAAGCACTAATGACCTAGAACCTTACTTGACCATCTTGGCCTTTTATTAGGGGTAGTGAGATGTCCGGCTTTGGTGCAGTCCGAAGTTGGTAGATACTCGATACTACACTCATTGAGGGTTGTTTTCTTGGAATATTTTGGTCGCTAGTTAAGTGGCTAAACCAAAACAATGAACAATGAAAACAATCCAATGATATTGAGCTCCTTAGAACCCGATTACTATTTATAGGACAGGTTTTTAAGCCAACTACACTCAAGAGGGTACTTACCTATGAAACCCCATGCAAGCCTGAAATTAGGGTTTGATGTGAATTGCTTGTACATATGTTTTGTGCATACATCATAAACATCATAACGCATCATATGCATTCACTAACCATTTCAAGGGTTTGGATCTTCATCTTTGTTCTTGTTTTGCAGGTCATGGAATTTCCTCGCAGAAAAACCATCCAAGTCAACCTTGTGAGAATCTCTCCTCAACTCAAGGAGCTCACCTCAAGAATTCCTGAAAACTCATCCTTCAGTGAAAGACATGGTAGACTGCTCAGTTTAGTCAACACCAACATTGAAGAAGACATGATGAAAGTTCTATTTCAGTTCTTTGACCCTCTTCACCACTGTTTCACCTTCCCTGATTACCAGTTGGTGCCCACTTTGGAGGAGTTTTCTCAACTCCTGAGAATTCCTATCCTTAATCAACTACCCTTCAACGGTACGGAAAAGGAACCAAAGCCGAAAGATGTTGCTCGAGCATTACATCTCCAACCATCCGACATTAAGGGGCATCGGGAAACTAGAAGCGGCGTCAAAGGATTCTTAGCAAAATTCTTGTTTGAGAAAGCACAAGAATGTTGGAACTCATTGGACCTACAAGCCTTTGAAGAGATTGTGGCACTCCTTATCTATGGGTTGGTCTTGTTCCCAAATCCTGACCAATTGGTAGATGTCAACACCGTCAAAATCTTCTTGTCCAGAAATCCAATACCAACATTGCTTGGGGACATTCTTCACTCATTTTACACACGAACAATGAGAAAGAGGGGTGTTCTCATGTGCTGTACTCCTCTCCTTGCAAGGTGGTTTATTTCGCACCTTCCACAATCTGTCTTGAAGAATGACCAAGGCTCAAGGTGGTCCCAACGGCTGATGACTCTTACTCACTCTGATGTACATTGGTGTTCTCGGTCCAAAGAAAATGTCATCATCGTCGATCGTTGTGGAGAGTTTCCCAATGTTCCTTTACTTGGAATCAGAGGAGGTATCACCTACAACCCTTGCCTAGCTTTGAGGCAATTTGGATATGCACGGAGGGATGGCCCTCACGACATGTTGATTCCTGACCTAGTTTTTGACTTCGACAACGATGCGCAAGGACTTCACCAAAGATTCATCAGAGCTTGGGGAAGACCCAACAAGGTTGATAGCAAGACTCTGGGACACAAGAACTCCATCCCCCTTGAGCCTTATCTCAAGTGGGTACGAGCCCGAGCCCAAAGTATGATGATGCCTTATCCTCATGTACTCCCTGTGATTAAAGAGCCCGTCAGTGAAGGAGAGGTTCCCTACACCATCCTACATCCTGACATGCCTACATCGTGGGAGGAAATGCAGAAAAGTTGGATTCAGCTCAAGGAGGAACGAAACACTTTTGAAGCTAGCTTCTACGCCAGTGAGAAGAAGGTCCTAGAGCTTACCCGCCGACTCCATGAGCAAGAGGCCCTCAACACCTACATTGCGCCAAAGAGGATGCGCAATGTCTTTTTACCTTAAGAAGTTTTTGTAGTATTTGGCCCATGGGGCATTTATGTACTAACAAATTTCTTCTTATTAATATGACGTGCGTTCTTCTTTGTCTGAAACAATTTTGAATGTCCTAAATCCTTGAATGCATTGCATACATAAGCATACCATTCATCATGTGCATAAGCAGGTCTCACTCCAGGTTTCCTTATCTATCTGTTGTTTATGTCAGTAGGATGGATCTCGAGCAAACAGTCAAAGACCTGCAAGCTCAGAATGCACAGTTTCAGCAACTCCTGATGACCTTGGCCAAGGGTCAGGAGGACATCAAGACTCAATTGGGGAACAAAGACCCAGTGAAAAAGAAGAAAAAGAGACTCGGGGTGGCTACTTTGGGGAGAAGATTTGACGGAGAAGCTCGGAGAGTGCTGGAATTTCCTCCTATCTCTGATGAAGGAACCAGCAAAGGAGGTGGAGCTGCGGTACCTTCCGAGTCTGATGCGGAAGAAGAGAAGGTCGAAGAGGATGAAGATTACTCTGATCAGCAATATCCTCCAGCTGATGACAAATACAAAGGGCTAGAAGACAGATTGGCCGCCATGGAATTACAAAGAGTACCGGGTTTGGATTTTGAAGACTTGGGTTTGGTTGCCGGGATTGTGATTCCCCCAAAATTCAAAGTGCTAGTGTTTGTGAGGTATGATGGGCTGTCTTGTCCAAAAATGCATCTCAGATCCTACGTGAGAAAGATTCAACCCTATACGGCAGATAAAAATCTTTGGATTCATTTCTTTCAAGACAGCCTTTCTGGAGCTCAATTGGAGTGGTTTTATCAGCTAGAGGGAACCAGCATCCACAATTGGGAAGACTTGGCCACCGTTTTTTACAAACAATATCAGTACAATTCTGACCTTGCCCCTACTCGTACCCAACTTCAGGGTATGTCATTAGGAACAGGCGAAGGATTCAAAGAATATGCACAAAAATGGAGGGATTTGGCAGGCAGGGTGCAGCCTCCTTTAACCGATCGTGAGCTCGTTGATATGTTTTTAGGGACCCTATCTGGGCCATTTTTCAATCATCTAATTAGTAACTCTTCCGCGGGGTTTACCGATTTGATCTTAACAGGCGAAAGAATAGAAGCTGGCATCAAGTCAGGGAAGATTCAAAAGGGTGTTGCTGCAAGTGTTGAGAAGAAGCCTTTTAAGAAGGAGACGACTGTGGTATATTCTCAGAGAAGAGCAGGGAAGACGGAGCGTCGGCCAACTGTGGGGGCCGTAATGATTCAAAATCCTTCAAGTGAGCAGCCTCGTTATAACCAGTCCAGACCAAATCAGCAACGGGTGGAACGACCACAACGGCAGTTCACCCGCATTAATATGACTCCAGCGCAAGTGCTTCCCCATCTATTGAAGTTGAATCTCGCCACCATCAAGGAGGCACCAAAGAATGTGAATACGTCCTCTCCGCATTATCATGCTAACGCTAAATGCGCCTACCATTCAGACAGTGTTGGGCACGACACCAATGATTGTTGGGCACTCAAGCATAAGATCCAAGACCTGATAGAGACGAAGGAGGTAGAGTTTGACGCTCCGGAGAAGCCTAATGTGATATCTGCTCCCATGCTGAAGCACGACCGAAATGTCAATGCCATTGAAGAAGATTTGTATGTTGCTGATGTTAGTGATCTGATAACTCCTTTGTTAACCATTAAGTTGAATTTGTTAAGGGCCGGGATCTTCCCGGGATGTAAAGAAGACTTCTATTCTTGTTGCTCTCTGTCGTTCGATTGTCCGTTACTGAAGAAAGGCATCCAAGGCCTTGTGGATAGTCGACAAATTTTGTTTGAAAAAGTTTCTGCTACTCCAACCCATATTGAAGATGTCTCAATCATAACCATTCACGCCAATCTTTCCAAGGTCGTCAAAAAGCCTGTTAAAATTACACCAGCTACGAAATCTGTTCCTTTGAAGATAACAATGCCAGGGCCTGTCCCCTATGTTTCTGAGAAGTCCATACCATGGAACTATGGCGGTGACGTTTACTACCATGGTATCAAACAAATCGAAATAACTGAAGAAGGTTCGGATGATGAAGAAGCCAGCATTAGTAACATTGCGGGCACTAGCAAAATCACCAGGAGCGGGAGAATATTTTCTCCAGAGATTTCCCCTCCAAGAGCAATCTTTGGACCCTCATCAGCTGACCAAGTCATCCCTGCACCAATAAAACTTTCTGCTAGAACTCCTTTGGTTGAAGACGTTGTTGTTCCTAGTACTGTCCCTCCTACCACTGCTGATAAAGGAAAGGGAATCCAAGATAAGCTCGTCAGGACGAGGGCTCAACCCTTGGTCATCCCGGAGACCTCCAAGAAGGAAATGGATGAGATTTTGAGGATAATCAAAAGGAGTGATTACTATGTGGTAGAACAGCTGGGGCAAACCCCCTCAAAGATCTCCATGCTGGCACTGCTACTTTGCTCAGAAGTGCACGCTAAAGCCCTGATAAAATTCCTGAAGGCAGCCCATGTGCCCCAGGAGACCTCTGCAGATCAATTTCAAAATTGCGTGGCTAGCCTGACTACGGACAATGGATTAGGTTTCTCTGATGCCGACTTAACTCCTAAAGGTAGAAACCACAATGATGCTTTGCACATTTCAGTCAAGTGTCGAGGAACCACTCTCGCACATGTCTTGGTCGATACTGGTTCGTCGCTGAATGTACCGACTAGATTGTGAAGGGTTGGAGTTGAAACCGAGTGATATTATTGTCAGAGCTTTAGATGGTTCGAAGAGAATGGTCCATGGGGAGGTTGATATTCCCATCAAGATAGGCATTGAGGTGTTTAAGTCTACTTTCTATGTGATGGACATCCGTCCGTCATACTCTTGCTTGCTGGGTAGGCCTTGGATACATCATGCTGGGGCAGTCACCTCCTCCTTACATCAGATGTTGAAGTATCCTGTTAAGGGAAAGATCATTACCGTCCATGGTGAAGAGGAGTACATGATTAGCCACTTGAATTCTTTCCGGTACGTGGAGGTAGAAGGGGAGTTCATTGAAACGCCTTTTCAGCATTTCGAAGAGGTCCTTCCTGAAATAGCAGTAGCAAAGTTGGCAGCTGAGACACTGAGGCAGATGGCCAGGATGGCATCTCTGGAGGACGCGAGGGCCGCAATAAAGGAAGGGAAGAATTCAGCATGGGGGCAGTTGCCTGATATTCCACATAAGACAGACAAATTTGGATTAGGGTTCACAGCCGCTGGCCAGATAGTTATGCGCCGTTCGAAGATTGAAAGAGCGCCAGTCAAAATTTCTCCCTACGGAATCAACGCCTTGGAAGATGAAGACAAAGAGAGCAACATCGAAGAGTGGATTTACCCAACTGTCAAAGGAGGATTGAGCAACTGGGAGGCAAAAGACTTTGTCCCCATCACTTTTATTCATCAGTAATTTATCTGTTAAACATTTCCTATTTGGTCTGTAATATTTACTTTCAAACAATCCGTACACTATCTTTTTCACCTCATGCCTTGCCCGGGGCATGTAGGTCCATTTGTAAGGGTTTTGATTATTTTTCATATCCATATGCCATGTTTAATGATTCATTGGATGTTTTTCATTTGATAAACTGCTTGCGTTCATTTTCTTTCCTTTTGCATTTTTGTTTAAGGATGGCTATCCCTTACACACACCCACACTCACCAATGCAGGTACCCATCCACTCCGGATTCCATGGGTAATTATTCTGCTGTATCTTTCAATAACTCTGAAGATCTGGTCAATCAAGCCGAGTATGAAGATGACGAAGGTTGTGAAGTACCAGGGGAACTAGCCAGACTTCTACAACAAGAGGAAAGAGCCATCTTACCTCACGAAGAGTCATTGGAAACTGTCAATTTGGGAACCGAGGAAGACCGGAAGGAGGTGCAAGTGGGTGCCAATCTGGAATCAAGAGTCAAGGAGCGCCTGGTACAGTTGTTGAATGAGTATGTTGAAATCTTCGCTTGGTCTTATGAAGACATGCCGGGTTTAGACACAGACATCGTGGTTCACCGTCTCCCCACAAGAGAGGATTGTCCACCGATCAAGCAAAAAGTCCGCCGAATGAGGCCTGACATGTCTGAAAAGATCAAGGCAGAAGTAATGAAGCAATTCGACGCTGGCTTTCTGGCTGTTACGTCCTATCCTCAATGGGTCGCTAACATTGTGCCGGTACCTAAGAAAGATGGCAAAGTCAGGATGTGTGTGGACTACCGGGATTTGAATAGGGCCAGCCCCAAAGATGATTTTCCGCTGCCACACATCGACATTTTGATCGACAATACAGCTCAGCATAAAGTGTTTTCCTTCATGGATGGATTCTCGGGCTACAATCAAATCAAAATGGCCCCCGAGGACATGGAGAAAACAACTTTTGTCACACAATGGGGCACTTTCTGTTACAAGGTGATGCCGTTCGGGCTGAAGAACGCGGGGGAAACTTATCAACGCACCATGGTAGCTTTATTTCACGATATGATACATCATGAGATTGAAGTTTACGTAAACGATATGATAGCTCGGTCACAAACAGAGGAAGAGCACCTTGAACATCTAGAAAAGCTGTTTGCCAGGTTGAAAGAATACAAACTCAGGCTGAATCCAAGCAAGTGCACTTTTGGAATTAGGTCTGGTAAACTTCTGGGATTCATTGTAAGCAACAAAGGCATTGAAGTTGATCCAGCAAAAGTAAAAGCAATACAAGAGATGCCTGTTCCCCGTACCGAAAAGGAGGTTAGAGGATTCTTGGGGCGCTTGAATTATATTGCCAGATTCATCTCTCATCTGACTTCTACCTGCGAGCCCATTTTCAAACTCTTGAAGAAAGATCAAGTAGTCAAATGGAACGACGATTGCCAAGCTGCTTTTGATAAAATCAAGGAGTATTTGCTAGAACCTCCTATTCTGATACCACCCGTCGAAGGAAGACCACTAATCATGTATTTGACCGTTTTGAATAACTCAATGGGGTGTGTTTTGGGCCAGCATGACGAGTCTGGTCGAAAAGAGCATGCCATTTATTACCTTAGCAAAAAGTTTACCGACTGTGAGACTCGCTACTCACTGCTCGAGAAAACTTGCTGCGCTTTGGTATGGGCTGCTCGCCGACTAAGACAGTATATGTTGACTCATACTACCTTGTTGATTTCCAAAATGGATCCTATCAAGTATATCTTCGAAAAGCCCGCTTTATCTGGAAGGATAGCCAGATGGAAAATGATCCTAACTGAGTATGACATTCAGTACACCACCCAAAAAGCTATAAAAGGGAGTGTACTAGCTGACCATCTGGCTCATCAAGCTATCGAAGACTATCAACCCATGAGATTTGACTTCCCAGACGAGGACATCATGAATTTGGACAACATTGAAGGTGACGGACCGTATGACGGGCCTGAAAAGGGATCCCGATGGACCCTGTACTTCGATGGTGCTTCAAATGCACTCGGAAACGGTATCGGCGCGGTACTCATTTCTCCGGAAGGTTGTCACACACCTTTTACGGCCCGACTTTGCTTTAGTTGCACAAACAACATGGCTGAATACGAAGCTTGCATCTTTGGTCTCAAGGCTGCTATAGACTTGGGGATCAAATCTTTGATTGTATTTGGGGACTCAGCTTTGGTTATCAGTCAAATCAAAGGAGAGTGGGATACCAAGCATCCTAATCTTATCCCATACAAAGAACATGTCTTGATGTTGTTGCCCCATTTCGAGCAAATTACCTTCGAGCATTTCCCGCGAGAAGAGAATCAGCTAGCAGATGCTCTAGCCACAATGTCCTCCATGTTTAAACTCAACTGGGATAACGAGGCCCCCCAAATCACCATCAAGCGAATGGATGAACCTTCACATTGTCATGAGATTAATACCGAAGAAGTAGTGGAACAACCCTGGTTCCATGAAATCAAAAGGTATCTCGAGACTAGAGATTATCCCGAAGGAGCTTCCGTAAACGACAAGAAGTTCTTAAGGAAATTCGCTGCTAAATTCTTCCTGAGCAACGACATCCTTTACAAACGAAGCCATGATTGTGTATTACTCCGATGCGTAGACAAAGCTGAAGCAGAGTTGATCATGACTGATATACACAGCCGCACATTTGGCACTCACTTGAGCGGGCATACAATGGCTAAGAAGATCCTAAGGGCAGGCTATTACTGGTCTACCATGGAAGCTGACTGCCATCAACATTCCCGTACTTGCCACAAATGCCAAGTTTATGCTAATAAAGTTCATATCCCTCCGGTTCCCCTCAATGTTCTGACTGCTCCGTGGCCCTTTGCAATGTGGGGCATTGATATGATTGGAGAGATCAAGCCCACGGCTTCCAACGGACATCGCTTTATCCTGGTTGCCATTGACTATTTCACCAAATGGGTCGAAGCAGCTTCCTTCGCCTCTGTTACTAAAAATGTGGTTGCCCGCTTTATCAAGCAAAATCTCATATGTCGGTATGGTGTTCCGGACAGGATCATCACAGACAACGGTACAAATCTAAATAACACGATGATCACCGCATTGTGCGAACAGTTCAAGATTTATCATCACAATTCATCTCCCTATCGGCCGAAGATGAACGGTGCTGTTGAAGCTGCGAACAAAAACATTAAGAAGATCATTCAGAAAATGATGGTTACTTACAAAGACTGGCATGAGATGTTACCATTTGCTTTGCATGGATACCGTACGATGACACGTACTTCAACTGGGGCAACCCCATTTTCTTTGGTTTATGGCATGGAAGCTGTTTTGCCTATGGAAGTCCAGATTCCTTCTCTAAGGATTATGAAGGATGCAGGTTTGAATGAAGATGATTGGATGCAGACCCGACTTGATCAACTCAATCTGATCAACGAAAAGCGACTCGCTGCTATATGTCATGGTCAAGCGTATCAAAAACGGATGATCAAGGCCTTCAATAAGAAAGTCAGACGTCAAGTGTATCAAGTTGGAGATCTCGTAATCAAGCGGATTATCTTACCGCAAAGTGATCCCAGGGGCAAATGGACTCCTACATATGAAGGACCATTTGTGATCAAGAGCATATTTTCTGGTGGTGCAATGATTCTGACCACCATGGACGGCGACGATTTGCCGCACCCTGCGAACGCAGACATAGTCAAAAGATACTACGCATAAAACAACCCGTCAAGTCGAAAACCCGAAAGGGCGGCTTGGGCAAATATGGGCATCCCGGTGAACCGAAAACCCGAAAGGGCGGTTCAGGCAAAAATTAGGGATAAAAACAAAAAAAATCTGTACACCCGGCAAGTCGAAAACCCGAAAGGGCGGCTTGGGCAAAAAGGGGTTTCCCGGTGGATCGAAAACCCAAAAGGGCGATTCAGGCAAAAGTTAGGGAATTAAAGCGTATGACTATGACTCGTCGGGTCACTTCAAAGACGATCTCTTCATCAACCAGTTCCAGGCTTCTGATCAATCCAGTCATCGGCAAACGAAGCATTGAATGGACAGATATTCAGAGTTGTGAAAGCTATAGCGGAATGGAATCCCATGGAATTATTTCACATAGCCATCCTTTATTTTGTATAAAATCTTTCAATATTTACGACAAAACCCTCTTACTAGGATGATTGTCTCCTTTGTACAAATATACTCATAGAAAGTCAATACAAATACTTTTCCCAGAAATTTGTGTCTTTTCCTTTCACTTTTTCTCTTGCACTATCTGTTTTATTTTGAGAAACGTCCAATGTTTTGTTAAATAGGAATATGCATTTAAACATGATCATTTCCTTATGAATCAAGAAAGAGGATTACTGATAGGTTGAAGATACAGTTGGATATCCTGATACCCTTTCAAAGGAAGCCCCCAGGAGATTTGGAATCCATATCCCCAACAAGGCTTGAAGCTTATCCCCAGTAGATTCTGGAGGCTTATCCTCTGCAGAGTACGGACGTCTCTCCTGAGTTTTATTCAAAATTGTTCCTCACAAGGGCTTATAACTGGGTTATCCTCAACTTAGTGCCACGGAAGATCGCACTCGCCAAATTCTTCCTATCCCCAGCGGAGTTCATCAAAATTCCCCAGCATAACTTACCAATACAATCCCCAGCCAGAGGACCCTCCAGAACTCATTTCCCCTCAGAGTTTAAGTTTCAGTATCCCCAGCCGAGCTAAAACTTCAAAATCATCTATCCCCAGCGGAGCCAGACTAATGAACCTTCTCCCCACGGAGTTTTGGAAGGACAAATTTTGAGTTCCCCAGTGAAGTCGCCAGAAATGCTTCCCGCCAAACTGAAGATTCTCAGTCTTGCATCCCCAACATGAGTCTATTGGATCAAAGCTCCCCAGTAGAATTCATCAGGAACTCTCTTCCCCAGCGACAGCCAAGGAATTATTCTTCCCGGCAGCATTCAAGATACTTTTATCTTCAGCCATCTCGGATTCATCTATCATTTGCAAGACAGCCCTCCAGCTTACATGCACGTCCATTTACATTCATATCATATAACATACATTGCATCATGCATCATGACATTGCATATAACTAACCCTTTACCTTTTCAGGTAAGATCAGTCGACAGACCAAAAAATCATTATCTCCCGAAATTCTTTCCAGGAATATTTCAGATCTGACCCAGACATGGCAACATTCTAATGCTTATCCCAGATTTATCCAGATGCAGTTCTACGCGAGCTCATCATCAGGGAACCCTACACCGGTTCTTCTTCCAAATTCAAGACTTCTGAAAACAGTTTATGGATTCTTCCCAACAACGGATGCTAATCTACCAACTTGTTCAGATGCAACCTTTGAAAACAGTTTACGGACGCTTCCCAACAACGGATGCTGCTCTATTGCTTATTCAACCTCAAGACTTCTGAAAACAGTTTATGGATTCTTCCCAACAACGGATGCTAATCTACCAACTTGTTCAGATGCAACCTTTGAAAACAGTTTACGGACGCTTCCCAACAACGGATGCTGCTCTATTGCTTATTCAACCTCAAGACTTCTGAAAACAGTTTATGGATTCTTCCCAACAACGGATGCTAATCTACCAACTTGTTCAGATGCAACCTTTGAAAACAGTTTACGGACGCTTCCCAATAACGGATGCTGCTCTATTGCTTATTCAACCTCAAGACTTCTGAAAACAGTTTATGGATTCTTCCCAACAACAGATGCTAATCTACCAACTTGTTCAGATGCAACCTTTGAAAACAGTTTACGGATTCTTCCCAACAACGAATGTCAATCTATTGCTTATTCAAGCCCCAGTCCAGAGATGGTTCAAAACATGGACACCTTTCTGATCTTCATTCCAGATGGCATCTTTAAGCCCATCCCCGACAAGATTCTGTCACCCTTCCAGATGGCATCTTTAAGCCCATCTCCAAATGGCATCTTTAAGCCCATTTCCGCATCCATTGCTTTGACGAGTGCAAATTTAAGGGCACTCTAGTGTCCAATCTCCTTTTACCTTCGAGTCACGAAAGGCAAGATTGCCAATCTAACTCTTCAGGTTTAAGAAGATTGAACAGGGGCAACTGTTGTACCCCAAAATTTGCCCTCCCTTTCTTCAAGAAACCATCTTGGATTTTCAAGGTCCCTCTGAAACAAATCCAAGTCCTGAGTTATCCTTTTGCCCAAGCAAGCCACTTACAAGAGCAAGATGATCTCACGAACTCCAAAAACAACGCTTTTATCTTGAGAAAAAACAAATTCTAAGTACTTAGAACGTTTCTCTAAAATGAGTGTTTGAGAAAAAAATCAGCGCTTCAGAACTTCTGGGCCCATTCCAGATAAAAAACGGTCAGAAGTTGCAAGCTTGGCTCAGCGTGGTCAGAAGTTGGCTTTTCAGCAGCTACATCAGTTCAATCAGAAGTTGTAAACATGGTTCAGTATGTAAGCCTCAAACAGAACATGCCCCTTCAGCAGTTACACAAGCTCAGTCAGAATTTGCTAAAGGAATGCAAGATAAGCAGGGAAGTCTGAAGGCTTCTTTAGAACAGGTTGAAATCAGAAGATGAAAGATCAGAAGAATGGGTGTTACATTGATACAGAATCTCTAAGCCCAGGAGGTCCAGAAGTAAATCCAGGGAACGTACCAGAAAACCAGGAGAATCTCCAGAGCTTACTAAGACAACAGGAAGCCAAGGCCAGAGCATGGTTTACGCTGCTGATTCAACGTTGGTTTCCATTACCAGAATATTGATGTTGATAGGTCTTGTCACCATTTAATGCCCATTAATGCTTCCAACCACTCATGAACATTCACGTGTGGCTTGGAAAATGCTTTTGTGCAGATTCTGGCATGGGTCTACGCGCCACCGCCCACTTCAGAGGTCACTTCTCCCCAATCTACGCCTGCTGCTGCAGCCTAGGCTGAAAGCTATCTGTTATCACAACTTCCCAGGAATTTCTGTCAAAGAACAAATTCAAACTCTGTTGGCGCTTTAAATGTTCAAGGCATCCACAAGAACTTTGCCTATAAATAGAGAGTCTTCACCACTGCAAAAGGCGTTCAAGAAAAGAAACAGAAATTGCTAAGTGAGAAACAGAACTCTTAGCAACATAGCGTTCTGAAACTCTGCCAAAATCTCCAGTTTTGTTTCATAACTTTGAGTTTCTCACCTTCAAACTTCATCAAATATCCAGTTTTCTCTGTGAACCAAAAACACCCTTTCCAAACTTCTGACCCTACATACGTATACGCCTTTACCAGCCCTTTCAAAGAAAATCTGTCCAGAACACCACCAGAGCCAAAAGCTAACTTTCACCCACCAACTTTTCCAACAGTCAGGTAAGCACCCGCTGACCCTCATCACGCTGTTAAGCATCATCAGCTGTGCATACTCAAATAAACATAATGTAAATATCATGTTGTTGCTGTTTATATTCTGAGGATTTTCATACCTCAGAACGTTCTGAGCCAGTATAGGACTTGCCTGTGACCTTGTTGGTTCTGACCTCTGAAACATTTTTGTATTTGCTGGATCTGTTCCAAATATGTTTCCTGTTTTGTGGAGTATCAACAGAATTGCAGATGTTCTGATTAGTACAGGGAAAAGCCAAGTGCTGACTTTGACGTTAGCACATCTGAAGCCTGTTCTGCTGTCAATGATATCAGAACCTCTGAGAGTTATTGCCTTTTCAGCAGAATTAGAACTTCTGGTTTCTCCACTAACAAACTTCTGTCTTGCAGCGCAGGGGAATCAGAACTTCTGATTTCCCCACTAACAAGGTTCTGTTTTGCAGGTGCCAGAGTCAGAAGTTCTGACTCATACAGTTTAACCAAGAGGTTGATCATCTGGAAGCGGATCTGAGTCAGAACTTCTGATGACCTCCCAGCAGCGTGCGGGCTCCCTCTCTCTATCTCTATATCTTGTTTTTTGCTATTTTCTTTTTTGTCTATTTTTCTCGTTGAACCCCCCATGTACAAATGTGTATCCCCCTCCCCTAATTATTGTAATAGCGTAGGATTTCATATTTCCGCTTCTTATTGCTAGTAATTAGGACGTGTATGGCAAGATAAAATCAATGAAATAGAAAAACCTAATTCAAAGAAAAACTCTTGTATGCAATAAAACACACTCGCACACTAACACCCCTAGGGTTACATCCACTTGTTGCCTTTCAAAATTAGGCCATATTGCATGTTAGGTCTCTTTGGGCAAAGCAAACAATCAAATGATCATAGTCCCTCGATGATGCTTTCGAAAGTTGCCTAAAAATGATCAAAGTCCCTTTGAAAGAAAATTGCCCAAGGATACTTAGCACTATTGCAATTATGGTCTAAACGATGACCCGCGCCCGTCCCTTTCACATCCTAATACAAGATTGTCCACCAAATTCAATGGTGGAACAAAATTGTTAAAAGAGTTAAAACATAACAAAAATCTTTGAGAACTTTAGGGTAGATCGCTCTTAAGTACTTGTCAACTTGCAAAACAAAAACACTTGCCTATTTTTCAAACCACACTTCACAAACACTTTCAAAACAAACTTTCAAAAAACCTTGAAACATCTTTTCAAAAAAGACAAACACCTTTTGTAAAACATTCGAGTAAAGAATTGTTACAAGGGTAGCCTATACAAGGCATCTTTCTCAAAACCTTTTCAAAAACCACACATAAAGCACCATTTTAAACAATTGAAAACCAAGGCAAGTTGATCTAAGCAAGTAACTAAGAGCCCATGGATAACCATGGATAGAAAGGGTGCTAATACCTTCCCTTTCTATAATCTACTCCCCGAACCCAAGAAAAATATCAAAGGTTTTTGCTGTGCTTTTTAAACCTTTCCTTAGGATAAAATAAAAAGTCGGTGGCGAATCTTGCTCAACCGAAACATTTGCGAATACGAACGCAAACTCATAGTCAGTTCTCCCACCGTATCACAGAACTGGCGACTCTGCTGGGGACAGTTTCAAAAGTGGAGTAACCTTAGGGTTTAGATCACCCTCTTGCATGACTAATTGTTTGATTTGATTGCTTTATATTTTTGGCTCTCTTGTTTGGGTTTGCAATCCTACACCCGGATTTTGGGAAACATTCATAGATAGCAATACGTTGTGGAAACTGTGCGGGGTATACCGACACGGTCGAAGCAATAGCTATATTAGTGCGACATATTTGTGAGTACCGGTAACCCTTGAGTTCAATCAAGGAGAGTACGGGGCCGCTGAGTGATGTCACTAAGCACTAATGACCTAGAACCTTACTTGACCATCTTGGCCTTTTATTAGGGGTAGTGAGATGACCGGCTTTGGTGCAGTCCGAAGTTGGTAGATACTCGATACTACACTCATTGAGGGTTGTTTTCTTGGAATATTTTGGTCGCTAGTTAAGTGGCTAAACCAAAACAATGAACAATGAAAACAATCCAATGATATTGAGCTCCTTAGAACCCGGTTACTATTTATAGGACAGGTTTTTAAGCCAACTACACTCAAGAGGGTACTTACCTATGAAACCTCATGCAAGCCTGAAACTAGGGTTTGATGTGAATTGCTTGTACATATGTTTTGTGCATACATCATAAACATCATAACGCATCATATGCATTCACTAACCATTTCAAGGGTTTGTATCTTCATCTTTGTTCTTGTTTTGCAGGTCATGGAAATTCGTCGCAGAAAAACCATCCAAGTCAACCTTGTGAGAATCTCTCCTCAACTCAAGGAGCTCACCTCAAGAATTCCGGAAAACTCATCCTTCAGTGAAAGACATGGTAGACTGCTCAGTTTAGTCAACACTAACATTGAAGAAGACATGATGAAAGTGCTATTTCAGTTCTTTGACCCTCTTCACCACTGTTTCACTTTCCCTGATTACCAGTTGGTGCCCACTTTGGAGGAGTTTTCTCAACTCCTGAGAATTCCTATCCTTAATCAACTACCCTTCAACGGTACGGAAAAGGAACCAAATCCGGAAGATGTTGCTCGAGCATTACATCTCCAACCATCCGACATTAAGGGGCATCGGGAAACCAGAAGCGGCGTCATAGGATTCTTAGCAAAATTCTTGTTTGAGAAAGCACAAGAATGTTGGAACTCATTGGACCTACAAGCCTTTGAAGAGATTGTGGCACTCCTTATCTATGGGTTGGTCTTGTTCCCAAGTCCTGACCAATTGGTAGATGTCAACGCCGTTAAAATCTTCTTGTCCAGAAATCCAATACCAACATTGCTTGGGGACATTCTTCACTCATTTTACACACGAACAATGAGAAAGAGGGGTGTTCTCATGTGCTGTACTCCTCTCCTTGCAAGGTGGTTTATTTCGCACCTTCCACAATCTGTCTTGAAGAATGACCAAGGCTCAAGGTGGTCCCAACGGTTGATGACTCTTACTCACTCTGATGTACATTGGTGTTCTCGGTCCAAAGAAAATGTCATCATCGTCGATCGTTATGGAGAGTTTCCCAATGTTCCTTTACTTGGAATCAGAGGAGGTATCACCTACAACCCTTGCCTAGCTTTGAGGCAATTTGGATATGCACGGAGGGATGGCCCTCACGACATGTTGATTCCTGACCTAGTTTTTGACTTCGACAACGATGCGCAAGGACTTCGCCAAAGATTCATCAGAGCTTGGGGAAGACCCAACAAGGTTGATAGCAAGACTCTGGGACACAAGAACTCCATCCCCCTTGAGCCTTATCTCAAGTGGGTACGAGCCCGAGCCCAAAGTCTGATGATGCCTTATCCTCATGTACTCCCTGTGATTAAAGAGCCCGTCAGTGAAGGAGAGGTTCCCTACACCATCCTACATCCTGACATGCCTACATCATGGGAGGAAATGCAGAAAAGTTGGATTCAGCTCAAGGAGGAACAGAACACTTTTGAAGCTAGCTTCTACGCCAGTGAGAAGAAGGTCCTAGAGCTTACCCGCCGACTCCATGAGCAAGAGGCCCTCAACACCTACATTGTGCCAAAGAGGATGCGCAATGTGTTTTTACCTTAAGAAGTTTTTGTAGTATTTGGCCCATGGGGCATTTATGTACTAACAAATTTCTTCTTATTAATATGACGTGCGTTCTTCTTTGTCTGAAACAATTTTGAATGTCCTAAATCCTTGAATGCATTGCATACATAAGCATACCATTCATCATGTGCATAAGCAGGTCTCACTTCAGGTTTCCTTATCTATCTGTTGTTTATGTCAGTAGGATGGATCTCGAGCAAACAGTCAAAGACCTGCAAGCTCATAATGCACAGTTTCAGCAACTCTTGATGACCTTGGCCAAGGGTCAGGAGGACATCAAGACTCAATTGGGGAACAAAGACCCAGTGAAAAAGAAGAAAAAGAGACTCGGGGTGGCTACTTTGGGGAGAAGATTTGACGGAGAAGCTCGGAGAGTGCTGGAATTTCCTCCTATCTCTGATGAAGGAACCAGCAAAGGAGGTGGAGCTGCGGTACCTTCCGAGTCTGATGCGGAAGAAGAGAAGGTCGAAGAGGATGAAGATTACTCTGATCAGCAATATCCTCCAGCTGATGACAAATACAAAGGGCTAGAAGACAGATTGGCCGCCATGGAATTACAAAGAGTACCGAGTTTGGATTTTGAAGACTTGGGTTTGGTTGCCGGGATTGTGATTCCCCCAAAATTCAAAGTGCCAGTGTTTGTGAGGTATGATGGGCTGTCTTGTCCAAAAATGCATCTCAGATCCTACGTGAGAAAGATTCAACCCTATACGGCAGATAAAAATCTTTGGATTCATTTCTTTCAAGACAGCCTTTCTGGAGCTCAATTGGAGTGGTTTTATCAGCTAGAGGGAACCAGCATCCGCAATTGGGAAGACTTGGCCACCGCTTTTTACAAACAATATCAGTACAATTCTGACCTTGCCCCTACTCGTACCCAACTTTAGGGTATGTCATTAGGAACGGGCGAAGGATTCAAAGAATATGCACAAAAATGGAGGGATTTGGCTGGCAGGGTGCAGCCTCCTTTAACCGATCGTGAGCTCGTTGATATGTTTTTAGGGACCCTATCTGGGCCATTTTTCAATCATCTAATTGGTAACTCTTCCGCGGGGTTTACCGATTTGATCTTAACAGGCGAAAGAATAGAAGCTGGCATCAAGTCAGGGAAGATTCAAAAGGGTGTTGCTGCAAGTGTTGAGAAGAAGCCTTTTAAGAAGGAGACGGCTGTGGTATATTCTCAGAGAAGAGCAGGGAACAAACACTTTTGAATCTTGAAAACACTTGCCTATTTTTCAAACCACACTTCACAAACACTTTCAAAACAAACTTTCAAAAAACCTTGAAACATCTTTTCAAAAAAGACAAACACCTTTTGTAAAACATTCGAGTAAAGAATTGTTACAAGGGTAGCCTATACAAGGCATCTTTCTCAAAACCTTTTCAAAAACCACACATAAAGCACCATTTCAAACAATTGAAAACCAAGGCAAGTTGATCTAAGCAAGTACCTAAGAGCCCATGGATAACCATGGATAGAAAGGGTGCTAATACCTTCCCTTTCTATAATCTACTCCCCGAACCCATGAAAAATCTCAAAGGTTTTTGCTGTGCTTTTTAAACCTTTCCTTAGGATAAAATAAAAAGTCGGTGGCGACTCTTGCTCAACCGAAACATTTGCGAATACGAACGCAAACTCATAGTCAGTTCTCCCACCGTATCACACCATGCCCTAAGCACGTATTAACCTCTGACGATAACCTTGCAGATCATTGTCGTAGTCGAACATAATACCCTGGATGAGCATATCATGAGGACCATCTGTTCGTGCGTAACCAAACTGACGTAAGGCTAAAGAAGGGTTGCAAGTGATGCCTCCTCTAATGCTAAGGAGTGGAACATTAGGAAACTCTTTGCAGCGATCAATAATAGATACGTCTTCTTGAGAGCGGGAACACCAATAGATATCAGAGTGAGAAAGAGACATCAATCTTTGAGACCATCGTAAGCCTAGCTCATTCTTCATTATCGATCGAGGAAGGTGCGAAATAAACCTCCTATAGAGAAGAGGTATACAAAACATAAGAGTTCCTCGCTTCTTCGTAGTACGGGTATGGAGAGAATGTAGGATATCCCCGATCAGTGTAGGCATTGGATTATGAGTAAGGAAAACATTGATGGTGTTTATATCTATAAGTTGGTCTAGATTAGGGAACAATACTAACCCATAGATCAGGAGGGCTAGATATCCTCAAAAGCATGGAAACTCATGGCGTCTAGAAATACCTGAGCTTTCTCTATCAAAAACTTTGCAAGAAGACCTTTAACCCCACTTCTCCTTTCCCACTTAGATTCAATGTCAGATGGCTTCAAGTGCAAGGTTGTGGCAACCTCTTCAAATTTTGGATCCTGTTCTAAACATGTGAAGGGTATCTGCTCCAATATGGGCACTCTAAGTAGTTTAGAGAATTCTTCCAACATGGGCACCAACTGATAATCGAGGAACATGAAGCAATGGTGTTTAGGATAAAAGAACTGGAATATGACGCTCATCATAACCTCATAAAAATCGGTAGTAACAAAAATGAGCAAGTGACCATGTCTTTTGTTGAATTGGAAACTATTAGGAACCTTTAAGTCCAATTCCCTAAGCTTGGAAGGAATTCCTACGAAGTTAATCCAGATGGTATTTCTGCGAGCGGAATCCATAACCTACAAAACAAAGAAGAGATAAATCCCCAGGTCCTCCAAATGGTTAGTGAAAATGATATGTTATAATGTTCATTATGTTATGTTTATTCTTAAAACAAAGATAGCAAACACAAATAAGTCACACAAAGATCTTAGGTTTAAAGGATTGCATGAGGTCTATAGGTAAGTACCCTTTTAAAGTTTTAGTTGGATCAACCTGTCCTAGTAATAGTAACTGGGTTCTAGAGATCTCATATCATTGATCTTTCTTTCAGGCATTGTTTCAGCTTAAGCATCTGAATTGCGGCCGAAATATCTCAAAAGTCCAATCTCAATGAGTGTAGCATCGAGTATCAACCAACTTTAGTATGCACCAAAGCCGACCATCTCACTACTTTCTAATGGATAAGATGAGTAAATATAAGATTCTAAAGGTCAGTTAGCGCTTAATGACACTATATGGAATCCTAATGTTATCCTTGACTGACTCAAGAAACATTAGTACAAGCCAGAGTATCACGCTAATGTAGCTATCATATCATCCATATCGGTCTACACCGTACAACCTCCATGATTTATTTCTACTTACCTAAAAGGTTCCCCAGATCCGAGTATAGGATCTTTAACAATAACCCAAACATAAACCCAAAATATAAAGCACACAAATCAAACAAGTAAAGCAATTTAAATATGTTCTAGCTCTAAGGTAACCCCACTTTTAGTTTATTTCCCCAACAGATTCGCTAGTTCTGTAATACGGTGGAAGAAATGACTTTTACTGGGTTTGCATTTTTATTCGCAAATGTTGCGGTTAGTAAGATTCGCCACCAACTTTTCTTTTATCCAACAAAGGAAAGGGTGAAAAGAACAGGAAAGACCTTTCAAGATTATTTTCTAAGTAAGGGGGGGGGGGGGAGTAGGTTATGGAAAGGGAAGGTGTTAACACTCTTTCCATCCGTAGTTATCTACGGGCTCTTAGTTGCTAGCTCACTTTGAAAATTATTTTTTGTGTAAGTGTGTTTTGAAGATATTTTGAAAAGACGCCTTAGTGCGGCGAACCTTGTAATGTTTCTCTTTTCGGCGAGAATGTATACAAAGTGTTTTTTTTCTTTGAAAATATTTAGAAAAGATTTTATGTATGTGTGAGAAATTTTTTTTTAAGCAAGCAACTAGGAGCTAATCTACCTACTCGAAAGGTTTGTTCTTTTCCTCTTTTCCTTTAGACAATGCTATCTTACTATTAGTGAGTAGGTAGCCATATCGTTGGATTTTTTGAGGGACAAGCGAGGGTCATTGTACCGTTAGGAAAGCAACTTAGTAAGATACTTTAGTAACTACACTAAGATTTTAAGATCATATACCGAGGCAACGTCGAAAGGGTCATCGAGGGACTTATGATCTTTAAACCAAAGGGTTTCCACTAAAATCTTTTACATTCGAGAATCGTAACTGTTTATTCCAAAGGCAACAGGTGGAGGTACCCTAGAAGTACGCATGTGCGAGTGTGTTTTGTTCATTTTATTTATCTTCGAATGTTAAGTTTGCTAGGGTTCGCTTTTACCTTATCATACAAGCCTATTATGCATACATCTAGCAGTTAATATCAGTGCAAAAATAAAGTGTGGAATTCAAAAGCTACACTATTACATGGATTTAGGGAGGGGGAATTACAAATCCAAAATGGGGAAATAAAAATTAAAGTCCTAAATTTACAGCTATTACATCCTTTTGCAGTTACATCAATATGAAAGAATCAAATGCGAAATCTAAAATAAGCGCGCGAATATGGGAAGCGAAGTAAAACCTTAAAACTCCTAAACGCATAAAATATTTTTGTTGTTTTTATGTGTTATAAGAAAAAACTTAAATTAAACTAAATCTAATCTTAATTAAATAAAAAAAGAAATGATTATTAATTGAAATTAAATCTATTATTTTTTGGTGTTTTCATTTGGAAAAAGATTTGAAATGATTAAACCTAGTTCTAATTGGTTTTAAATTAATCAAAATAATTAAATTAATTAATTTAAAAAAATTTAAATTAATTGGAAAAACCTAAATCTATTTTTTTGTGTATTATGATTTTATGATAAAAATAAAAAAAAACGGTTTTAAAAAATGATATAAAAATAATTAAATAAATAAATCTAAAATAAAATTAAAAAAAAATGGGCCTGATGTTGTGAAACAGCCTGTGGGTGCAAATTTGAAAACTGGATCCAGGCCCAGTATGCCACCGCTGGATCTAGTGAGGACAACTCCAGGAGGGTGTATCATGGGGAACACGCCTGTGGTACTGGATCTGGATTCAAGATGATCTAGTGGCTGAGAGTGAGGATGCATGGTGCACGCACTAGGATATGGGGTATTGGAAGTGCATGAAGAAATTAGAAAAATAACATGGCAAGAGGCGGGGATTGAATCCTTGCCCTTGCCCTTTGTAACGCTTAATCATGCAATGCATGTACCGTTGGGATGGATGTACATCCGTTCATATAAGCAAATTAATAAATATATAATACAAATTCAGTCATAATGCTGACTGTGCAAAACACGCGTGCCAAATGGGTCCCCTGTAATTTGAATAAACCAATCATTTGTTTCCTTTCATCCATGCAAGCGTGAACGCCGGTCAAACCACCGAGGGTGGTGGCTCCGGCCATCCCTTCCAGTTGGCTAAAACTCCAAACTTGCAAAAATCAAACATAACAAAAACATAAATTACCCTACCCCCTAATTTGGGGTCTACGACATCAATGGTGGTACTCATTTGGCCTGAGAGTCCCTATATTTTGAGTTTCTAAAGTTTCAGCTCGTGATGCCCTAACAATGGCATCACACAATTCAAGCCTCAAAGCTCTCATGCGAAACGTCCAACCCGCTCTAATGGATATCCTGAACATAAGTCAACTCATCAAACATGTCAACAATGCATAAATTTTAGTTTTAAATATATCAAACCTTGCTTGACCGGTGACACTCGATTATGCTGACTTTGGATGCTATGAGCTTCAAAAGTGCAGGGACAGACTCCTCGGACTCTCAGGAGCGTGATGGAGTGCTTAGATATTATGGAGGATGGCTGGATCATTCAATGCAGATTACTTCTTTTCTTTGATTTTTTTTGAAATTTTTTAGGGTTTTCTTGAGGCTAGCTGCGCATCCCTTTTTGAGGTCTGACCCTTGTGTATGTATAGGGAATCCTTTTAGGTAAACAAAGATGGAAAAAGATCATTGGTTTTTAATGGTTATCAAAAGCAAATAAAATGCATTTACAAACTTTCCAATTTTGGAGATTCTCCCTCAAGTTTGATATCTCACGCCTCCTTGTACAGCTAGCAAGATATTTGGGCTTCAAACTTGGTCCAACATCAACCACACGCCTTGGCCCATTAATTTACCATTTATTTTTGAATTTATTTGCTTTAAATTAATAAAAATCGAAATAAATGAAAATAAAAATCACAATAGTATATAAATAGGTTTATAGGTCTTTGGGTATGTCATAAACATGCTCAAAACCTAAAAAATAGGTCCATGAACTTAGAGATGCATTTTTGCTCAAAGTTGACTTCTTGCATTTTCACCAATTTTCCCAATTTGCACTGGTGATAACTTGCTCAGTTTTCAACTTTTGAAGATGATCTTAGACTTTTTGGAAAGCCCAAGATGTCCCCTACAATCTCTCTTTTGATCGTTTTTGCATTTGGAGAATTTATCTTGATGTAACTTGCCTTGACAAAAAATGCCTTTTTGTTAACTTTCAAAAAGACCTGTAATGTATTGGCTCATTTCTTTCTAGTGATGCATTTTTTGGATTAGAGGACAAAATAAACTTTTAGAGAATTAAATTTTCTTCAGAATGAGATTTGGTTGGGGCAAAATGGATGAAGCATGTGAAAGTTATGCCTGATCAAAGTTCAATTGACTTTCTCTAGGAAACCCGAATTTTAGCAATTTTTTATTCTTGATGATTTGAGAGCATTCCTTGAGGAATAATGATCAACCCTTGATCAAATGATGAGTATCACTTCAAAATTTTGATGTTGACCAAAAATCTTGAAGTTTGACTGTATATTGGCCACAATTGACTTTTGACCTGACGTAGTTGATTTTCAATCATGTGAGCAATTGACTGAGCAAACTTATGATGCAAGGCATGTAACTTGGCATGAGAATTCTTTAAGGACATATTATGAACCATGGAAATCACTTGAGTCCTTTGAAACCCAAACTTCTTTGTGAAAAGTGAAAGCCTAGTTGGAAGTATATTGCTTAGGAGGAGAATTTGTCTCGTCAATTCTCGGTCAACCTTGAGTATTTGAGGATCTCTAGGAGTATGTCTTGAATAAAATGAGAGGGGAAATTTTGGGGTACAACAGGTATGTCATAAACATGTTTAAACCCCAATAAATAGGTCCATTAACTCAAAGATTCATTTTTTCTCAAAGTTGACTTCTTGCATTTTCACCAATTTGTCCAACTTGTGCAAATAATAACTTGCCTAATTTTCATATTTTGAAGATGATCTTTGACTTTTTGGAAAGCTAAAGATGCCCCATACATCTCTCTTTTGATCATTTTTGCATTTGGAGATTTTATCTTGATGTAATTTTCCTTGACAAAAAATGCCTTTTTGTTGACATTTAAAAAGACATGTAATGTATTGAGTCATATATTTCAAATGATGCATTTTTTGGATTTGAGAATTTACCAAAGTTTTAGAGGATTGGGTTCTCTTCAAAATGAACTTTGGTTGGGGAAAAATGGATAAAGCATGTGAAAGTTATGCATGGTCAAAGTTTAGTTGACTTTTCTTAGGAAACCCTAATTTAGTAACTTTTGGTTCTTGATGATTTGAGATCAATCCTTGAGGAATCATGATCAACCCTTGATCAACTAATGAATATCACTTCAAAATGTTGATGTTAACCAAATACCTTGAAGTTTGACTGTATATTGATCACAATTGACTTTTGACCTAATACATTTGATTTCCAGTATTCTGAGCAATTGACTGAGCAAACATGTGATGCAAGACATGAAACTTGGCATGAGCATTCTTGAGGACATATTAGAAACCATGGAAACCACTTGAGACCTTTGAAACCCAAACTTTTTGTGTAAAGTGAAACCCTAGGTGGAAGTTCATTGCTTAGGAGGAGAATTTGTCTGGTCAATTCTTGGTCAATCTTTAGCATTTGAGGACCTCTAGGAGTTATGTTTTGAATAAAATAAGAGCGAAAATTTTTGGGTACAACAGCTTCCCCTGTTCAATCTTCTTAAACCTGAATATTTAGATTGGATTGTCTGCCTTTCGTGATCTGAAGGTGGAAGATGATTGAACACTAGAGTGCCCAGAAATTTGCGCTTGTCGGTGCACAGAGTAACACTGTTGCTTAAATGGGCTTTAAAAAGATGACATTCGGAGAGATGACTGAGAGTCTTCGGAGATGGGCTTATAGATGCCATCCAAAGTAATTGTTGACTTCAAACTAGAAGAAGTATCAGAATAAATCTATGCTTGATTTAAACTGAGCCAGCAAATGTCTACCACTGGTAGAAGTATCATAATACACCTACAATTGGTTCTATCTAAGCCAAAAGATGTATATGTTCGACTTTGACTGGAAGAAGTATAAGAATAAATATACGTTTGATTTAGACTGAGCCAGGAAATGTTTCTTTTGTCCTTAACTGGAAGAAATATCAGAATAAATCTTTGGTCGATTTAATCTGAGTTTGAAAAAGGTCTACTGGAATACGTATCAGAATAAATCTTTGGTCAATTTAATCTGAACCAAAAACTATTTATGCTTGTTCTTATCTGGAAGAAGTATCAGACTAAAACCTATTCTCGGTTTTACCTGAGCCAGAAAATGTTTTTGACTGGAAGACGTATCAGAATAAATCTTTGGTTGATTTAATCTGAGCCAGAAAAAGGTCTATTGGAAGACGTATCAGAATAAATCTTTGGTCAATTTAATCTGAGCCAGCAACTATTTATGCTCGTTCTTATTTGGAAGAAGTATCAGACTAAAACCTATACTCAGTTTTACCTGAGCCAGAAAATGTTTTTGACTGGAAGAAGTATCAGAATAAATCTTTGGTTGATTTAATCTGAGCCAGAAAAAAGGTCTACTGGAAGAAATATTAGAATAAATCTTTAGTCGATTTAATATGAGCCAACAGCTATCTACGACCGTCTTCAACTGGAAGAAGCATCAGAATAAATCTTTGGTTGATTTAATCTGAGCTAGAAGAGGTCTCTTTGTTTTTAACTGGAAGAATTATTAGAATCAATCTTTTGTCGATTTAATTTGAGCCAGAAAATATCTTCAACTGGAAGAAGTATCAGAATATATCTACACCTGATCTAAGGTGAGCTAGAAGAAAGTATACCGTAAGAAGTATCATAATAGATCTATGCTTGATTTAAACTGAGCCAGCAGATATTTACGCTTGTTTTTATATGGAAGAAGTATCAGAATAAATGTTTGGTTGATTTAATATGAGCTAGAAAATGTCTTCACTGGAAGAAGTATCATAATGGATCTACACCCAATCTAAGCTGAGCCAGAAGAAAGTCTAAAGGAAGAAGTATCATAATAGATCTATGCTTGATCAAAACTGAGCCAACATATATTTACGCTTGTTTTTATCCAGAAGAAGTATCAGAATAAATCTTTGGTTGATTTAATCTGAGCCAAAAAAGGATCTTCAACTGGAAGAAGTATTAGAATAGATCTACACCCGATCTAAATTGAGCCAAAAGAATGTCCACTGGAAGAAGTATCAGAATAAAACTCTTGGTTGATTTAAACTGAGTCAGAAAATGTCTTTTGTCTTTGAAAAGACTGTTTGGTCATACCAGTAGTTGATGATGTTGGTCTGTTGATTGATCTTTTCCTGAAAAGGTAAAAAGTTAGTTGTATACAATGTCTTGATGTATTAAATACATTGCACAATGATGTTCTCAAAATAAATGATAATGTGTTATATGTGTTTTGTATGCATATTCTATGTCATTTTTAAATGATGTATGAATGTAATATGTGAGCGTATTAGTTGCTCTTTGTAGTGACGTTGTACTGGGAAAATAAATCCCTTACTACTGCTGGAGATGAAGAATGTAATTCCTCACTTTTGTTGAAGTTAAACTTGCTGGGGATTCATGCTTCCTATTCGAGGATATTCTGTTGGAGATTTTGATTTCTGCTTGAGGATAAAAGCCTTCAAGGAGAGTTGATAACTTATCATGGTTTCTGAAATAAATGGTTTACATGCACTCTGATTGGGGATGAAAGAACGAATATTCCCTTGATGCGAGTGGCTACTCTTCTGGAGGTGATTATTTTGATTAATCCTACTGGAGAAAAGATTTCTATTGGAAGAATTTACCAATTTTAATAAATAAACTCCATTGGGGGATGAACTTCCATGGCTAGAGAAATAAACTCTACTGGGAAACGAAGTTTCATAAACTGCTTGGGGATTTTATAAAACTCTGTTGGGGAACCCAAGGATTCGACAGACCATGCTGGGGAATTCCCCAATATGCTAGGGGAATGATTGAACCTCTTTATCTGTTAAGAAATGTTGGAGCCGTTGAAATCATTAGGTTGTATGCTGAAGATATGGTAGTGAACTGCGAGAATATGCCCATGTTTTTGGACTTGCTAGGGGACATATCTTTGTTGAGGGTAAACCTGTGAAGATAATATTCTAGGGGTGGCTTCTCCGTAGGGATTTGTGGACTACTTTTTAACATTGTCTCACCTCTTAGAGCCCTTAGTATATGTCTTTCCGTTTTTAATGCATGCCTTTGTAAATGGTAATCATATTCAAATGCATATATACATTTAAAATAATCACTGGTCGTTTTTGCAAACAAAACAGAAAAATAAAAACAAATAGTTTTGAACTTTAAGAGAGAAGTTTTGTATTAATTTGAGAAAGTATGCCTATAACAAGCGTCTTTGTACAAGGAGACGGACATCCTAATAAGAGAATGTCGTCGTAAAAAATGAGAAATATACAAAGTGGTACACAAAGAAAAACAACTATGTGAAATAATCCCATTGGGTTTCAAATCTGCTATTGCCTTTATATCTTTGAGTGTCTCATCACTTTGTTGATTGGAAAAAGTTGATTGGATTGATCTGTACCGTTTGAACTTGCTAACGAAGTCTGGCTGTAAGATGATCCAACAGGACTTAGTCATATGCTTTTAAATCCCTAATTTTTTCCTGGACCGTCCTTTCGGGTTTTCAGTCCACCGGGATACCCTTTTTTCCCAAGCCGCCTTTTCAGGTTTTTGACTTGCCGGGTGTACAGATTTTTTTCCCATATATATATATATATATATATATATATATATATATATATATATATATATATATATATATATATATATATATATATATATCCATAATTTTTGCCCGAACCCTTTTGGTTCGCTGGGATGCCCTTATTTCTTCCTAAGCTAGTCAACCCGACGGGTCTCTTTTCATGCGTAGTATCTTTTAACTATATCCGTGTTTACAGGGTGCAGAAGGTCGTCACCGTACATGGTGGTTAATATCATAGCTCCATCGGAAAATATACTCTTGATCACAAATGATCCTTCATATGTAGGAGTCCATTTTCCTCTGGGATCACCTTGTCGCAGGATGATGCGCTTGATTACTAGGTCACCAACCTGATATACCTAACGTATGACCTTCTTGTTAAAAGCTTTGATCATACGTTTTTGGTATATCTGACCATGACAAACAGCCGCGAGCCTCTTCTCGTCAATCAGGTTCAATTGGTCAAGTCAAGTCTGAATCCATTCGTCTTCGTTTAAACCTACATCCTTCATGATTCTCAGGGAAGGGATCTGGACTTCGACGGGTAAAACAGCTTCCATACTGTATACGAGAGAAAAAGGGGTGACCCCTATTGACGTGCGCACTGAGGTTCGGTAATCGTGAAGATAAAATGGTAACATCTCGTGCTAGACTTTATATGTTACTGTCATCTTCTTTATAATCTTCTTTATATTCTTATTGGCAGCCTCCACATCGTCATTCATCTTTGGCCGATAAGGAGAAGAGTTATAATGCTGGATCTTAAATTGTGTACAGAGCTCGGTGATCATAGTATTATTGATGTTGGTACCATTATCTGTGATAACTATTTCTGGGATACCATACCGACATATGAGATTATGTCTGATGATCCGAGCCACAACATTCTTGGTAACAGAAGCAAATGAAGAAGCCTCTACCCACATCGTGAAGTAATCAATGGCGAAGAGGATGAAGCGGTGTCCTTTGGAAGCGGTGGGTCTAATCTCTCCAATCATGTCAATACCCCACATCGCAAACAGCTAAGGAGCAGTCAAGACATTTAGAGGAACCAGAGGCACATGTACTTTGTCAGCATAGATTTGGCATTTGTGACAAGTCCAGGAGTGATGATGACAATCTGTTTCCATAGTGGACCAATAGCAACCTGCCCTTAGAATCTTCTTAGCCATTGTATGTCCACTATAATGAGTTCCAAAGATACCTTCGTGCATATCCTCCATGATTTTCTTAGCTTCTCTCTTGTCTACACACCGAAGTAAAGTGGAATCATGGTTGCGCTTATATAAGATTCTGTTACTCAGGAAGAACTTGGCAGAGAATCTTCTTAGAAACTTCTTGTCATTTATAGATGATCCCTCAGGGTATTCTTGGGCTTAGAGGTACCTTTTCACCTCATGGAATCAAGGCTTTTCCCCTACTCCCATAGTATCAATCTCATAACAATAGGATGGTTCGTCTAATATTTCAATAGTGATCCGATGGGCTTCGTTATCCCTTCTTACCTTAAACATGGAGGACATGGTAGATAGCGCGTCCGCTAGCTGATTTTCTTCTCGTGGATCATGTTCAAAGGTAATCTCTTCAAAATATTGGATCAATGTCAACACATGATCTTGGTAGGGGATGAGATTAGGATGCTTTGTGTTCCATTCTCCCTTAATCTGGCTGATCACCAAGGCTGAGTCTCCATATACTAGTAAGAACTTGATCCTCATATCAATAGCAGCCTTGATACCCATAATGCATGCTTCATACTCAGCCATATTGTTGGTGCATTTAAAACATAGTCTGGCAGTGAAGGGTGTATGGAAGCCTTTGGGGGAGATAATCACATCACCAATGCCATTGCCGAGTGCGTTGGAAGCTCCGTCAAAGACCATAGTCCATTGGGATCCTTTTTCAGGTCCTTCATCCGGTCCAGGTTCTTCACAGTCAGTTACTAACATAATGTTCTCGTCCGGGAACTCAAAATTCATTGATTGGTAGTCATCTACAGCCTGATGAGCCAAATGATCAGCTAGTACACTTTCTTTGATTGCCTTTTGATTAGTGTATTAAATGTCGTATTCGGTCAGGATCATTTGCCATCTTGCTATCCTTCCGGAGAGAGCGGGCTTCTCCAATATGTATTTGATGGGATCCATTTTAGAGATCAATAAAGTAGTGTGAGTCAACATATACTGTCTTAGTCAGTGAGCAGCCCATGCCAAAGCGTAACAATTTTTCTCGAGCAGTGAGTATCTTATTTCACAGTCAGTAAACTTTTTTCTAAGGTAGTATATTGCGCGCTCTTTTCGACCAGACTCGTTATGTTGTCCCAACACACACCCCATTGAATTCTCTAACACTGGTAAGTACATGATTAAAGGTCTTCCTTCAACCGGTGGCATCAAAATTGGAGGTTCTTGAAGATATTTCTTGATTCTGGTAAAGACTATCTGGAAATCATCGTTCCATTTCACTACTTGATGTTTCTTCAGTAATTTAAAGATTAGTTCACAAGTAGTAGTTAGGTGGGAAATTAATTTGGCAATATAGTTTAGACGTCCCAAGAAACCTCTAACTTCCTTCTTAGTGCGGGGAGCTGGAATCTCCTGAATAAATTTAACTTTTGTAGGATCTACCTCAATACCTTTGCAATTGACGATGAAACCTAGGAGTTTACCAGACTTTACTCCAAAGGTGCACTGGTTCGGGTTCAGTCTTAACTTGTACTTCTTCAGCCTTTCAAACAGTTTTTGCAAGTGATCAAGTTGTTCTTCTTCAGTCTGGGACCTGGATATCATGTCATCAACATAGACCTCTATCTTGTGATGGATCATATCATGTAACAATGCTACCATAGCACGCTGATAGGTTGCCCCGACATTTTTAAACCCAAAAGGCATAACTTTGTAGCTGAAAGTGCCCCACTGTATAACAAAGGTAGTCTTCTCCATGTCTTCAGGTGCCATTTTGATCTTATTATAACCGGAGAAGCCATCCATGAAGGAGAGTATCTTATTCTGAGCGGTGTTGTCAACCAGGACGTCAATATGAGGAAGTGGAAAGTAATCTTTGGGGATCACCCTATTCAAATCCCTGTAATCCATGCACATGCGCACCTTACCGTACTTCTTAGGTACTGGCACCATGTTTGCAACCCATTGTGGGTAGGAAGTAATAGCTAAAAACCCGACATTAAATTGTTTCATGACTTCAGCCTTGATCTTTTCTAACATTTCAGGACGCATATGACGAACCTTTTGCTTCACTGGAAGGCAGTCTTCTTTTGTCGGCAGACAATGAACCACAATATCAGTATCAAGCCCCATCATGTCTTTGTATGACCAAGCAAAGATCTCAACATAGTCACAAAACATCTGGATTAACTGTTCTTTGACACCATTCTCTAAGATGGCACCTATCTTGACTTCCTTTTTATTCTCCTCAGTACCCAAGGTTACCGCCTCGACCGGCTCTTCATGAGGCTGTATTGCTCTTTCCTCTTACTGTAATAGTCTAGCAGGTTCTCCTGGTACTTCACAATCTTCCTCGCCTTTGTCCTCAACTTGGTAGATCGGATTTTCAAAGTCATAATTGGCAATAGCAGAACTGTTATCAATGGGATCCATAGTGGACGTGGATATGCAATTTGATATGTGGGTGTGTGTAAGAGCACATAGCTATTTTGACAAAATAAAGTAAAAAGAAAAGACAAAGAGCATAAAATTTGAATGCAAAAAATCCAATGATTTATTAATGACATATGAAAATGAAGTGTGATAACCCTCACAAATAGACCGTTTTGCCTCGGGTAACACAACAAGGTTTTTGAGTTTAATTTGTTCAAAAAAATTGCATATCCCAAAACAGAAAAAACAATTACTCCTGGATAAAAGAGATAGGCACAATTATAGGGGATGTCAGGGAGTTGGCCCCAAATAGTAGACCCATCTTCTTCAATCACAACCTTGTCGTACTTCAGAGAAGCCATTTTCAATGGAGGACTGGTAATCTTTCGAACAACAGTAACAACTTTGGTAACAATGATCGTCTGAGGAACTTCTTCAAAATTCCGACAGGGAGTTTCAGTGAATTCACCGTCCATCTCGACATACCTAAATGAATTCAGGCGGCTCACCATATACTCCTCTTCACCGCAGACTGTAATAATCTTTCCATTTACAGGATATTTCAACATCTGATGTAATATGGAGGTGACAACACCGGCCCCGTTAATCTAAGAGCGTCCCAGTAAACAGGAGTAAGTCGGGTGAATGTCCATCACATAGAAGGTGGATTCAAAGATTTGGGAACCAACCTTAATTGGGATGTCCACCTCCCCATGCACCATTCTTTTAGATCCATCAAAATCCCTCACGACAATGTTGTCGGGTTTCAATAAGCCCTTCACAATCCAATTTGTCTAAGGCACCCTTGGGAAGGACATTCAGAGAAGAACCTGTATCAACTAATACATGAGCCAAAGTAGTCCCCCTGCATTCAATGGAGACATGTAGGGCTTCGTTATATTTACTCCACTTAGGAGTTAAATCAGCATCAGAGAAATCTAGTCCATTGTCAGCAGTCAGACTGGTAACACAGTTCTCAAATTGGTCAGTAAAAGTCTCTTGTGGCACATGAGAAGAATTCATAAACTTCACCAAAGCTTTAGCATGGGCCTCAGAGCACAACAACAAAGCTAGCATTGAAATCTTTGAGGGGGTCTTCCCTAATTGTTCCACAACATTGTAATCACTTTTCCGTACGATCTTCAAAATTTCCTCCATTTCTTGCTTGGAGGCCTCAGGAATGGCTTCTTTCGGTGCCTCCCTCTGGGCAGGCTCAGTCAATACTTCTTTGCCCCGAGTTTTAGTCGACTCAGTAGCAGGAATAGCAAAGAGAGTAGTAGTAGTCTTTAGAGATATTTCCAGAGAGAAAATCCTCCGGCTTCTGGTAAGCTTACTTGTCCCAACAATATTGTCAATGTTAGGATCAGTATCTTCAGCAACTTCATTCTTGATAGCCAATAGGTCTTTCTTGACGCCATGGTAGTAGACGCCAGCTGCATAATTCCAAGGAACAACCTTGTCAGAGGAATATGGTATTAGCTCCGGAGAGGTAATGATCAAGGGAGCAATTTTAGGAGTGGTGGTAATCCTCTTAGGACCTTTAGAGGAGATCCTTGCAGGATTATTATGAATGGTAATAATTGATACGTCTTCACACAAGCTTTTTGTAGAGGGAACCTTCTCAAAGAGGATTTTATGGTTGTCTATCAGACGCTGAACACCTATCTTCAGCAACAAACAACCATTGGGTAGAGACACACAATAGTAGCAACCTTCACTACAGCCCGGAAATAAATCGGCTTGTAAGATATTCTTCTTAACATCTGGAAGAGGAGTAGTTAATTCGTTCACAGAAGAAACAAACAGAACATCATCAACAATATTGATACCCTTGTCATGCCTTGCCATTGGTGCAGTTATTACATTGGCAGTCTCAGGAGGGTCAAATTCAATCTCCTTTGCATCAATAAGGTCTTGAACTTTATTCTTAAGAGCCCAACAATCATTCGTATCATGCCCCGGGATATTGGAGTGGTAAGCACACCGTGCATTTGGATTGTAACGAGGAGAGGAAGTGTTTGGGTTTTGGGGAGGATCCCTCAGAGTGACCAAGTCAGCCTTCACATAATGTTGAAATGCCCGAGACAAAGGCATGTTGATTCTAGTGAATTGTCTTCTAGGTGCATCTTGCCTCCGCTGATTATTTTGTCGTTGAGCTGGTGCAGGGTTGGAGATCATTACAGCTCCTACCATTGGACGGTGTTCAACTTTACCATGACCTCTTTAACCATAGGCAGCATTGACCCCCTCTTTCCACTGAACGACATCTTTACAATACTTGAGGATGCAGCCCCTTGGATTTTTCCACTCTTGATACCAGCTTCCACTTGTTCTCCTGTGAATATCATCTCGGTGAATCCGGCTGAAGAGCTTCCAATCAAATGGTTGAAAAATGGGCCTTCCAGATACCCATGAACATATCTACCAACTCCCTATCAGACAGGAGGGCCTGGACTCTACTTGCAAGATCCCTCCACTTTTGGGCATAATTTTTGAAACCCTCACTAGAACCCATAGACATGCTTTGGAGTTGCATGTGGGTTGGAGCAAGGTCAATATTGTATTGATACTGCTTGTAAAAAGCAGCAGCCAAGTCTTCCCAATTATGGATATTTGTTCCTTCCATTTGATAGAACCACTCTAACTGTGTTCCCGACAAACTCTTCTGAAAGATGTGAACCCATAATTTCCTATCAGCTGCATGGGGTTGAATCTTCCTGACATAAGACCTCAGATGAATCTTGGGACATGAAACACCATCATATTTTGAAAAGGTGGGAACCTTGAACTTATGTGGGATAACCACTCCGGAGACCAACCCTAGCTCTTCAAAGTCCAGACCAGGTACCCTCTAAATTGCCATAGCATTGAGACGATCCTCCATCTGTTTATACTTATCATCAGCAGAAGGATATTGTTCCTCAGAATAGTCTACTTCCTCTTCATCAGCCCCCGGGTTGTTATCTTCTTCTTTCATCTTCTTGTTATCCTCTTCTTGATTATCCCCTTCATTTGATGGGGTTGCAAATTCTAGAGCTCGCTTAGCTGTCCTCAAAATCTTCTCCCCATGTTCAGGATTCCAATATGTTTCTTTGCATTCTTCTTCTTCTCTTTAGTGATGAGAGCTTTCAGGTCTTCATGTCCTTTAGCCAGAGCTAGGAACATCTATTGGAATTGAGCGTTCTGTGCTTGAAGATCCTTAACATTTTGTTCAAGAGCCATTTCTTTTTGCTTAAATAAACAGTGAAAAGATAAGAAACCTGTCTTGAAATACCTGCTTATGAAATGATATGCATGACATGTTTCTGCGATGTTTTCAAGGACCTCACAGGATTTAAGCTCTTTTAATCAAAACAACAACAAATATTTTTTATTAGTAAGTTCAAATGAAACAAAAGTTTACAAGGAAATAAAATGAAAATTTTCTAAAACTTCTAGGTTTCCCATGGTCGCTTCCTCTTTGTGCGGACATAGGGATTAAGGCTCTGCTCCTCGTGAAGCTGCTTCGTCATTTCCAACACTTTCTTCTCACTAGCATAGAATTGGGTCTCAAAAGTGTCTCGTTCTTCTTTGAGTTGAATCCAAGACTTTTGCAGTTCTTCAAAGTTTGTTGGCATATCAGGATGAAGAATGATGCAAGACTCGTTCCCTTGAACAATAGTGTGATACGGTGGGAGAAATGACTTTATTGTTTTGCGTTTTATCGCAAATGTTGTGGTTATCAAGATTCGCCACCGACTTTTATTTTATCCAAAAGGAAAGTTGAAAATGCACAGGAAAGACCTTTGAGATTGTTTCTTGAGTTCGGGGGGTAGATTATGAAAAGGGAAGGTATTAGCACCATTTTCATCCATGGTTTTCCACGGGCTCTTAGTTACTTGCTAAATCACTTGATTTTGCTTGAAATTATGCTTTGTGTGGTTTTTGAAAGTATTTTGTAAAGAGGCCTTTGTTTAGGCAATCTTTGTAATGATTCTCGTTCGTAAGAATGTATACAAAGATGTTGATCTTTTTTGAAAATGTTTTCAATTTTGTAAGATGTTTTGAAATGTGTAGGTGTTGGTTTTGAAAATAGCAAGGATGTTTTGTTTTGAAATGGAGCAAGTAACTAAAAGTAATCTATCTACTCAAATGTCTTTCTTGTTCATTTTCTTTTCCTTTGACATTGTTGTCTTACCATTGATTTGGTAAGCAACCCTATCCTTGGATGTAAACGGGACGAGATTGGTTCATCGTATAGTAATGATTAGCAATGTTTCAAGGTATCTTAGCATTTTTTTGAGGGACTAAGATCATTTTGTACGACAACTTTGAATTGCGTCATCGAGGGACTATGATCTTGTATTTGTTGGTTTTTGCTAAGACACCTTACATGCGTAATATGGCCATTTTATATAAGGCAACCAAGTGGAGTAACCCTAGGTGTGCTTGTGTGCAAGTGTGTCATTTTCATGCTTGACTTTGTCTTGAATTGGGGTTTTCTATTTGATTGATTTTTATCTTCCCATACAAACTCTAATTACTAGCATATTATGTAAAAGCGATAAATTGCGAAATTTAAAGTTACTATGCTATTACAAACATTTGTGGGAGGGTGGGGGGGGGGGGGTATACAACTTATGAATGAGGATTGAAATAATATAAACCTAATTAATCTATTATAACCAAATTGAATGTGTACAAATAATTGGAATAAATAGTATACAAGATGAATTACATATGCAAAGATGTGTAAATGCAAAGAAGATTTTTGTTTGATTTTTTATATGGAAAAGCTTTAACCTAAAACCTAATTAGAAAATAAGTAAATCAAGATTAACTTAAATTAATTAAGGAAAGGAATTTTTTTTAAGAAAAGGTTTTTGAATAAACCCTAGTTCTATTTGATTAAAAGAAAATAAGTTTCTTTATGAAAAAAAAGTATTTTTTTTTGTATTTTTTGTCTTGAAAATAATATATGGCATTATGAGGTATTTTTGATCTTTTTTTATATTAAAATAAACATTTAATGGATATAAAGGAAAAATAAATATTAAACTAGTTATAATTTATTTACAAAGTTTATTTAATAAAAATAGATAATATATAACTAAATAAAAATATTTTATGTGAGAAAAATAAAATAAAACAAGCCAAAATATAAATCTATCATTTTTTATATTTTTATGATTTTTAATATTAAGAAAAATATATTTAAAAATTAAAATGAAAATGAAATAAATAAATAAAATGATATGGGCCAGGGGTGTCATAAGCAGACAGGGTGTAGGATGTTAGAAAAAATCACGAGGCCCATGAAACTGAAGCCCATGCGCTGCAAGAAGCCAAAAAAATAAAAAAGGTGGGAAAAAAGAAAAATGCAGTGTGCTGAGGCTCGAACCCATGACCTCTATCATTTACGCGCGCTGCCTTACCACTGGGGTGGCTGTACATCCGTTTATACAAACACAAACATAAATATATATTAAAAAACGCCTCCTGAAGGCAACTTCAGCTTCAACCTTGAGCCATGGCCGGATCACCTGTATCTTCTTCATTTCTCCATAAAAATGGAAAGTTCAAACATGAAAGTTATAGTGTTTCTTCCCCCGAGTTCAACCATATAATTTATGTAAACTAAAAGTCAAAGATAAGATCTAATTTTACTGTCCCTAATTTGAAACCTAATTTTTGCAGAAATTTCAAATCCAAAATTCTCTATATACAGTTAATATAAATGAAAACTATGAACATGGTTAGCTTTAGAGCAAGGATATCTACATTTTTCTTTCACAAATCAAGAACAAATGATGCTTGTACGAAGAGATAGAAGTTTGAGTTTTTACCTCTTGCAGCTGAGATCGTGAATGGAGTTTGAGCAAGTTTTGAGAAGGCCTGAGGATCTGTTTGGCTTGCCTGGACCTCCTTGAGTGTATTCTAATCCTTACTTTGTCCTGAAAGTCTCTGAATCTCTCTACTCAAGTCAACCTGCAAGCATGATATTTGAAAATGGTGTATGGTGGAGGAGGAGTTACAGTGAGGGAACAGGGGTCTGGATCACTTAGATATGATATATATTAAGTGTTTGGGTGGTTAAAACTCAATACGCACGAGGGGATTTGGAGATGGCTATGTAAGGTTCAAAACTGTCAGGCTATGGTAGATTCTGAGTTGTAGAGTGTTTGGGAGTGTTTTTTGAGCCTTAGCATTCGTGTCTTATGTTGTAATACACTTGTGTATATGTACGGAAAAGGTTAGAGATCAACTCCACTCAAGGTTTCTGAGTTATAGCCTTTTGGCTATATAACTTGCTTTTGAAGAAAAGTGAGGAGACAAGTCTCTAAGTGTTGTACAAGCATGATCTGAGTTGGTAGAGGCCTTAGACAAGTTGATTTTCGTTTTGACTTTGCTTGTGTGCAGAGAAAACAATTGAGAGGCTCAAGAAGTTGACAAAGGCAAAAGTAATGCTTTATCAAAATGGAAATGGCAACTTTGTGCCAAAAATGGAATTGTAACTTGGATAAAGGCTCAAGTGTTTGGATTAAATATCTAGCAGCTGTGTAAACATTTAATTATGGAGTGAGAAAAAAGTTTGAGGCCTGCAAAGCAAAGATTATGCAGCCTAGGCTTGGATTTGAATTTTTGTTCATCATGAAATGGCTTGAAATCAAAGTGATAAATCACCAATTTCATCTCTTCGATTCTCCCTACTCAGGAATGATCTCTAGGAGTTCTTTGAAATTTTTGAATGCTTGCAATGTTCTCTATAACTCATCTTTGAATTTATTTTGAAAATTCCCTTTGGAACTATGTGAAAAATTGGCATGAAGTTAGGTCAAAAATCTGCCTAACTAGGGCAAAATTTCATTAAGTTATTTTAGTTCATGAGCATGTATTCACAAAATCATATCTTGAGATCTAAGCATTTTTAGGAGAAATTGTTGAAGAAAAGTTGTAGATTTCATGGGTATCTACAACTTCCATGTTGAAAGTTTCCTTTGAATCATCTTGCATCATGGTGAAAATTTGGCTCAAAGTTGAGAAAAAATAAGAAATTTTCTATACTTAGAAAAATTTCTTAGTTAAGAAATTTCAACTTTTCAAAACAAAATATTGAATCCTTGATTTATTGATGAACAAGTTTCACATTTTGACATGGTTTGATGAATTATGATCTTTGGCACTTGATTTTGACCAAAAAGTCAAAGTTTGACTTTTCAGTATACAATTGACTTTTGATCAGTTGACTGAAAAATTCATCTATCAATCCAATGGATTTGTAATGTTGTGAATCATGTTATTAGGTCAAAGTTATGCAATTGAACTCTTGAAATCATACTTCAAACCAATTGATCATTTGCTAGGTCAAAAATCATAAATTTCCCCTTCTTAGTCAAAACCCTAATTTTGACCATTTTGCCCTTTTGATGATTTGATCAATTGTTTGAGGAATTGTGGTCCAAATTTGATCAAATGATACATATGAGTCTAATATGTTGATGTGGATAAAAAATTATGAAGTTTAACTGTAAATTGGCCATTATTGACTTTTTCCCTAATACAGTTAATTTTTAGGTCAATTGTCCAATTGACTGATCAAAAGTGTGATTCAAGACTTGAAACTTGACATGAGTAATCTTAGGGGTCCCTAATGATCCTTGAAAGTAATATAAAACATTGATAGTCCAAAAATCCTTGTTCAAACTCAAACCCTAATTTTGGTCATCAGTGCATGAGGAGATGTCTTGAGCTGGCCAAACCCTTAATGCAGTCTTGAGTCAAAGAGATCTTGTGAGGAAATTCTTGATAAGTGAGAGGGCAAATTTTGGGGTACAACAGCTGCCCCTATTCAATATTCTTAAACCTTAAGAGTTAGACTGGCGAGTTTTTCCATTCGTGACTCGAAGGTGGAAGATGATTGGACACTAGAGTGCCCATAAATTTGCACTCGACGATGCGATGATAGAAGGAATGGGCTTATAGATGCCATTTGGAGAGGTGATAGAAAGTTGTAGGAGATGGGCTTGCAGATGCCATCCAAGAGTGATTGTTGAATTGTAATTTGTAAGCTGAAAGAATGAGAATTAGAATGGCGTATGTGTCTGGGGCATATCTGTACTGTATCTGGAAGAGGCTTTGATTAAGTATCAGAATGGAATCTGTATCTGGAGCGTATCTGAACTGTATCTGTAGATTGAATATGATTGAGTATCATAATGGCATCCGTGTCTGGATCGTATATGAAAATTGAATCTGAATGAGTATCAGAATGGCATCCGTGTCTGGAGCGTATCTGAACTATATCTGAAAATTGAATCTGAATGAGTATCAGAATGGCGTCCGTGTCTTGGAGCGTATCTGAACTGTATCTGAAAGTTGAATTTGAATGAGTATCAGAATGTCATCCGTGTCTGGAACGTATCTATACTGTATCTGAAAGTTGAGTCTGAATGAGTATCCGAATGGCATCCATATCTGGTGCGTATCTGAATTGTATCTGAAAGTTGACTTTGAATGAGTATCAGAATGGCGTCCATTTCTGGAGCATATCTGAACTGTATCAAAAGGTTGGAATCTGAATGAGTATCAGGATGGCATCCGTGTCTGGAGCGTATCTGAACTGTATCAAGTTTTGAATATTGTTAATGGTAGTTGTTAATCTTATCCTGGAAAGGGTAAAATGTTAGCTAAAATGCAAAGTCATGTTGTGTGATGTGATGCATTTGCTTTATCAATGTTTATGATATAAGGATGCAATGTATGCGTATTTGAGCTGATTTGGTGCATTGTAGTTGGATCGGGGAAAATAAATCTCTGACTGCTGTTGAGGATATGTAAGTCTTCATGCTTTGAAGTCGAAGTGTTGATGAATTTCCATTTTGAGAAATAAACTCTGTTGTAAGGGAAATTCCATGTGCTGCTTGTAAAATCCTATTGGGAAATCCTTAGAAATTTGACGACTTCTATCGGGGATCGATAATTTGAAACTTTGTTCCACTGGGGATTTAAACAGCGTACTGCAGGGGATTACTTATGGGATAGCTTAGAGGTATTTCCCTATCCTTTCAACCTATCAGTAATTGCCTCTTTTTTTTTTATTTTGTTTATTTGTAAACAGTAATTATATTCAAATGCATATGTTCAACAATGAATCATTGGACGTTTTTGTAAACAAAACACAAGTGTAAAGAAAAGACAAATAGTTTTTGCACTTTCAAAGGGATATCTTTGCATTGACTTTGAGTAATTATTTTTGTACAAGGGGACAAACATTCTGGTAAGAGAATGTTGTCATAAAAAAATAAAAATTCGATACAAAGAAATGATAGCTATGTGTAATAATCCCATGGGGTTTCCATTCTGCTATAGCCTTTATATCTCTGAGTATCTTGTCTATTTGTTGCCTCGCCCGAAGATGATTGAATTGATCAGAACCTCTGAGTTTGTCAGTGGAAGTCAAAGTTTGTCCGTAAAGTGATCCAACGGGACATAGTCATACGCTTTAATTCCCTAACTTTTTCCTGTACCGCCCTTTCGGGTTTTCAGTCCACCGGGAAACCCTTTTTTGCCTAAGTCGCCCTTTCGGGTTTTCAACTTGCCGGGTGTACAAATTTTTTTGTTTTATCCCTAATTTTTTCCTGAACCTTTTTGGTTCGTCGGGATGCCCTTGTTTTTCCTAGGTATGTCAACCTAGCGGGTCTCTTATGCATAGTATCTTTTGACTATGTCCGCGTTCGCAGGATACGGCAGGTCGTTACCATCCATGGTGGTCAAGATCATTGCCCCACCAGATAAAATGTTTTTGATTACAAATGGTCCTTCATAGGTAGGAGTCCACTTGCCCCTAGGATCACCTGGTGGCAAGATGATGCGTTTGATCACTAAATCTCCAACTCGATACACTTGGCGCCTGACTTTCTTGTTGAAAGCCTTGATCATCCGTTTTTGATACATTTGACCATGGCAAACAGCAGAAAGTCTATTTTCATCAATCAAATTCAGTTGATCAAGTCGAGTCTGGATCCAGTCGTCTTCGTTCAGCCCTGCATCCTTCATAATCCTTAGAGAGGGGATTTGGACCTCGATAGTAAAGACAACTTCCATGCCGTAAACCAGAGAATAGGGTGTTGCCCCAGTTGATGTACGAGTTGTGGTACGATACCCATGGAGAGCGAATGGTTGCATCTCATGCCAGTATTTGTATGTGACTATCATTTTCTGTGTGATCTTTTTAATGTTTTTATTTGTAGCTTCGACATCACCATTCATCTTTGGCCGATAGGGAGAAGAATTGTGATGCTGAATTTTGAATTGCTCGCACAATGCGGTGATCATAGTGTTGTTTAGATTTGTACCATTGTCAGTGATGATTCTTTCCGGGATACCGTACCGGCAAATAAGGTTTTGCTTGATGAAACGGGAAACAACATTCTTGGTAACGGAAGGGAAGGAAGCTGGATCCACCCATTTTGTAAAATAATCAATGGCCACTAAGATGAAACGGTGTCCATTGGAGGATGTCGGCTTGATTTCCCCAATCATATCAATCCCCCACATAGCAAAGGGCCAAAGAGCTATCAAGACATTCAGAGGAACCGGAGGTACATGTACTTTTTCAGCATAAATTTGAAACTTATGGCAGGTTCGTGAGTGTTGATAACATTTTGCTTCCATGGTAGACCAGTAATAGCTGGCCCGTAGGATTTTCTTTGCCATCGTATGCCCACTGGAATGGGTACCAAAAGTGCCTTCGTGTAATTCAGCCATGATTCTTTCAGCTTCAACCTTATCTATGCACCGAAGTAACACAGAGTCATGATTGCATTTGTACAGGATGCCGTTACTAAGGAAGAACTTAGCAGAGAATCTCCTTAAGAACTTTTTATCATTGATTGAAGCTCCTTATGGATATTCTTGAGCCTCGAGATACCTCTTGACTTCGTGAAACTAAGGCTGGTCCACTACTTATTCAGTATTAATCTCTTGACAGTGTGCTGGTTCATCCATTCATTCAATGGTGATCTGGGGAGCCTCGTTATCCCAATTAAGTTTAAACATAAATGACATTGTGGCTAGAGCTTCTGCTAGCTGATTTTCTTCTCGCGGGAAATGCCCGAAGGTAATCTTCTCAAAATGTGGTAGCAATGTCTAAACATGTTATTTGTAAGGGATAAGGTTTGGGTGTTTGGTGTCCCATTCCCCTTTGATCTGGCTGATAACTAAAGCTGAGTCTTCGAATACATCCAAAGGTTTGATCCCCAAGTCTATGGAAGCTTTGAGATCGAAGATGCATGCTTCGTATTCCGCCATGTTGTTTGTACAGTTGAAGCAAAGTATGGAAGTAAGGGGAGTATGACACCCTTCTGGAGATATGAGTACAACACCAATACCATTGTCGAGTGCATTGGAGGCTCCATCAAAGAACAGGGTCCATCGGGATCCTCGTTCAAGTCCGTCATATGGCCTGAATTCTTCACAGTTGTCTAATGTCATGATGTCTTCATCCGGGAATTTAAACTTCATGGACTAGTAGTCTTCTACAGCTTGGTGAGCAAGGTGATCGGCTAATACACTACCCTTTATAGCTTTCTGGGTAGTATACTGTATGTCATATTCTATCAGGATCATCCTCCATCTCACTATTCTCCCAGAAAGAGCATGCTTCTCGAAGTTATATTTTATCGGATCCATTTTAGATATCAACAAGGTAGTATGAGTCAGCATATACTGTCTTAGCCGGCGAGAAGCCCATGCCAGAGCGCAACAAGTTTTCTCGAGCAGTGAATATCTGGTTTCACAGTCGGTAAACTTTTTGCTCAGGTAGTAAATAGCGTGCTTTTTTTGGCCAGACTCGTCATGCTGCCCCAATACACACCCCATTGAGTTTTCTAAAATAGTCAGATACATAATCATTGTTCTTCCCTCGACTGGTGGCATCAACACAGGAGGCTCTTATAAGTATTCTTTGATTTTGTCAAAAGCAATTTGGCATTCATAATTCCACTTGACTACTTGATCCTTCTTCAATAGTATGAAGATTGGCTCACAAGTAGCTGTTAGGTGAGAAATAAATCTGGCAATATAGTTCAAACGTCCCAAGAATCCAATGACTTCCTTTTCAGTGCGAGGAGCAGTGAAACTACACGGCCGGAACCTGTCATCTGGATGTAATGAAACATCAATGAAGTCGCCACTGAACGTCTTTTATCCCGTCGAAAGGGAAAGGTAAACATCGAGAAAACCTGAAAAGGGAGAAATCATGGTCTTTCGATTGAGAGATCGGGTAAGGGAGTCTGTTACGCAAGGGGAAGGTGTTAGCACCCCACACGCCCGTAGTACTCTATGGTATCCACTTTTGTTGTCTAGTCTAACGGGTGCAGTCAAATCCTATGTCTATGGCTTAAAACTGAAAAGGGAATGCATGCAAAAGAAAAGAGAAAATAATGTAGGGAAAATAAAAGTTGTGCTCGATTGGGCCCTACCCCTTTGCCTACGTATCCCTTTTAAGGAATCAGAGCAGCCGTAGTCCGGCTTATGTGTTAGGGTTGGTTTGTGTTTTTTAGTTAAGATAACAAAAACAATCAAGATGGAAAAACACCAAGTAGAACAACAAACAAATGAGATGGTAAAACATCGGCTAAATAATAACAAAGCAACATGTCAAAGATGGCGAGACATCAAATGGTAAAATAACACACCTAACAGTGACATTGAGAGTCAAAGTTAGATAATCGAACGTGTGCGATGGCGAAACACCGGCTTCAAACAAATGTGCGATGGCGAAACATCGGCTAAGAGGTAACAAAGATATCATGGCAAAGATGACGAAACATCAATAAAACGGATGACAAAACATCACACCTAACAATGATATTGAGAATCAAAGTAGGATAACAAACATGTGCGATGGCGAAACATCGGCTTCAAATAAATGTGTGATGGCGAAACATCAGCTAAGAGGTAACAAAGATATCATGACAAAGATGATGAAACATCAATAAAACAGATGACAAAACAATCACACCCAACAATGATATTGAGAATCAAAGTAGGATAACAAACATGTGCGATGGCGAAACATCGGCTTCAAATAAATGTGCGATGGCGAAACATCAGCTAAGAGGTAACAAGACAAGGCAAGATTGGTTTATATCTTTTACTTTGAAGAAGGGTTCGAATTCCTTAAAGATGTCTTATGATTTTCCAAGAAACAAATTTTTGTTTTAAGATGAAAAATGCAAAGAAAGGAAAAAAAACAACTAAGGGAAACTAGCCTAGCACTATCCCTAGTGTTATCATACAATGGTTAATCCTAGAGTTGAGGACAAAGGAAAATCCTATCCTATGTTAATCATGTTAAAGGGGGCTTAACAAAACTATCCTATAGGGAACATGCAATGAGAGCGAAGTCGTGATCTCAATTTCTAAATTGAGTGACTCATTGATCACCAATTAAAGAAGAAAAGCAGTAAACATCCTATAGGGAACATGCAATGAGAGCGAAGTCGTGATCTCAATTTCTAAATTGAGTGACTCATCGATCAACAATTAAAGAAGAAAAGCAGTAAAAATCCTATAGGGAACATGCAATGAGAGCGAAGTCGTGATCTCAATTTCTAAATTGAGTGACTCATCGATCAGAAACAAACACAACACATACATCAGACAAAAAACCAGAGGGCCTCCTGACATATATCAGCAACAGAGGTCCCATCATGCAGTCAGAGAATTATGCAAAATGAAAATGGGAAAAAGGAAGTAGTACAATACCAAATAGATAACTATCTGTAGCAATCAAGCAAGAATAAAAGAAACCCAGAGAAACTTCAAGCAAGCCGGCATCAGTAGACAAATCGAGTCAGAAATTACACCATCAGGATGTAAGTAATTTATCAGATATGAAAAAATCCCATGGGCAATGTATGGCATTCACAATCATATGTATGCATATCTTGCATAAACCATCAAACATGCCAAGCACAAAAATAATGCCAGTATAATAAATTGTGTTCCACAAATAAAGTGAAACACAAAAGCCTAAAGCCAAAAGTGGCAACTTTCTCAGAGTACCTCGCATATTCAACAACCAAGTTAGTATTCCATAAGGTAAAACAAAAGTGAGAACAACATGGTGGCAATTATCAAACATCAGACATTATAGGAAAGAGGAAAGAAGCCTATGCACAAATTAGGTCAAAAGAATCAGAGGAATGTTGCTCCTTTCTATCACCATGTTGAATTGACAATTGAATATCAATTAAGGATCATAAGGGCTTGATAATAATATGAACAAAGACCATGAAGGTCAGTAGCAAACACATTTTAATCATGCACATTTAATTCAATCACAACTTCATGAACACAATAGGAGATGAAACCTACATAATGCATTAGATGGTTCAAAACATTCAAATATGAAGCTTCTAAGTGAAATGGCTTAAGATAACATGGACAATCAGAATCAACATGATAATTAGGTTCCCAATTATAGGCCTCACTCAAGTTCATTGGCCATCAAACAGATTGCAACAAGACATGCAAACATAATTGGGTACCTTCTCTTCAAAATTACATCAAAAATGGAAATAATGGTCCATAATTCAAACCAAAAAATATTAGCATCCTTGAAAGGTATATAAGTCAGAATGCAAGCCCTAAGTTCATGAATGATTGAGGAGAAAACCAAATGAAGTCCAAATTTCAAGACTAGTTAGCAAAACTACCAAACTAGACAAGTTTTCAAAATTATTTGTGGGAAAATGTCAAACCAAGTTAAAAAAAATCAAAATAAATGGTTTTAAAATCCTCAACACATTCTTGTACCATAATCAAGACCTGAATTCCAATAAAAGTCCAAGGCACAAGGGTTTTGAACATGAAACTTGCACCATAAGCAACAAAACCCTAAATTTTGACTTTTAATCCTAAATATTAATTAAATAGGATCAAAACTCAAACAAATTAAACCAAGATCATACAAATCATCAAGAAACCCTAAATGTCAGAAAATATATTTTTTCATATTTTTTGAATTAAGGAAAAATAAAAAATGAAATTAATATTCAAACAATTATTCAATTAACAAATATTCACATATCAAAACAATATTTAAACCAAAAAGTCAGAAAAATGCCCAACAAAAATTATATTCAAATATTAGAACTAAAAACACACATCCTTAATTTGTTGTGGAATTTTTGAATTAAAAGAAATACTAAAATAAAAAATAAACAAACAATTAATAATTGAATTATTATTTAAGGGGAAAAAATGCAAACCCTAACCAAAATCATGAAAAGGTCAAAATAAAAATATATTCAGATTCTATGATTAAAAACAAGATTTCATGATTTTTTTGAGAATTTTTAAAGAAAGCCCTAACCAATTTCAGAATCAAATTTTACATTATTTTGTAAGTCTAGAATATTTTTTGTGGATTTTTTAGATAAAAGGAATATTAAAATAAAAATTATCTTCAAATAATCAATTAATTAAACCTATAAATTTTTTTAACCAATCAAACTATTTAAAAAAAATCCAAAAAAAATATGACAAATACTAGAAAATAATGTTGACCTATGGTAATTTTTTTGTGATTTTTGAAAGTGTTTTGATCAGAAAACAAAATTAAACAAAATGTCAAATAAAACAAAAATTCAAATAAGCCAAAAAATTCAAACGAACCAATCATGATGTGCCACCACATCATCTTCAACCTCTGGACAGTTCAAAAACGCGCGCAACATCCACGTTTAGGGCTCATGTTTAGACCAGCATAACACACTCAATTTCGCATCATTCTTCATGAAATCAAAGGCAAATCAAAGCTAGCATTTCATGCTTCAAATTGCAATTGGAATCAAATCGAATCATCAACCACATTGTCCACAATCAAGTCATGAATATGAACAAAATCATTCTGAATCGCGAGTTTAAGAGTATCCAATCATGCATATTTCACCAAATTAAATGCTATAAAGCTTCAGAAACATTCTATTAACATCATTGAACACAAATCCAAGCTCAAACATCTCAATAAACAAGCGCATCTCAGAAATTGAAGTTTGGAATCATTACCTCAAGGCGAAAAGTGTTCAACTGTCTCCTTCACTCCGGATGTAAAAAATGGTGCTAGCTTGATCTACTCACTTTGCTGAAGCTGAATCCACAAAATTTTTAAAGAAAACACCAAGGAATTGAGAGAATCGAATCAAGTTGCAGAAGAAGAAAGTGAATCTCAGATATGAATTTCTTGCAAATGGCGCGTTCTCTCTCTCTCTGTCTCTTTGCTTGCTTCCTCTTATATAGAGTTTGTAGAGAAGGTTAGAAAAGGAATTTGGTCTTCCAAGTTGTCCAAGGGCTCGATTGGAAAATTTTGGCAAAAATGAAGTATGCATGGAACTAGCTGATTTGCCCGTGCGTTCTTCTGCCTTTTATGCATTTTGTGGGCCAAATAACTTCAGAAAATCATGCTTAGAATCTTGGATCTTAATTCCATATGATCAAAGAGTGTTGGAGTTTTTGCAAGTTTGGGCAATTTTTTCATTTTCCATTCAAACAAACACCAAGGTCCATGGAACACGAAATGGATGATATTATGGGCCTTAGCAAATCACAAATAGGTCATGGGCTGGGTTAGGAACAAAGAGAATGGTTGAATCCTGAGTGTTGTACCCCAAAATTTCCCCTCTTATTTTATCAACATTTCTCATCACAAGGCCATTTGAACTCAAGATCAAGCTAGGGTTTGCTCTACCCAAGACATCTCCTTGCACTGTCGACCTAAATTAGGGTTTGAGTTTGCACAGGGATTTTTGGATTTCTAATGCTCAAAATGGCTTTCATACTTCATGTTGGACTTACAAGATTACCTCTACCAAGTTTCAAGCCTTGAATCAAATTGTTGCTCAGTCAATTGGATAGTTGACCTAGAAATCAACTGTATTGGGGAAAAAGTCAACTGTGGCCAAATTACAGTCAAACCTCATAAATTTTTACCCACATCAACATTATGAACTCATATGAACCATTTTATCAAGTTTGGACCACAACTCCACAAGAAATTTGATCAGATCACCAAAAGGGCAAAATGGTCATTTTTAGGGTTTTGACTGCACAAGGGCAATTTCTGATTTTTGACCTAGCCAATGGCAAATTGGGTTCAATCATGGATTCAAGGACTCAATGGAATCATCTTGACCTATTCACAAGGTTCAAAAGATCTCAATTGCATTGGATTGACATATGAGTTTTTCAGTCAACTGATCAAATTTTGACTGTACACTGAAAAGTCAAACTTTGACTTTTTGGTCAAAATCAAGTACCAAGGGTCATTTTTCATCAAGATATGTCAAAAAATGAAACTTGTTCATCAAGAAACCCATTTTTGTGAATTAGGGTTTATAGTTGAAAAATTTCATAACTTAGAATTTTTCTAAGTTATGAAATTTTCTTAATTTTTCCTAACTTTGCCCAACATTTTCACCATGATGCAATTGGATTCAAACAAAACTTCCAACACGAAAGTTGTAGTCCTCCACAAAATCTACAAATTTTATTCACAAATTTTTCCAAAAATAAACTTGGATCTCAAGTTATGATTTTTGGAACAAGGGTCCCTAAAACTTTTAACTTAGTAAAATTTTGCCCTAGTTTAGGCAGGATTTTGACCTATCTTCATGGCCATTTTTCTCATAGTTCCACTTGGAATATCAAATTGCATTTCAAAGAAGGATTGTATAGAATGTTGTAAGCTTTCCAAAATGTCTAAGAACTCTCCAAACTCATTTGTGGTTGGGGAGAATCGAAGGCTTGAAGTTGGCAAAAACTCATTTTTCATCCATGACATGTTCATTGTGATACAAGTTGCAAATTCAAATCAGCTTGCTTTGCACTAGATTACCGGCCTCAAAACCATTCCACACTCAATAATTAAGTGCAAAACCATTGGTCTAAGGCATTGTTTTGGTCATTAGAGCATTGCACCTTGGATTAATCCCTAAATAGAAAAGCAACATTTCCATTTTTGCCAAATCTTGCTTTATGTCAAAACCACAATCCTTGAGCATAGAGCCAAATCTTGTGCAGAAAAGCATATCCATCAACTTGAGGGGGCCAAGTTCAGAAGAGGCAAGCTGATAGATAGCCTGTACAGGCTTGTATGACAGTATTGTGCATTTTGGCTTAAAATACAAGAAACATGTCCAAAACACTAGAAGTTAAACATCAGCCAAAACTGACTTGTGCAAGCACTTGAAACCTCTTTCTCACATCCCCTTGAACCAGAAACACGTCCCTTTGAGCCCTCAAACATCCCATAGCTCAAAATCACCTTCCATTGGCAAAACAGGGCATCATCTGCAACTTGAGTTCTATCTCACATTTTGCTCGTACGTTTGGCTCCAAGTTGGTTCAAACATCTTCCACATAACCTATCCAAACTATCCCAACCCTTAAACACCAATTGTAACTCCATTTATAGGGTTTGCCATTTTCATTTTGAGCTTGTGCAGGTTGAGTTCTGTAGGCTTGTTGAAGTGCATTCAAGGCAAGCTAGACATTGGAGAAGGTCAAGTGAAGTTCAAGCAAGCTCCCAGACATCTCAAGCCCTATTGAAGAGCTCCACTTTGCCATACACGAAGTCAGCTGAAACAAGCTTTTATCAACTTCCTATCTCCCTATTTAGGAACATTTAGACTTAGGTTTGTGAATAAGAAATGTAGTATTCATTGCCATGAAGCTGTACATATGCTCAGTTTTCATTTTTATTAATCATGCTAAGAGAATTTGATCCATGAACATATTGAAAAAATTAGGTTAGATTTTAGGGCCAGAGAAATTCTCTTTGGTCTTTGAGAGTTAGGATTAGTTTTTTATATGGTTAGATTCGTCTTGAAAAGTTCTACAACTTTGATGTTATGTGTTTTTGCAATAGAGCTCGTATGCAGGATCTAGCAGTTGTACAGGGCGCGCGCGAAATTTTGGACAAAGGTTGAAGATGAAGTCTGGCTTGGGCTGGGCTTTGCTTCTTTTGATTTTGACACCCCCCCATTTGCTGAATACACCCCCTAGCCCATTTCTTCATATTTTTATGTTTTGTTATTTTATTTTCATTTTTGATTTTATTTTATTATTTTATAAATATAAAAATATCCAAAAAATATTTTTATAATTTTTTACATTTATTTTATATTTTATTTTATTTCTTTCTAACATGAAAACAATTAAATTAGTATATATTTTACTTATTAAAAACTTAAAAATAATAAATAAGTTATACTTTTATTTTATTATTTTATTCACACTAAAAAAATATTGTCCTAAATATATTTTTATTTTTGTATATATTTTATTTTTATTATACATATTTAATATAATTAATACATATATAAATATATACTTTTATTTTATTAGATACTTTAGAATAAAAATATAAAAATATTACACTTTTATTTTTATTATTATTTATACTTAAAAAATACTTTTTCTAAATATATTTTGTTTTTTTTACATACATTATTTTATCTTATTGTATATAAATAATATAATTAATATATTTATTTTCTTAAAAAAAATTAGGGTTTTACCCTTAACCAAAAAAAAAATAATCTTTTCATTTATTTCTTTCTTTTTTGCATTAAATATTTTTACATACATAAAAATAAACAAAAACTTTTTTGCATATTCATATTATTTTGTATGTTTATTTAATTTGTTTATTTAAATATTTTTTCATTTATTATTTATGCCATTTGATTCAATGTGGATGTAATAGTAAAATTAGGGTTTTAATTTCTTGTCAAATAATCCCCATTCAAAAATTATACCCCCTCCCCATAATCATGTTGTAATAGTATAGATTTATTTTTTACGCATTTTACACTTTCAATTATGCCATGATTAGAGATTAGGGTTTGTATGCAAAAATCCAAAATCAACAAGTAGCTTGACCTAATACAAGACATAAATGCATGAAAATAACAAACACAATGCACACTTACACCCCTAGGGTTTCATCCACTTGTTGCCTTTAAAATGGGCCATGTTATGCATGTTGAGTACTTTGGCAAAACAAAAACAAAAGAAAAGATCATAGTCCCTCGATGACGCTATCTTGGTTGCCTATACAAAATGATCTAGTCCCTCAAAAATTTACCAAAAATACCTAACACAATTGCTATCATGGTCTATACGATGACCCGCGCCTGTCCCGTTTAACATCCTAATACAAGGTTGTTTACCAAATGCAATGGTAAAACAACACTGTCAAAAGGGTTAAAAACATATAGGAAAGATCTTTGAGTAAAATAGGGTAGACAACTCTTAGTTACTTGATCAAAAGCTTGCAAAACATCCTTGCTATTTTCAAACACACTTCACAACACAATTCAAAACATTTCCCTAAAACAAACTTTCAAACATTGAAATATGTTTTCAAAAAGACAAACACCTTTGTATATATTCAAACAAGAATCATTACAAAGGTTGCCACAACGATGGCCTCTTTTTTAAAGCATTTTCAAAACCACACACACAAAGCAACATTTCAAACAATTAAAAAGCAAAAGCAAGTGATCTAAACAAGTAACTAAGAGCCCATGGATAACCATGGATGAAAAGGGTGCTTGCATCTTCCCTTTTCATAATCTACCCTCCGAATCCAAGAAAACATCTCAAAGGTCTTTCCTGTGCTTTTTGACCTTTCCTTAGGATAAAATAAAAAGTCGGTGGCGACTCTTGCTAAATTGAAACATTTGCAAACACAAACACAACACCACCAAGTCAGTTCTCCCACCGTATCTCAGAACTGGCGACTCTGCTGGGGAATTTTTAAAAGTGGAGTAACCTTAGGGTTTAGATCACCTTTTACATGCTTATCTTGTTTTCCTTGTTTGCTTTACATTTGGTTCTATTGTTTGGGTTTGAAATCCTCTACCCGGATTTGGGAAACATTCATAGGTAAATAGCAATACATTGTGGAAACTGTGCGGGGTATACCGACATGGTTAAAGCAATAGCTATATTAGTGCGACATATTTGTGGGTACCTGTAGCCTTTGAGTCAATCAAAGAGAATACAGGGCCGCTGAGTGATGTCATAAAGCACTAATGAACTCTTAGAACCTTTACTTGACCATCTTGGCCTTATTAGGGGTAGTGAGATGACCGGCTTTGGTGCAGTCCGAAGTTAGTAGATACTCAATACTACACTCATTGAGGGTTATTTTCTTGGAATATTTCGGTCGCCAGTTAAGTGGCTAAACTGAAACAATGAACACAGAAAATAATCCAGTGATATTGAGCTCCTTAGAACCCGGTTACTATTTATAGGACAAGTTTAGCCAACTAACTTCAAGAGGGTACTTACCTATGAAACCCCATGCAAGCCTAAAACTAGGATCTTGTGTGATTTGCTTGTAAATATACTTGTGCATACATCATGAACATCATAAAGCATCATATGCATCCACTAACCATTTCAAGGGTTTGGATCTTCATCTTTGTTCTTGTTTTGTAGGTCATGGAATCTCTTCGCAGAAAAAAAATCCAAGTCAACCTTGTAAGGATCCCTTCTCAACTCAAGGAGCTTACTTCCAAGATTCCAGAGAATTCTCCCTTCAGTGAAAGACATGGTAGACTTCTCAACTTGGTCAACTCCAACATTGAAGAAGACGTGGTGAAAGTTCTCTTCCAGTTCTTTGACCCCCTACACCACTGTTTCACATTCCATGATTACCAACTAGTACCTACTTTGGAGGAATTTTCTCAACTCTTGAGGATTCCTATTCTTCATCAACTACCCCACAACGGTACGGAAATAGAACCAAAGCCTAAAGATGTTGCTCAAGCCTTACACTTGCAACCATCTGATATCAAAGGTCATTGGGAAACCAGAAGTGGTGTCAAGGGTTTCTTGGCAAAGTTTCTGTTTGAGAAGGCACAAGACTGCTGGAATTCCCTAGATCTGCAAGCTTTTGAGGAGATTGTAGCACTTCTCATCTATGGGTTGGTCTTGTTCCCAAACCCTGATCAGCTTATAGATATGAATGCTGTCAAGATTTTCATATCTCAGAATCCTGTGCCTACATTGCTTGGGGACATCCTACACTCATTTTACACACGAACAATGAGGAAAAGAGGTGTTCTCATGTGTTGTACTCCTCTTCTAGCAAGGTGGTTTATTTCTCACCTTCCCCAATCAGTTTTGAAGAATGAGCAGGATTTAAGGTGGTCACAACGGTTGATGACCCTCACACATTCTGATGTTCATTGGTGTTCTCGGTCTAGAGAAAATGTCATCATCATTGATCGTTGCGGAGAATTACCTAATGTCCCATTACTTGGAATTAGGGGAGACATTACCTACAACCCATGTTTAGCTCTGAGGCAATTTGGGTATGCCGAAGGGATGGCCCTCATGATATGCTGATTCCTGACTTGGTTTTTGACTTCGACAACGATGCTCAAGGACTTCGACAAAGGTTTATGCGAGCTTGGAGGATGCCCAACAAAGTGGAAAGTAAGACACTGGGACACAAGAATTCCATCCCCCTTGAGCCTTATCTCAAGTGGGTACGAACCCGCGCCCAAAGTCTTATGATGCCTTACCCCCCACATTCTCCCCATGATCAAAGAGCCTGTTATGGAAGGAGAGGTTCCATACACCCTCCTACATCCGGACATGCCAACATCATTGGAAGAATTGCAAAAGAGTTGGATACAACTCAAGGAATAACGGAACACTTTTGAAGCCAACTTTTATGCCAGTGAGAAGAAGGTTTTGGAACTTACCCGTCGACTTCACGAAGAGGAGAGTCTTAACACCTACATCGCGCCAAAGAGGATGCGCAACGTCTTTTTACATTAAGAATTTTGTAATATTTTTCCCATGGGGCATTTATTTACTAACAAATTTCTTCTTATTAATATGACGTGTGTTCTTTTTGTTTGCAATAAATTTGAATTTATGAATCCTTGAATGCATTACATGAATAACATATCATTCATCATATGCATAAACAGGTCTTCACACCAGGTTTCCTTATCTTTCTGCTGTTTATTTCAGCAAGATGGATATAGAGCAGACAGTCAAAGATCTGCAAGCACAGAATTCACAATTCCAACAACTCCTCATAACCTTGGCAAAGGGTCAAGAGGATCTTAAAGCACTGTTAGAGAAAGAGAAGGAAAAAGACAAAGAGAAAAAGAAGAAAAGGGATGGTGTGGCCACTATGGGAAGAAGGTTTGAGAACCAGGCTAGAAGGGTCCTCGAGTTCCCCTCAACGTCTGAAAAAGGGGTTGGTAAAGGTAAAGGAGTTACAATGCCCTCCGAGTCTGAAGCTGAAGAGGAAGAAGAAGAGGAGGAAGATTACTCTAAGCAGCAGTATCCTCCCGCGGACGATAAGTATAAAAATCTGGAAGAGCGGTTGGCAGCCATGGAGGTACAAAGAGTACCTGGGTTGGATTTCGAAGAACTAGGGTTGGTTGCTGGAATCGTCATTCCCCCCAAATTCAAAGTGCCTACATTTGCTAAATATGACGGTTTGTCCTTTCTGAAGATGCATCTGCGGTCCTACGTCAGAAAGATCCAACCTCACTCTTCTGATAAGGATTTATGGGTCCACTTCTTTCAAGATAGTTTGTCGGGTACGCAATTGGACTGGTTCTATCAACTTGAGAGATCTGATGTACATAACTGGGAGGATTTATCTGCTGCTTTCTACCGACAATACCAATATAATGCAGATTTAGCGCCTACTCGTACTCAACTACAGAGTATGGGTATGGCCTCTAATGAAGGATTTAAGGAGTATGCCCAGAAGTGGCAAGATTTGGCTGGAAGGGTGCAACCACCATTGTCAGATAGAGAGCTGGTTGATATGTTTTTAGGGACCCTGTCAGGTCCATTCTTTAATCACTTAATCGGGAGCTCATCTGCAGGGTTCACCGAATTAATACTGACAGGTGAAAGGGTCGAAGCTGGCATTAAGAGTGGTAATATTCAGAAGGATGCAGCTGCTTCCACTGCTGTCAAGAAGACCTTCCCAGCCAAGAAAGAAGCTTCTGTTGTTTACTCCTAGAGAAATTAAGGAAGAATGGAGCGCCAACCAACGGTGGGGGCTATGATGATTCAGAACTCTTCAACCGATCAACCCCAAAGAAGTCAACCTAGGGCTAACCAAAGTAGGGTGGAAAGGCCACAACGGCAGTTCACTCGGATCAATATGACACCGGCTCAGGTCCTCCCTCATCTGTTAAAGTTAAACCTTACCAACTTGAAAGAAGCGCCGAAAAACCCAAATACCTCTTCTCCCTATTATCATTCAAATGCAAAATGTGCATATCATTCGGAAAGTGTGGGGCATGACACTAACAACTGTTGGGCCCTTAAAAACAAGATCCAAGATTTGATAGATGCCAAGGAGGTAGAGTTTGATGCTCCTGAAAAACCTAATGTGATATCCGCTCCTATGCCAAAACATGGTCATAATGTCCATGCCATTGTAGAAGACCTTCATGTTACTACTGTTGAAAACTTAATGACTCCATTGCCAATGATCAAGATGAATCTGTTGAAAGCCGGGATTTTCCCGGGTTGTGAAAAAGATTGTTACTTCTGTTCAACCTTACAATCCTACTGTCCGCTATTGAAATCAGGCATCCAACGCCTGATGGATACTCAAGAAATCCTCTTTCAGAAAACTCATGTTGATACTATTACTCCTGTTACTCCTGTTACTCCAATCAATGATATTGCCATAATCACCATTTCTGACAATCTTTCCAAGACCTGCAAAAGGCTTGTTAAGATTACACTTGATCCAAAGTTTGTACCGCTGAAGATTACCATGTCGGAGTCTGTCCCATATAAGTCCAACAAGATGATACCGTGGAATTATGGAGGAGAGATCTTCTACCATGGTGTCAAGCAGATCGAATCAGCCAAAGAGAATTCCGATGAAGAAACTCCTGATGTAGGAAATATTGCGGGGACGAGTAAGATAACTCGTAGCGGAAGAATCTTCTCTCCGGAGATTGCTCCTCCAAGGGCAGTCTTCGGACCCTCAAGTGCTCCTGTGCCTATCAAAATATCTGTGCGAAGTCCAGTAATTGAAGAAATTGTTACTCCCGAAGTTTTACCCTTTGCTGTTATTGTTGATAAAGGTAAGGGGATCCAAGAAGCGCCTGTCAGGACGAGGGCTCAGACTTTGGTTATCCCCGAGACCACCCAAAAGGAAATGGAGGAAATCTTAAAAATAATTAAGAAGAGCGACTATGATGTCGTAGAGCAACTGGGGCAAACCCCTTCAAAAATCTCTATGCTGGCTCTATTGCTCTGCTCCGAGGCTCATGCCAAAGCCTTGATCAAATTCCTAAAGACGGCGCACGTGCCTCAAGAAACTTCTACAGACCAGTTTCAAGAATGCGTGGCTAGCCTTACAGCTGATAATGGTCTTGGCTTCTCTGATGCCGATCTAACGTCCAAGGGAAGAAAGCATAATGATGTGCTGCATGTTTCGGTAGAGTGCAAGAGGACCACACTTGCTCATGTTCTGGTTGATACCGGTTCATCTTTAAATGTCCTACCCAAGAAAGCCTTGGACAGATTGGACTGTGAAGGTTTGACATTAAAGCCCAGTAATATCATTGTTAGAGCCTTCGATGGTTCTAAGAGGATGGTTCACGGAGAAGTGGACATCCCAATTAAGGTGGGAACATAAATTTTCAACTCTACTTTTTATGTGATGGACATCCGTCCTTCATATTCATGCTTGTTAGGAAGGCCATGGATCCACAACGCTGGGGCTGTCACTTCTTCTCTACACCAGATGCTTAAATACCCAGTCCAGGGTAAGATCATAACAGTTCATGGTGAGGAGGAGTATATGATAAGCCACCTTAACTTTTTCCTCTACGTGGAGTTAGATGGTGAATTCATAGAAACACATTTCCAACACTTTGAAGAGGTTTCTCCTGAAGTTGCGGTAGCCAAGACGATGACTGATGTGCCTATCATTACCAAACCCGTGTCCCGGATGTCATCCCTTAAAGATGCGGAGGTTGTGATCAAGGAAGGAGGAAGTACAGTGTGGGGTCAACTGCCAAATTTTCCTCACAAGACAGATAAATTCGGATTGGGTTTCACTATTGCTAGCCAGAAGGCTGTGCGTCGCTCCCAGGCTGGAGGACCACCCTTAAAAATCACTCATCATGGAGTTCATGCTTTAGAAGATGATGATGAAGAAGGCAACTTTGAAGATTGGATCTTTCCAACCATTGAAGGGGGACTGAACAACTGGGAGGCGAAAGACTTCCTTCCCATTCCTTTCATCAATCAATAATTTGTCTTTTGAACATTTCCTGTTTGGTCTGTAATAATTATTAAACAATTCGTACACTCTTTTCGCCTTATGCCTTACCCGGGGCATATAGGTCCATTTGTAAGGGTTTTGATTCTTCATTTTCATATGCCATTTTTAATGAATCATGGACGTTTTCATCTATAAACTTTTGTGTTCATTTTCTTTCCTTTTACATTTTATTTTGTTTAAGTATGGCTATCCCTTACACACACCCACACTCACAAAATGCAGGTACCCATCCACTCCAGATTCCATGGGTGACTATTCTGCTTTGGCCTTCAGTGACTCTGAAGATTTGGTCAATCATGCCGAGTACGAAGGTGATGAAGACTGTGAAGTGCCTGGAGAGTTAGCTAGACTTTTGCAACAAGAAGAAAGGTCTATTCTTCCCCATGAAGAGTTGTTAGAGACTATCAATTTGGCAACAAAGGAAGACAGAAAAGAGGTTAAAGTGGGTGCCAACCTGGAGCCAAGTGTTAAGGAGCAGTTAGTTCAGCTGTTGAATGAGTTTGTTGAGATCTTCGCCTGGTCCTATGAAGACATGCCGGGATTGGATACAGATATTATGGATCACCGTCTCCCTACAAGAGAAGACTCTCCACCAATCAAACAGAAAGTCCACCGAATGAGGCCCGACATGTCCGAAAAGATCAAAGCTGAAGTGATGAAGCAGTTCAATGTTGGCTTTCTTGCTGTTACTTCCTATCTACAATGGGTTGCTAACATTGTGCCCGTGCCTAAGAAGGACAGCAAAGTCAGAATGTGCATGGACTAAAGAGACTTAAACAGGGCTAGCCCTAAAGATGACTTTCCACTACCGCACTTTGACATCTTGGTCGACAATACAGCTCAACACAAGGTATTTTCTTTCATGGATGGATTTTCAGGGTACAACCAGATCAAAATGGCCCCCAAAGACTTGGAAAAGACTACTTTTGTTACGCAGTGGGGTACCTTCTGCTATAAAGTGATTCCATTCAGACTGAAGAATGTCGGGGCAACCTATCAGCGAGCCATGGTAGCTTTGTTTCATGACATGATACATCATGAGATCAAAGTCTACATAGACGACATGATAGCCCGTCCACAAACAGAAGAAGAACACCTCGACCATCTGCAAAAGCTGTTTGTCAGGTTAAAGGAATGCAAGCTCAGACTGAACCCTAGCAAGTGCACTTTTGGAGTCAGGTCTGGTAAACTTTTGGGATTCATCATCAGCAACAAAGGCATTGAGTTTGATCCTGCCAAAGTCAAAGCTATACAAGAAATGCCTGCCCCCTGCACCGAGAAAGAGGTTAAAGTTTTCTTGGGACGCCTAAACTATATTGCAAGGTTCATCTCTCACCTAACATCCACCTGTGAGCCAATCTTCAAGCTGTTGAAGAAAGATCAGGTGGTTGAATGGAACGATGACTGTCAAGCTGCTTTCGATAAGATCGAGGAATATTTGCTAGAACCTCCTATCTTGATGCCACCCATTGAAGGAAGACCTTTAATCATGTATCTAACTGTTTTGGATAATTCAATGGGGTGCGTATTGGGCCAACATGACGAGTCTGGCCGAAAAGAGCATGCCATTTATTAACTTAGCAAAAAGTTTACCGCCTATGAGACTCGCTACTCACTGCTCGAGAAAACTTGTTGCGCTTTGGTATGGGCAGCTCACCGGCTAAGGCAGTATATGTTGACACATACCACTTTGCTGATTTCTAAAATGGATCCGATCAAGTATATCTTCGAAAAGCCGGCTTTATCTGGAAGAATTGCTAGATGGCACATGATCCTGACTGAGTATGATATCCAGTACACAACCCAAAAAGATATAAAGGGGAGTGTATTAGCCGACCATCTAGCTCATCAAGCCGTCGAAGATTACCAATCTATGAGGTTCGACTTCCCTGACGAGGATATTATGACATTGGACAACATTCAAGGTAACAGACCTTATGACGGACCTGAACAAGGATCCCGATGGACCCTGTACTTTGATGGTGCTTCAAATGCACTTGGCAACGGTATCGGTGCGGTATTTATTTCTCCATAAGGTTGCCATACACCTTTCACTGCTAGACTCTGCTTCAGCTGCACCAACAACATGGCCGAGTATGAAGCCTGTATCTTTGGTCTCAAGGCTGTGATTGACCTAGGAATCAAATATTTGGTTATATTTGGGGACTCAGCTTTGGTTATCAGTCAAATCAAAGGAGAGTGGGACACTAAACATCCTAATCTTATCCCATACAAAGAACATGTCCTGACATTGTTACCTCATTTCGAGCAAATTACCTTCGAGCACTTCCCGCGAGAAGAAAATCAGCTAGCGGATGCTCTAGCCACAATGTCTTCCATGTTTAAACTCAACTGGGATAATGAGGCTCCCCAAATCACCATCGAGCGAATGGATGAACCTGCGCACTGTCATGAGATTAATACTGAAGAAGTAGTGGAACAACCTTGGTTTCATGAAATCAAAAGGTATCTCAAGACTCGGGAATACCCTAAAGGAGCTTCCGTCAACGAAAAAAAGTTCTTAAGGAGATTTGCTGCCAAGTTCTTCCTAAGCAATGGTATCCTATATAAGCGCAACCATGATTGTGTCCTGCTTCGTTGTATGGACAAGGTTGAAGCTGAGTTGATCATGACTGAACTGCATAGTGGCATATTTGGCACCCATTTGAGCGGACATACGATGGCTAAGAAGATTCTAAGGGCAGGCTACTACTGGTCTACCATGGAAGCTGACTCTCATCAATATTCCCGTACTTGTCACAAATGCCAAGTCTATGCTGACAAGGTACATATTCCTCCAGTTCCTCTCAATATCCTAACAGCTCCTTGGCCATTCACAATGTGGGGAATCGACATGATTGGGGAGATCAAGCCTACGGCATCCAATGGACATTGCTTCATCCTGGTGGCTATTGATTACTTTACCAAATGGGTCGAAGCAGCTTCCTTCACCTCCGTTACAAAGAATGTGGTTTCCCGCTTCATCAAGCAGAACCTCATATGCCAGTATGGTATCCCCGACAGGATCATCACAGACAACGGTACAAACCTGAATAACACTGTGATCACCGCTCTGTGCGAGCAATTCAAAATTCAACATCACAATTCATCTCCCTGAACTCGAGTAGTTCATATCTGGTGTTTTGAATTTTCTGGTGTGTTGGGTTTTTCCTTTGAGGGGGAGTCTTGACCCAGTGCTATGGAGGAGTTGTGATGTGTGATGTCAGACCATATGTATGGACATCTTTTCTTCTTAAATATTGAAGATGGTGATTTGTAAATGCATGAATGCTCTGATGTATTTTTTTGCTGCAGTTTGTACAAATTTTACATGAATTGCATCTAGCTTGTGTTGTGGTATTATTCCTTTCACCAAGATTATTGTGCTTTGGTTGTTTTATCCAAAATTTTCCAAAGGGGGAGATTGTTCGTTCCATGTGTAATACGGTGGCAGAACCAACTATTATACTAGTTTTGCATTTGTATTCACAAATTTTGTGGTAAGCAAGAGTCGTCACCGACTTTTCTTTTATCCAACAAAGGAAAGGGTGAAAAGAATAGAAAAAGACCTTTCGAGATTATTTCTGAGTAAGGGGGGTAGACTATGGAAAGGGAAGGTGTTAGCACCGTTTCCATCCGTAGTGATCTACAGGCTCTTAGATGCTAGCTCATTTGAAAATACCTTATGTTTTGTGTGTTTGAAAAAAGTATTTTGAAAAGATGCCGTAGTGCGGTGAACTTTGTATTGTTTCTCATATTGTTGAGAATGTATACAAAGTGTTTTGAAAATGTTTTTGGAAAGAGTTTTGTGTATATGAAAAATTGTTATTGAGCAAGCATCTAAGAACTATCTACTTTACTCGAAAGGGTTTGTTCTTTTACTATTTTCCTTTAGACAATGATATCCTACTATTAATGAGTAGGTAGCACTATCGTCGGATGGTTTGAGGGACATTCGAAGGGTCATCGTTACAGTCACAAAGGCAACTGGGCAAGATACTCTAGTGACCACCCTAGGGTTTTAAGGTCATACCAAGGCAACATCTAGAGGGTCATTTTTTAGATCTTTAAACCAGAGGATAGCGACTAAAATTTCTCATGTTTTGAGAGTTGTGATTGTTTTAATCTGAAGGCAACCAAAGTGGGAATACCCTAGAGGTGCATATGTGAGAGTGTGTTGTATTCAATTATTTTGTCTTTATATTAGGTTTTCTAACATTTTGATTATTATATTCTTTCCATACAATCATATTAGTCATGCATCTGGACAGTTAATAGTGCGGGAATTTAAAGTGCAGAAGTGTAAAACCTAGCTATTACAAGGCTTCGAGGAGGGGGTTATTTAGAAGTCCAAAACTTGGAGAAAATAGAGCAGTAAATGTAAAGTCCTAATTATTGTCTATTACATCCCATAAGCAAGTACAATAATATGAAAATAGAAGGAAAATATTAAACGCGCGCGAAAATGGAAAAGAACGTCTAAACCCTAAGTGAGAGGAAATCTTTTTGTCATTTTATTTTATTTTGAGAAAATGATAAATTAAATTAAATCTAATTAATTAAAATAAAATAAAAAGAAAAGAAAAATATTAATTATAATTAATTCTAAAACAAACCTAATACTTTTGGTATTTTTTATTTATGAAAAGAATTGAAATTAATTAAACCTTAAGTCTATTGATTTTAAATTAAGGAAATAAGTTCAAGTAATTAACTAAATTAAATTATGAAAATTAAATTAAGTTAAAAAACTAAATCTAAATTTTTAGGTTTTTCTCTGATTTTATGATTAAATAAAATGATTTAAAAAAAGGCATAAAATAATTAAATAAGTAAAACTAATATATATAAAAAAAATGGATTGGGACTGGTGTTCACTAGCAAACAGGGGGTATACTAGAGATCTTTGCTTAGGCCCAATCAAACTGAACCCAGCGTTTCAAACAATAATCTGGTGAGTGTCATCCTCGAGGCTATAGGGTGGAAACGCACCCTAGGATGTCCAGATCTTCTTGTGTTGGCATCAGATGGCCCAAGCATGACGCGTAGGGTATGAGTGTGGACCTGCGTGCCACTGGATCTGCAAATATTATGTTAGAAAAACAAAATTGAAAGGCCTGGGTGTCGAACCCAGGTCCTTACCATTTCAACGCGCCTATTTCACCAACTGAGCCAGCTTGTCATTCGTTGATATAGATGAAACAATAATATTATATTATAAAAATAAGTCAGATATATTTTAAAAAATAAAACATACGCGCTGACTAAAAAGGCCAATGGGAGAGGAACATTTGGGGTGCCGGAGTCATCCCACCGGAGTCAACTCTCCGATTGTCTTCTCCGGTGGGCTCGAATTGGATCCTACCATACCTCCCTAATTCGAACCCCCTGATGTTCAAATCTGTAATATGTTTGCTCTGAAACGTCTTGGATTTTAAGATTCGAAGAAGAATACAGATCGTGCCCTAGTAATGGCACGATCTTATACCGGTCCTTAAACATGCATGTATTATGTTAGATCGACACTAATGGTGTCCCTAAACACGAACCAAATTGTTAGAGTTAACAAAATGGCATGTATATTCAATTTCAAAGTTTAAAGCCCTTGCAAATCGGTGATGTTTGGAGGTAGTGATTCAAGTTATTGCACCCCTTGTGAATGGTCTGGACACCTTCCTGGGAACCTCGGGAATGGAGTGGTGAGTTTTGTTTAGCACGAGGAAGCTTGCTCTGTCAGTTTTGTATTTTCACAATTTTGGAACTTTAAGAATTCGTGTGGTTGTTTCAGGGTAATGTGTGTGTGTTCTAAGCTTGCAGAACTATTGTATAAATAGAGGAGGTGGATATGGCAAGGAAACATGGAAATAATCTCCCTCATAACTATTGTAATGAAGCCATGATTTCAACTTTGAAAACTTGCCAAAAAATGAAGATTCTTGCCAATTTGCACTTTGAGTGAATCTAGACACCTTTGCACAAGTTCATGGGCTTCAGCACAAATCCAAACATTAGCCCATTAGGCTATTACCCATTATTTACTATTTTATGCAATTTTATTTTGTTTTTATTTGAATAAAACAAAATAAAAATGGATAAAATAGGTAAAAATGGCAAGGAAATGTATAAATGATTTTAGAGGTCTTTCATAAGGTTAGGAAGATGTTTGAAACCCAAAAAGTTAGGCCATTGACCTAAAAGTTCAAGCTTGCCCAATGCACAATTCTTGAAATTTCTCAAATTTTCCCAACTTGGGAAAGTCATAACTTGCTTAATTTTTATCCAATGAATATGATCTTTGACTTTTTGGAAAGCCCAAGACGTCTCTTGTTTTTATAAATTTTGCATTTGAAGATTTTATCTTGATGTAAATGGTCTTGGCAAAAAATGTCTCTTGCTGACTTTCTGAAAATGACCTGTAATAGATGATTTTGTATCTTTCAAATGGTGCATTTCTTGAACTTGAGGATAAAAGAGAAGTTGTAGGGAATTGGAATCTCTTCAAAATGTGATCTGGCTAGGGAAAAATGAATGAAGTATGTGAAAGTTATGCCTAGTCAAAGTTCAGTTGGTTTTTCCTATAAAAACCCTAATTTAGCAATTCTTGACTTTTGATAAATTAAGAGCACTCTTTGAGGAATCATGGTCAACCCTTGATAAAATGATGAATATCACTTCAAAGTGTTGATGTTGACCAAAAATCTTAAAGTTTTATTGTATATTGGCCACAGTTGAATTTTGACCTAGTATAGCTAATTTTCAAGCATTTGAGCAATTGATTGAGCAAGCTTGTAGTGCAAGGCATGAAACTTGGCATGGACATTCTTGAGGACATATTAGGGACCATGGAAATCACTTGAAGCCTTTGCAACCCAAAATTCTTTGTGATAAGTGAAACCCTAGTTGGAGGTTCATTGCTTAGGAGGACGATTTGTCTGGCCAATTCTTGGTCAACCTTGAGCAATTGAGGACCTCAACGAGCATGTCTTGAGTAAAATGGGAGGGAAATTTTGGGGTACAACAGCTGCCCCTGTTCAATCTTCTTAAACCTGAGTATTTAGATTGGCTTGTCTGCCTTTTGTAATCTGAAGGTGGAAGATGATTGAACACTAGAGTGCTTAGAAATTTGCACTTGCATATACATGAAGTAACATTGTTGGTTGATGATATCGAGAATGGGCTTACATATTCCATTTGGAGAAGATGACGGATATTCATCGAGGATGGGCTTATAGATGCCATCCAAAATAGATGCTGACTCCGAACTGGAGGAAACATCAGAATAAATCTTTGGTCGATTTACTCTGAGCTGTATGAGGTCTCTTTATGGGGAATCCCGTTCTTGTTGTTTTGGGAAGGACTCCGCTGGGGAATGTTGATTTCTGTTTTGGGAATAGAGTCTAGGAGCTTTAGTTGTCCATTACTCTACTAGGGATTTATCTCTTGACTGGAGAGATAAAAGTTAGTTGTTATCTTGTCAAAATCCAGGATTCACAGTAACCTGCTGAGGATAATAAAGTTGACTGTTATCTGGTCGTAGTCCAGGCTTCACAGCGACTTACTGGGGAATATGAAATTAATTTTTATTTGGTCGGGTCTAGGCTTCAGTGACTTGAATTGTTATCTGGTCGGGTCCAGGCTTCAGTGATTTGAAGAAATTAAGCTATTATTTGGTCGGGTTCAGGCTTCAAGTTGAATTTGAGGTTAACTACTATCTGGTCGGGTCCAGGCTTCACAGTTTTGTAGATTATACTGTCATCTGGTTGGGTCCAGGCTTCATAGAAATTGACAGAGTAAATTTCTATCTGGTTGGACTCCAGGCTTCGCAGTAATTTATATTGTTATTTGGTCGGATTCTAGGCTTCACAATGCCTTGAATTGTAGATTAACTGTTATTTGGTCGGATTTCGGGCTTCAGGAATGATGTTGACTTCTATCTGGTTGGGTCCAGGCTTCACAGTGTTGTAGAAGTTTGACTGTTATTCGGTCGGATTTCGGGCTTCAGCAATGATGTTAACCGCTATCTAGTCGGATCCAGGCTTCACAGTGTTGTAAACTGCTATCTGGTCGGATTCCAGGCTTTACAGTAAATTGTATTTGATGTTAACTGCTATCTGGTCGGATCCAGGCTTCACAGTGATTGGTGAGTCGTTACTTCAAATAGTTGCCCTGTCTTGTTTTAGGAATTAATCTAAAACTTGTATAAAATTGATGATGATATTTGTTTGTTGATATTTCCTAAAAAGGTAAAGAATTAGCTGTATGGAATGTCATGACGCATGACACACATTGTGTAACGATGTTCTCAAAATAAATGAGATCGTGCTATATGTATTTTGTATGCATATGCTACGAATTTTGTAAGATAATGTATGAATGCAATATAAGTACTGATCAGTTCTTCTTCGTAGCATCGTTGAATTGTGGGAAAATAAATGCATGACTGCTGTTGGGGATGAAGAATGTGATTCTTCATTATTTGTTGAAGTTGAATTGCTGGGAGATGGACTTCCGTGGCTAGAGAAATAAACTCTACTGGGGATAGAAAACTCCATAAACTGCTTGGGGATTTTTATGAAGCCTTGTTGGGGAATCCAAGAAGTTTATGAACCATGTTATGGAATTCTTCAAGATGCTGGGGAGATAATTGGAGACTCTTGCTCTGTAGGGGATATCAGAACCTCTGACATTATTAGGTTGTATGTTGAGGATATGGCAGTGACTTCGCAAGAGGACGTCTCTGTCTCTGTACCTGCTGGAGAAAGTATTTGTGGGGATTTGTAGATGAATTTTTAGACATAGTCCCAATTCTTAAAGCCATTAGTTACTGTATTTCTGATTTTTATGTGTGTATTTGTAAATGGAAATCATATTCAAGTGCATATGTTAAAAATAATCACTGGAATTTTTGCAAAACAAAACAGAAAAATAAAAAACAAGTAGTTTTGCACTTTCAAAGATATAATTTTGTATTAATTTGAAGAAATTTGCCGACAACAGGCGTCTTTGTACAAGGAGACGAACATCTTAGTAAGAGAATGTCGTGGTAAAAATGAAAACTATACAAAGTGGTATACAAAGAGAAAACAGTTATGTGAAATAATCCTATTGAGTTCCCATTATGCTATTGCCTTTATATCTTGGAGCGTCTCATCTCTTTGCTGCTTGGCCGAAGCTGACTGGATTGATCTATACCATTCGAACTTGTCAATTTGATAATGAAGTCTGGTTGTAATGTGGTCCAACGGGACATAGTTATACGCTTTAATCCCTAAATTTTTCCTGGACCGCCCTTTCGGGTTTTTAGTCCACTGGGATACCCTTTTTTGTCTAAGCCGCCTTTTCAGTTTTTCGACTTGCCGGGTGTAAAATTTTTGATATATATATATATATATATATATATATATATATATCCCTAAATTTTACCCGAACCCTTTTGGTTCGCCAGGATGCCCTTATTTTTTCCTAGGCCAGTCAACCTAGCGGGTCTCTATTTATGCATAGTATCTCTTAACTATGTCCGTGTTTACTGGATGCGGAAGGTCGTCACTGTCCATAGTGGTTAATATCATAGCTCCACCAGAAAATATGTTCTTGATCACAAATGGTCCTTCGTACGTGGGAGTCCATTTTCCCCTGGGATCACCTTGTGGCAGGATAATGTGCTTGATTACTAGGTCGCCAACTTGATATACCTGACGTTTGACCTTCTTGTTAAAAGCTTTGATCATACGTTTCTGGTACATCTGACCATGAAAAATAGTTGCGATCCTCTTCTCATCAATTAGGTTCAATTAGTCAAGTTGAGTCTGAACCCATTCGTCTTTATTCAAACATGCATCCTTCACGATTCTCAAGGAAGGGATCTTGACTTCGACGGGTAGGACAACTTCCATACCGTATGCCAGAGAGAAATGAGTTTCCCCTGCTGACGTGTGTACTAAGGGAAGGTAACAATGAAGAGGAAATGGTAACATCTCATGCCAGTATTTGTATGTCACCTTCATCTTCTGTATGATTTTTTTGATATTATTATTGGCAGCCTCCACAATGCCATTCATCTTCGGCCGGTAAGGAGAAGAATTATGTTGATGGATCTTGAATTGCATACAGAGCTCGATGATCATAGTATTATTGAGATTGGTGCCATTATCGGTGATGATTCTTTCTGGAATACCATATCGACATATAAGGTTATGTCTGATGAATTGGGTCACGATGTTCTTGGTAACAGAAGCAAATGAGGCTGCCTCCACCCACTTTGTGAAGTAATCAATGGCAACCAGGATGAAGCGGTGCCCGTTGGAAGTTGTAGGTCTAATCTCTCCAATCATATCAATGCCCCACATTGTGAATGGCCAAGGAGCATTCAAGACATTTAAGGGAACCGGGGGGACATGTACTTTGTCAGCATAGATTTGACATTTGTGACAAGTTCGGAAGTGATGATGACAATCTGCTTCCATAGTGGACCAGTAGTATCCTGCCCGTAAGATCTTTTTAGCCATTGTGTGCCAACTAGAATGGGTGCCAAAAGTACCTTCGTGTATATCTGCCATAATCTTCTCTGCTTCACTCCTGTCTACACACCAAAGTAAAGTAGAATCATGGTTGCGCTTGTAGAGAATCCTGTTGCTGAGGAAGAACTTGGCAGAGAACCTTCTTAGGAACTTCTTATCATTGACGGAATATCCCTTAGGATACTCTTGGGCTTCGAGGTATCTTTTTACTTCTTGGAACCAAGGTTTTTCCACTACTTCTTCAGTATTAACATCATAACAGTATGCTGGTTCGTCCATTCTCTGAATAGTGATCTGAGGGGCTTCATTATCCCACTTGACCTTGAACATGGATGACATGGTAGCTAGTGCGTCCGCTAATTGATTTTCTTCTCTTGGAAAATGCTCAAAGGTAACTTCTTCAAAGTGTGGAATCAGTGTCAGCACATGCTCTTGGTAAGGGATGAGATTAGGCTGCTTCGTATCCCATTCTCCTTTGATCTGTCTGATTACCAAAGCACAGTCTCCAAACATACTCAAGAGTTTGATTCTCAAGTCGATAGCAGCTTTGAGACCCATAATGCATGCTTCATATTCAGCCATGTTATTGGTACAGTTGAAGCATAACCTGGAAGTGAAAGGAGTATGACAGCCTTTGGGAGATATGGTCACAACACCGATGACATTGCCCAGTGCGTTGGAAGCTCCGTCAAAGACCATAATCCATCGGGATCTTTTCTCAGGTCCTTCATCCGGTCCAGGTTCTTCACAATCAGTCACTAACATGATGTTCTCATCCGGGAACTCAAAATTCATAGATTGGTAGTCGTCCATAGCCTGATGAGCCAAATGATCAGCTAATACACTTCCTTTGATTGCTTTTTGGGTCGTGTATTGAATGTCATATTCAGTCAGGACCATTTTCCATCTTGCTATTCTTCCGGATAGAGTGGGCTTCTCAAATATGTATTTGATAGGATCCATTTTAGATATCAACAAAGTAGTGTGAGTCAACATATACCGTCTCAGTCGGCGAGCTGCCCATGCCAAAGTGCATCAAGTTTTCTCGAGCAGTGATTATCTTGTTTCACAGTCGGTAAACTTTTTGCTAAGGTAGTATATTGCATGCTCTTTTCGACCAGACTCGTCATGTTGTCCCAACACACACCCTATTAATTATCTAATACTGTTAAGTACATGATCAAAGGTCTTCCTTCAACCGGCGTCATCAAAATTGGAGGTTCTTGCAGGTATCCCTTGATTCTTTCAAAGTATGTCTAGAAATCATCATTCCACTTCACCACCTTATCTTTCTTCAGTAGTTTGAAGATTTCCTCACAAGTAGCCGTCATATGGGAAATGAACCTGGAAATGTAGTTTAAACGTCCCAAAAATCCTCTAACCTCCTTCTCAGTATAGGGAGTTGGAATTTCTTGTATAGATTTAACCTTTTAAGGGTCTACTTCAATACCCTTGCCACTGACAATGAAACTTAAGAGCTTACCAGATCTTACCTCAATGGTGCACTTGTTCGGATTCAGTCTTAATTTGTACTTCCTCGGTCTTTTAAATAGCATTTGTAGGTGATCAAGGTGCTCTTCTTCAGTCTAAGACCTGGCTATCATATCATCGACGTAGACCTCTTTCTCGTGATGGATCATAGCATGAAATAAAGCTACCATAGCACGTTGATAGTTTGCCCCGACGTTCTTCAACCCAAATAGCATGACTTTGTAACAGAAAGTGCCCCACTATGTGATGAAAATTTTTTTCTCCATGTCTTCAGGCGCCATTTTGATCTGATTATAACCAGAGAAACCATCCATGAAGGAGAATATCTTATGTTGTGCGGTGTTTTCAACCAGAACATCAATGTGGGGAAGCGGAAAGTCATCCTTGGCACTTGCCCTATTCGAATCACTATAATCCACAAATATACGCATCTTACCGTCCTTTTTAGGTACCGGTACCAAGTTTGCAACCCATTGTGGATAAGAAGTAACAACTAAGAATCTGGTATTGAACTGTTTCATGACTTCAGCCTTGATCTTTTTTGGCATCTCAGGACGCATACGACAAACCTTTTGCTTCACTGGAGGGCAGTCTTCTTTCATTGGAATACGCTGAACCACAATATCAATGTCCAGCCTCGGCATGTCTTCGTATGACCAGGCAAAGATCTCAACGTAATCACGCAACATCTGAATTAACCGTTCTTTAACACCATTTTCCAAGTTGGCACCCATCTTAACTTCCTTTTTATTTTCCTCAGTACCCAAGTTTACTGTCTCGACTGGCTCTTCATGAGGTTGTATTGTTCTTTCCTCTTGTTGTAACAGTCTAGTAAGTTCTCCTGGTACTTCACATTCTTCCTCACCTTCTTCCTCGGCTTGGTAGATCGGATTTTCAAAGTCATAACTCACAATAGAAGAATTGTTATCAATGGGATCTAGGGTGGATTTGGATCTACAGTTTGATATGAAGTGATAACCCTCACAAATAGACTGTTGTGCCTCGGGTAAGACACATGTATTTAGAGTTTAAATTGTTCAAAAATTACATATCCTTAAAACAGAAAAAAAATTACTCCTGGATAAAAGAAATAGGCACAGAGTCTTTGGCCGTACAATTATTGAGTCCACCGCTGGTAGTAGGGAAGATCCAATTGTCCAGGTCACAGTCACTGTCAGTGTCTTCCACAGCATTAACTTCATGGTTGTTGATGCATATGGTGGTTCTCCGGTACAAGCACAACAAACAACTTTCTGAGCTCCTGAAGTGAAACCCAAACCAAATTTGTCAGACTTGTAGGGGATGTCAGGGAGTTGGCCCTAAATAGTACACCCACCTTCTTTAATTGCAGCCTTAGCATCTTTTAGAGAAGCCATCTTCAGTGGAGGTTTGGTAACCTTTGGAATAACGGTAACAACAATCTTCTAAGGAACCTCTTCAAAATTCTGACAAGGAGTATCAATCAACTCACCATCCATCTCGACATATCTGGAAGAGTTAAAATGGCTCACCATATACTCTTCTTCACCACGGAATGTAACAATCTTTCCATTAACCAGATATTTTAACATCTGATGCAAGGTGGAAGTGACAGCGCCAGCCCCATAAATCCAAGGGTGTCCTAGCAATCAGGAGTAAGATGGGCAAATGTCCATCACATAGAAAGTGGAGCCAAAAGTTTGGGAACCAACTTTAATAGGAATATCCACCTCCCCGTGTACCATTCTCTTGGAACCATCAAAAGCCTTCACCACAATATTACTAGGCTTCAATGTAAGTCCTTCACAATCCAATCTGTCTAGGGCCCCCTTGGGTAGAACATTCAGTGACAAACCTGTATAAACTAGAACATGAGCTAGGGTAGTGCCCCTGCACTCAACAGAGACATCCAGGGAATCATTATGCTTTCTTCCTTTGGATATCAAATCGGCATCAGAGAAAATCAGTCAATTGTCAGCAGTCAGAATAGCAACATAGTTCTCAAATTGGTCGGCAGAAGTTTCTTACGGCACATGAGCAGATTTCAGGAATTTCACCAAAGCCTTAGAATGGGCTTCGGATCATAACAACAAGGCCAACATTAAAATCTTTGAGGGGGTCTTCCCCAATTGTTCCATAACATTGTAGTCACTTTTTCGTATAATTTTCAATATTTCCTCCATTTCTTGCTTGGAGGCCTCATGAATGGCTTATTTGGGTGCCTCCATCCAGGCAGGCTCATTCAAAACTTCTTTGCCTCGAGTCTCAGTTGACTCATCAATAGGAATAACAATAGGCGTAACAGTAGGAGTAACAATAAGAGTATTAGCAAGAATAGTAACAGGAGTGGCAACAGTCTTTGGAGAGATTTCGGAAGAAAAAACCTTCCACTTCTGGTAATCTTACTAGTCCCAACAATGTTGTCAATGTTAGGATCAGTATCTTTAGTAACTTCATTTTTGATAGCCAACAGGTCTTGCTTGATGTCGTGGTAATAAACGTTAGCTCCATAGTTCCAAGGAATGACTTTGTCGGGGGAATATGGTATTGGCCCAGGAGAGGTAATAATTAAAGGAGCAACCTTAGGAGTGGATGTAATCTTGACAGGTTTCTTAGAGGAGACCCTGGGAGGATTATCGGAAATGGTAATAATTGACACATCTTTACACAAACTTCATGTAGAAGGAATCTTCTCAAAGAGGATCTCCCGGTCATTAATCAGATGTTGAACGCATATTTTCAATAATAAACAATCATTAGATAGAGACGCACAATGGTAGTAATCTTTACTACAACCCGAAAATAAATCGACTCGTAAGAGATTCTCCTTAACCACTGGAAGAGGAGTAGCCAATTCATCAATAGAAGAAACAAACAAGTCACCATCAACAAAATTAATATCTTGGTCATGCTTGGGAATTGGTGCAATTATCACATTAGGGGCTTCAGGAGGGTCAAATTCAATCTCCTTTGCCTCAATAAGATCTTGAACCTTATTCTTTAGAGCCCAACAATCATTTGTATCATGCCCTGGACTATTGGAGTGGTAGGAACGCCGAGCATTTGGATTATAACAGGGAGATGTAATGTTTGGATTTTGAGGAGGCTCCCTCAGAGTGACCAAGCTAGCCTCTAATAGATGTTGCAATACCTGGTGTTGTACCCCAAAATTTGCACTATCTTTTCTCAAGACATTTCTCACAAAGATCTTCAAAAGCTAAAGCTTGCACCAGTATTGACTAGGTAAAGCCATCTCCTCAACACTGATATCTCAATATTAGGGTTTGAATTTGCACAAGGTCAATTAACCAGATGACCAAAAATCAGTTGTACTAATGAAAAAGTCAACTGTAGCACCAAGTCAAACTTTGACTTTTTGGTCAACATTAAGTTTCAAAGATCAAAATTCATCAAGACATTCAATAATATCAATTTTGATCATCAAAAAGTCAAGAAAGTCAAAAGTCAATTTGAAAAGTCAAACTTTTCAAAGACAATAATTTTTCTAAGTGTTTTGCACATGTTTATTTCATAACTTCATACCAAATTTTCATCATGATGCAAGATGATTCAAGGAAAACTTCCAACATGAAAGTTGTAGATCTCAATGAGATATAAAACATTGTAGGGCAGGAATTTTTCTAGAAATGCTTATATTTTAAGTTATAAATTCATGAAGTCATGACATTTTCATCTAACACTTAGAGAAATTTTCAATAGATTTTGGTCAGGATTTTATCCTAACTTCATGGCATTTTTCACATAGTTACAAGATGATTTTGTCAAAATGGCCAACATGAAAGTTTTAGAGGATGTTTCAAGCTTTCCAAAACATCCAAGAGCATGAACTTATCATACTGGATCTAGGAGATTCAAGGGCATGAAGTTGGGCATCCATTCTTGAATTGCAAGTCATTTTATTGAAGAACACATAACAAAACCCTTATGTTATGTTGCATAGTCTTCTGTTGTAGGCCTTCTTGCTTGCAAATCTGATCATAATTTAATGCTTACACCCACTCTTGAGCTATTACCCAAGTGTTTAAGCCATTGTCCAAAAGATCTTTCCATTTATGGCATAAAGTTACCATTGTTATTCTTGAAAAGCAAGCTTGTTGGCACAAAACTTGTCTTGAGCCCATACCTTGTTTGCTTCTGATTTTACTCCACCATAAATCATGGAAAGTAGCTCCTCTATACCAGCAACTTTGGTACTTCATCTTGGGCTTATGGAGTACTTGACATAGTTTGATCTTTGCAATCCAACCAAACCATAACATGATGTCTTGTAAACCTATTCAGCCCTTGTTCACAAAACTTTTGCCTATAAATAGAGGGAGCATTTGCAAGGGAAAGAGGTCAGAAAATTAGAGAGAAAAGTCAGAAGTTTTGTTGATAAACCCTCAAAATCTCATATTCACAAAAGCCATAACAGTCTACAAAACTTCCACTCTTGAGTTTTGAAGTCCAAACTTTTGAACCTCTCATACTTTGCAAGTTTTGTCCAAACATATAAGCACCCCACATACATCATATAGAAGTTGTTCAAACTCAAGAATAAGCTTTTGTAACACCTCTATTTTTCAAGGTTCAAGAACAGTCAAGGCAGCAACTCAAGCTTAAAGCATAAATTCCAGCTGTAAGGTAAGTCTTCTTGACTTTAAACCCTTCATTTAAAGTATCATTAGTTGATTCATCTTTGAAGATAAAATGTAATAATCATTCCTCTTGAAGCTATCCTTTGTTTATCTTTCATTCTTGTCATTTATGTGTTAAGGACTAACCTATGTATGCAGCAAAACAAAGATAGAGTGAAAAAATGACAGTATGAGTTGACACATGCCTATATGAGTCGACACATCTTAGTGGGAAAATAGTTTATGAGTCGACAAATGGCCTTATGAGTCGACACATACTGCTATACAGGCCCAAAATAGAAGAAAAAAGGGTGTATAAGTCGACACAAAACACGTATGAGTTGAGACATGCAGGGTATGAGTCCACACATACCATTACGTATCGACTCAAACTGAGTTAATTTGGTAATACAGGTGTAAGGGAAGGTTATGTGTCGATGCAAAAGAGCATGTGTTGACACATAACGTTCAAAAATGTTTTTTTTTATTATTTGCTTTTCCTTTGTTTTTACATGTTTCACATATTTTCTTCATGGCTATTCAATATGGTTGTAATATTTAAGCTCACATCCACCCCCATTTGTAAATTGTACCCTTATCCCCCTAAACAGTGTAATAGCATAGGACTTTATTTTCTGCAACTTATCGCTTTCAAATATAAATGCTAGTAACTAGGGTGTGTATGGCAAGATAAAATCAATATTAGAAAACCCTAATCCAAGACAAAATAATGCATGAAAAATAAACACTTGCACACTTGCACCTCTAAGGTCAACTCCACTTGTTGCCTTAAAATGGTCATGATATGCATGTGAGACATCTTAGCAACGACAAACAAAATACAAGATCAAAGTCCCTCGATGATGCTACGAATGTTGCCTTACAAAGGATTTTAGTCCCTTAAAGAGAAATGCTAAGATATCTCACAACATTTTTATTCATGACTATACGATGACCCGTGCCCGTCCCTTTAAATCCAAATATATGGCTTCTTACCAATCAATGGTAAGATAGCAATATCAAAGGAAGAGAGAAATGAACAAAAGACTTTTGAGTAGAACGTTTGTTGTACCCCAAAATTTTCTCTCTCTCATTTCTCAAGATATTTCCTACAAAGATCTTTAATGCCTCGAGTTTGTACAAGTACCGACTAGGTCAAACAACCTCCTCAACGCTAATACCTCAAATTAGGTTTCGAATCTGTACAGAGGGGGAAAATGAGCAAAACTGAAGTTTCAGCTGGAAAAAGTCAACCAGACGCTAAAAAAGTCAAACTTTGACTTTTTGACCAAATTTGAGTCCCAAAAATCACATTGCGTCAAGACATCCAAAAGGTGAAATTTGATCATCAAAAAAAAATCAAGAGAATATAAAATCCAACTTTTGCAAGACTTTGAAATTTTTCTAAGTATTTTCTATACTTGTTAATTTCATTTGCCTCATGACATTTTTACTACAATTTAAAATGAGGCAAATAATTCAAGTTATCACCAAGTGACATTTTTGCAAATTTACAAATTCTAAAACTATGTCTTGTTTGGATTTTTTTTCTTCTATTTAACTCAAAAACCTTGCCAATGTATTGTCCTTGATACAATGTGCATAAAATACTCCACAAGACCAAACTTGTTTCATGCTACAAATTTTGCTGTCCAACTTGAACAAAGCATGATATGCTGCATTGCCCCAACACCAAAAAAAAAACCTTGTGTTATGCTGCACCACAAATCTGCATATGTTGTCCTATACAGTCCAAAACTGCTCTATGCAGTCTGCACCAACCTGCATCACACAAGCCCCAGAATTGCACCAAAATGGCAAAAGAAAATTGTGTGAATAAAGTATCAAAACAGTAGGCAAAAACAATTCAAAATGACTTATTTTGTTTCCCTCCTAAACCTCAGTCAAGGGTCTACAAAAGGAACTGTTTCATAAGACATAAGGGTGAAAAAAATTGAAAGGTGGGAATTTTTGGAGAGAATAGAGAGTCTTTGAACAGAAAAACAATATTCTTTATAACTTTGGATCATTCAAGAAAAAACCATCTCTAATCTCATTCAAAATAGAACTTCAATCCATTATTCCATCTTACAAACTCTACCATAAATAAAACACCTTAGCACATAGAGATTGTAAAAATACTAAAACAGTTTCTGTTAGCGCCATTGTCCTCACCATCCAAACATAAAAACAATATTGTACAACTTGACTGGGTTTCAACAGTTTGGAACAAGCTTCCTGGAGATTCATTGGAGCCCTCACAACATCTTGAAAAGTATTCGGATTTCAAACACCAAGTGTGGTTTCATGGTAAGTCTTCTTGACTTGGTATTTTTTCATACATCATTAATGATTTAGTTTTGAAGATAAGATGTAGTAACCATTGCCCCTTTTAGCTAACTGTTTGCTTGTTGTTTATGTTTATCAACCATATGTTGTAAACTGACATGCATGGACAATAAAACAATGTTTAAGGCAGAAAAGTGCAGTATGGATCGACATATATACACATGTGTCGACTCATCCTAGTAAAAAAACAGGGTATTAATCGACACATAAACCCCATGCATCGACTCAGACTGATTCTAGGTCCCAAAATAGAGGGTTGAAAAGTCTATGAGTTGACACAAAATGTGTATGTGTCGATACAAAGAAGGTGTATGAGTCGACACATCCCATTATGTGTTGGCTCATACTGAGCTGATTTTTCTTTACAGGAGCAAGGAAAAGTTATGTATCGATGCATAACAGCATGTGTGGACACATAATAGTTTAAAAGGCAGTTTCTCCCATTTTCTACACTATTTATGCATATATTTTCATTGTTGCCCAATTGTTCGATATGGTTGTAATAATTAGACACTTATTTCATCCCTATTTGCAAATTGTACCCCCATCCCCCTAATGATGTAATAGCTTAGGATTTTATTTTTCGTATTTTATTTTGCTTTCATATATTGCTAGTAATTAGGATGTATGGCAAGATAAAATCAACAAATAGATAACTTCTAAATGCGAGACAAAATACATGCAAACAAACACACTTGCACACTAGAATCTCTAGGGTAATATCACTTTGTTTGCCTTTCAAAAACGGTCATGTCCCTCGAATATGGGACGCTTTAGCAAAGACCCTTTGATAAAAAGATTGTAGTCCCTCGATGATCCTCGATGTTGCCTTCGATAAAATGATCTAGTCCCTTACGAAATTGCTAAAGCGACTCATAAGTTTCTGTTGTACCCCAAAATTTGCCCTCCCATATTTCTCAAGACATTGCAAGAATAATCTCCAAGTGGCTCAAGATTGCTCAAGAGTTGGACAGTCAAATCATCTCCGAAGGCAGTCAATCTCAAATTAGGGTTTTGTGTTGCATCAAGGTCCTTGCATCCAAATGACCTCAAGTGCTCCCAAATGTCCTAATATGTTCTCAAGTTCATCCATGTCAAATTTCAAGCTTTGCAGAGGAAGTTTGGCCAGTCAATTGCTCAAGAGGTCCAAAAATCAATTGTGCTAGGGCAAAAGTCAACTGTGACCCAAATACAATCAAACTTCAAGATTTTTTTTGTCAACATTCTCATTTTTAAGTATATTTCATCATTTGATCAAGGGTTGATCATGATTCATCAAGGATTGCTCAAATTTCATCAAGACTCAAAAGTTGCTAAATTAGGGTTTTATAGGAAAAGTCAACTCAACTTTGACCAAGCATAACTTTCTCATACTTTATGATAAATGACCCATCCAAAGCTCATTTTTAATAGGATGCAATATCCTACAATACATATTCATACCCCAAGATCAAGAAATTCACTCACAAAAAGTTACAAATTTGGACATTATAGGTCATTTTTGAAAGTCAACAAAAACACCTTTTTTCCAAAGCTTATAACTTGAGCTTGGAATATAAAAATGATATGAGACCAAATGGGTTGGTTAGAGGACATCTCAATCTTTCTAAAAAGTCAAAGAACACCTCAAAGAGTTCAAAATCGAAGAAGTTATGCATTGTTGAAGTTGGGCATTTTTCCAAAAGTGCCAAAAGTCAACTATCCCCAAATCTTCAAATTTTGTCAAATGGACCCACTTTTTCCACTTGATTTGATCTTGTCACACTACACACGTGTCCTAGCTTCAGCCTTGTGTCCATTTATTAATTTTTCTATTTTATTTGATTTTTATTGAATTAATTCATTTTAAATCAATTTAAATCCAAATAAAATCTAAATAATGATAACTTAGGATCTTTTTGATTGATATAGGTCTTAATTGTCATCATGGACATGATCAAAAAGATGGAATTTGGACAATTTTGGAAGCTTTTTAATGGTAAATCAAATCACATCTTCAAACATCAATGCATAAAGATTCAAAGTCCAAAACTTGACCTAATCCAATGTTGCATACATATACAAGCTAGAGGCACGAGTTTCAGAGGTTAGAGGCTGCCAAATCACAAGAATCAAACTTGAAAAAATTGCAAAAAAGTTTGAAACTGAAATTAGTCTTAGAGGTGCTTTCAACACAAAATCTCAACACTATTCTCTTGCTGGACATTCACTGAGTCTGTAGCAATCAAAAGCAAGGCCATTCACCTCCTCAAACGCATTGTAAATGACATACGACTTCCCTCTAAACTTGCTTTCGTGTTTCAAGATTTACGCATCATTACAAGAAACTAATGGCATATTTGCAATCACCAAGCAATTTCCAGGCTTTCCATATTATTTGATTGCATTTATCTGTTCTATAATCCAAAACGCCATTGTAGGGTTTCCTAGGTTTGTTTTAAGGGTTTTTGATGCAGGCGAAATTAGGCTTATTGATGGACATGGTTGAGACTGGGATGAAGAGACGAGTTCATCCATGTCATCATCTTTCATTTATATGGCCTGAGGAGGATTATTGAATCAACCTGCGCCTTTTGCTGCGGATTTAAATCTGCAGGTAATCCCTGTGAAAATCTGAGGACAGGGACGACAACGTGTCCCCATCCCATTTCACCATTCAAACTTTCGCGCTTTTCATTTTTTTGTTCAAGCATATTAACTTGTTTCCAATATAATAATTGCTATCTACTCCACTAACAAATAAAAGGTGTTGGCTCAGTGGCAAGGCGTGTGCTTGGTAACTAACAGGACCTGGGTTCGAATCCCAGGTCCACCATATTGCATATTATTATTTTTCTGCAGATGTTCCAACGCGTTTCAAGGATTGTGGACAACCATACACCATCAAATATCAAAGCACCAGATGGCCCAAGGCCAAATCTGGTGACTCAGATTGAAGGTCCATCATGCTCTCAAGTCAACGTGCGCGTGGAGAATCAGAAGGTCAACCAGGCTTGCAACGTAATGGGCCTGGAAAATTGCAATTCTTACCTCCTTTTGGGCCCAGAACCCCCTGAGTATTTTTATTTCTATTACCTATTTCTTTTATTTAATTGTTTTGTATTATTATTTTTATTATTTAATCACTAACCAATTAATCTTTTTCTTAATAAAATCAAAAACCAAAAAAATATATTTTATTTATTAAAATTAAATTCAGCATTTTATTTTTGTAAATAAATATTAATTCAATTAATTTAGTTTTAATTAGGTTTAACTTTTAATATTTTTTGCAATATTTAAAATCAATGTAGATAATTAGGTTTTACTAACTTTAAATCAAATTTATTTTATTTCTTTAAATATCCAAAAATCCAAAAATATCTTTTTCTTAATTAATTAATTAATTAATTTAAATAACTTAGTTTAATTCCATTTAATTCAAAAATAAACCAAAAAAAATCACTTTCTTTCAAAAAAGGGTCAAAATCCTAAAAAACTCGCATTCGATTTAATTTCCCGCACGCGTGCCATTTTACCATATTATTGTATTTGTTTCCCAGAATGTAATAGTTTAATAGGACTTTAATTATTTTATCGCTTTATTTACTTTCCGCATTTTAATTTCAAGGGTTGTTTTTGGCGATGTAAATACCCGACGCCTTGTAATAGTTAGCTTAATTTCCGCAACTTATAAACTGTTAGATGTTTGATAATAGGGAATGCATGATAAGATCAAATGTTTAAACCTAAAATCAACATAGATAACCATTGACATGTACAAAGATAAAATTAACCGAAACAACACACTCGCACATGCACACTCTTAGGGTACACCTCGCTTGGTTTCCTTCGAATGTGGTCATTGAGTATAGGAAGTTTTAGAGGTCACCCTCTTGTCCAAAGATCATAGTTGCCTCGAAACGATTGCCTCGGAAAAATGATCTAAGACATTAGGGTTACCGCTAAGGTGTCCTAATGTTGCTTTAGTGACCACACGTCCCTTAATTGAATTGACCCTTAAAACTCCAACGACGGTGCTACCTACTCATCCATAGTGGGATAGCATTGTCTAAAGGACATTAGCACAGATTGATTCCTTTTTCGAGTAGGTAGATGGTTCTTAAGTACTTGCTCCTTTTAAAACAAAACAAAACTTTTCGCACTTACACTTTTGCAATAAAACATTTCTTTCAAACCCACAAACACAAAGAAAAAGAAAATTTTTGAAAACACTTTGAGCAAGTACCTAAGAGCCCGTGGATAACCACGGATAGAAAGGGTGCTAACACCTTTCCTTTCTATAATCTACCCCCCGAACCCGAGAAACATCTCGAAAAAGGAATTTTTCTGTGCTTTTTTCCTTTTCTTGTTAGATAAAATAAAAGTCGGTGGCGACTATTGCTTACCGCAACATTTTGCGAAAACAAACGCAAAACGCGAACCAACATTCCAAAAACAGTCAGTTATCTCCCACCGTATCACAGTTGCCTTCTATGACTGTACAATTAACCCGCGCTTGTCCCTTCACATCCAACGATTGGGCTTCTTACCAAATCAATGGTAAGATAGCAACATCTAAAGGAGGAGGAAAAGAACATTTAAGACCTTTTGAGTAGGTAGATTCGCTCCTAGTTGCTCGCTTGCTTACAACCAAACGTTTTACACCAACACTTTCACATTAAAACCTTTTCCTCAAAAGACAAAAGCTTTTTGTATACGTTCTTATAGAGACGAGAACCATTACAAAAAAAATCTTTTCAAAAAAGCACTTCCACAAACACCTCTTTAAACTATTTTCGAAACAACACTTTGTACGCGTTCTTATAGAAACGAGAACCATTACAAAGACATTTTCAAAATATTTTCGAACCCACAACACAAAGCAGATTTTTAAACAAAGCAAGTGATCTAGCAAGTAACTAAGAGCCCATGGAAAACCATGGATGAAAAGGGTGCTAACACCTTCCCTTTTCATAATCTACCCCCCGAACTCAAGAAAACATCTCTAAAGGTCTTTCCTGTTCTTTTCAGCCTTTCCTTATTGGATAAAAGAAAAGTCGATGGCGACTCTTGCTAACCGCAACATTTGCGATCAAACGCAAAACAACCAAGTCAGTTCTCCCACCGTATCACATAACTGGCGACTCTGCTGGGGATAAATTTAAAAGTGGGGTTACCTTAGGGTTAGATCATATTTACGTGCTTTCATTATTTGACTTGTATGCTTTAAATTATGGTTCTTTGTTTTGGTTTTGAATCCTCTACCCGGATTTGAGATACCTTATAGGTAAGTAGAAATATGTTGTGGAAACTGTGTGGGGTATACCAACACGGTCTAAGCAATAGCTACGTTAGTGCGACATATTTGTGGGTACCGGTTGCCCTTGAGTAGTCAAGGAGAATACGAGGCTGCTGAGTGATGTCATGAAGCACTAATTAAATTTTAGAACCTTTACTTAACCAACTTGGCCATTAGGACGTAGTGAGATAACCGACTTTGGTGCAGTCTGAAGTTGGTAGATACTCGATACTACACTCATTGAGGTTTGTTTTTTTAGGATATTTCAGTCACCATTAAAGAGGCTTGCGCTGAAACAATCCCCAAGGAAACAAACCAGTGATATTGAGATCCCTTAGAACCCGGTTACTATTAACTAGGACAGGTTTAGCCAACTAAACTTCAAGAGGGTACTTACCTACAAACTCGATGCAAGCCTAAACCTAAGGACTTGTCTGCTTTGTGTGTATGTGTTTATTTGCATATAAACTTGCTTACTTTGCATACTTGTACATAACGTTATACCATAGTGTGATACGGTGGAAGAACCGACTGTTTAATACTGGTTTGCATTTTGCATTTTTTGTTCGCAAAATGTCGCGGTAAGCAAGAGCCGCCACCGACTTTTATTTCATCCAACCGGAAAGGAAAAAAGTACAGAAAAAAATCCTTTTTCGAGATTTTGAGTACGGGGGGTAGATTATAGAAAGGGAATGTGTTAGCACCCTTTCTATCCATGGTTTTCCATGGGCTCTTAGGTACTTGCTCATTTTTAAATTGCTCGTGTTTGTGTGCTTGCTTTGAAAATGTTTTACTTCGTGATAACCCTTGTATCAGTCCTCAAGGATGTGACGAAGTTGTTTTGAAAAAAAACTGTTTTTGAAAGATGTTCGTGTAAAAAGATTTTTTTTAGCAAGTACCTACCAGCATCTACCTACTCAAAAAAAAGATTGTTTCTATTCTTGTTTCCTTTAGACAACACTATCCTACTATTGAGAAATAGGTAGCACCGTCATTGGAATTTTTAAGGGTCAATTCGAAAGGGACGTACGGTCACTAAAGCAATATTAGGACACCTTAGTAGTAACCCTAGAGTCTTAAGATCGTTTTCGAGGCAACATTTCCGAGGCAACATTCGAATGGGACATTTGATCTTTTTAGACGGAAGGGCTACCACTAAGACACCCTATGCTTAATGATCGTTTACCGAAGGAAACCGAAGTGAGAGTATACCCTAAGAGTGAATATGTGCGAGTGATTTATTTTCAGTTTATTATCTTTGCACATTAGGGTTTTCTAACCATTTTAATTTTATCATGCATTCTTGCCATACAATCCTATTAGCATACATCTAGACAGTTAAACATTTGCAGGAATTAAAAATGCGAGAAAATAAACCTAGCTATTACAAGGCTTCAGGGAGGGGGATTAATTCCATAACCAAAAATCGGGGATTTAAACAGTAAATAAAAAACCTAAGTTAACTATTACATCCTCAAAACAGTTACAAAAATAATAAAATAATTAAATGCGCGCGCTAAATTAAATGCGAGGCGATCAGGGTTTTGACCCTTTGACTAATCCTACTTGCGATTGATTAAAGAAAAAAAGTTTTTTTGTCATGTTTTGTTATTTGAGAAAATAATGAAGAATTAAATTAAAAGAAAATCCTAAGTCCTAATTAATGTTAATTTTTGAAAATAAGTGAGTTAATGCTAAACAACCTATTTTTGGTATTTTTGTTTTATTTGAAAAAAAGAGAAAAATTAAATCAAGAGTTAACCTGATTTTCTAATTTAATTTTAATTGTAAAAAATAAATTAAAGTTATCCTAATTTAAATATTAATCTAATTAATTAACAAAATTAAATCTAATAAAGAAAACAACTAAATCTAATTTTTTGATTTTTTATGATTAAATTAAAACTGATTTTAAAAATAAATAATTAAACAAAAAAAGATAAAAGAAAAATAAAATGAAGTTGAGAAATGGGCCTGTGTTGTTGGCAAATCTGGGGGTGTCAATATGAATATCTTTGGCCCATTAAGCTCCAGGCCTGGTCAGCGCTGGATCTGGTGCATCGTTGACTTTGTGATGTATCATGGTCCTCCCATGGCAGGCGTTGGATCTGATGGCACGCTAGATCAAATAGATGGATGTTGATGAAGTATGGTGGTCACTAGGAAGAGCAACGTGCTGGATCTATTGAATGAAAATAATATAAATGAAACGCTGGGACCTGGGGATCGAACCCAAGTCCTTATGATCAATATCAATGCTTGCTTGCCAGTTGTGCTGCACGTTTTTGTTGTTAGTGTAATAATAATAAAACATAATATAAGAAAAGTAAAAGGGTTGATTCCAAAGTTCGCGATTTTCAAATGTCCCAATGGCTGGCTGACACGCAAGTGTCTTCTTCCTTACAACCGTCGTTTTAGAAAAAGAGAGTTTTACCTATAGACGTCCACTGTAGGTATAACCCTGTTTATCTCAAAAATTGCATACGAGCGAGATAAATGAAAAGTAATGGTACCAATAAACTCGTCTCATCCTCACGAGCATCATGGCACTTGATTCAAGGCCTAATTGTTCATGTACAAAAAGACCCTAAAAATAACACAGAAACCCTAGCCATGGCAACATAATGTAAAGGCATCAAAAACGCAATTAAATGACATGGTTAGATTGCAAACATGATGACAAACACGAATATAACGATCAAAAGTGATAATGATGCAAGAATTGTGATAATAAAATTGAAAAAGAAATGCCAAATCGTATGAAGTGTAGCGCGCGATTCTGGGTGTTTTAGGCCTTGCAAACGATTGGGACAACTTCCCAGGACGTCCAGCAATGGATTGGGATAGCTAGGATGGCTTGAGATGGCCTGTGGAATGAAAACCAATTCACACTTTTGCCAACTTTTTTGAGTTTTGTTCTATTCCTCTCACGGCCTCTAACCCTTGTTTTTTGATCTAGAATTGTTCATTATATAACCTAGAGTGAATTAGGTTAACAAACTTGGACTAAATCTTTACATTTATCCAAGATTTGATTTGATTTGCAAGCTATATGATATGTTGCTATTTTGAGCCAAACCATTCCTTTCTTGTACCAATTGACCTTGGTTTGATTTGATCATGTTAACTCAGCATATCTTGATTGCCAATCTGTAAAAAAAAAACAAACCAAATCATATCTTTGTTAATTTCCATCATTTATTTGATTTAATTAACTTTTTAGTTAATGAAAAATCAAAATAAATTGAAAAATGAAGCACATAATGGGTGAGTGAAAATTTGAGTCGTGGACCACATTATAATTGAGGATCAAGCATAAAAAGTTGGGCCCATTTAGCCAAAAATGCAAATTTGAGCACATTTGACTTTTGGCAATTTTGCAAAAATGGTCAACTTGGCCAATGCATAACTCTCTCAATTTTGACCCTAGAGATGTGTTCTTGGACTTTTTAGAATTCTTAGGATGTCCTCTAAACAAAACTTTTGGTCTCATCTCAATTGAGTCTTCCAAGTTCATGTATGAAGCTTTGACCCAAAAGGTGTTTTTGTTGACTTTTCAAAAGGACCTATAATGTCAAAATTCATATCTTTATGTGAGTGCATATTATTAACATGGTAGATGAAGATGGATTGTAGGGAATTGCATCCTCTTCAGAATGAGCTTTGGATGGGTCATTTCTGATAAAGTATGAGAAAGTTATGCTTGGTCAAAGTTGAGTTGACTTTTCCTATAAAACCCTAATTTAGCAACTTTTGGGTTTTGATGAATTGTGAGCAATCCTTGAGGAATCATCATCAACCCTTTATCAAATGATGGATAATACTTCAAAATAAGGATGTTGACCAAAAATCTTGAAGTTTGACTGTATATGGGCCACAATTGACTTTTGACCTAGTACAGTTGATTTTCAGGCATTTGAGCAATTGACTGAGAAAACTTCTTCTGCAAGGCTTGAAACTTGACATGGATGATCTTGAGAACATATTAGGACAATGGTGAGCATATGAGTCCTTTGTGGTTCACACATCTTGATGAAGATGGAAACCCTAATTTGAGGTATGCTGCCTTAGGAGAGAGTTTGTCTGGTCAATTCTTGAACTTCCTTGAGAAATTTGGGGACCTCACTTGCCATGTGTTGAGAAATATGGGAGGGCAAATTTTTGGGTACAACAGCTGCCCCTGTTAAATCTTCTTAAACCTGAAGATGTAGATTGGCTCGTCTGCCTTTCAAGATCTGAAGGTGGAAGATGATTGAACACTAGAGTGACCAGAAATTTGCACTCGCATGAAGTGGCACTTGATTTTTGATATCGGGAATGGGCTTACAGACGTCATTTGGAAGTTGAGGATTAAAGATTGTTGGGGATGGGCTTAAATATGCCATCCGAAGAAGTGTCGATCGCATAAGAGATTCCTTTGCGAGAACCCGTATACCTGTTATTGAGGAGGACTTTGCTGGGGAATGTTGGTCTCTATCTTGGGAGAAATAGAGTATTAGGAGCTTTAGTTGTCCGTTACTCTACTGGGGAATAATTCAGTTTTAGGGAAGCGGAAGTGAACTGCGTATCTGGTTGGGGTATATACTGCACCGCGACTTACTGGAGAGATGTGAAACCAATCGTGTTTGATCGGGTCTCGATCTTACGGTGTTGTGGACTGCTGTCTGGAGATGAGGGAGGAAGAACCCGGATAGTAAGGTTATGAGAAGGAACCTGGATAGTAGGGTTACTTCGACATGAAATCCTGGATAGTAGGGTTGTGAGACGGAACCTGGATAGTAGGGTTACCTCGAGATGAAAGCCTGGATAGTAGGGCTGTGAGAAGGAACCTGGATAGTAGGGTTACTTTGAGATGAAAGCCTGGATAGTAGGGCTGTGAGAAGAAACCTGGGCAGTAGGGTTATTTCGAGATGAAAGCCTGGATAGTAGGGCTGTGAGAAGGATCCTGGGCAGTAGGTTTACTTCGATATGAAAGCCTGGATAGTAGGGCTGTGAGAAGGAACCTGGGTAGTAGGGTTACTTCGATATGAAATCCTGGATAGTATGGTTGTGAGAAGGAACCTGGGCAGTAGGGTTACCTTGAGATGAAAAGCCTGGATAGTAGGGCTTTGAGAAGGAACCTGGGTAAGGTTTCTTCGTGAGGAGTTTGGGTAAAACTGCATCTGAACCGGGAAGGAACCTGGGTAAGGTTGCTTTGTGAGAAGTTTGGGTAAAACTGCAGAAGGAACCTGGGTAAGGTTTCTCATGATGAGTCCGTGTAGGGCTTTAGGAGGAACCTGGGTAGGGTTACCTCGAGATAAGTCCGTGTAAAACTTCAAAAGGAACCTGGGTAAGGTTACATTGGGCTAAGTCTGTGTAAAACTTCAAGAGGAACCTGGGTAAGGTTACTTTGAGATAAGTTTGTGTAAAACTTCAAGAGGAATCGGGGTAAGGTTATAAGTTTATGTAAAACTTAAGGATGAACCAACGTAAGGTTACTTTGGTATGATAGTGTAGATTAGTTGACCCGTTTGATTTTGGGAACTAAGTTTCCATTAGTTGTCTGTATATGTGATCTGTATAACTGCTAGATTTGTTGAAGCTAATCGTATCTTCCTGAAAAGATATCAGGGTTAGTTGTATGCGATGCATGAAATGCAGGGTGAGATGATGTTCTCAAAATAAATGAGATTATGCTGTATGTAATGTATGCACATGTCATGATGTATGAACATGAAATGCTGATGTAATAATTTGAGTCCAGGAAAATAAATCCCCGACTGCTGTTTGGAGAGTATGAGAAATGGTATTCTTGACTGCTGTAAAAAAAACCATGGTTCCTCTACTTCTGTTGGGGATGGTGAACAAAGATGACTAGCTGAGGGATTCACATCCATTCAGCTGGTGAATATTCTGCCGGAAGAGACCATGTCTGAGGATAACTATGCGGGGAATAACTCTGTTGGAGAGGAGATACTCTGTTGATAGATCTGCTGATTTGGAGAAATAAACTCAGTTGGGGATAAATTTCCGTTGCTGGTGGTAATGAATTCTGTTGGAGATTGAATTTCTTCTTGTGAGAGAAATAAACTCTGCTTAGGGAAAACTTTACTGACTCACTCGAGACTGTGAACCTCAGCTGGGGAGAGTTATGTCCTGTTCGGGAAAGCTAACATCATTGTCTTTGGATACTTTTTACTCTATGGGGAGTGTACATACCACTACTCATGTTCTCAATCTGGCTCTATCCCGGTACCTGATGGGCAGAGTAACTGAAGGTTTGGGCACTTCTTGTTTTCCCTGTTTTTGGCATTACGAGTAATCGTCTTTTGTTTCTTGTGTAAGTATTTATGAGCAGCCATTATTTTCAAATGCATATATCAAAAATGAATCATTGGACGTTCTTGCAAAACAAAACGGAAAAAAGAAAAAAGAAACAAACTGAAGTTTTCTAAACATGACTTGTATTGATTTTGAAATTGGCCTGTAATAGGCGTTTTGTACAAAGAGGCCGACACACTAGTAAGAGAACGCTGTCGAAAGAAATTACAATTTGTGTAAAAGAAAGAAAAACAGCTATGTGAAACAACCCCATTGGGTTCCAACTCTGCTATTGCTTTTATATCTTCAAGCGTCTCATCACATTGCTACTTGGCCGAAGGTCGATCGGATTGATTGGCGCTGTCTGAGCTTGATAATTGATATCGAAGTCTGGTTGCAAGGTGATCCAATTAGACATAGTCTTACGCTTAGATCCCTAATTTTTGCCTGGACCGCCCTTTCGGGTTTTCAGTCCACCAGGATACCCTTTTTTGCCCAAGTCGCCTTTTCAGGTTTTCGACTTGCCGGGTGTACAGTTTTTTCATTTTTCATCCCTTACTTTTGCCTGAACCCTTTTGGTTCTCCAGGAAGCCCTTATTTTTGCCTAGGCCAGTCAACCTAGCGGGTCTTTGATTATGTGCAATATCTTTTCACTATGTCTGCATTGACGGGGTGAGGAAGGTCGTCACCATCCATGGTGGTTAGAATCATAGCTCCTCCTGAGAAAATGTTCTTAACCACAAATGGCCCTTCGTATGTGGGGGTCCATTTTCCCCTGGGATCACCTTGCGGTAGTATGATGCGTTTGATCACTATATCCCTGACTTGATATTCTTGACGCCTGACCTTCTTGTTAAAAGCCTTGATCATTCGCTTTTGATACGTCTGACCATGACAAATAGCAGTAAGTTTCCTTTCATCGATTAGATTCAGCTGATCAAGTCGAGTTTGGATCCAGTCGTCTTCATTCAAACCCGCATCCTTCATAATCCTGAGAGAGGGTATCTGGACTTCGATGGGTAGGACTTCCTCCATGCCATACACCAAAGAGTAGGGTGTTCCCCCTGTCGAAGTCCATGTTGAGGTACGGTATCCATGAAGAGCGAATGGTAACATCTCATGCCAGTCTTTATTTGTCACTGTCATCTTCTGTACAATCTTTTTGATGTTCTTGTTAGCTGCTTCAACAACCCCATTCATCTTCGGCCGGTAGGGAGAAGAGTTATGATGCTGAATCTTGAACTATTTGCAGAGCTCAGTGATCATTGTGTTGTTGTGATTTGTACTATTGTCAGTAATAATCCTATCTGGTACACCATATCGACAAATCAGATTGTGTCGGATAAACCGCGCCATGACGTTCTTGCTTACTGTAGCAAAGGAAGCTGCCTCAACCCACTTTGTGAAGTAATCAATGGCTACCAGAATGAAGTGATGCCCGTTAGACGCAGTAGGTCTGATCTCACCGATCATGTCGATACCCCACATTACAAAGGGACAAGGAGCTGTCAAGACATTCAGAGGGGCTGGAGGCACATGCACCTTATCAGTATAGATTTGGCATTTATGAGAGGTTCGAGAGTGCTGATAACAATCGGCTTCCATAGTGGACCAATAATATCCTGCCCGTAGGATCTTTTTAGCCATGTTATGTCCACTAGAATGGGTTCCGAAAGTTCCTTCATGAAGATCTGTCATGATCCTCTCTGCTTCGCTCTTGTCTACACACCGCAATAAGGTTGAATCATGGTTACGCTTATAAAGGATTCCATTACTGATGAAGAACTTCACAGCGAACCTTCTCATTAACTTCTTATCATTAACAGATGCCCCCTCGGGGTATTCCTGAACCTCGAGATACCTTTTGACTTCGTGAAACTAGGGCTTGTCTGCCACTTCTTCGGTGTCAATCTCACAATAGTGTGCGGGTTCATCCAACTTCTCAATGGTTATCTAGGGATCTTCATTGTCCCACCTAACTTTGAACATAGAAGACATGGTAGCTAGTGCGTCCGCCAACTGGTTCTCTTCTCGTGGGAAATGCTCGAAGGTCATCTCCTCAAAGTGTGGGAGCAATGTCAGTACATATTTTCGGTAAGGAATGAGATTCAGGTGCTTCGTATCCCACTCGCCTTTGATCTGACTTATTACCAGAGCGGAATCTCCGAATACACTCAAGAACTTAATCCTCAGGTCAATAGCAACTCGAAGACCCATAATACACGCTTCATACTCCGCCATATTATTGGTGCAGTTAAAACATAATCGGGCGGTGAACGGAGTATGACAACCCTCAGGAGATATAATTAGAGTGCCAATGCCATTACCCAATGCGTTCGAGGCTCCATCAAAATACATAGACCATCGGGATCCCTCCTCGTGTCCTTCATCCGGTCCAGGTTCTTTGCAGTCGGTTACCAACATGATATTCTCATCCGAGAACTCGAAATTCATGGACTGGTAGTCATCCACGGCCTGGTGCGCCAATTGATCCGCCAATACACTCCCCTTGATTGCTTTTTGGGTTGTGTATTGGATGTCGTACTCGGTTAAGATCATCTTCCATCTTTCTATTCTTATGGATAAGGCGGGCTTCTCAAAAATATATTTGATCGGATCCATCTTTGATATCAACAAGGTAGTGTGAGTCAGCATATACTGTCTCAGTCGGCAAGCAGCCCATGCCAAAGCGCAACAAGTTTTCTCGAGCAATGAGTATCGGGTCTCACAGTCGGTAAAGTTTTTGCTAAGGTAATAAATAGCGTGCTCTTTTCGACCAGACTCGTCATGCAGCCCTATCACACACCCCATTGAACTGTCTAGCACTGTCAAGTATAATACCAAAGGTCTTCCTTCAACTGGAGGCATCAAAATTGGTGGTTCTTGAAGGTATTCTTTTATTCTTTCAAAAGCGGTCTGGCATTCATCATTCCACTTTACCACTTGATCTTTCTTCAGCAACTTGAAGATTGGCTCACAAGTAGCAGTCAGATGTGAAATGAACCTGGCGATGTAATTCAGACGTCCCAAGAAACCTCTAACTTCTTTATCTGTGCGGGGGACCGACATTTATTGTATGGCATTTACCTTTGTAGGGTCTACCTAAATACCTTTGTCACTAACAACAAAACCCAGAAGCTTAACAGACCTTACCCCGAAGGTACACTTTTTCGGATTCAACCTCATCTTGTACGTCTTCAACTTGTCAAACAGTTTCTGGAGATGATCAAGGTGCTCTTCCTCAGTCTGGGATCTGGCTATCATGTCATCAACATAAACCTCGATCTCGTGGTGAATCATATCATGGAACAAAGCGACCATGGCGCACTGATAAGTTGCCCCAGCATTCTTCAACCCAAAAGGCATTACCTTGTAACAGAAGGTGCCCCACTGTGTAACGAAGGTTGTCTTCTCCATGTCCTCAGGAGCCATCTTGATCTGGTTGTAGCCAGAAAAACCATCCATGAAGGAGAAGATATTGTGTTGCACGGTGTTGTCGACTAGAACATCAATGTGAGGAAGTGGGAAGTCATCCTTGGGGCTTGCCCTGTTCAGATCTCTGTAGTCCACACACATCCGTACCTTACCGTCCTTCTTAGGTACCGGAACAACGTTGGAAACCCACTGCGGATAAGAAGTGACAACTAAGAATCCTACGTCGAACTGTTTCATGACCTATGCCTTGATTTTCTCTGACATTTTAGGGCGCATACGGCAGATCTTCTGCTTTAACAGAGGGCAGTCTTCTTTAGTCGGCAGGCGATGTACCACAATATCAGTGTCCAAACCAGGCATGTCTTTATAGGACAAGGTGAAGATCTCAACATAGTCGTGCAACATCTGTATCAACCTCTGTTTGACGCTAAACTCCATATTCGCACCTATTTTAATCTCTTTTCTGTCTTCCTCTGTACCCAAATTCACTGACTCAATTGGCTCTTCATGAGGCTGTATGGCCCTTTCTTCCTGCCATAATAGTCTAGAAAGTTCTCCAGGCACCTCACAATCATCCTCACCTTCGTCCTCGGCTTGGTTGATCGGATTTTTGAAGTCATAACTGGCAGTAGCAGAGCTGTTATCAATGGGATCCAGAGTGGATATGTATATGCATTATGATACATGAGTGTGTGTAAGAGAATAACTATTTTGATAAAGTGAAAGACATAAAAGAAAAACAAGGAGCACAAAATTTGTATGCAAGAAACGTCCAATGCTTTATTAATGATATATGAAATGACAAATAATGGCCCTCACAAGCAAAGCTAAGGTGCCTCGGGCAAGGCACCGGGCCGAAAAGTTTCAAATTGTTTATTACAAATCTTAAAACAAATGAGTCAATTACTGCAGAATAAAAGAAATAGGTATGAAGTCCCTAGCCGTCCAGTTATTCGGTCCACCGTTAGTTGTTGGGTAGATCCAGCTGTCAATGTCTGAATCCTCTTCATTGTCTTCAATTGCATTAATTCCTCGATTGCTAATGTGTAGAGGAGGTCTTCCAGCCCGAGCACGCCTAACAGCCCTTTGAGCCCCTGTAGTAAAGCCCAAACCAAATTTGTCAGTTTTGTGAGTGAAATAAGGGAGCTGACCCCAATTGGTACACCCACCTTCTTCAACCACAGCCCTGGCGTCCTTGAGGGAAGCCATATTCAACAGAGGTTTGTTGGTAGTAACTTCAGTTGATGCCAAGATCTTAGGGACCTCTTCGAAATTCTGACAAGGAGTTTCTATGAATTCCCCATCCATCTCTATATAGTGGAAGGAATTGAGGTGACTCACCATATATTCTTCTTCACCTCGCACTGTGACAATCTTTCCCTTCACCGGATACTTTAGCATTTGATGGAGTGTGGAAGTAACTGCCCCAACCTCATGGATCCAAGGACGACCCAGCAAGCAAGAATACGACGGCCTGATATCCATTACATAGAAGGTGGACCCAAAAGTCTAAGAATCCACTTTGACAGGGATGTCCACCTCCCCTTGCACCATTCTCTTCGATCCGTCAAAAGCCCTTACCACAATGTTACTAGGCTTTAGAGTCAAACCCTCACAATCCAAACGGTCCAATGCTTTCTTCGGCAGAACATTCAATGAAGACCCAGTATCTACCAGCACATGAGCCATAGTGGTGCCCCTGCACTCAATCGAGACATGCATAGCATCATTATGCTTCCTTCCTTTCGGTGTCAGATCCGCATCTGAAAAGACCAGCCCATTGTCAACAGTCAGGCTGGCCACACAATCTTTAAACTGATCTGCTGAAGTTTCCTGGGCACATGCGCAGTCTTGAGAAATGCAATCAAAGCCTTCGCATGGGCTTCAGAACACAACATCAGAGACAACATTGATATCTTCGAGGGGGTATACCTCATCTTCTCGACCACATTGTAGTCGCTCTTCTTAATATTTTCAGTATTTCCTCTATTTCTTGTTTAGAGGCTTCCACAACGATTTTCTTAGGTGCCTCCGTCCGAGCAGGCTCACCTATAATTTCCTTGCCCCGAGTCCCAGATGGCTCAACAGCAGGGGTAATAACTGGAGTAGGAACAGGAGAAATGTCAGGAGTGCTGGTTGGAGCAGCAGTTGGAATAACAGTAGGCTTGGTGATCTTCAGAGCAATCTCCGGAGAGAAAACCCTTCCACTTCGGGTAACCTTACTAGTCCCGACAATATTACTGACATCAGTATCAACTTCTTCATTCTTCATATCTTGCTTAATGCCATGATAGTACACATCAGCACCATAATGCCATGGGACAACCTTGTCTGAGGTGTACGGGATGGGTCCAGGAACAATGATTATCAGCGGAGTAATTCTTTGAACAAGTGTAATCCTAACAGGTCTTCTCGAGGAAACCTTGGAAGGATTGGCATAAATGGTTATAATAGCGACGTCTTCAATGGGAACAACAGGGATCAAAGTGTTCTCGAACAAAATCTCTTTATTATCCATCAGGCGCTGAACACCTGACTTCAATAAACGGCAACCAGAAGGTAGAATCAAACACATGTGGCAACCTTCACCACAACCCAAAAATAAACCGGCCAACAGCAAATTCTTCTTACCAGTCATAAGAGGAGTAGAAATTTCTTCAACAGAGGTCACAAACATATCAGTGTCAACAGCATTAACCCCACGACCATGTTTGGGCATGGGAGCAGTTATAAAATTCGACTTTTCTGGAGCATCGAACTCTATCTCCTTGGCTTCAAGCAAGTCTTGTACTTTGTTTCTCATAGCCCATCAATCATTTGTATCATGTCCAGGACTCTCAGAATGGTAGGCGCACCGTGCGTTGGGATTGTATCTGGGAGAGGTAGTGTTTGGATTCTTGGGAGCCTCTTTCAAGGTTGCCAAGTTGGATTTTAATAAATGAGGTAGAACTACAGCCAAAGTCATGTTGATGCGGGTAAACTGTCGTTGTGGTCTTTCCATCCTTTGTTGATTTTTGCATTGTGGAGCAACTGTGGGTCTTGGTATCACTACAGCATTTACTGTTTGACGGTGTTCAGATCTACGTTGGCCCCTCAGGCTATAGACCGCACTGGCTTCCTTCTTACCAGCGAAAGGCTTCTTTGCTGAACTCGAGGAGGCATCCTTCTGTATTTTACCACTCCGAATTCCAGCTTCTACTCTTTCTCCAGTTAAAATCAGCTCGGTGAAACTAGATGACGAGATGCCGATCAAGTGATTGAAAAATGGACCTGATAGCGTTCCTAGACATATATCAACCAACTCCCTATCAGACAAATGGGGTTGAACTCTCCCAGCCAAGTCTATCCATTTTTTAGCATAATCTTTAAAACCTTTACCTGCACCCATGGACATACTATGGAGTTGATTACGAGTGGGAGCAAGGTCGGTATTGTACTGATATTGCTTGTACAAAGCAGCACCAAGATCTTCCTAGTTTTGGAAACTGGCTCCCTCCAACTAGTAGAACCATTCAAGATGAGCCCCTGACAGACTATCTTGAAAGAAGTGCACCCACAAATTTCTATCAGCGGTGTGGGGTTAAATCTTCCTAACATACGAGCAGAGATGGAGTTTTGGGCAGGACACTCCATCATACTTGGAAAAAACTGGAGCTTTGAACTTTTGCGGGATGACCACTCCCGACACCAAACCCAATTCTTCAAAATCCAACCAAGGTATCCTCTGAACTTCCATGGCACTCAGACGATCCTCTAACTCTTTGTATCTATCCTCAGCAGGAGGATATTGCTCATTGTTGTAATCTGTATCGTTGTCAGAAACTGCAGGACTAGGGTCCTTTTCCCCTTCTTGGTTCTCCCCTTCCTTGGATGAAGAGGTCAGATCGGTTTGTTGCTTCAACCTTTCTCCAAACCTTCTGCCCATATTCAGAATACCGACAACCTTCTTCTTCTTCTTCTCTTTCAGAATGAGGGCTTTTAGATCCTCTTTTACCTTTGCCAGACTTATGAACATCTATTGGAACTGGGTGTTCTGTGCCTGAAGATCTTTGATGGCTTGATCAGAAGAAATTTGTGCTGAAATAAACAGCGAAGAAGATGAGAAACCTGTAGTGGTACTTGTAATGATGTGTATGATAATGGGATGCACATGTAATGATTTCAAAGACTTGGGGAAATTTAAATTTTCAAACCAAAATAAACAAAAACTTTATTAGCTTAAATTTTAAGGTTCACAATGCCTTTAAGGCGTTACAAATAAGTAAATAAAACAAATCTAAAACTAGAAAAGAAAAATCAAAAGACCCATGGACGCTTTCTCTTCGTGCTGATATAATCATTGAGAACTCTTTCTTCCTGGAGCTGCCTGGTGAGCTTTAAAGCCTTCCTCTCTTGATCATGGAACTAGTCCTTGTAAGTATCCCGCTCATTCTTCAGCTGAATCTAAGACCTCTGTAACACCCCAAGATCAATGGGCATGTAAGGTTAGAGAACCGTGTAAGGAATGCCTTCTTCAGTAGTGGGCTCCACAATCACTGGTAATACAACCAAATAAGGCATCATAAGCTTCTGGGCACGAGCTCGTACCCATTGGAGGTAAGGCTCCATAAGAATGGAAGTATTTGGTCCCAAATCTTTGGTGTCAGCTCTGTTTACCATGCCCCAAGCTCGTATGAACCTCCGACGATACTCATTAACATCATCCTCATAGTTGAATACAATTCCCTCAATAAGTAACTCATGGGGACCATCCCTTTGAGCATGACCAAATTTTCGCAAAGCTAGACAAGTATTGTAAGTTATACCCCCTCTGATACTAAGTAATGGGACATTAGGGTACTCCCCACAGCGGTTAATAATAGCAATGTCTTCCATAGATCGGGAACACCAAAGAATATCCGTATGAGCGAGTGACATTATCCTTTGCGACCAACCCAAACCTTCTTTGTTCTTCGCTACAGACTTAGGGAGGTGAGAAATAAACCACCTCGACAGAAACAGCATGCAACACATAAGATTCCCTCTTCTCTTTATGGTACGAGTATGGAGAGTGTGCAAAATATCTCCAAGCAAGGTAGGCACAGGGTTGCAAGAAAGGAAAATCTTGATAGCATTCACATCTACGAGGGAGTCCAGATTAGGGAAGAGAACTAAACCATAGATAAGAAGATCCAAGACCTCCTCAAAATCTTGAAAATCCATATCATCCCAAAATAGTTGAGCCTTGTCTATCAAAAATTTGGCTAGAAAACCCTCGACTCCACTTCGAGTTTCCCAATTGGATACCACGTCGGCCCGTTTCAAATGAAAAGCTGAGGCAATGACTTCTGGCTTAGGAACTTGTTCTATACCTGTGAAGGGTACCTGTTCAAGAATGGGTATGCCCAATAGCTGAGAGAATTCTTCCAAGGTGGGTACCAACTGATAATCTGGAAAGGTGAAGCAGTGATGCTTGGGATCGAAGAACTGAAAAAGTACGCTCATCATCTGTTCATCAAAGTTTGAAGTAACCGGGCTGAGAAGTTGACCGTGTCTCTTACTGAAAGTAGAAGTTTCAGAAACTCTTGATACCAGCTCTTTGAGTTGGGAAGGTATCTTCACAAAGCTGATTCGGATAGTATTTCTACACACAGAAGCCATTATCTGCAAAATAGAACAAAGATAAATTCCCTTGGTCTTTGAAATGGTTAGTGTAATGAAGATTGAATGCCATATTATGATGCATGATGTCATGATAAACCACAGGTATAGCAAACACAGGTATTGCAAACATAGTCAAATCACACAAAGCCCTTAGGTTTAAGGCTTGCACGAGGTCAAAGGTAATACCCTCTTTAAGTTAAGTTTGTTTCAAACCTATCCTAGAAAAGTAACCGGGTTCTAGAGGATCTCAATATCACTGACCATCCTTTATCGGTCATGGTTTCAGCTCACGCAATCTTTTCTTGTGGCCTAAATATTCCGAAAGTATGATCTCAATGAGTATAGCATCGAGTATCAACCAGTTCTCAGCTCTACACCGAGGCCGGCTATCTCGCTACTTTCTAATGGCCAAGTTGTTCAACTAAGGTTCTAAGGTTCGTTAGTGCTTCACGACACCATGCAACGGCCCCGTATTCTCCTCGTTTCACCACAAGGGATACCGGTACCAACCAAAGTGCCACACCATCGTAGCTACTTCTTCAACCGTATCGGTCTACACTGTACAGTTCCCTCACAGTCTATTGCTACTTACCTAATGATTGCCCCCATATCCGGGTATAGGATCTATAGTAACCCCAAACAAAACCCTCAAAAATAAAGCAAACACAGTAATCAAGAGAAGCAATTTTAATGACCTAGATCCTAAGGTATACCCCACTTATAATTCCCCAGCAGAGTCGACAGTTCTGTGATACGGTGGCAGAACCGACTGTTTAATACTGGTTTGCGTTTTGTGTTTTCAAAATGTTGCGGTAAGCAAGAGTCGCCACCGACATTTATTTCATCCAACCAGAAACGAAAAAAGTATAGAAAAAATCCTTTTTCGAGATTTTGAGTACGGGGGGTAGATTATAGAAAGGGAAGGTGTTAGCACCCTTTCTATCCATGGTTTTCCATGGGCTCTTAGGTACTTTCTCATTTTTAAATTTCTTGTGTTTGTGTGCTTGCTTTGAAAATGTTTTACTTCGTGATAACCCTTATATCAGTCCTCAAGGATGTGACGAAGTTGTTTTGAAAAAAAAACTGTTTTTGAAAGGTGTTCGTATAAAAAGATTTGTTTTGAGCCAGTACCTACCAGCATCTACCTACTCAAAAAAAATATCGTTTATATTCTTGTTTCCTTTAGACAGCGCTATCCTACTATTGAGAAATAGGTAGCACCGTCGTTGGAATTTGTAAGGGTCAATTCGAAAGGGACGTACGGTCACTAAAGCAATATTAGGACACCTTACTAGTAACACTAGAGTCTTAAGATCTTTTTTGAGGCAACATTTCCGAGGCAACATTCGAATGAGACATTTGATCTTTTTAGACGGAAGGGCAACCACTAAGACACCCTATGCTTAATGATCATTTACCGAAGGCAACCGAAGTGAGAGTATACCCTAAGAGTGAATATGTGTGAGTGATTTATTTTCAGTTTATTATCTTTGCACATTAGGATTTTCTAACCATTTTAATTTTGTCATGCATTCTTGCCATAGAATCCTATTAGCATACATCTAGACAGTTAAACATTTGCAGGAATTAAGAATGCGAGAAAATAAACCTAGCTATTACAAAGCTTCGAGGAGGGGGATTAATTGCATAACCAAAAATCAGGGATTTAAACAGTAAATAAAAAACCTAAGTTAACTATTACATCCTCAAAACAGTTAAAAAAATAATAAAAGAATTAAATGCGCGCGGTAAATTAAATGCGAGGCGATCAGGGTTTTGACCCTTTGACTAATCCTACTTGTGATTGATTAAAGGAAAAAAAAAGTTTTTTTGTCATGTTTTGTTATTTGAGAAAATAATGAAGAATTAAATTAAAAGAAAATCCTAAGTCCTAATTAATGTTAATTTTTGAAAATAAGTGAATTAATTCTAAACAACCTATTTTTGGTATTTTTGTTTTATTTGAAAAAAAGAGAAAAATTAAATCAAGAGTTAACATAATTTTCTAGTTTAATTTTAATTGTAAAAAACAGATTAAAGTTACCCTAATTTAAATATTAATCTAATTAATTAACAAAATTAAATTTAATAACGAAAACAACTAAATCTAATTATTTTTTTTTAATGATTTTTATGATTGAATTAAAAGAGATTTTAAAAATAAATAATTAAACAAAAAAAGATAAAAGAAAAATAAAAAGAAGTTGAGAAATGGGCCTGTGTTGTTGGAAAATCTGGGGGTGTCAATATGAATATCTTTGGCCCATTAAGCTCTAGGCCTGGTCAGCGCTGGATTTGGTGCATCATTGACTTTGTGATGTATCATGGTCCTCTCATGGCAGGCGTTGGATCTGATGGCACGCTCGATCAAGTAGATGGATGTTGATGGAGTATGGTGGTCACCAGGAAGAGCAACGCGCTGGATCTATTGAATGAAAATAATATAAATGAAACGTTGGGACCTGGGGATCGAACCCAGGTCCTTATGATCAATACCAATGCTTGCTTGCCAGTTGTGCTGCATGTTTTTGTTGTTAGTGTAATAATAATAAAACATAATATAAGAAAAGTAAAAGGGCTGATTCCAAAGTGCACGATTTTCAAATGTCCCAATGGCTGGCTGACACACAAGCATCTTCTTCCTTGCAACCGTCGTTTTAGAAAAAGAGACTTTTACCTACAGACGTCCACTGTAGGTATAACCTTGTTCATCTCAAAAATTGCATACGAGCAAGATAAATGAAAAGTAATGGTACCAATCAACTCGTCTGATCCTCACGAGCATCATGGTACCTGATTCAAGGCCCAATTGTTCTTGTACAAAAAGACCCTAAAAATAACACAGAAACCCTAGCCATGGCAACATCATGTACATGCATCAAAAACGCAATTAAATGACATGGTTAGCTTGCAAACATTATTACAAACATGAATATAACGATCAAAAGTGATAATGATGCAAGAATTGTGATAATCTAATTGAAAAAAATACCAAATCGTATGAAGTGTAGCGCGCGTTTCTGGGTGTTTGAGGCCTTGCAAACAATTGGGACAGCTTACTGGGACGTCCAGCAATGGATTGGGATAGCTAGGATGGCTTGAGATGGCATGTGGAATGAAAACCAATTCACACTTTTGCCAACTTTTTTGAGTTTTGTTCTATGCCTCTCACGACCTCTAACCCTTGTTTTTTGATCTGGAATTTTTCATTATATAACCTAGAGTGAATTAGGTTAATAAACTTGGACTAAATCGTTGCATTTATCCAAGATTTGATTTGATTTGAAAGTTATATGATATGTTGCTATTTTGAGGCAAACCGTGCCTTTCTTGTACCAATTGAACTTGATTTGATTTGATCATGTTAACTCAGCATATCTTGATTGCCAATCTGTCAAAAAAACAAACCAAATCATATCTTTGTTAATTTCCATCATTTATTTGATTTAATTCACTTTTTAATTAATGAAAAATCAAAATAAATGTAAAAATGAAGCACATAATGTGTGAGTGAACATTTGAGTCGTGGACCACATTATAATTGAGGTGCAAGCATAAAAAGTTGGGCCCATTTAGCAAAAAATGCAAATTTGAGCATATTTGATATTTGGCAATTTTGCAAAAATGGTCAACTTGGCCAATGCACAACTCTCTCAATTTTGACCCTAGAGAGGTGTTCTTGGACTTTTTAGAAATATTAGTATGTCCTATAAACAACCCCTTTTGTCTCATCTCAATTGAGTCTTCCATGTTCATGTATGAAGCTTTGACCCAAAAGGTGTTTTTGTTGACTTTTCAAAAGGACCTATAATGTCAAAATTCATATCTTTTTGTGAGTGCATATTCTGAACATGGGAGATGAAGATGAATTATAGTTAATTGAATCCTCTTCAAAATGAGCTTTGGATGGGTCATTTCTGATAAAGTATGAGAAAGTTATGCTTGGTCAAAGTTGAGATGACTTTTCCTATAAAACCCTAATTTAGCAACTTTTGGGTTTTACTGAATTATGAGCAATCCTTGAGGAATCATGATCAACCCTTGATCAAATGATGGATAATACTTCAAAATGAGGATGGTGACCAAAAATCTTGAAGTTTGACTATATGTGAGCCACAGTTGACTTTTGACCTAGTATAGTTGATTTTCAGACATTTGAGCAATTGACTGAGCAAACTTCTTCTGCAAGGCTTGAAACTTGACATGGATGATCTTGAGAACATATTAGGACAATGGTGAGCATTTGAGTCCTTTGTGGTTCACACATATTGATTAAGACGGAAACCCTAATTTGAGGTATGCTGCCTTAAGAGAGAGTTTGTCTGGTCAATTCTTGAACTTCCTTGAGCAATTTGGGGACCTCAATTGCCATGTGTTGAGAAATATGGGAGGGAAAATTTTGGGGTACAACACATAGCATCTTCAATAACCGTTTCAAGGATCTCAAGGGTCTATAATGCAGGGTCACTTTGAACCAAACATCTATCAAGGGGCACGGGGATCTATTTTCCTCTAACCAAAGGCCTTCAAAGATCAAGTACATTAACTTGAGTCAATGGCTACCACCCATTTGACATGGTGAGCTTAATTCTCGTGGAAGGACATCCACCGATACAAAGTTTTCCAATCAAAGCTGTAAGTAACTACTAACCCCACAAGATCCTTGAAAACATGCATCCACATATCATGCATCATATCAAGACAGGTTTCTCCCATACAGGTCTCTTTATCTTCCCACTGTTTATTTCAGTAAGATGGATATGGAAAAAACAGTCAAAGATCTCCAAGCTCAAAACACTCAATTTTAACAAATGTTCCTGGCCATGGCTAAGGGGCAAGAGAACCTGGAGGCTCTTCTTCTCAAAGACAAGAAGAAGAAGCCTAAGAAGCCAGTAGGCATCCTGAAATTGGGAAGAAGACTTAGAGGACCAGCCAAGAGAGCTCTAGATCTCTCAACTCCATCCAACGTGGGGGATAGTCATGAAGAAGACAATTGTCTGAAGATTGATGAGGCTGAAGCTGACTACTCTGAAGAACAATATCCTCCCGCTGATGACAAGTACAAACAGTTGGAGGATCGCCTCAATGCTATGGAGATTCAACAGATACCTGGTTTGGATTTAGGAGACATGGGTTTGGTTTTTGGAGTGGTCATCCCGCCAAAGTTCAAAATCCATGCCTTTGCGCTGTACGATAGAGCCTTTCCATAAGATGCACTTAAAGTCTTATGTCCGCAAGATTCAACCATACACAACTGATCTGAAGCTTTGGATCCATTTCTTCCAAGAGAGCTTAGTTGGGACTCAACTTGAATGGTTCTATCAACTAGAGAGTGCTCGCATCCACACCTGGGAGGATTTAGCTGCCGGTTTCTACAAGCAGTATCAATGCAACGCTGATCTTGAACCAACTCGTGTGTAATTGCAGAACATGACCATGGGTTCCAACGAGAGCTTCAAAGGATACGCCCAAAAGTGGAGAGATCTGCCTGGTAGGGTGCAGGCCCCTTTAACTGACAGGGAGCTGATTGACATCTTTATGGGAACCTTGACAGGACCTTTCTTCAATCACCTAATCGGAAGTTCCTCAACCGGGTTCACCAATCTAATACTGATTGGCGAAAGGGTCGAAGTTGGCATCAAAAGCGGAAAGATCCAAGGAGCTACACCCTCTGATTCTTAGAAAAAGCCATACAATGGGAAGAAAGAGTCCAATGTTATGTATGGTCAAAAGAGTCGTCATGACCAACACGTAGGAGCAATCCCGATCTCTGGTTCTGCGTTGCACTGATAACAGCAAAGGGGAAATCAACAAAGGCCAGACGAGCCTAAAAGACAGTTTACCAACATCAACATGCCGCTGTCTCAAGTGCTACAACACTTGTTGAGGATGAATCTGATTACGTTAATAGGACCTCATCCAAACCCCAAGACTTCTTCTCCTAACTACAATCCTAATGCAATGTGTGATTATCATTCTGGCAGTCCCGGGCATGATACTAACGATTGTTGGGCATTGAAGTACAAGATTCAGAATTTGATTGACGCCAAGGAGATCGAGTTTGATCCTACAGAGACTCCCAACCCGATCAGCGCTCCCATGCCAGATCAATAAGTGTTCCAATTCATTTTTGGATTTTCAATTATAATTTCTTTTGTTATTCAAACATTTATCTATTAATGTCAAACTCTGTTTCATTAATGCATTGCATATTTTTGTCTTAAATTCATCCATTCGTTTTCACTATATTTAAACTATGCTTTTTACTCTCTTTATAACATTCAACTCTTGCTAAAAGTTACAAGTCTTTAGAGGGAGGATGACGAAAACAATGCCATAACCTCATACAATATGCTTTTAGACAGACCTTGCTGACGATGTACATGCGTTATTTCAAATCCTAAATACTGGAGTTATAAGGAAGATAATCCATGGTCATCCCCCTTTGATACAAATAAGTAGAAGTTTTCTTTCTTACACAAATTGAAACCTTTAATCAAAACCTGGGGCAGGATAGTCTCTCAGTTATTTCAAACGCGCGTTTAGCCACAAACTCTCATCTCGTAATACAACGAATGATGTCAAAAACATTCCTCTGGAATCAAAAGACAGTGATGGTTCCCTACCAAAAGGCAGTCATTATCTCTCAAAAAAAAGCCCACTAAGTCAAAACCTACAAAGGAGACTTAAGAAAAACGGGGGCATCCTGCTGACTGTAATCTCAAAACAAGAACAGTCAGGCAAAAACCAGGGTTAATAAAAAAATAAAAAAAGAGGTCACTACAAATCCTCAACAACATGAAAATTTTTGCAAAAATGATTGCCTTCTGATAAACTTAATTTGTCTGAACCAACACCAAAATGTCATTTCAGACTCAATCGGAGTTGAAATGCACAATTAGCTGAGTTTAGGACCGAAGAACGTCACAAAGAACGGGCGGGTATGAATACACTTTGAGCCTTTATCTTTTGTTTCTTAAACCGTGAACCAAGCCACGTTACAACCCTTCAAAAGTCCTAATTGAAGCATGAGTTAGTTCAGAAGCATACTGTTACAAAAATGTATCCTAACTCCTGTAAGGCTTTACTCAAAATCCTGAGTTGAATTTTTCTTACAAAAAATTTCTTCACTTGCTAAAAAAACATTTTCAAAATTTCAAGACAAGCATAAACTTTGCATTATTTGAATATCATTGTTTGCATATGGCTACTTGTTTGACGATAGAGAAATTCACACAACGAATATCCGATGAACAAAAGATCTCTCAGTGAACAAAATATCTTCAAGAGGGATGACACTTCCAATGACAAATCTCCTATCAATGAGGGGGCATGACATGTCACTATCCAGCACACCTGGGGCAGTCTAGTCAAGATCCCAAGAAATATCTCAAGAAATGCTGAATATACCAGGGGCAGGTCTCCATCACTTGCGGGCATTGAACACAAATCCCAATAAAGGGTTACATACTGTCAATTAAGTCCTGGCAGTACCACAAACATTGGCTACTAGGGGCAGTGAAAAATCTCCCCAAGATCCTTCTCATAGGATGACTCCCAGCCAGAGTTTCAATCTCTGAAAATTTCTCACCAGCTGAGTCGACCTCAAGAACCCTCGAGGATTTTTCCCAGCGAAGAAGACACCTCTCCAACAGACTGACAACATGGTTTATTTCCCTAACAAACTACAGATTCCCCAGTTTGAGTTTGCCTCTCTGACTACTACAAATCAAAGGACCACAACTCCTCTTCCCCAATAGACTACTCTATAATCCCCAGCAAGTTACTGTGAAGCCTGGATTTCGACCAGATAACAATATAAGGTGTTGTGAAGCCTAGAATCCGACCAGATAGTAGTTCACTTCTTCAAAGACATTGTGAAGCCTGAACCCGACCAGATATCAGTTCAACTTCGACTCCCCAGTAGAGCAATGAACAACTGAGACTCCTGAACTCTTTTTCCCCAAACAAGAATCAACACTCTCCACTGAGTTTTCAACATTCCTCAGTGGAGCTCTCCTCAAACAACAAAACAGGAATCCTTAGTGGAAATATTCTAAGCAAAGTTTGAAGACTCGACTACTCTCCAACAACAGTCCGGGATTTATTGACTCCCCAGCATTTGTCAAGGATTTATTTCCCAGACAAAGATACATTTCACTCTTCACGCATCATATTACATACATGACAAGTGCATACGACACAATCTCATTAATTTTGAGAACATCATTACACCATACATTTCATACATCATAACATTGCATGAAGCTAATGTTTTACCTTTTTCAGGAAAAGGTTAATCAATAGGTGGCTATTGTCAATAATCTTCAAAAGATGCAGTTTTACACAGACTCATCATCAAATAACCTTACACAGGTTCCTCCTATTTCCAAGATGAAGTTTTACACGGACTCCTCAAGAAACAACCCTACACATGTTCCTCCGATTTTCAAGATGAAGTTTTACACGGACTCGTCATGAACAACCTTACACAGGTTCCTCCTATTTCCAAGATGAAGTTTTACACTGACTCGTCATAAAGCAACCCTACACAGGTTCCTCCTATTTTCCAAGATGAAGTTTTACACGGACTCGTCATGAAGCAACCCTACACAGGTTTCTCCTATTTCTAAGATGAAGTTTTACACAGACTCGTCATGAAGAAACCCTACACAGGTTCCTCCTATTTTCCAAGATGAAGTTTTACACTGACTCGTCATGAAGCAACCCTACAAAGGTTCCTCCTATTTCCAAGATGAAGTTTTACACAGACTCGTCATGAAGCAACCCTACACAGGTTCCTCCTATTTTCCAAGATGAAGTTTTACACGGACTCATCATGAAGCAACCCTACACAGGTTCGTCCAATTTTCCAAGATGAAGTTTACACGGACTCATCATGAAGCAACCCTACACAGGTTCCTCATATTTCCAAGATGAAGTTTTACACGAACTCGTCATGAAGCAACCCTACCCAGGTTCCTTCTCATTCCAGATGAAGTTAAACACGGACTCATCATCAAGTAACCCTACCCAGGTTCCTTCCCATAGCCCTATTATTCAGGCTTTTATCTTGAGGTAACCCTACTATCCAGGTTCCTTCTCATAGCCCCACTATCGAGGCTTTCATCTTAAGGTAACCCTACTATCCAGGTTCCTTCTCATAGCCCCACTATCGAGGCTTTCATCTTGAGGTAACCCTACTATCCAGGTTCCTTCTCATAGCCCTACTATCCAGGCTTTCATTCTGAAACAGCCCTACTACCCAGGCTTTCATTTCGAAGCAACGCTACTATGCAGGTTCCTTCTGTCTTATCTCCAGACAACAATTTACAACGTTGTAAGACCTGGACCTGACCAGATACGTTCGATTTCACATTTTCCCAATAAGTCGTTGTGCAGCCGAATCCTGACCAAATATGCAGTTCATCTCCGCCCCCTCAATCAAGAGTTAATTTCCCAGTAGATTAATGGACAACCGAAGATCCTAGACTCTACCTCTCAGGACATAAATCAACATTCCCCGACGAAATCCTCCAATAGCAGGTGCAGGAATTCTCGCAAAGGAGTCGCTTATGTGACTGATATCTTCTTCTGGATGGCATCTTTATGCCCATCTCCGACTTTTTTCTACCGCCTTTCAAAAGGAATCTATAAGCCCATTCCGAATATTACCATTAAGTATTACTTCATGCGAGTGCAAATTCCTAGGCACACTAGTGTTCAATCATCTTCCACTTTCAAGCTACGAACGACAAACATGTCGATCTCACTTTTCAAGTTTAAGAAGATTGAACACGGGAAGTTGTTGTACCCCAAAATTTTCCCTCTCTCATTTCTCAAGTTATTTCCTACAAAGATCTTCAATTCCTCGAGTTTGTGCAAGTACCGACTTGGTCAAACATCCTCCTCAACGCTAATATCTTAAATTAGGTTTCGAATCTGTACAGAGGGGGAAAGTGAGCAAAATTGAAGTTTCAGCTGGAAAAAGTCAACCGGACGCTAAAAAGTCAAACTTTGACTTTTGATCAAATTTGAGTCCTAAAAATCACATTGCGTCAAGACATCCCAACGGTGAAATTTGATCATAAAAAAAATCAAGAGAATCAAAAATCCAACTTTTGCAAGACTTTGAAATTTTCTAAGTATTTTCTATACTTGTTAATTTCATTTGCCTCATGACATTTTTACTACAATTTAAAATGAGGCAAATAATTCAAGTTATCACCAAGTGACATTTTTGCAAATTTACAAATTCTAAAACTATGTCTTGTTTGGATTTTTTTTCTATTTAACTCAAAAACCTTGCCAATATTTTGTCCTTTATACAATGTGCATAAAATACTCCACAAGACCAAATTTGTTTCATGCTACAAATTTTGTTGTCCAAGTTGAACAAAGCATGATATGCTGCATTTCCCCAACAACCCAAAAAAAACCTTGTGCTATGCTGCACCACAAATCTACATATGCTGTCCTATACAGTCCAAAACTGCTCTATGCAGTCTGCACCAACCTACATCACAACATCCCCAAAATTGCACCAAAATGGCAAAATAAAATTGTGTGAATAAAGTATCAAAACAGTAGGAATTTTTTTTTCAAAATGACTTATTTTGTTTCCCCCCTAAAACTCAGTCAAGGGTCTACAAAAGGAACTATTTCATAAGACATGGGGGTGAAAAAAATTGAAAGGTGGGAATATTTTGAGAGAATAGAGAGTCTTTGAACAGAAAAACAGTATTCTTTATAACTTTGGCTCATTCAAGAAAAAACCAGCTCTAATCTCATTCAAAACAGAACTTCAATCCATTATTCCATCTTACAAACTCTACCATAAACAAAACACATTAGCACATAGAGATTGTAAAAACACTAAAACTGTTTCTGTTAGCGCCATTTTCCTCACCATCCTAACATAAAAACAATATTGTACAACCTGAGTGGATTTCAACAGTTTGGAACAAGCTGCCCGGAGATTCATAGGAGCCCTCACAGCATCTTGAAAAGTATTCAGATTTCAAACACCAAGTGTGGTTTAATGGTAAGTCTTCTTGACTTGGTATTTTTTCATACATCATTAATGATTTAGTTTTGAAGATAAGATGTAGTAACCATTTCCCCATTTAGCTAACCATTTGCTTGCTGTTTATGTTTATCAATCATATGTTGTAAACTGACATGCATGGACAATAAAACAATGTTTAAGGCAGAAAAGTGCAGTATGGATCGACACATATACACATGTGTCGACACATCCTAGTAAAAAAATAGGGTATGAATTGACACATAAACTCCATGCATCGACTCATACTGATTCCAGGTCCCAAAACAAAAGGTTGAAAAGTCTATGAGTCGACATAAAATGCGTATGTGTCGATACAAAGGTGTATGAGTCGACACATCCTATTATGTGTTGGCTCATACTGAGCTAATTTTTCTTTACAGGCGTAAGGAAAAGTTATGTGTCGATGCATAACAGCATGTGTCGACACATAATGGTTCAAAAGGAAGTTTCTCCCATTTTCTACACTGTTTATGCATATATTTTCATTGCTGCCCAATTGTTCGATATGGTTGTAATAATTAGACACTTATTTCATCCCTATTTGCAAATTATACCCCCATCCCCCTAATGATGTAGCTTAGGATTTTATTTTCCATATTTTATTTTTCTTTCATATATTACTAGTAATTAGGATGTATGGCAAATTAAAATCAACAAATAGATAACTTCTAAATGCGAGACAAAATACATGCAAACAAACGTACTTGCACACTAGCACCTCTAGGGTAATCTCACTTTGTTTGCCTTTCGAAAATAGTCATGTCCCTAGAATATGGGACGCTTTAGCAAAGACCCTTCGATAAAAAGATCGCAGTCCCTCGATGACCCTCGATGTTGCCTTCGATAAAACGATTTAGTCCCTTACGAAATTGCTAAAGCGTCTCATAAGTTGCCTTCTATGACTGTACAATTGACCCGCGCATGTCCCTTCACATCCAACGATGGGGCTTCTTACCAAATCAATGGTAAGATAGCAACATCTAAAGGAGGAGGAAAAGAACATTTAAGACCTTTTGAGTAGGTAGATTCGCTCCTAGTTGCTCGCTTGCTCACAACCAAACATTTTACACCAACACTTTCACATTAAAACCTTTTCCTCAAAAGACAAAAGCTTTTTGTATACGTTCTTATAGAGACGAAAACCATTACAAAAAACATCTTTTCAAAAAAACACGTTCCATAAACACCTCTTTGAACTATTTTTGAAACAACACTTTGTGCGCGTTCTTATAGAAACGAGAACCATTACAAAGACATTTTCAAAATATTTTCAAACCCACAACACAAAGCAGATTTTCAACCAAAGCAAGTGATCTAGCAAGTAACTAAGAGCCCATGGAAAACCATGGATGAAAAGGGTGCTAACACCTTCCCTTTTCATAATCTAACCCCAGAACTCAAGAAAACATCTCTAAAGGTCTTTCCTGTTCTTTTCTTCCTTTCCTTATTGGATAAAAGAAAACTCGGTGGCGACTCTTGCTAACCGCAACATTTGCGATCAAATGCAAAATAACCAAGTCAGTTCTCCCACCGTATCACAACGTTCTTAATTGCTTGCTCACAATCCATCTTCAAAACAAACATCTTTTCAAACACACCAAACACTTTCAAAAACATGAAATATTTTCAAAAAGTCCAACACTTTGTATGCATTCTTATAGAGATGAGAATCATTACAAAGTTTTCCTAAACAAAGGAGCTTTTCGAAAACACTTTCAAAACCCACCACAAGAACATTCTTAAACAATGAAATTTCAAAAGTGATTTAGCAAGCAACTAAGAGCCCATAAATAATTATGGATGAAAAGGGTGCTAACACCTTCTCTTTTCATAATCTACCCCCCGAACTCAAGAAAAATATCTCAAATGTATTTTCTATTCTTTTCACCCTTTCCTTATTGGATAAAAGAAAAGTCGGTGGCGACTCTTGCTATCTGTAACAATTGCGATAAAATGCAAAACACCCAAGTCAGTTCTCCCACCATATCACAAAACTGGCGACTCTGCTGGGGATAGTAAAATTGGGGTTACCTTAGAGCTAGATCAAATTTAATTGCTTTCATTGTTTAATGTGTTTGCTTTACATTTATGGGTCTTTGTTTGGGTTTATATTGATCCTCTACCCGGGTCGGGGAACACCATTAGGTAAGTAGCAATAAATTGTGGGGATTGTGCGGGGCATACCGACATGGTCGAAGAGATGGCTACGTTAGTGTGACACATTTATTGGTACCGGTAGCCCTTGAGTCTATTCAAGGAGAATACAGGGCTGTTGTGTGGTGTCATAAAGCACTAACTAACCTTAGAACCTTTAATTGAACAACTTGGCCATTAGGAAGTAGTGAGATAACCGACTTTGGTGCAGTCTGAAGTTGGTTGATACTCGATACTACGCTCATTGAGGTTGGACTTTCAGGATATTTTGGTCGCCAATAAATAGGCTTGCATTGAAACAATGCCTGATGAAGAAAGATCAGTGAATGGTCTTGGCAAAAAATGTCTCTTGTTGACTTTCTGAAAATGACTTGTAATGTATGAGTTTGTATCTTTCAAATGGTGCATTTCTTGAACTTGAGGATAAAGTAGAAGTTGTAGGTAACTAGATTCTATTAAAAATGAGATTTGGTTGGGGTAAAATGGATAAAGTATGTGAAAGTTATGCCTGGTCAAAGTTCAGTTGACTTTTCCTATAGAAACCCTAATTTAGAAATTCTTGACTCTTGGTAAATTAAGAGCACTCTTTGAGGAATCATGATAAACCCTTGATCAAATGATGAATATCACTTCAAAATGTTTATGTTGACCAAAAATATTGAAGTTTGACTGTATACTGGCCACAGTTTACTTTTGACCTAGTATAGTTAATTTTTAAGCATTTGAGCAATTGATTGAGCAAGCTTGTAGTGCAAGGAATGAAACTCGGCATGGACATTATTGAGGATATATTAGGGACCATGGAAATCACTTGAAGCCTTTGCAACCCAAAATTATTTGTGAGAAGTGAAACCCTAGTTGGAGGTTCATTGCTTAGGAGGAGGATTTGTCTGGCCAATTTTTGGTCAACCTTGAGCAATTGAGGACCTCGATGAGCATGTCTTGAGTAAAATGGGAGGGAAAATTTTAGGGTACAACACCATGGTTTTATGATTGGATAAAGTTTGGTAACACACGGTTCTATACTGATGTTGAGCAAGATGTTGTAACATCTTCATCAACTGTCATAACAGTCATAACAGTTTTACTGTTATCTGTTTCAAACAGATGTCAAAGAAAAATGTCATGACATCTTGGTCTGTGTACAGCAAGCGTTATTGTTGTATATCTCTTGGAAAATTTAATTTTATTTGATGGGATCCTTTTGGATATACCTCATCATTATGCGCGGTTCAAGGATATTATTTAGGAACAAAGTGCAGATTTGATTTGTTTCATTAAAAATGATCTTTGAGACTTTATACAAAACTGTAAAAGATTTGTTCCTATTTTTATGTGAAGATCTTGCAGCTGATATAAAAAGTTAAGATTTGATCTGATTTGAAGAGTCCGAGCCCATTCTACAATAGTCTATAAATAAGGACTTGCTAGACCTAAAATAACAATAATTCACATAGAAGAAAATGTGTGTGCAACATAAGGTTTAGAGTTTTGGGAGCCCTTTAGGTTTTTAGTGTTTCTGTTCTTTGTGTTTCACACATTTATCTTTGATGCATTGAGTTGACTGATTTCTACTTATTTATCAAGGTATTGTTCTCACTTATGAGCTTTTAAGCAAAAGGTTAAGTATTATTCTTAGTTAAAGCTTTTAAGCAAAAGTAACTATTGTTTATTTGAAGCGTAATCTTCTATTTGATTATTTAAGTCTAACAAGGTTTGTGGCTATAGGTATATCACTGTAGTGATTGGAAGTGAGAGGGGGTTCTCATATCTAGGAGGTTCCAAGGTAGAAGTTGCACAAGGTAGTGATTAGGCAAGAAGTTGTAAACTAGGGTTGGTTTAGCTTTGAACTAATACGATCATAGTGGATTTCCTTCCTGGTTTGGTAGCCCCCATAGTAGGTGACATTGCATCGAACTGGGTTAAAAATTGATTGTGTTATTTGAATTTCTGTAATTTATCTTTTTGCACAATCAACAATTTTAGACGATTTTCTGTCAACAGATGTCATAACATCTTCCCTGACATCATGTTTCTGTGTTAAGACATTAGTCTTGACCTTTGTATTGCAAGTGCCAAAATTTCACTTGTCAAATCCATCAAGATAATGTACATGGAGAAAGGAAGTTTTTGATCCAAAGGTCGTTCAGAGAAATGTTCTTGTAAGTCACATGTGATACCATTTAGTTATACATAACTTATTCTGTTGTAATATAGGATGTATATAAAAATAGAAAAATTATTGTTAATGAAAAGTTATATTTATTTTCAGCAATTTCCTCAACATGTCATCAATACCTTCTCCTTGATTCCCATAAGGAAGATAGAGTTGAAGGATTGTGATAATGGTGATAGGTGCGATTGTGTGGTTCACACCTCAAAGTGGAAACACTATGTAGAATAATTTCTCTGGCGAGGTTGGTTTGAGTTTGTAAAAAAAATATGTCTTAATAAAGGAGACACTCTTGGATTCATCCTGAGGCTGGACTTGTGTTAGTGAGCGTTTTGAACCGGTGAATGTAGTTTTGAGGTTGTTGGAAGTGGAATGCATCGAGGCTGAATAATGTGGAGTTAGTTGGCAAACAGGAAGGTTGATGTCATTTTGAGAGAATTGTGTTAAGTGGTTGTTAATTATGTTAAATTAAAAACTTGTGTATTAATTTAGTTATTTTGAATGGTAAATGAACAACTATAATTTTTAAGGTGTTTGGGTAACATGATTTAATTTGTGTTAGTACTATGATAATGGCTTGATGTATAATAGTTTGACGTATTGAAATTCTGGTATCAGATATGTGATGTCGAATGAGATGTCACGACACAAATATCTATTTACAAGTAAAGAGCAGTAATAACAAAAGCAGTAAAAACACAAGAGATTGTTCACCCAGTTCAGTGTACAACAACACCTACTCTGGGGGATACCAAGCCAGGGACAAGTCCACTAAATAGTATCAATTCATAAACCCTCAGTAAACAACCAGTTTACAATCTAATCACTTAATCACTACCCGTGTTATACTTCTACCTAAGACTCACCTAGGTATGAGGCCCTCCTCAAATCCCTTCAATCACTTACAGTGAAGAAACAACAGAATTAATAAGTTTAAAAACTTCAATCATTTAATGCTTAAAAGCTTATGAATGATACACAATTAACAACTAAAATAAACACAAGTATTCAATCAATACTAGAGTGTTTGACAATTAAAAGACTTAGACTTTTTAAAACAGAAAGAAAGTACTCTTATTCAAAAGTTGCAGTAGTTTTAATAAGGAAGCAAGTCCTTATATATGCACAGTTGTGGGCTTGGGTCTTAAAACCAAATATTCAATTCTTTTGAATATTTCCATAAAAACAGGTCAAGATAAAATCCATGCACTTTGAAAAATATTCCCCCATATTTTTCGCTGCCTGTGAGTTATAAATCTTGAATTATGGAGTGCTGGAAATCAAGAAACAGAAAAACATATATTGATGTTGGCTGAAATCAGTTCAGGAGGCAGATGTCAAGACATCTGCTTTGACATCATTCAAAACATTTTGCTACAAATGTCAATACATTTAGCAAAACATTAACAACACATTGTTTTACATTAATTGTTGCCAACAAACACTTACAAACTCCCACTTTGGAAATTTTTTGCTAAAATGTTATCAGAGCATATTATCAGAGCATAGCATTATATTATCAGAGCAAAATCAGATTAACAGCATAAACAAAGCAAGCATAAACTCAGTTAGAAGTTAGCAGTTAGCTGTTAGCAAAGGGAGATGTCAATACATCTTCTAAGACATAAGGCTCCCCCTCAAGTATTAAGCTCCCCCTCAATCAGATGTCAATCTGTGGTCAGTGGTCACTCACTCACTCTCTCTCTTTCTCCCTTTTTAGTCATAATATGCCAAATAAACGGATGCATTCAAAAGTCTATCAGTAATTTAGGTACAGACCATAGAAATCAAATGTCAAGCACATACAAGTTCTAAAAGGAAATAAAATGATCATATAAAGAAACATCAATTAGTCTAACTGTCATCAGAACTAGTTGACTTGTATGAGCCAAAACTTTCTTCCTCACTAGAGTCTTCACCTTTAAAGTTCACTGTATCATCAAGGTTGATGTCCTTTTGCAGGTCATTGATCATATTTTCAAAGTTTAGCTTCCTTGTTGAGCCAACTCTGATCACATCTTCCAAGTCCTTGTAGACTTCTCTTAAATCTTTGATTATATCATCCTTGGTGGAGGTCTTTTCAGCAGGTGTAGATGTTAAAACAATGTCTGGGACATGTTTTCCTGAAAAGAGCTTAAAATGAAGGTTCAAGGCAGACTCCCTCTTGCACACTACATCATTTCCACTTAGGATTCTAGGAAGTTGATTAAGGATAATTCCACAGAGGAGGGAAGGAAAAGCAATTGGCATCTTAATGGCATAAGTTCCTGCATGTTTGATAGTCTGATTAAATATGTAAGTCCCATGATCAAAAAGTTTCTGGTTTCCAATAGCATAAATGAACTTTCCTAATCCAATGGAGATGATCAAGTTGTGATTAGTGGGAACCCAATTTGCAGCTCCAATCCTATGTAAAGTTGCATATTTCACACTCAGTTTACTGACACGAAGTTTATTTTTCATGGGGCACTCACTTACTTGATTAGCAGTGATGGCTTTGCACACTTGATTATCTGTAACTTCCAGCTCACAGCAGACATCTTCAGACCTACCTAGAAGTCTATTTATAATGGCTGGAGAAAATTCTACACACATTCCTCTGATAAAAACCTTTTTATACTCCTTACTTTTATGGTCAGCACAATCAACAAGAATATTAACAATAAACTCCTTAACAAGAGTTTCATAACAATTGGAAAACCTGGTAACAGTTTTTGTCAGTCCAGCATAAGATGTCAACTCCATGATTTCTTTGCATTCTAGAGCACCAGCTCCTAATTCTCTCTCCATGGCAATCCTTCTTTGATACACATACTTCCACTTTTCAGCATTCCCAACAGAATGTAAGAAGATGTTGTCAAGTGGGGCATCAGGAACCCTAACAGAAATCTTCTTGCTTGCTTGCTGACTTTTTGATACGAGAGATGTCCTAGACATCGTGCTCGACATCATAGTCTGAGTCAACTTCTTCAACAACCATAACTTTCTTCTTACTCTTGGATCTTTTTACAGCATCCTCAGCATCATCTGTGGAGCTAACAGGTCTAACTTTTCTTTTGCTAGAGGGAGGAACCACTTTACTTCCTGGCTTTGGGGGTCCATACATGATTTTTTTTCTTGGTTGTTTTGGAAGGGGATGTGACACTTGCATCCTTAGTTTTCCTAGATTTTAGCCTTCTTGCAATACCAAGTACCACATTAGTAATGAGCTCATTGTCAGACAACTCTTCTACATTGACTACATTCTCACCATTGTGACCTTCTCCATCCTTGGAGGCACTAGCATCTTGTTCAACATTTTCCTCAGCATCTTGTTCAACATTTTCTACTCCCACTTCTTTTAGAGCAGAGATAGCAAGCTTCTGAAGTTTGCTTTTAGTAACATCTTTCTTGAATGTGGATGGTTCAGCAGCAACACTTTTAGAATCACTTGTTTTGTCAGCAGGAGGAGGCATGTGAGCAAGAGGGGTAGAAATCCCAGGAATAGCAAAGCCTTCATTTAACACTCTGTCTACTAGCCTTCTAATGCTTCTATCAACATTAACAATTTCTTCTTCTGTCCTATTGTCAGTAGTAGTAGAAGAGTTACCTTTATCATCTTTGGATTTCTTAGCAGGTGATGATCTAGGTTTCTTGACCTTCTTATCAAGAGGTGGGATGGTTGTTAGAGGAGTAGCATCAAGTACTCTGTCAAGGGAGAGATTCTCATTGGCATATTTTGAGGAAGATGTTGTATGACGTTGAGACATCTTTGAAGATTTTTGAGCAAGAGGATGAAGAATGACTAGGGTTCTTTTTTTAGAGGGGAATGAAAGGTTTGTGAAAGTAGAAGGATGTTATTTCGTAGCGTGTGGGAAACACTTTGAGGTAGTCTTGCAATGATTGCTTTCGAAATTTTATTTGTTGGAAACAAAAATAATATAATATCACTTTAATGATATTCCCACACGCCTTTAATTTCTACAAACCCTCATATAGGCAAATCCCTAATTTTCCTCTTAAGTTCTCAAATTGATTAGCATCCAAAGCCTTAGTGAAAATGTCAGCCAGTTGTAATTCAGTGGCTACATGTTCTAAGGCAACAACCTTTTCTTCAACAAGCTCTCTTATGAAGTGATGATGGATATCAATATGTTTAGTCCTGCTGTGTTGAATGGGATTCTTTGATATGTTAATGAAACTTAAATTATCACAGAATAATGTCATGACATCTTGTTTGATATTGTATTATGTTAACATTTGTTTCATCCAAACCAATTGAGAACAACTGCTTCCTGCAACAATATACTCAGCCTCTATAGTGGACATAGACACACAATTTTGCTTCTTACTGAACCAAGATAAGAGATTATTTCCCAGAAAGAAGTGAAAATTCTGGCTACAGATACTCAATGTCACGTCCAATGTTATGACACCGTATCTGACTTACTATATGACAGTAAATACAAAAGCAGTAAATAACACAGTCAATTGTTTACCCAGTTCAGTGTGCAACAACACCTACTCTGGGGGCTACCAAGCCAGGGAGAGAATCCACTATAAGAGATGTTAATTCAGGAATAAACCAACCAGTTTATCTCCTTCACTTAAGACCTACCCAATGCAATTCTAATCTAAGTACAACTTAAACCTGAGTTCCTACTCACTCCCCCTCAATCACAGCAGTGATACATAAACCAATTTGACTTGAGAATTGATGAAGACACTCTTCAAAACACACTCTTGATTAAGCTTCACAGCTTTTTAATCAAGTAACACAATCACTCGTGCTTCACAGCTTTGAGTGATGTACACAACTAACTTGACTCTGCTTCACAGCTTTAGTCAAGTAACATTCAAACACTCTTGCTTCAAAGCTTTGAGTGCTACACAACCCTTACAATTGAAACCTATTCCAAGACACTTATCACAATGATAATTGCTTGGAGTACAATACACAAATCTATACAGATTACAAACTTGATCTTCTAATCAATCAGCAGGGATGACTTCAAAAACCGCAGCTCTGTTGAATATATAGCAACTGCAACTTTAGTTAGGGTTTCCAAAAACCTAGGGTTGATTCCGTATGACCTTAAGACCAGGTCACAGTACTTCATTGATCAGGTTAGGATTGAGCTAGGTTACTCCTCAGAAAACGCAGGATTCTGTTTAGGAAGGACTGAGTTATTTCCTGAAAAAACTCAGACTTATCCAATCCTGTAATCCTGCTAGTTCAGAACAGGATGTCATAACATCTGTTATGACATCTGAGAAAACCTGTCTACTGATTAGCAAAGTGTGATCATTTTGCAAACATGCTCAGATACACACTTATAAACATCAGTATTTGAGTTATAATATTTTTCTGCATATGTACCTAAAGAGTTAGTACAACCTGAACTAGAATGTTATGACATCAGTCATGACATTCACACATACACTTGGAATTTACCAAAAATGCAAGCCAATACCTAAACACCTACAAACTCCCCCTTTGGCAGATTTTTGGCTAAAGTCCCTAAATAATCAGAGATAGATAGATAGCAGCAGAAATAAGTGACAGCAGAAAAATATAGTGTTAAGTACTAATTAAGCAGTACCAAAAATATTCTCCCCCACTTTAGCCACAAATGGGCCAAAGATTACATGTTTATAAAGTAATACAGTTATCCAAGACAAAATAATGAGATCAGCAGCAGACAACAGCAGAACATACTTCCAAACTCCACCAGCAACATCACCAAGCAGCAATCATCCTTCAAGTACTGTCATCAGACTCAGAGGAGCCACTTTCTTCAATGTTGAGCTGTCCTTCATCTTCTTCCCTCATGCTTGCTTCAGCTTCTTCCTTTTCTAGCTTGGCAATTAGTGCTTCTAGGGTCCTTTTTCTAGCATCCAGATCTTTGCAAGTTTCTTTTAAGACAGCTATGACATCTGATGTTTTGGACTGGCTCTTTGCAGACGATGTCTCAGCTGATGTTATGACAATGTCTGGAGCATGGGATCCCTGAAACAGTTTGTAGTGCAGGCCAAGGGCAGGGGCTCTTTTGCAGACTGTATCTCTTGCTACAAGTATGTCAGGATATTGTGCAAGGATGATTCCACAAATGAGGGAGGGAAAGGCAATTGGTCCTTTGACAGCATAACTGCCAGCATGCTTCAAGGTTTGTTCAAAAATGTACCTTCCATAGTCAAAGGCAGTCTTGGTTCCTACAGCATAGATGAATCTCCCCAATCCTGTGGAGATGGTTGATTTGTGATTTGTAGGCACCCAGTTTGCTGCACCTATTTTATGCAAGATGGAAAATTTCATGCTGAGTTTACTAGCATTCAACTTCCCTTTCAATGGCCAGCACTTTACTTGCCTGGCAGTGATGGTCAAGCATACTTCATTGTCAGTTGCCTCTAGATCAGGACAGTCCTTATTTGTTCTTCCAAGAAACTTGTTGATTTCTGATGGAGAGAACTTGACCCTTCTTCCTCTAACAAACACACTCTCAAAGTCAGCTGACCTCCCATCAGCACAATCATTGGATAAGTTCACTACAAACTCTTTAACCAGATTTTCATAACATTTGCCAAACTTCATCACAGTCTTTATTAGCCCAGCATTCCTGATCAGCTCCATGATGTCTTTGCACTCCAAAGCATCATTGTTGAGTTCTCTCTCCAAGGCTATTCTCTTCAAGCAAACATACTTCCACCTGTTTGCATTATCAGGATGATGAAAGGAGATGTTGTCTGTTGGCACTTCAGGCACTCTAGCAATCTTGCTGGAGGGGAGCTTCCTTCTGATGGGAGTATTGTCAATGTCAACCTCAAATTCTGATTCAGAATCAGAAGTTTCAGGTTGTCTAGCAGTCTGCACCTGTGCCTTCTTCCCTTTAGTCTGAATTTTCTCAGCCAACCCTTCAGCCTTGGATTTCTTAGCATCAGGCTTAACAGTCTCACTACTCTTTCTTTTCATCAATCTCCTAGCAATGCTAGGGTTCACATTTGCAATCAGTTCATTATCTGAGTAATCTTCATCCACATCAATGATAGGTGGATCAGCAGCCTTTTGAATGTTGTCTTTTGGTGTCACAACATCCTTAGTGACATCTATATTTTCAGAACCTTCCACATTTGGACTTTCTGATTGATTCAAAGGGATAGAAATCCCCGGTACAGATTGGTTGCCACTCAGAATGCTAGAAACCAGTCTAGCAATAGCTTGGTGTACTTGAACTGATCCTTCTTTATTAGGTGTAGAAGACGAAGGAAGAGAAGAGTTACCAGAGATTGTAGCTTGAGTTCTTCCTGCATGTCTGGTCCGGAGCTTTTTGACTCTGGTTGGGTCAGTTGCCATCTCCCTGAGAGGAGTGACCTCAAGAACTTCAGATTCTAAGCATGTAGTGATTGCCCTAGAATCTTGATCAGATGATGATGATGATGAGTGAGACGAAGCCGCCATGGTGGAAGATGATGTCTGAGACATTGTGTTTAACGTTGAGTAGCAGTAGCAGTTTGAGAAAATTCTTTGATTGGGAGGAGAAAACAGGTTGCAAGGATGAGAGAGATAGGGAGTACAAGGGAGTCTTTTCGACTTCTGAAGGCTTTTGAAGGAATTGTGAGTGAATATGATTAACCCACTAAATATAGACTTAATAGAATTAATCCCTTCAACCCTTGTTTTCAGCAAAACTAATTGCTATAATTTCTCATGTTGGTGAATGCCCAATCTGCCCCTCAAATTTTCAAGTTGATTTCCAACAAGCACCTTGGTAGAAGAATCAGTTAGCTGAAGCTCAGAGAAACTATGTTTCAGTTTAAATGATTTCTTCTCTCCAAAGTCAATAGGGTTTAAGGAAATGTTGAATGTTTTCAGATTATCACACCACAATGTCACAACATCTTGTGTAACATTGTCTTCAGGTAGCATCTGTGTTGACCAGAATTTTTGAGAACAGAATTTATGAGACTTGTTCTTTGCCACATCACATATATTATCAGCCTGTAGTTTAGGAGTTCTTCTGACATCTTCCATAGGAATAGCTCTTTTCATTCCTTCAAGTTTATGCTGCCATTGTTTCATATCTTTTTCTTCTTTGATGATTTGACTCAAAGTGGGGATATCAGTGTTCTCAGGCTGCCACACATAACAGTTATTTTTGGATTTTATTCCTCTCATTACAATATCTAGTTTTTCATTAAACACTAGACATTCAGATCTTGAGAAGTTGACCATGAATCCTAGATCACATAATTGACTGATGCTGATGAGATTAGTAGTCAACCCTTTTACCAGCAGTACCTTATTCAGACTTGGAACTCCAGGGTAGTCCAAATTACCAACTCCTTTGATTTCTCCTTTAGCACCATCTCCAAAGGTCACAAAACTGGTGGTGTGAGGCATAACATTATTGAGGAGATTTTTGAATCCAGTCATGTGTCTGGAACATCCACTGTCAAAGTACCAATCTTCCTTTGCTGAGATCTTCAGGGAAGTGTGTGCTATCAGTGCAGTAGCCTTTTTCTTCCATTGAGGAGCGTGTGGTACCTTTTTAGACTTAGGTTTGACATCTGATTTCTGATTAGGATATCCATGTAGTCTGTAGCAGAAGGGCTTTATGTGACCATATTTCCCACAATGATGACATCTCCATCTTTGGTACCTCTTCTTCATGTGTCTCTGTCCCTGATGTTGAGAGTAATGTTGAGACATCTGATTTGACATTTGCTTCCTGGTAACAAATTTCTTTGTTTCCACAAATCCTAGGCCAGATTTACTTCCCATATTTTGTCCAGCCTGAAGAATCTCTTCCAATTTGTCTGTTCCATTTGTCAACATCTTGACTGATTTGGTCATTTGATTCAGTTGTGAGTTCAGCAGTTGAACTTCTCCTTCTAAATGACTTATAGTTTCAAGATTTGCTCTCTTTTCAGCCTCCAGCTTTACAATGAGTTTTGATTGTTTCTCATTTTGCACACAGACTTCACCACTTCTGATACACAATTTCTTGTAGGTATCAGCCAGTTCTTCAAATGTTACTTCTTCATCACTGGTGTCACTTTCAGAAGTACAAACACTAGTTAGGGCAGTAACTAGTTTGGCAGATTCTTCTTCAGAATTGCTTTCTGAATCATAGTCAGACCAAGTAACAGTCATTCCTTTCTTTTGCTTCTTAAGAAAGGTAGGACATTCAGCTCGAATATGTCCATATCCTTCACATCCATGGCATTGAATTCCTCTGCCTTGGTTTTCCTTATCTTCTGATCTTGGTCTTCTGCTGGAACTGTCAATGTCAGAAGGAATGTTATGAACATTTGACCTTGACTTTGGGTCCATTCTTTTGATGAGCCTGTTGAACTGTCTTCCAAGCATGGCAATGGCTTCTGATATGTTTTCTTCTTCATCCTCCTTGTGTTCAACATCAGTGTTGGTTACAAGTGCTATGCTTTTGTTCTTCTTGTCACCATTATCAGTGATCCCCATCTCAAAAGTCTGAAGAGACCCAATAAGTTCATCCACTTTTAACTTGCTAATGTCCTGGGCTTCCTCTATGGCAGTTACCTTCATTGCAAATCTTTTAGGCAAGGATCTGAGAATCTTCCTCACCAGTTTTTCTTCTGACATTTTTTCTCCCAGTGCTCCTGAGGTGTTGGCAATCTCCAAGATGTTCATGTGAAATTCATGGATGGTTTCATCTTCCATCATTTTTAGATTCTCAAACTTAGTGGTCAACATCTGAAGCCTTGACATCTTTACTTTGGAAGTGCCCTCATGAGTAGTTTTGAGGGTGTCCCAAACTTCCTTGGCCAGTTCATATTGATGTACTAATCTGAAGATGTTTCTATCAATTCCATTGAACAAGGCATTTAAGGCTTTTGAATTTCCCAGAGCTAACTCATCTTCTTCTTTACTCCAATCTTCCTCAGGCTTCAGACTGATTGTCCCATCTCTTTCAGTTATGGTGGGATGAATCCATCCTTTGTCAGCAGCTCTCCAAGCCTTTTTGTCCAGAGATTTTAGGAAGGCAATCATACGAGGTTTCCAGTAGTCATAATTAGTTCCATCCAGAATGGGTGGTCTGTTTCCAAAAACTCCTTCTTTGTCCATAGTGCCAGAAAGTGATATCCCTAGATCTCACCCAGTAATACAGGCAGGGTGCCTGCTCTGATGCCAATTGAAAATTCTGGCTACAGATACTCAATGTCACGTCCAATGTTATGACACCGTATCTGACTTACTATATGACAGTAAATACAAAAGCAGTAAATAACACAGTCAATTGTTTACCCAGTTCAATGTGCAACAACACCTACTCTGGGGGCTACCAAGCCAGGGAGAGAATCCACTATAAGAGATGTTAATTCAGGAATAAACCAACCAGTTTATCTCCTTCACTTAAGACCTACCCAATGCAATTCTAATCTAAGTACAACTTAAACCTGAGTTCCTACTCACTCCCCCTCAATCACAGCAGTGATACATAAACCAATTTGACTTGAGAATTGATGAAGACACTCTTCAAAACAAACTCTTGATTAAGCTTCACAGCTTTTTAATCAAGTAACACAATCACTCGTGCTTCACAGCTTTGAGTGATGTACACAACTAACTTGACTCTGCTTCACAGCTTTAGTCAAGTAACATTCAAACACTCTTGCTTCAAAGCTTTGAGTGCTACACAACCCTTACAATTGAAACCTATTCCAAGACACTTATCACAATGATAATTGCTTGGAGTACAATACACAAATTTATACAGATTACAAACTTGATCTTCTAATCAATCAGCAGGGATGACTTCAAAAACCGCAGCTCTGTTGAATATATAGCAGCTGCAACTTTAGTTAGGGTTTCCAAAAACCTAGGGTTGATTCCGTATGACCTTAAGACCAGGTCACAGTACTTCATTGATCAGGTTAGGATTGAGCTAGGTTACTCCTCAGAAAACGCAGGATTCTGTTTAGGAAGGACTGAGTTATTTCCTGAAAAAACTCAGACTTATCCAATCCTGTAATCCTGCTAGTTCAGAACAGGATGTCATAACATCTGTTATGACATCTGAGAAAACCTGTCTACTGATTAGCAAAGTGTGATCATTTTGCAAACATGATCAGATACACACTTATAAACATCAGTATTTGAGTTACAATATTTTTCTGCATATGTACCTAAAGAGTTAGTACAACCTGAACTAGAATGTTATGACATCAGTCATGACATTCACACATACACTTGGAATTTACCAAAAATGCAAGCCAATACCTAAACACCTACAAGAAGCATCCTCCTGATGTACTTTTTCTATCATCAGCACTTCCTGCCCAATCAGCATCACAAAAACCAGTTAAGGAAGAATTATATTCATGAGAGTATAGCATACCATAGTCACTTGTCCCATTCACATATTTAAGAATTCTCTTCACATGGTTGTCATGGCTAACTTTAGGATCAGCTTGATATCTTGCAAAAACTCCTACAACAAAGGCAATGTCTGGTCTACTAGCTGCGAGATATAAAAGTATGCCTATCATACTTCTGTAAAGACTTTGATCTACACTTACTCCTTTTTCATCTTTAGTAAACTTCAGATGTGTGGGAGCAGGGGTTCTTTTGTGACTGGAATTTTCCATCCCAAACTTCTTCACTATATTCTTGGCATACTTACTCTGAAATAAAAATATGGAATCTTGCATTTTTTAACTTGCAGACTAAGAAAATAGGTTAATTCACCAACAAGACTCATTTCAAATTCTAATTGCATTTGCTTGACAAAATGTTGAACCATCTAATTTGACATCCCACCAAACACAATATCATCAACATAAATCTGTGCAATCATGATCTTCCCTTCTTCTTCCTTGACAAAAAGAGTTTTATCTATGCCACCTTTCCTGTATCCATTCTCAACAAGAATTTCTGTCAATCTCTCATACCAAGTTCTTGGGGCTTGCTTTAATCCATACAGAGCTTTCTTCAATTTGTAGACATGTTTAGGAAAACTTGGATCAACAAATCTCTTTGGTTGTTCCACATAAACTTCTCCATTCAGATAGCCATTTAAGAAGGCACTTTTTACATCCATTTGAAACAATTTAAATTTCAGTATGCATGCAACTCCCAAGAGTAGTTTGATTGATTTAAGTCTGGCCACAGGGGAAAAAGTTTCATCAAAGTCAACTCCTTCAATTTGAGTATACCCTTGTGATACTAACCTTGCCTTGTTTCTAGTGACCACTCCTGTTTTATTAGATTTATTCTTGTACAACCATTTTGTGCCAATTACATTTGTCCCTTCAGGTCTTGGAACCAGATCCCAAACTTTATTTCTACTGAATTGTTCTAGCTCTTCCTACATAGCATTAATCCAGAACTCATAATTTAGGGCCTATTTGATATTCTTAGGCTCAATTTTTGACACAAAGAAAGAGTTTGATATCCCATCTCTTGATCTGGTAGTGACTCCTTTATTTAGATCTCCTATGATAATCTCCTTAGGATGATATCTCTGGGTTCTAATTGAAGGTCCTTTATTGAGAGAACTGGGCTCAGGATCTTCTTGAGGTGGATTAGAATCAACACTTCTGTCATTTAATTTTGTCGGAATATCAGACACAAATGTTCCAACATCTTCTGAGACATCCTTTTCAGCATTCCATCCTCTATCATCAATAATAACATTTATTGACTCCATCATAACTTTAGTTCTGGATTTAAACACTCTGTAAGCTCTGCTATGTGTAGAGTAACTCAGGAATATTCCTTCATCACTCTTGGGATCCATCTTCCTCCTTTGTTCACGATCAACTAAGATGTAGCATTTACTTCCAAAAACATGAAAGTATCTAACAATTGGTTTTCTTCCCTTCCATATTTCATACAAGGTGGCTGAAGTTCCTTTCCTTAGAGTGACTCTGTTATGGATATATCATTTAGTATTCATAGCTTCAGCCCAAAAATGGTAGGGTAACTTCTTAGCATGAATCATGGCTCTGGAAGATTCTTGGAGAGTTCTATTCTTGCGTTCAACAATCCCATTTTGTTGAGGATTAATGAGAGAAGAGAATTCATGGTTGATTCTTTCAGAGGAGAAAAAATCAGCAAATTTATTATTCTCAAATTCCTTTCCATGATCACTTATGATTCTTATGACACGACTTTCCTTTTCCCTTTGAAGTTTTTGACATAAATCTTTAAATACTTCAAAAGTTTCTGATTTTTCTCTAATAAAGCTTATCCATGTGTATCTAGAAAAATCATCTACAACAACATATGCATGCTTCTTACCACCAAGACTTTCAACCTGCATATGTCCCATTAAGTCCATGTGAAGAAGTTCCAAAACTTTTGATGTAGTGAGATGTTGGATCTTCTGATGTGACATCTTAGTTTGCTTTCCAATCTGGAAGTCACCATATATTCTACCTTCTTCTATATTGAGCTTAGGAATCCCTCTCACTGCTTCTTCAGATATAATTCTTTCATACCTTTCAGATGCAAGTGCCCCAATTTTTGATGCCATAGTTTAACTTCATTCTCTTTGGCAAAAACACATGTTGAGGAGAGATTCAACTGTTAAGGAACTCATAGATAACAGTTGTCTTTAGATCTGATTACTTTCATAATAACTTCATTCTTTTCATTGCACACAAGACATTCTTCCTTGGTGAAGTTAACTTTGAATCCTTGATCACACAGTTGGCTTATACTTATCAGGTTAGCTGTTAACCATTTAACAAGTAACAGATCATCAAGCTTAGGGAATCCTGAACAATCAAGCTTGCCGACACCTTTGATTTCACCTTTTGCTCCATCACCAAAAGTCACATAACTAGTGGAATGATATTTTACATCCACCAACAAATTCTTGACACCTGTCATATGTCTAGAATAGCCACTATCAAGTACCAGTCATCTTTGGTTGATACTCTGAGGGAGGTGTGAGCTATGAAACTAGCAACATTAGACTTGGGAATCCACTGTTTCTTCTTTTTGCTATTTTGTGGCATCTTATCAGTCTCGGGAGGAAGACTAGTCTTAGGATACCCATACAATTTGAAACAGAAGGGCCTTATATGACCAAACCTTCCACAGTGATAACATCTCCAGGGTTGTGGATTCTCCTTGGTGTGATTAAACTTTTTCTTTCCATTATGTTTGCCATGATGTCCTTTCTTACCATGATGTTTGCCCAAATGTTGAGACATTTGATTCGACATCTTTGGTTTAAACTTGGCATGAGTGGAAATAGATGAAAGCTCTTCTGAGTTAGGTTCCTTTTTCTCATTGAAACCTAGACCACTCTTGTCTCTTGTAACTCTTCCTTATTAGAGAATTTCATCTAATATATCAGACTCATTATTCAACATCTTGAGAGATTTGACCATTCTATCAAGATTTGAATTCAGAGAAGACACTTCACTTTTCAGATCAGAAATAGTTTTAAGATGCTCTTCCCTTTCCTCCTTCTGCTGAGTTATGAAGGCTTTCTGTTTCTCCCCTCCAAGACACACTTATGCACTTTGGAGACATGATTCTTTGTATGAAGCAACTAACTCATCAAAGGTTAGTTCCCCATCACTAGACTCTTCATCAGATACATATTTTCCTGTTAATGCTTTAACATACTTGGAAGATTCTTCAAGATCACTCTCTGAGTCCTCTTTAGATAGATTCTTCTTCTGTTTCTTAAGATATGTAGGACATTCAGCTCTAATGTGACCAAAGCCTTCACATTCATGAACCCATAACTTCCCATCGATGGTGTGTGGTTGAATCTTGCGGACGTAAAACCTCAGATGCACTTTGGGACAAGAGATTCCATCATACTTGGCGAAGATAGGAACCTCAAATTTGTGGGTAATGACCACCCCATGGACCAAACCTAAATCTCCAAAGTCCAAACTAGGAACTATTTGGATCTCTACAGCCTTAAGTCGATCTTCTAGCTGTTTGTATTTGTCCTTCGTCCGTGGGTACTGTTCATTGGAGTAGTCTTCGTCCTCAGAAATCTGGTTATTTCCGTCCCTAGCCCTGGTGCTTCTAACATCCTCGTCTTGATTGTCTTCCTCCTCAGAAGAAGCCTCTTCTATTTGAGCTAGTCGGGTGGGCCCCTTGAACCTTCTTCCCATGTTGAGAATAATAGCCCGTTTCTTGGTCTTCTTTTTGGTGGCAAGGAGTGCTACCATTTCTTGCTGTCCTTTAGCTAAGTTGTGGAGAGTCTCTTCGAACTGTGCATGTTCAGTTTGCAGATCTTTGACGGTTTTCTCTAGAGCCATCTTATACTGAAATAAGCAGTAAAACGATGAGGAAACCTGTATTAGAAAACCTGCTTATGACATGATGCATGCTATGTGGATGCAATGTTTTCAAGGACCTTAAGAAAATTAAATTTGCTATCCAAAAGGAAATAGAAACAATAATTGCATTAATAAGTTCAAGAGTTACAATGCCCATTAGGCTTACAATAGGAAAGTAAAAAGGTCTCAAAGAGACAACAAAATAAACTCCTAAAACAAAATACTCAAGTCTCCCACGGGTGTTTCCTCTTTGTGTCGAGGTAGGCATTCAGGCTTTGCTCCTCGTGAAGTTGCTTGGTGAGCTCTAACACTTTCTTCTCGCTTGCGTAGAATCGAGCTTCAAAGGTGTCTCTTTCTCCCTTGAGTTGAACCCAAGACTTATGCAATTCCTCGAGTTCAGTAGGCATGTCTAGATGGAGAATGGTATAAGGAATATCCCCCTCAACAACAGGCTCCATAATTATTGGTAGGATAGCTGGATAGGGCATCATGAGATTTTGAGCGCGAGATCGCACCCATTTGAGACAAGGCTCCAAATGGATGGAGTTATTATGTCTGAAAGTATTGTTATCAACCTTGTTTACCATGCCTCAAGCTCGTACAAATCTTTGACGATAACCTTGAACATCGTTCTCGTAGTCGAATATAATACCAGGGATAAGTTGATCATGAGGATAATCTCTTCGTGCATAACGAAATTGTCGTAGAGCTAGAGAAGGGTTATAAGTAATAACTCCCCTAATTCCCAAGAGTGGAACATTAGGGAACTCCCCATAATTGTCAATGATAGTAATGTCCTCTTAAGATCGAGAGCACCAATAGATATATGTATGAGAAAGCGACATTATCCTTTGCGACCACCTCAAACCTTGCTTATTCTTCAATACTGATCGGGGAAGGTGCAAAATAAACCACCTAGACAAAAAAGGCAAGCAACACATAAGAGTCCCTCGCTTCCTCATAGTGCGAGTATGAAGAGAGTGCAAAACTTCTAGAAGCAATGTAGGCACAGGGTTACGAGTATGGAAAATTTTGACAACATTCACATCTGGATTGAATCTATGGTCCCCAACAATATTATTATTATGATTTCTGCAAGCTTTGAGCCTTGGTTTGAGAATGTGCATTTATTTTGCAACAAGAAGACTTTATCTCCTCAGCAGGAATATATTGACATTTCCCCTGGAAGTACTATTTCTTTCCCCAGGAAATCATTATTGCAATTCCTTCTCATAACAGCAAATGGCAGGTCTCTTTATTTGAGCAACCTGTATTTCCCTAGTAAGTCTATCAGTTCCCAGAGAAGATTCATATTTGTTACTCTAATGAATGGTAGCCTTGTCATTATGGAAGGTAGTTCGTTGTTGAGATTTGTTACTCCAATGAATGGTAGCCTTGTCATTATGGAAGGTAGTTAGTTGTGGAGATTTGTTACTCCAATGAATGGTAGCCTTGTCATTATGGAAGGTAGTTCGTTGTTGAGATTTGTTACTCCAATTAATGGTAGCCTTGTCATTATGGAAGGTAGTTCGTTGTTGAGATTTGTTACTCCAATGAATGGTAGCCTTGTCATTATGGAAGGTAGTTCGTTGTTGAGATTTGTTACTCCAACAAATGGTAGCCTTGTCATTATGGAAGGTAGTTTCTTGTTGATATTTGTTACTCCAATGAATGTTAGCCTTGTCATTATGAAAGGTAGTTCGTTGTTGAGATCTTTTTCCGATGGATGGTAGTCTCATCATTATGGGAGATAGTTCGTCATTGAGATTCACATTACTCTGAAGAATTTCTTTTGTTCCCAGTTGTTAATACTGGTGCTAATCGTTTATTACCTACCCTAACATTTGTATTTACCGGTATTATTATACCATTACTTTCCCCGGTAGGTCGACGTTACTTTTTTTTATATCTCCTCAGTGAGTGGATAGTTTGCAGTCATCTGTCGATGACGGTTATCCTTTACTTTCTCTCCTCAATCTTTGAGTTGGTGACACCTTATATCCTCTTTCGGCTTTACCCTAATAGAGTTGAGTCTCTTGTTTACCAGTGATTTATTTTCCTGGTCGGGTTTTTCTTTTGATCCTTGTTTTTTTATTTTGCTACATCCCCAAGGGGGTCTTGAGTCATTTTTTTTAGATTTGTTTATTTGCATTCATAATCATAAGCATTGCATGGCATCTAAGGGCCAAAAATAGGGCTTGTTTTATATTTAAGTATCTTCAATCGCGTCAATGCGAAAATTTTAACCTTCGCATCTCCGGATAGAAGACATTTAAATAAGGGAAGTTGTTGTACCCAAATTTTCCCCCTAAGATTAATCTATTATATCATATCAACTCAATCACAACAAGATCACACTAGGGTTTGGTTCTTCTCCTTATCTTTAGCTTTGCTCATGGGGAATCACCAAGCGCCTTGACTTGTATTTTGTGATAACTTTGTTATCTTTAGGTTTGGTTTATATCCATTATTTTTATCAATTTGTTAAACTGTCTTCCAAGCATAGCTAAGGCATTTGATATTCCTCCATCTGTATCCAAATCACAGTTTTCCTATTCATCTTCAGTATTTGATACAAAGACTTTGCTTTTGTTCTTATTTTCAGATCTTTCATTGATGCTTAATTCAAATGTTAGGAGGGATCCAAAAAATTCATCCACTTTCATTTTGTCAATGTCTTGATCTTCTTCTATAGAAGTCACTTTCATATCAAATCTCTTGGGAAGAGACCTGAGCATCTTTCTCACCAATTTGTCTTCTGGTATTTTCTCTCCTTATGCACTGGATGCATTAGAAATTTCAAGAATGTTCATATAAAAGTCATTAATACTTTCATCATCCTTCATTCTCAAATTCTCAAATTTTATGCTGAGCAATTGAAGTCTTGACATCTTAACTTTGGATGTGCCTTCATGAGTAGATTGAAGAATTCCCCATGCATCCTTAGCTACTTCACATGTGTTCACTAATCTGAAAATATTCTTGTCAATTCCATTGAATATAACATTCAAGGCTTTATAATTTCCAAGAGAAATTTCCTCTTCTTCTTTAGACCAATCTTCTTCTAGTTTTAGCTCAGAAGTAGGTTCTCCATTTTCTCCCAATTTGATAGGATATTTCCATCCTTTTAAAACAGCTTTCCAAGCCCTGCTATCCAAAGACTTTAAAAAGGCCACCATACGTGGTTTCTAGTAGTCATAATCACTTCCATCCAGAATGGGTGGTCTGTTCACAAATCCTCCTTCCTTGTCCATAGTACCAGAAAGTATCTTCCCTGGATCTCACCCAGATAAAAAGCAGGATGTCTGCTCTGATACCAATTGAAATTCTGGTATTAGATATGTGATATCAAATTAGATGTCACGACACAAATATTTGTTTACAAGTAAAGAGCAGTAATAACAAAAGCAGTAAAAACACAAGAGATTGTTCACCCAGTTCAGTGTACAACAACACCTACTCTGAGGGCTACCAAGCCAGGGATAAGTCCACTAAATAGTATCAATTCATAGACCCTCAGTAAACAACCAGTTTACGATCTAATCACTTAATCACTACCCGTGCTATACTTCTACCTAAGACTCACCTAGGTATGAGGCCCTCCTCAAATCCCTTCAATCACTTACAGTGAAGAAACAACGAAATTAATAAGTTTAAAAACTTCAATCATTTGATGCTTAAAAGCTTATGAATGATACACAATTAACAACTCAAATAAAAACATAAGTATTCAATCAATACTAGAGTGTTTGACAATTAAAAGACTTGGACTTTTTAAAATAGAAAGAAAGTATTCTTCTTCAAAAGTTGTAGTAGTTTGAATAAGGAAACAAGTCCTTATATATGCGCAGCTGTGGGCTTGGGCTTTAAAACCCGATATTCAATTATTTTGAATATTTCCATAAAAACAAGTCAAGATAAAATCCATGCACTTTGAAAAATATTCCTCCATATTTTTCGCTTCCTGTGAGTTACAAATCTTGAACTATGGAGTGCTGGAAATCAAGAAACAGAAAAAAAATATATTGATGTTGGTTGAAATCAGTTCAGGAGGAAGATGTCAAGACATCTGCTTTGACATCATTCAAAACAGTTTGCTACAAATATCAAGACATTTAGAAAAACATTAATAGCATATTATTTTACCAAAATTGTTGTTAACAAACACTTACACGTATTAATACTGGCTTGTGTCTCTATAAATTAATTATGGTAGATTGTGCAGGCAAATGGTATAGATTATGCAGTGAGATTACTTTGTTTGATTATGAAGGAAAATGGTATATATTATGTAGTGATATAAATAATCAAAAATGGAAATTGGTTATGCATTGTAAGGTTAATATTTTATGATCCAAAATTCGGATGTAATATGATTGTTGCATAATGTAATGATAGCACTGGTTTTTGTCCCAATTCACTTGTCATTCACTTTTAATTGGGGTTGGTATGTTTATTTTTGTTGGTGTATTTTCTGTCTGCAGGTTTGAAAAGGCTCGTGATTAGGTCAATTAAAAGTTCATTGTCCAACCTTAAATGGTCAATTGATAGAGCTATGGAAGGAAGTTATTAGGAGAAAGAGTTTGAATTGTGTTAGAGGCTCTTTGGTTGTGGTTTCTTCCTCCCCTTTTAAGTTTTTCGAAGGCTTATTTAAAGTTAAGATATGCTGATATTTAAAGTTGTTGGTGGATTTTCTGTCAGCAGGTTTGAAAAGGCTTGTGATCAAGGCAATTAGAAGTTCATTGTCCCACCTCAAATGGTCAATTGATAAAGCTATGGGGTGAAGTTATTGGGAGAAAGAGTTTAACTTGTGTTAGCAGCTCTTTGGTTGTGGTTTCTTCCTCCCCTTTCAAGTTTTTCAAAGGCTTATTTAAAGGGAAGAGACGCTGATAATTCAGTTTAAAATTGGTAGGAAAAGATTGTGAAATTATTGAAGAAGTGTGTTGGAACTGGAGGGAGTTTGGAATGATCTGTGTGATTCAAGTGAAGATGAATTCGTGGCCATAAAATTCAAGTTTATTGAAAGGTTAAGATGAAATTCAAGATGTAGTTGTTGTAATTTTGTTGTGCAATTTGAATGATAATTTTGGTTAAATTGTATGTGTGGTTTAAATGAATATTTTGAAAGGTTTTTACTGTTAATGAAATGCAAATTACATGAACTTGGAAATGATATGGTCCCATGAATCAACTAAAATGGAATGGTTAAATATGGTTCAAAAGTAGCACTTTATGCCAGCAACTGTAATGATCATATATATTACTACATTTTAACGCAATTGCATCACCCTAAAGGGAATGTTATAACTTTCTATGGTAATTTTTGTTTGTTTGTGACAATTAAATATGTAACAAAAACAGTCAATAGTATAATGTTTTAATTATATCATATTAAAATGGAATAAACTTGCAGAATAAATAATATCCCATTAACTTAGAGATTGCCATGTATAACATTTTTTGAAGCTTAACAACAAAGACATTTATATTGTCATGTGTAACATATATATTTACTTAGAGTTTCATGTTTTAAACTCCAAGACATATAGACATATGCCAAAACTTAAACATGCAAGTTGAATGAAATAGTTAACAACAAACTAATTATAAATCTTAAACATATTCATTAACAACTTGCAGAAACACATTAGTTAATTGTTTCAACAAAAGACTCAATAGAATCAATAAAAAATTCCAAATAGAAACATATATCCAATGTAAACAAAGTACAACTTAACATAAACAATAAAATTGTTTTGTTGAAAGCTATGGATAAATAAAAGATCTATTTGAGGTTCTAATTATTTCTCCTTTTTAATCTCTTTGATTATCTTGTTGGAGGAAAGTTGGATACTCTCAATATATTCTAAATAATTAGTTAAAGATCTCTTCGATGGAGTCAGCCCATCATTTCCATTTGTAGGGTCACAATCAATAGATGCAGAGCAAAGTTCCTAGAATCATAATTCAGAAACATAAATTAGTTTAGATGAGTTTAAAAGCTAAATGTTATTAATTAATGTGTTAAAATTTGATGGAAATGAATTACAAAAAAACTTATTAGTTCCTCTTGTGATAAAGGATCTGGTGTTAACAACTTAAATGTATGCTACCAAGACAAAGCGATATTAAGACGAATGCTTCAATAAAAATTGCATACTTAATGTTATACAACAAAGAAGTCCATAAAGAGTACCTCGTCAGGTTTGAAACAATCCCTTATTTTTTACAGGAATCTTCGTCATCTTTGAAGCCAATGACAGAAAGTCTACCATATTTTGGCTAGAAAACAACTCTAATGGCCAACTCCTTTTTTAATATAGCGTCAAGTTCGTAAGGGAATTCAAGGGGATTATCTCCAACGACCTAAAATAATAACAAGAACCACATTAATATAAAATTCAAATAAAATAAGTCATAAATAAAATGTCAATAGCAACCTCTATCAACTCCATTTTCATTTGAACAATAGACTTTCCAATTAATTTCGCACAATCGTCGTCCCAACAAACGAACATTGCTTTAAATTTCCTGTCTATTTCCATAACTTCAAGCTTATACCTAAATCAATGGTGATGTTATACAATAACATATGACATATGTGGAATCACTATTAAGAACAACTTGATATACACAATACCTTGGGGAAGCTTAAGCTGTTATGTGATTCGAATAACACATCAGATTTCCATCTTTCATAGACACACTTTTTGTGCACTCAACACATCCATCATAATACCATCATGTTTGGCCAACCTCAAATTTCTCCAATGTAGCAACGGTCACACATGTTATCTCCTATGTTATAAGCAATAGAAACGAAGATTAAACATAATAGCCTATGCACAAACAAACTATTGAAGAAAACATGTCTTACATGCTAAAGACTTGTTATTTCCACAAGCCTTAATACTTTGGATTTCTATAAAAACTTATCAAACTCACAATACTATGAACTTTAAGTAGATTTAAGTTGGAGGGTTGAATAATATAAGAAAGGCAAATCATCTTTAAGACAGACATGTAGCAAAGAAATGTAATGCATAAATGTAAATACTTTGAATCTGAATTCAACAATATACACACAAATAGACATTGCATGAATAAAACTATGTTGCCTTTCTTTTAGATTATTAATATCGACAATGGTAACATCATTTATTGTTAACTTAGTGTCATTCCAAGTGTTACATACACTCAACGGAAAACCTCCTGCAATAGTAGAATCACAATTTTGTTATTAACGTTAACAATGGAATGATAAAAACATGTATCTGGATATTATGAAATCAGATAATAATACAAACAGAAAAAAGATAAACCTTGAGCCTCCTTTATCCTTGTATTATGCAGTAGAAAAATTATAATACCTTCTTCTTTGTAACTCTTATAATAATCATAAAACTGTATAGCAAGTTGACCCTATAAAGTATATTACACCAAAGATTTGCTCCAGACAATGTCACACAATTAACGCAAATTAGATAAATTCAAATATCATAATATTATAAATTGAAGTGAGATGTTGTTACCATGGATAAACACACTCCATACCTCATATCAGTTATTGTAAAAACAACTTGTTCTTGTTATTATCAACAATCAATTGGGTCTGGAAAATTTTGGTAACTCCACCAATAACATCTAACCAAACAATATATGTCAAACAATGATTAGAATCTTACACACTTTAAGAATATACAGCAACAATAACATTAAATATATGATTAAATTACCAACTAACATATTAGATTGAAACCTTCCCTCAACTATATCTTTTAAACCAAGTATGTTGAGGTAATTTACAAGAATGTCTGGAATTTCAGATTTCTTAACCGAAGTTGAACCACAAAATACTAATTTGTAACCATGAGTAGTCGATTTTAAAGAGAAATAATTATTGGAAACCTTGAAATTAGGCATAAAGTAAGCACTTCCAATAACAAGTACACCCTTGAACTTTGAAACCAAATGAGATGGAATAATGACTTGAATCATATCACGCTAAAAAATTGAAATATAAAGCATTTACATTAACTACTGATTCATTGTAAAGAAAATCAAACAAATATGACAAATTTATCATACCTTTGAATCAACCAAAACCATTTCAAAGTGCTCTTTGTTGGAGGCGCTTGTCACGGACCATTGATGCTTACACCGAACAACTATCTTCCATAAATTCTTTGAGTCATTGATATCCTTGACAGCTTCAATAGGCCGATCCATAGAGTGTTAACAAAGCTACAAAACATCATGAAAAAAATTACGTCAGATAAAATATATCATTTAAAAGTAAATAAGAATCATGGATCCAAACCAATTATAGTAGAGAAAAAATGGGAATCGTAAAATAAACAAAGCGTGTGATAGAACATGAAGTGCATGGGAAGGAGATGGAATAAATGAAGAATGGAAGCAGAGAGAGAGGCGATAAAGCATGCACACAGAGAGAGTGAAGGAATGATTTTAATGGAAATAATGGATAACTGTGATTTACAATGGCAATTGATGTCCAACATGGGAAGTTATGAGACTTTTTGTTGTTCAATATGTTTAATTTGATTTTCAAAAAAAATTTCCATGTTTAGTAGAAGTTTAAGGGATGGATTAATCATTAAACATATTTATTTAACATAAAAATAAATAATAAAGGTTGAGAAAAAATAAGGGAGTGACATATCAGCCTCATTAATTACTGAATCAACCACAATTAAACAAAGGTGGAATAAGTCACTTATAATCCTGGAATCAGAAAAGTTTAGGCATTTTGTCAGAAGGGTACACTTGATTTTTCCAAATACTTTAACTTTTACATATTTATATTAGATTAAAATAAAGTATTTAGGTAGAATTTTTAAGATGCTTTTTTTAATGGTTCTTAATCCTAACTTAAAATTCATATTTTATGATCCAAATAAATTATAAAAAAATTAGGGATTTTTGAAAATCAATAGTGGTTCATTTAAAAACTATACAAAACAAATAAGATAAATTGCATGTAAGGTTTTTCATAAATTAAAAATTATAAAATATTATATAAGTGTAACGAAAGAGCTATTAGTAAACCCAATTTACAATTCAGAGTGCATTACTTTCTAATCTAGAGACATCAAGATGGGTCGAAGCCCATGGGTCGTCCCATCGAACCTGGAAAAAGTTAGGGTTTGGGCCTTATTTTTTGAGCTCATTTAGTTTTGGGTCTTTTTTAGTGTGGTTCGAAAAAGCCCTAAAAATGGGTCAGCTTGTATGGGTTAAAGGTCGTCCACAACCCAAAAAAAACTTTTAAAAAGTTAATATAATTAGCCTTTCCTAGCCCCAACAAAGAAAAAAATTAATTGGTTCAAGTACTCTCTCTAAGCCCACACACACATATACTCTATTCTCAAAACTGTAGCGGTATAAATGTTGAGACTAAGCCATTGGATTGACTTAACTCGCACAAATCAAATAAAAATCATCACTGCACTTTATTGTTTATAGGAATGGGAAAAGAGAAAATAACCTAAGAAAGAGGGGGAGAGAATCTAGGTACAAAGGTTGGTTATGCAAAGGGAAGGTATTAGCATCATAAACATCTATGGTACTCCGTAGGAAGCTCTTTGAAAATTTATGTATTTTGGCTATAAATGTTGTATGCGGAAATAGATGCTGGAGATGAGAAGAGAAGTATTTTTAAAATTTTTGCACCCGTCATGGTTGCGAACCTTTAGTGCCTACGTACCACCTTCCGTGCAATAGGGGATCAGGGTACTCATAGTTCACCTTTAAAAAATTTTAAAACACAAGTGTGTTGGTTAATTTTAAGAGAAGATACATCATCGTCATATCCGAGTGGAAAACATACTTACTACCCACAATTATGAGAAAGGATATTTTGCATCATCTCAAAGTGGAGGATGTAGCTTGGATTTTAAAATCAACAAAGCCTCGCTCAACACACAAGTGGAAAATATCTCATTTCATTATATATCATAGAAGTATAGTAGTTCGCATCACTACAAGGGTTGACAAGAGTCTAATCTTTTGAGAAAAATTTTAAAGTAAAAAAAACCAAAGTGGCCAAAATGGTTTGGATAAGGTTGATTGACTTTTAGTATTCTCATAAAAAATGTCAAAGTATGATTAAGTTGGTTAAAGTTTAATTAAGAAAATATTTTTGAAAATGCATGAACCTAATTCCAAGTTTATTATGAAAGCGGTTCAAGTTAGAAAACAAGAAGAGTTTTGAAAAGGAGAGAGAAGATTTTGAAATTAAAGAAGATGGGAGGAGATGAAGGGACTATTCTAAAACATAAGGTTAAAGCTAGGGAAAAGAACCGTCTAACCAACAAGAAACCAATGCTTGACATAAAGAGTCAATGTATAATTCTCATCCTTTGGATTGAAACCAAACAACCAAAGATACTAAACCTCTCAAGCATACCAAGCTCCATATGCATTAAGTCTTCACAAAAATTAGACAGAGTAACAGCTGTATACAGAGGAGTTATAAATCACAAACAAAGCATATAATCAGAATAACCTGCATACAAAGAAAATTAACCCAATGTCTTAGGGTGAACCCCAAGAACTCAAGACAAAATAACAATAAAAGTCACAAGGTCCCAAGGATAATCAAGGTTTCTAATCCTAAGTCCGAGAGGTCCACAACTCCATTATGCCAAGGATAGTAACCAAATAGTCCGAGTAACCTTAAGAATTTTAATGTTCAAGTTTATTTTTAAGTGTCTTCAAAAAGAAAAGAAAAGATCAATTGAGAAAAATAAAAATGACATAGAGATAAATGCTGAAGTGAGCAAAGATCAAAATAGCAAGAAATGTAAATGCTAAAGTAAATGGTACATAAAAGTAAAGGTATGAAATAAAAGGGAATAAAGTAAAAGCACAAAGTAAAAGTCAATTGTTAGTGAATTAGAAGTTAGAGGTTAGTTGAATGACCATCTTTAAACTTGCATTTGAAAACTCATTAGAAGATCAATAAAATCAAAGCTTCTCAACAACAAGTTTCATTTTCTTTTTTAATCAAGTATATCATTCATTTCAAATGCTCAAGACGGTCTCATATGATCAACAATGTTCAAACGATTCACTTAGACCAAAGTTTATGAAGGTTCATTAGAGGATTGATAAGATCAAAGCCTCCTAACAATGAATCTAAAGGTTATTAGATCAAAGGTTTCAAGTTAAACACACTTGGGCTTGCAAACATAGGTTTGGGCCACGAACGATCATTTCTCGAATCAGGACAAATTTTAGCGCTATGTTAAGGAATCGTAAGTGGAATTATGTATAAGTCACACCTATTTGGAGGTCGGTCAATAGAAATATATGTACTAAAATTAAGAAAGGGATAAGATAAAGAGGGAGGGGATGTATCAGATGAAATTTTGGTTTCAAATATCGTCAACATCATTCATCCATTTTGGTGGATTTGGTTTTCCAACCTATCAACACCCAAGATCCAATGAGGTTGAGGAATTCTTCCCAAAATAACACTCAATTCAGTAGAATATTTCATGCCAAAAGTTAGCCAAAAAATATGCACACAAGTTCTCAAACACAAACTTTTTGATCAAAGCAAAACCCTAAGCATACTCCTAAGTCAAAACCAGGTTAAAAATAGAAATATAACTTGTAAATTTATGTAAATTTAATTCTAATTCCCTAAAGACTTATAAAAGTCATAAGCATAGCCAAAAGTTCATGAAAAGAGGAATAAATATAATTTTTAAACTCAAACATCAAAACTAGTTGGTCAAAGACTAAAACTAGGCATGCTTTACAAAATATTTTGAATAAAATGGAAGGTCATATTTTAAAAATCAGAAGAAAAAAAAGGTTTCAATTATCTTGACTCATCTAGAAACTTTGAACATATTTTCTTTGATTTTTCGAAATGAGGGAAGTTAGAGAATTAATTGTTTCTTTATGCTTAAGCAACAAAAAACCTTAAAAACATCAATTAACTTCTAAAATTTTGAAAAATAAGCAAACAGACATGTAAACCTAATAAAAATCCATAAAAAAATTAGTTCAATACCTAAGAGTAAGTGAGTATATTTTTCTTGAATTTTATCTCAAAAAGAAGAATTAAACATAAATTATTTAGACAATATATTAAAAAAAACAAAGAAAAAGTGATATAACCAATCAATTGAATTAATTTGCATCCCACGAATTTTGTAAAATTGGACAAAAATTATTTTTAAGAAGTAGACTCAAAGTTCAACTCAAAATATTTTTTATGGATTTTTATGTTAATAAAAAATATGAATATAAAATTCTAAAACCTATAGAATGATTAAAACCCTAATTAAACAACTTAAATTTATTCAATCATGAAAAAATGATAATACTATGAAATAAAAATCAGAATATAAAAATATATTGAAAATAGAGTTTAGAATATTTTTGTGGTGATTTTTGAATTAAGAAAAATAATAAAACAAAATTAGAGAAAACAAAGAAAATTTAAATATATTAAAAATACGTTACACCTGTTATTTGCAAAATGCACTGTGAAAAGTTTTAGAACATGCACAATTAAAATGCAACATCTCATCGTCCCTACCACATGAACCAAAATTTAACGATAAAATGCAGTTTCACCATACGATCTACAGAGCTTTATATCTTCCTACATACTTCATGAAATCGAGTGAAATCAAAATAAAAAATGAACATCTCGTGGCATAGAACAACATAGACTCAATTATTTCGTCAAATGATTATTGCACGTTGTAATATGGTAGGAGAAATGACTTAGTTGTTTTGCATTTGATCGCAATTATTGCGATAGAAAGAGTCGCCATCGACTTTTCTTGTATCCAATAAGGAAAGGGTGAAAACAACAGGAAAGATATTTGAGATATTTTTTTGAGTTTGGGGGGTAGATTATGAAAAGGGAAGGCATTAGCACCCTTTTCCTCCATAGTTATCTATGGGCTCTTAGTTGCTTGTTAGATCACTTTTGAAATTGCTTTGTTTGAAATGTGTTTGTGATGGGTTTTGAAAGTATTTTTGAAAAGCGCCTTCGTTTAGAGAAACTTCGTAATGATTCTCGTCTCTATAAGAATGCATACAAAGTGTTAGACTTTTCAAAATATTTCATGTTTTTGAAAGTGTTTGGTGGGTTTGAAAAGATGTTTATTTTGAAGATGGATTGTGAGCAAGCAACTAAGAACGTTCTACCTACTCAAAAGTCTTTTGTTTATTTCTCTCTTCCTTTGACATTGCTATCTTACCATTGATTGGTAATAAGCCTTATCTTTGGATGTGAAGGGACAGGCATGGGTCATCGTATAGTAATGAATGGCAATATTGTGAGATATCTTAGCATTTCTCTTAAGGGACTAAGATCATTTGTAAGGCAACATTCAAAGCATCGTCGAGGGACTACGATCTTGTATTTTTGATTATTTTTGCTAAGATTTCTCACATGTATATTGTGATACGGTGATAGAACCGACTATTTAATACTGGTTTGCGTTTTGCGTTTTTTGTTCGCAAAATGTCGCGGTAAGCAAGAGTCGCCACCGACTTTTATATTATCCAACAAGGAAAAGGAAAAAGAACAGGAAAAAACCTTTTTTCGAGATGTTTCTGAGTACGAGGGGTAGATTATAGAAAGGGAAGGTGTTAGCACCCTTTCTATCTGTAGTTATCTACAGGCTCTTAGGTATTTGCTCATTTTTCAAATTGCTTGTGTGTGTTTGTCTTGAAAATGTTTTTACTTCATGATAACCCTTGTATCAGTCCTCAAGGATGTAACGAAGTTTGTTTTGAAAATTGTTTTGAAAAGTGTTGGTGTGAAAAGTTTTTAATGAGCAAGTACTTAAGATTCTACCTACTCGAAAAAAGATTGTTTGTTCTATTTCCTTTAGACATCACTATCCTACTATTAAGGAGTAGGTAGCATCGTCGTTGGAGTTGTAAGGGACATTCAAAAGGGACAAGTACAATCACCAAAGCAATAGTTAGAAAACTTTAGTAGTAACCCTAGAGTCTTAAGATCTTTCCGAGGCAACATTTTCGAGGCTACATTTTCGAGGCTACATCTGAATGGTACAATTTGATCTCTTTAGACTGGAGGGCAACCACTAAAATCTCGTATGCTTAATGATTGTTTACCGAAGGCAACCGAAGTGAGGTAAACCCTAGGAGTGAATATGTGCATATGATTTGTTTCAGTTATTTGATCTTTGCATATTAGGTGATCTACCATTTTAATTTTCCAGATATTCTTGCCATACAACCTTATTAGCCATACATCTAGACAGTTAAAGATTGCGAGAATTAAAAGTGCGAGGAAATAAAACCTAGCTATTACAAGGCTTCGGGGAGGGGATTAATTACATAACCAAAAATCGTGGATTTAAACAGTAAATAAAAACCCTAAGTTAACTATTACAAACCCTGAACAGTTACAAAATAATGGACAAATAATTAACAAGCGCGCGGTGAATTAAATATGAGGACGGTTGAAAAGATAACCTAAAACCCTAATTGAGAGAAAGAAATTTTTGTGGATTTTTATTTGAGAAAACAATTAAATTACAAATTAATTAAACCTAATTTCTAATTGTTTTTAAATTATGAAACAAATTAAATTAACCTAATTTTCTAATTAACCTAATTAATTAAAGGAATACATATTTATGGGAAAAATGATTTTTGATGTATTTTTTAAAGAAAATCAATTAAATTATGCACAATCTCAAACCCTAATTCTAATTGTTTTTAAATTATGAAAGAAATTCAAGTTTCCCTAAATTAATTAAACTAATTAATTTAAAAAATATTTATTAAGAAAATAAATCTTTTTGTGATTTTTGATTTGTTAATTTAATGAAAATGATTTTTTTGTATTAATTAAAAAAAGGAAAAGAAATAAAGAAATAGAAATTAAAGAAAATAATGAAAGAAATAACCAAATGGACTTGTGTTGTTAGCTGAAGTGGGGTGTAAAAATCTGAATTTTGGCCCAATAAGCATCAAGCCCGGTCAACCATATTGGATTAGGTGCAAGTCTTGACTTGAGGAGCACCATGGACCTTCAGGGAAGAGACATTAGATTTGGCTAGCTGGGCATCCAGTGGACAGGCATTGGGGGTGTATGGAAGGCGTGTGAGGGAGTATTGTATTGGATCAGAAAAGGTAAAACAAGAAAATGCATTTTGTTGGGACCTGGGATCGAACCCAGGTCCTTGTACTCCCTACCAACGATGTGTTGCCAACTGAGTTACGTTGTTAACTTGTTAACATAATAAAAACAAAAAATAATATAAGGAAAATAAAAGAAGCTGATTCCAAACGCGCGAAATTCAAACGGGCGAATAGTTGGCTGACACACATTGTCTTCTTCCCTTTCTCCGTCGCCTTAGGCCTGTAACTTTTACCTACAGACATTTATTTGTAGGTATAACCCTGTTACATTTAAAAATCACATACACACAATATAAATTCTAATGGAGACCATGGATCAACTGGGTGTGAAGCCCTGACCACCATGGTATCCATCATTAGGCCTAATTTTGCTTAAATCATAAAACCCCAAATTGGAGCACGAAACCCTAGCAATGGAAAAAGCTTGTTCCTACACTTTAACTTAAATAAAACTATCCAGAAAATTGCAAACATGATGATGAACACAAATATATGGGTAAAATACATTTATAATGCGTAAATCATAGAAATCGAATTTGAGTTTTTAGTGCAAACTGTGATGTTGCTAGCACTCCTTTCTTGATGCTTCAGGCCTTGATAATGCTTGCTATCGCCCCAATGAACATCCAGGAATATGTTTTGACCTTCAGGACGCTTTGAATTAGCCTGTTGAAGAAGATAGGTCTCACACGTTTCTTTGAAATTTTGCAGTTTTGTTCTGCCTCTTTTCACGACTCTAACCCTTGTTCTTGCCTTGGATATGTTCAATATATAACATAGAGTGAATTAGGGTTGTAAAAACAGATCACATCTTTGAAAGTTTTGAAGATTTGATTTGATGTGCATGGTTAATGTAAACTTGCTATATTGACCCAAATTATGCCTTTCTTGTACCAATCAGCCTTGATTCGAATTGATCATGATATCCTTGCATTATTTGATTGAAATCCTGTCCAAAAATTAGATCACAAAATATCTTTTTCATTATTCATCAATTATTTGATTTAATTGAAATTTTAATTAACAAAAAATCAAAGTAAATTTAAAAGTGAAGCAAATAACATGAGGTTGGATATTTGGGTCATGGACCATGCTACAAGTGAGGTGCAAGCTTAAAAAGTTTGGCCCATTTAGCAAAAAATACAATTTTGAGCACATTTGACTTTTGGCAGTTTTGCAAGAAAGGTAAACTTTGATAAGGCATATCTCCCTTATTTTGAACCCTAGGAGGGTGTTCTTGGATTTTTTAGAAAGCTTAGGATGTCCCCTAAGCAACCCTTTTGGTCTAATCTCAATTGAGTCTTCCGTGTTCATGTATGAAGCTTTGACCCAAAAGGTGCTTTTGTTGACTTTTCAAAATGACCCATAATGTAGAAATTCATATCTTTTTGTGGGTGCATAATTTGAACTTGTAGGATGAATATGAATTGCAGGGAATTGTATCCTCTTCAAAATGAGCCTTGGATGGAAAATTTATGATAAAGCATGTGGAAGTTATGCTTGGTCAAAGTTGGGTTGACTTTTACTAAAAAACCCTAATTTAGCAACTTTTGGGTTTTGATGAATTTGGAGCATTCCTTGAGGAATCATGATCAACCCTTTATCAAATGAAGGATAACACTTCAAAATGTTGATGTTGACCCAAAATCTTGAGGTTTGACTGTATGTGGGCCACAGTTGACTTTTGACCTAATACAATCGATTCTCAAGCATCTGAGCAGTTGACTGAGCAACCTTCTTGTGCAAGGTATGAAACTTGACATGGATGATCTTGGGAACATATTAGGATCTTGGAAGGAATTTAAGACCTTTGTGGTTCACCTATCTTGATGAAGAATGAAACCCTAATTTGAGGTATACTGCCTTATGAGAGAGTTTGTCTGGTCAACTCTTGGGCAACCTTGAGCAAATTGAGGATCTCAATCGGCATGTGCTGAGTAAAATGAGAGGGCAAATTTTGGTGAAGGTGGAAGATGATTGAACACGAGAGTGCCCAGAAATTTGCACTCGCATGCAGTGGTACTTGATTTGTGATATCGGGAATGGGCTTACAGATGCCATTTAGAGGTCGATGATGGGAGATTATCAGAGATGGGCTTAAAGATGCCATCCTGGATGAGACGGAGAATTGTCAGACATGGGCTTAAAGATGCTATATAGAGAATGTTGATTTCCTGAGATATTCCTTTGACGGGAGTCCCTGCTCCTGTCATTGAGGAGGAATTTGTTGAGGAACGTTGGTATCTGTCTTGAGAGGAATAGAATTTTAGGAGCTTTAGTTGTCTGTTATTCTACTGGGGAAATGCGAAACCAATCTTGTTTGATTAGGTCCCGGTCTTACAGCGCTGTGGACTGCTGTTTGGAGATAAGAGGGAAGGAACCTGGATAGTAAGGTTATGAGAAGGGACCTGGATAGCAGGGTAACTTCGATATGAAAATCCTGGATAGTAGGGATGTGAGAAGGAACCTGGATAGTAGGGTTACTTCGATATGAAAATCCTGGATAGTAGGGCTGTGAGAAGTAACCTGGGTAGTAGGGTTACATCGATATGAAAAGCCTGGATAGTAGGGCTGTGAGAAGGAACTTGGATAGTAGGGTTACTTTGATATGAAAAGCCTGGATAGCAGGGCTGTAAGAAGGAACCTGGATAGTAGGGTTACTTCGATATGAAAAGCCTGGATAGTAGGATTGTGAGAAGGAACCTGGGTAGTAGGGTTACTTTGATATGAAAGCCTGGATATTAGGGCTGTGAGAAGGAACCTGGGTAGTAGAGTTACTTCGATATGAAAATCCTGGATAGTAGGGCTGTGAGAAGGAACCTGGATAGTAGGGTTACTTCGATATGAAAAGCCTGGATAGTAGGGATGTGAGAAGGAACCTGGGTAGTAGGGTTGCTTTGATATGAAAGCCTGGATAGTAGGGCTGTGAGAAGGAACCTGGGTAGTAGAGTTACTTTGATATGAAAAGCTTGGATAGCAGGGTTGTGAGAAGGAAACTGGATAGTAGGGTTACTTCGATATGAAAAGCCTGGGTAGTAGGGCTGTGAGAAGGAACCTGGGTAGTAGATTTACTTTGATATGAAAGCCTGGATAGTAGGGCTGTAAGAAGGAACTTGGTTAGTAGAGTTACTTCGTGATAAGTTCGTGTAAAACTTCAAAAGGAACCGGGGTAAGGTTATTTTGATATGACAGCTTGGGTAAGGTTTTTTTGTCATAAGTTTGTGTAAAACTTCAGGCTGAACCAGGGTAAGGTTATAAGTTTGTGTAAAACTTCAGGATGAATCGGGGTAAGGTTATAAGTTTATGTAAAACTTCAGGATGAACTGGGGTAAGGTTATAAGTTTGTGTAAAACTTTAGGATGAACCGGGGTAAGGTTATAAGTTTGATAATTAGATTAGTTGACCCGTTTGATTTCGGGAACTGGGTTTTCATTAGTTATCTGTAGATGTGATATGTATAACTGTTGGATTCGTTGAAGCTAATCGTCTTTTCATGCAAAAGATATTAAGGTTAGTTGTATGCGATGCATGAAATGCAGGGCGAGATGATGTTCCCAAAATAAATGAGATTATGCTGTATATGATATGTATGTGTCTGTCATGATGTATGTTCATGAAATGCTCTTAGGGTGTGCTCGTGTCCGGGAAAATAAATCCCTGATGGTTGCTGGAGATTTGCGAATATTCTACCGAGAAGAGATGTTAGAGAATAACTCTGTGGGGACCAGACTTTGGGGGAAGAGATACTTTGTTGGTAGATCTGCCGATCTGGAGGAATAAACTCAGTTGGGGGTGAAATTCCATTGCTGGAAGTGATGAGCTCTGTTGGAGATTGAGCTTCTATATCTGTAGAAATAAACTCCTCTTGGGGGATGAAATTTGTTGATTCGCCTGCGATTACGAACCTTGGCTGGGGATAGTTATGTCCTGTTTCGGGAAAGCTGACATCGATGCCTTTGGATACTTTTACTCTGTGGGGAGTGTATGTACTGATAATCATGTTCCAAAGCTGGTTCTATCCTGGTATCTGTTGGGCAGAGTAACTGTAAGGTTCGGCACTTCTTGTTTTTTTTTGTTTCTGGTATTACGAGTAATTGTCTTTTGTTTCTTACACAAACATTTATGAGCATCAATCATTTTCAAATGCATATATAAAAAATAAATCATTTGACGTTCTTGCAAAACAAAACAGAAAAAGAAAAAGAAACAAATTGAAGTTTTGTAAAAATGACTTGTATTGATTTGGAAATTGGCCTGTAATAGGCGTTTTGTACAAAGAGGCTGACGTTCTAGTAAGAGAACGTTGCCAAAAGAAATTACAATATGCAAAAGAAAGAAAAAAAGCTATGTGAAACAACCTCATTGGGTTCCAACTCTGGTATTGTCTTTATGTCTTCAAGCATCTCATCACTTTGCTACTTGGCTGAAGGTTGATCAGATTGATTGGCGCCGTCTGAGCTTGATAGCTGATACCGAAGTCTGGTCGCAAGATGATCCAATGAGACATAGTGATATGCTTTAATCCCTAAATTTTTCCTGGATTTCCCTTTCGGGTTTTCAATCCACCGGGATACCCTTTTTTGCCCAAGCCTCCCTTTCGGGTTTTCAACTTGTCGGGTGTACATATTTTTTCATTCTCATCCCTAACGTTTGCCCGAACCCTTTTGGTTCGCCAGGAAGCCCTTATTTTTGCCTAGGCCAGTCGACCTAGCGGGTCTTTGATCATGCGTAGTATCTTTTCACTATTTCTGCATTGACAGGGTGAGGAAGGTCGTCACCATCCATGTTGGTTAGAATCATAGCTCCTCCTGAGAAAATGTTCTTAACCATAAATGGCCCTTCATACGTGGGAGTCCATTTGCCCCTGGGATCACCTTGCGGCAGTATGATGCGTTTGATCACCAGATCTCCGACTTGATATTCCTGGCGTCTGACTTTCTTGTTAAAGGCTTTGATCATTCGCTTTTGATACGTCTGACCATGACAGATAGCAGTAAGTCTCTTTTCATCTATTAGACTTAACATATCAAGTCGGGTTTGGATCCAGTCGTCTTCGTTCAAACCCGCATCCTTCATAATCCTGAGAGATGGTATATGGAATTCTATGGGTAGGACTGCCTCCATACCATATACCAGAGAGTAGGATATTGCCCCTGTCGACGCCCGTGCTGAGGTAGGGTACCCATGAAGAGCGAATGGTAACATCTCATGCCAGTCTTTATATGTCACTGTCATCTTCTGTACAATCTTCTTGATGTTCTTGTTAGCTGCTTCAACAACCCCATTCATCTTCAGCCAGTAGGGAGAAGAGTTATGATGTTGTATCTTGAACTATTTATAGAGCTCGATGATCATTGTGTTGTTGAGATTTGTACCATTGTCGGTGATGATTCTCTCTGGTACACCGTATCGACATATTAGATTGTGTCGGATAAACCGCGCCACGAATTTCTTGGTTAATGTAGCAAAGGAAGCTGCCTCAACCCACTTCGTGAAGTAATCAATAGCCACCAGAATGAAACGATGTCTGTTGGACGCAGTAGGTCTGATCTCGCTGATCATGTCGATGCCCCACATCGCAAAGGGCCAAGGACCTGTCAGGATGTTCAAAGGAACTGGAGGCACATGCACCTTATCAGCGTATATTTGGCACTTATGACAAGTTCGAGAGTGCTGATAACAATCAGCTTCCATGGTGGACCAATAATATCCTGCCCGTAGGATCTTTTTAGCCATGGTATGTCCACTAGAATGGGTTCCGAAAGTGCCTTCATGCAGATCTGTCATGATCCTCTCAGCTTCGCTCTTGTCTACACACCATAGTAGTGTGGAGTCATGGTTGCGTTTATAAAGGATCCCATTACTAAGGAAGAAATTTGCAGCGAACCTTCTCAGAAACTTCTAGTCGTTGACAGATGCCCCTTCAGGATACTCCTAAGCCTCGAGATACCTTTTAACCTCGTGAAACCAGGGTTTGTCTGCCACTTCTTCGGTATCGATTTCATAGCATTGTGCTGGTTCATCCAACCTCTCAATGGTAATTTGGGGAGCTTCATTGTCCCACCTAACCTTGAACATAGAAGACATGGTAGCTAGCGCGTCCGCCAACTGGTTCTCTTCTCGTGGGAAATGTTCAAAGGTTATCTCCTCAAAGTGAGAGAGCAATGTCAGTACATACTCTCTGTAAGGAATGAGATTCGGGTGCTTCGTATCCAACTCGCCTTTGATCTGACTTATCACCAGAGCAAAATCTCCGAATACACTTAAGAACTTAATCCTCACGTCAATAGCAGCTCGAAGACCCATAATACATGCTTCATACTCCGCCATGTTATTGGTGCAGTTGAAACATAATTGGGCGATGAACGGAGGATGACAACCCTTGGGAGATATGATTACAACGCCAATGCCGTTACCTAGTGCTTTTGAGGCTCCATCAAAATACATAGACCATCGGGATCGCTCTTCAGGTCCTTCATCCGGTCCAGGCTCTTCGTAGTCAGTCACCAACATGATATTCTCATTCGGGAACTCAAAATTCATGGACTGGTAGTCATCCACGGCCTGATGAGCCAAATTATCAACCAATACACTCCCCTTTATAGCTTTTTGGGTTGTATATTATATGTCGTACTCAGTTAAGATCATTTCCACCTTGCTATCCTTCCGGAGAGAGTGGGCTTCTCGAAAATATACATGATCGGATCTATCTTTGATATCAACAAGGTAGTGTGAGTCAGCATATACTGTCTCAACCGACGAGCAGCCCATGCCAAAGCATAGAAAGTTTTCTCGAGCAATGAGTATCGGGTCTCACAGTTGGTAAACTTTTTGCTAAGGTAGTAAATGGCGTGATCTTTTCGGCCATACTCGTCATGCTGCCCAGCGCACACCCCATTGAATTGTCTAACACTATCAAGTATAATATCAAAGGTCTTCCTTCAACTGGAGGCATCAGAATCAGCAGTTCTTGAAGGTATTCCTTGATTCTTTCGAAAGCGGTATGGCATTCATCATTCCACTTTACCACTTGATCTTTCTTCAGAAGCTTGAAGATTGGCTCACAAGTAGCAGTCAGATGTGAAATGAACTTGGCGATATAATTCAGACGTCCCAAAAAACCTCTAACTTCCTTCTCTGTGCGGGGAACCGGCATATCTTGTATGGCCTTCACCTTCACAGGGTCTACCTGAATACCCTTGTCACTGACGATGAAACCCAGAAGCTTACCAGATCTTACCCCAAAGGTACACTTGTTCGGATTCAACCTCAGCTTATATGTCTTCAATCTATCAAACAACTTTTGGAGATGATCAAGGTGATCTTCCTCAGTCTGGGAACTGGCTATCATATCATCAACATAAACTTCGATCTCATGGTGAATCATATCATGGAACAAAGAGACCATGGCGTGCTGATAGGTTACCCCAGTGTTCTTCAACCCAAAAGGCATTACCTTGTAGCAGAAGGTGCCCCACTGTGTAACAAAGGTTGTCTTCTCCATGTCTTCAGAAGCCATCTTGATCTGGTTGTAGCCAGAGAAACCATCCATGAAGGAAAAGATTTTGTGCTGCGCGGTGTTGTCGACCAGAACATCAATGTGAGGAAGTGAGAAGTCATCCTTGAGGCTTTCCCGGTTCAGATCTCTGTAATCAACACACATCTGTACCTCACCGTCTTTCTTAGGTACCGGAATAACGTTAGCAACCCACTGTGGATACAAAGTGACAACTAAGAATCCTGCATCAAACTGTTTCATGACCTCTTCCTTGATCTTCTCTGACATTTCAAGGCGCATACGACGGACCTTCTGCTTAACCGGAGGAAAATCTTCTTTAGTGGGCAGACGATGTTCCACAATATCAGTGTCCAAACCAGACATTTCTTCATAGGACCAGACGAAGATCTCAACATAGCCGTGCAACATCTATATCAACCTCTGTTTGATGCTAAGCTCCAGATTTGCACCTATTTTAACCTCTTTTCTGTCTTCCTCAGTCCCCAAGTTCACTGTCTCAACCGGATCTTCATGACGTTGTATGGCCCTCTCTTCCTGCTGTAGTAGTCTAGCAAGTTCTCCAGGCACCTCACAATCATCCTCGGCTTGGTTGGTCGGATTTTTGAAGTCATAACTAGCAATAGCAGAGCTGTTATCAATGGGATCCAGAGTGGATATGGATCTGCATTATGATACGTGAGTGTGTGTAAGATAATAATTGTTTTGATAAAGTGAAAGCAGGAAAGAAAAACAGAGAGCGCAAAGTTTGTGTGCAAGAAACTTCCAATGCTTTATTAATGATTATGAAATGACAAATAATAGCCCTCACAAGAAAAGCCAAGGTGCCTCAGGCAAGGAACCAGGCCGTAAAGTTTCAAATTGTTTATTACAAATCTTAAAACAAACAAGTCAATTACTACGGAATAAAAGAAACAGGTATGAAGTCCCTAGCCGTCCAGTTACTCGGTCCACCGTTGGTAGTCGGGTAGATCCAGTTGTCAATGTCTGATTCCTCTTCACTATCTTCAATGGCATTAATTCCACGATTGCTGATGCGTAGGGGAGGTCCTCCAGCCCGAGCGCGTCTAACAGCCCTTTGAGCCCCTGTAGTAAAGCCCAAACCAAATTTGTCAGTTTTATGAGTGAAATCAGGGAGCAGACCCCAATTGGCACACCCACCTTCTTTAACCGCGGCCTTGGCGTCCTTGAGAGAAGTCATATTCAAAGGAGGTTTGTTGCTAGTAGTTTCAGTCAAAGCCAAGATCTGAGGGACCTCTTCAAAATTCTGACAAGGAGTTTCGATGAATTTCCCGTCCATCTCTACGTAGCGGAAGGAGTTGAGGTGACTCACCATATATTCTTCTTCACCCCGCACTGTGACGATTTTTCCTTTCACTGGGTACTTCAGCATTTGGTGGAGTGAGGAGGTGACTGCCCCAGCCTCATAGATCCAAGGACGACCCAGCAAACAAGAATACGACGGTCTGATATCAATCACATAGAAGGTGGACCCAAAAATATGAGAACCCACTTTGACAGGGATGTCCACTTTTGTGCATACTCCTTGAATCCTTCGCCCGTCCCCAGTGACATACCCTGGAGTTGGGTACGCGTGGGAGCGAGGTCGGAATTGTACTGATATTGCTTATAAAATGCAGTAGGCAAGTCCTCCCAGTTTCAAATACTGGCTCCATCCAGCTGATAGAACCATTCGAGTTGAGCCCCTGAAAGGCTATCCTGGAAGAAATGGATCCATAGGTTCTTGTCTGCAGTGTAAGGTTGGATCTTCCTTACATATGATTTGAGATGCAGTTTTTGGCAAGACAGCCTGTCATATCTTGCAAAGATTGGCACTTTGAACTTCGGGGGGATCACAATTCCAGCAATTAATCCCAAATCTTCGAAATCCAAGCCGGGAACTCTCTGCAGCTCCATAGCTTCCAACCTGTCTTCCAAGCTTTTGTACTTATCATCGGCGGGCGGGTATTGTTGCTCTGAGTAGTCTTCGTCTTCTTCAGCCTTTTCTTCTTCAACTTCGGATTCAGAAGGTACCGCAGCCCCTTTTCCTTTACTGGTTCCTTCTTCAGAAGTAGGGGAAATTCAAGAACTCTTCTGGCTTCACCCTCAAACCTTCTTCCCAGGGTAGACACCCCGACTCTTTTCTTCTTCTTTTTCACTTTCTCTTTGTTCCCAAGCAGGGCTTTTAGATCCTCCTGACCCTTTGCCAAGGTCATCAGGAGATGTTGAAACTGTGAGTTTTGAGACTGCAAATCCTTGATCGTCTGTTCGAGATCCATCTTACTGAAATAAACAGCAGAAAGATAAGGAAACTTGGTGTGGAGACCTGCTTATGCAGACAAAAAGAACACACGTCATAATAATAAGAAGAAATTTTGTCAGTACATAAATGCCCCATGGGCCAAATATTACAAAAACTTCTCAAGGTAAAAAGACGTTGTGCATCCTCTTTGGTGCGATGTAGGTGTTGAGGGTCTCTTCCTCATGGAGTCGGCGGGTAAGCTCCAAAACCTTCTTCTCACTGGCGTAGAAGCTGGCTTTAAAAGTGTTCCGTTCCTCCTTGAGTTAGATCCAACTCTTCTGCATCTCCTCCCATGATGTTGGCATGTCAGGATATAGGATGGTGTAGGGAACATCTCCTTCCTTAACGGGCTCTTTAATCACAGGGAGAACATGAAGGTAAGGCATCATTAGACTCTGGGCTCGGGTTCATTCCCAGTTGAGATAAGGCTCAAGAGGGATGGAGTTCTTGTGCCCCAGTGTCTTGTTGTCTACCTTGTTAGGCATCCTCCAAGCTCTGATGAATCTTTGGCGAAGTCCTTGCGCATCGTTGTCGAAGTCAAAAACTAGGTCAGGAATCAACATGTCTTGAGGGCCATCCCTCTGTGCATATCCAAATTGTCTCAAAGCTAGACAAGGGTTGTAGGTAATGCCTCCTCTAATGCCAAGTAATGGAACATTAGGGAACTCTCCACAATGATCGACGATGATGACATTTTCTCTGGACCGAGAACACCAATGTACATCAGAGTGTGTGAGGGTCATCAATCGTTGTGACCACCTTAAGCCTTGGTCATTCTTCAAGACAGATTATGGAAGGTGCGAAATAAACCACCTTGCAAGGAAAGGAGTACAACACATGAGAACACCCCTCTTTCTCATTGTTCGTGTGTAAAATAAGTGAAGAATGTCCCCAAGCAATGTTGGTATTGGATTCCGGGATAAGAAGTTCTTGACGGCGTTGACATCTACAAGCTGGTCAGGATTTGGGAACAAGACCAACCCATAAATGAGGAGTGCCACAATCTCTTCAAAGGCTTGTAGACCCAATGAATTCCACACTCTTGTGCCTTCTCAAACAAGAATTTTGCCAAGAAGCCTTTGACACCATTTCTAGTTTCACAATGCCCCTTGATGTCAGATGGTTGCAAGTGTAGTGCTTGAGCAACATCTTCAGGCTTTGGTTCTTTTTCCGTACCGTTGTAGGGTAGTTGATTAAGAATAGGAATTCTCAAGAGTTGAGAAAATTCCTCCAAAGTGGGCACCAATTGGTAGTCGGGGAATGTGAAACAATGGTGAAAGGGGTCAAAGAACTAGAACAACACCTTTACCATGTCCTCTTCAATGTTGGTGCTGACTAGGCTGAGCAGTCTACCATGTCTTTCACTGAAGGGAGAGCTTTCTGGAATTCTGGATGTGAGCTCCTTGAGTTGATGAGAGGTTATCACAAGGTTGACTTGGATAGTTTTCCTGCGAAGAATTTCCATGACCTACAAAACAAGAACAAAGATGAAGATCTAAACCCTTGAAATGGTTAGTGAATGCATATGATGCTTTATGATGTTCATGATGCATGCACAAACATATGTACAAGCAATTCACACAAAACCCTAGTTTCAGGCTTGCATGAGGTTTCATAGGTAAGTACCCTCTTGAGTGTAGTTGGCTTAAAAACCTGTCCTATAAATAGTAACTGGGTTCTAAGGATCTCAATATCATTGGATTGTTTTCCATGTTCATTGTTTTGGTTTAGCCACTAAACTAGCGACCAAAATATTCCAAGAAAACAACCCTCAATGAGTGTAGTATCGAGTATCTACCAACTTCGGACTGCACCAAAGCCGGTCATCTCACTACCCCTAATGAAAGGCCAAGATGGTCAAGTAAGGTTCTAGGTCATTAGTGCTTAGTGACATCACTCAGCGGCCCCGTACTCTCCTTGATTGAACTCAAGGGTTACCGGTACTCACAAATATGTCGCACTAATATAGCTATTGCTTCAACCGTGTCGGTATACCCCACACAGTTTCCACAATGTATTGCTATCTATGAATGTTTTCCCAAATCCGGGTGTAGGATTTCAAGCCCAAACAAGAGAACCAAGATATAAAGCAATCAAAGCAAACAATTAGTCATGCAAGAGGGTGATCTAAGCCCTAAGGTTACTCCACTTTTAAAATTATCCCCAGCAGAGTCGCCAGTTCTGTGATACGGTGGGAGAACTGACTTGGGTTTTGCGTTTGTTTTCGCAAATGTTTCGGTTGAGCAAGAGTCGCCACCGACTTTTTATTTTATCCTAAGGAAAGGTTAAAAAGCACAGCAAAAACCTTTGAGATGTTTTCTTGGGTTCGGGGGGTAGATTATAGAAAGGGAAGGTATTAGCACCCTTTCTATCCATGGTTATCCATGGGCTCTTAGTTACTTGCTTAGATCACTTGCCTTGTATTTTCAATTGTTTGAAATGGTGCTTTGTGTGTGGGTTTGAAAATGTTTTGAAAAGAGGCCATTTGTTGTGGCAACCTTTGTAATGATCCATGTTTGAATGTATACAAAGGTGTACTTATCTTTTGAAAAGTTTTCAATGTTTTTGGAAGTTGTTTTGAAAGTGTTTTTGAAAGTGTTGTGGAGTGTGGTTTTGAAAAGTAGGCAAGTGTGTTTTGCAAGTTTATCAAGTGACTAAGAGTTATCTACCCCTAAATTTACTCAAAGGTTTTTCCTATGTTTTAACCCTTTTAACAATTTTGTTCCACCATTGTATTTGGTGGACAATCTTGTGTTAGGATGTTAACGGGACGGGCACGGGTCATCGTTTAGACCATGATTGCAATGGTGCCAAGTGTCTTTAGCAACTTTTCCTTTAAGGGACTTGATCATTTTTAGGCAACTTTCGAAAGCGTCATCGAGGGACTATGATCATTTGAATTGTTTTGTTTTGCCAAAGACAACCCAACATGCAACATGGCCCATTTATTAAGGAAACAAGTGGAGTAACCCTAAGGGGTGCAAGTGTGATTGGTGTTGTCCATTTTCATGCTTTTTGTCTTTTGTTTAGTCAAGCTATTTGTTGTTTGATTTTTGCATACAAAACCCTAAGTCTATCATAGCATAATTAGAAAGATTTTAAAATGCGGAAAATAAAATCCTAAATTATTACAACATAATTATGGGATGGGGGGTACAAATGTTCAAATGGGGATATTTAGCAAGAAATTTAAATCTAAGCTATTACAATCAAATTGAATATACAAGCTATTTTAATTGTACAATAATTGAATAAAATACAATAAATATGCAAGATGCAAAAAATGATTTTTATATGTATGTAAAAGTATTTTTCATGTGACAAATAAACAAAAATAAAAAGGTTAATTTTTCGGTATTTTCATGGTTTAGGGCAAAACCCTAATTTGCTAAATAAAAAGTATTTATTATTTATTATATGCAATATTTATTAATTATATACAAAAATAAATAAAAGAGAAGTATACTATGAAAAAGTAATTTTTGAGGTCAAATATTAATAAAAATAAAAATGTATTATTTTTATGTTTTTATCCTAAATATTCTAATAACTATATAAGTATTTATATTATATATTAAATATACACAAAAATAAAAATATTTATTATTTACAAAAAGGTATATTTTTTAGAAAATGTTTTCAAAAGGTAAAAATAAAATAAAATCAGAAAATAAAGTGTATTTGTATTATTTTCTTGGGTTTAAATAAAAAGTATATATATATATTTATTTACATACATATGCCTAACAAAACAAATAAATGCCAAATAAATATAAAAAAATGTGAAAAAATATTTTTAGTGTTTTTTCATGTTTGAGCAAAAATATAAAATCAGAATCGAAAAGAAAAAATCAAAAATGACAAATATATCACATAATGGGCCAGGGGGGTGTATGTGGAAAAATGTGGTGCAAACAGAAAAAAAAGCCAGGCCCAGCCCAAATGGAGTTGTCTTTAACCTCCAACACCATTCAAACAAAAAAACACGCGTTCTTCCTCCATCTTTGCAATCTCTTGATTCCTTGACTTTTAACAAAAACTCACAACACAAACATTATAGAGCATCATGTCACGATTTAAAACATATAAAAAAGTTGTTCTAACTCTCAGAAATGAGAGAGAATTTCTCCTCCCCCAATTCCTGACCTAACTTTTGTTCAATGTCCAGGTTCAAAATTCTCTCAGCACACACAACATAAATGAAAAGTAATGATATGGGTAGCTTCAGGGCCATGAGTAGGACATAACTTCTTCACAAACCTAAGCCTAAATATGCTTGGATAGAGGGATAGAAGTTCAAACTTTTACCTGTTCAGCTTGAATCGTGTACAACAATGGAGGTGCTTTCAATGCAGTGTGAGGACTTGTACAGCTTGCTTGAGGTCCAGGGATGCTTCCTCTATGCTTGGTGTGCTTTGAATCCTTCTGAATCAAGCTATGGAAGTCAACCTGCAAGAGAGAAAAGTGAAAATGGCACGCTTTGCTAGAGGTGTTACAGTCTGTACCTAAGGCTTGGGATAGTTTATATGGATGTTATAGAATGTGTTTGAAGTGGTTTTGGCCAAGGCGCACGAATGGATTGAGCTGACCAAATCAAAATGCAGAATGCCCTGTTTTGTGCAGCAAAATGGTGATTTTCTGTATGAGGAGGGATCAAGGGTACTTTGGTCGTGTTTTAGGTCTGTTAGGGAGTATGCAATGTGTGGAGAAAGTTTTGTTTTAGTTCGTTCTTGCAGGAATGTAAGTTGTGGTTCAATATGCAAGTTTTCTTCTTTGATAAGTAAGAAAATGTGTATTGACAATGCAGGCCCCTACTACCCTCAATCTATGCTGCATAAATCACTCTTGATCAGTGGAATTTGTTCATGAACTTGTGCCCAAAAGATCTGCTTTGGTACTTCTTTGATTTGCTTTTGACATAAAGCACTTCTTTTCAAAAATGGCTAAAATGCTTTTTCCATTTTAAGACTAAACCTTTGTGTAATGACTTAATGAACAAGATAATGCTAGGACATAAAGTTTTTGCATTAAATTATTGAGTAAGAATGGGATTAGAGGCCTGTAATCTAGCTTGTGCAAGCTGACTTGAAAAATGCAAAGTGTTATGAACATGAAATTGGCCATGAACAAAGTGACTTTTGCCCATCTTCACAAATTCGATTCTCCATAACCACAAGGGTGTTTGAGAAGTTCTTGGACAATTTGGAAAGCTTGGAATGTGTACTACAATCCATCTTCGTAATGCAAGTTGAAATTCCAAGTGGAAGCATGTGAAAAGTGGCCATGAAGTTGGGAAAAAATCCTGCCTAAAATAGGTCAAAAAATTTCTAAGTTAAGAATGTTTTGCACCCCTATTCCAAAAAATCATAACTTGAGCTACAAGCTTCTTTTGAGGAAACTTTGTGAATCAAGGTTGTAGATTTTGCAATGGAATACAACTTTCATGTTTTGAGTTTTGTTTGAATCCAAATATATCTTGATGAAAAGATGGGACAAAGTTAGGAAAAAATAAGGGAATTTCATAACTTAGAAAAATTCTAAGTTATGAAATTTCTTCATTTTAAACCCTAATTTGTAATTTTTGATTTCTTGATGAACAAGTTTCATAATTTGACATGTTTTGATGAAAAATGAATCTTGACACTTGATTTTGACCAAAAAGTCAAAGTTTTGACTTTTCAGTATACAGTCAAATTTTGATCAGTTGACTGGAAAATTCATCTGTCAATCTTGTGCATTTGGGATCTTTTGAACTTTTTGAATGTGTCAAGACCATGTCATTGAGTCCTTGAGTCCATGTGTGAGCTTGGTTTTCCATTGGCTAGGTCAAACAGTCAAAAATTGCCTTTGTGCAGTCAAAACCCTAAAAATGACCATTTTGCCCTTTTGGTGATCTGATCAAATTTCTTGTGGAATCAAGGTTGATTTCTAGGTCAACTGTCCAATTGACTGGGCAAAGATTGGAATCAAGTCTTGGAACTTGGTATGGATAAACTTGTGAGTCCAACATGAAGCATGAAAGTTATCTTGGGCATTTTAGGTCAAAACATCTTTGTGCAAACTCAAACCCTAATTTGGGTCAATAGTGCAAGGAGGAGTCTTGAGCAGAGCAAACCCTAACTTGATCTTGAGCTCCAAGGGTCTTGTGGTGAGAAAATATTGATGAAATGGGAGGGCAAATTTTGGGGTACAATAGTTGCCCCTGTTCAATCTTCTTAGACCCGAGGATGTAGATTGGCTTGCGTGCCTTTCGTGATCCGAAGGTGGAAGATGATTGAACACTAAAGTGCCCAGAAATTTGCACTCGCATAGTGGAGTATCAGCAATGTGATGTCGGGAATGGGCTTATAGATGCCATTTGGAGATAGGCTGGATAGGAGGATGGGCTTATAGATGCCATCTGGAAGCGTGACAGAACCTTGTCGGGAATGGGCTTATAGATGCCATTTGGAAGTGTCGATCGCGTAAGAGATTCCTTAGCGAGAACTTGCGTACCTGAGAAAGAAAGATGGTTTCCTGGCTTGCTACAAGTGTTGATCTTTAGTCTCTTCATGCAGATATGCCCTGGCTAGATACAGGTATCGAATCTACAATCAAACGCTCACAGATATGCCCTGGCTAGATACAAGAATCGAATCCGGAACTTCAAAAGGTTGCTTACAGACGTGCCCTGGCTGGATACATGTATCGAATCTCTAAACTATTCATGCAGATATGCCCTAGCTAGAAACAGGTGTCGAATCCACAATTGAATACTCACAGATATGCCCTGGCTGGATACAAGAATCGAATCTGGAATTGGTCGTCTACAGATATGCCCTGGCTGGATACAGGTATCGAATCTGGAATTTGTCGTCTACAGATATGCCCTGGCTGGATACAGGTATCGAATCTGGAAATTGGTCGTCTACAGATATGCCCTGGCTGGATACAGGTATCGAATATGGAATTTGTCGTCTACAGATATGCCCTGGCTGGATACAAGTATCGAATCTGGAATTCTTCATGCAGACATGCCCTGGCTGGATACAGGTATCAAATCTGGAAACTGATCACTCACAGATATGCCCTGGCTAGATACAGGAATTGAATCTGGAATTGTGACAGTTGATAGTAATCATATTCGAATTGTCCTTTTTTTCCTGAAAAGGCAAAACATCAGTTGTATGCAATGTCATGATGTATGAAATGCATGATGTCATGATGTTTTTCAAGAATAAATGAGATTGTGTGATATGATGCGTATATGCATGCGTCATGGTGTATGATAATGTGATGAATGTATTTTTGTCTAGGAAAATAAATCCTTGACGACTGCCGAGAGTTTGTGGAATCCTGGGCTGATGTTAAAGAGTGGAGTTCTTCGTTTCCGCTGGGGATGACGGTTGCAAGAATAAACCGGTAGGAGAAGATGACTCTGTTGGGGAATAAACTTGCTGGAGAGATTACTCTGCGGGGAATTACTCTGTGGGAAGAGATACTTCGCTGAGATTTTGATGAGAGCTCCGCTGGGGATTCCACTGATAAGTTATGTTGGGGAATTTGATGAACTCCGCTGGGGAATAGGAAGAACTTCGCCGAGGACGATCTTTCCGTGGTAATTAGCTGAGGATAACCCAGTTATACCCTGGTGGGGAAATAACCTTTGAATAAAGTCGGGGAGAGACATATGTACTCTGCAGGGGATAAGCTTCCAGAATCTACTGGGGATAAGCTTCCAAAAATCTACTGGGGAAACTTTGGACTGTACTGGGGAATGGTTCCACTGGGGTGTCTGTATTCCGCCGGTGAACAAATCTTATATTAAGACTGTCGGGGATGCTTGTTGAGGAATGTCTATACTCCGCTGGGGAATGTTGAGATCTTCTAGGGATACCCAACTTCCTTAAGGCTGGCAGTAGACTAACTCTGCTTGGGGAGAGTATCGCTGACTTGCTGGAGATATTGTGCCTTTTCAGGGCTGATGGGAGACCAACTTTGCCTGGGGAGAGTATTGCTAAATCTCGTCTTACTCAACGGGGAGTGAAGGTATCCTGGTTATGTTCTTCAGCCGAACCTACCTTGGGACCTTGGTGGACAAAGCAACTAGATCGCTTAGATGATTCTTTATTGCCCCTGTTTCTGATGTCATATGTAATTAGTCCTTTGTTTCGCATGCAAATATTCATAATTAGCAATTAGTGTCAAATGCATATATCAAGAATGAACATTGGACATTCTTTGCAAAACAAAAACAGATAAAGGAAAAAACAAATAGCAATTTGTCTGCAAAGCGAATTTGTATTGATTATTGAATTTGCCTGTAAATAGGCGTTTTTTTTTCACAAAAGGCTGACGTCCTAGTAAGAGAATGCCGCCGAGCAAAATAGAGTTTATACAATTTTGTGAAAAGGAAACAAAACAGCTATGTGAAAAATAATCCCACTGGGTTCCAACTCTGCTATCGCCTTTATGTCTTCAAGCGTCTCATCACTCTGCTGCTTAGTTGAAGATGAAGCTAATTGATTGGCGACGTCTGAACCTGATGGTTGATGCCGAATTCTGGATGCAAGGTAATCCAATGAGACATAGTATTACGCTTTATCCCTAACTTTTTCCTGGACCGCCCTTTCGGGTTTTCAGTCCACCGGGATACCCATTTTTGCCCAAGCTGCCTTTTCAGGTTTTCGACTTGCCGGGTGTACAGATTTTTTTTTCATTTCATCCCTTACTTTTGCCCGAACCCTTTTGGTTCGACGGGAAGCCCTTATTTTTGCCTAGGTTTGTCAACCTAGCAGGTCTTTAATTCATGCGTAGTATCTTTTTACTATGTCTGTATTGGCGGTGTGAGGAAGGTCGTCACCATCCATGGTGGTTAGAATCACAGCTCCTCCTGAGAAGATATGTTTAACCACAAATGGGCCTTCGTACGTAGGGGTCCATTTTCCCCTGGGATCACTTTGAGGAAGAATGATGCACTTGATTACCGGGTCTCCGACTTGATACTCTTGTCGTCTGACCTTCTTGTTAAATGCTCTGATCATCCGTTTTTGGTACGTCTGACCATGATAAATAGCAGTGAGTCTCTTTTCGTCGATTAGGTTTAATTGATCAAGCCGAGTCTGGATCCAGTCATCTTCGCTCAAACCTGCATCCTTCATTATCCGGAGAGAGGGTATCTGGACTTCAATAGGCAAGACTGCCTCCATGCCATAGACCAAGGAAAAGGGAGTTGCCCCTGTTGACGTCCGTGCTGAGGTACGGTACCCATGAAGAGCAAACGGTAACATTTCATTCCAATCTTTGTAGGTTACTGTCATCTTCTGCATAATCTTCTTGATGTTCTTATTCGTTGCTTCTACAGCCCCATTCATCTTCGGTCAATAGGGAGAAGAGTTGTGGTGCTGTATCTTGAATTGCTTGCAGAGCTCAGTGATCATCTTGTTGTTAAGATTGGTACCATTGTCCGTAATGATCCTCTCAGGTACACCGTAGCGGCAGATCAGGTTGTGCCGAATGAACCGTGCCACGACGTTCTTGGTTACGGTAACGTAGGAAGCTGCTTCAACCCATTTTGTGAAGTAATCAATCGCTACCAGGATGAAGCGGTGCCCGTTAGATACCGTAGGTCGGATCTCACCGATCATATCAATGCCCCACATTGCAAAAGGCCAAGGTGCTGTCAAGACGTTCAGAGGAACCGGAGGAATGTGCACCTTATCAGCATAGATCTGGCATTTATGACAAGTTCGAGAATGCTGATAACAGTCGGCTTCCATTGTGGACCAGAAATATCCTGCCCGAAGGATTTTCTTTGCCATGATATGTCCACCGGAATGTGTTCCGAAGGTACCTTCATGTAGCTCTGCCATGATCCTTTCTGCTTCAGTCTTATCCACACAACGCAGTAAGGTTGAATCATGGTTTCGCTTGTAGAGAATGTCGTTGCTGAGGAAGAACTTTGCCGCAAACCTTCTCAGGAACTTCTTGTCATTAACAGATGCGCCTTCGGGGTATTCTTGAGCTTCAAGGTACCTCTTCACTTCATGATACCAGGGTTTTTCAGTTACCTCCTCGGTCTCGAGATCGCAGCAATGTGCAGGTTCATCCAACTTCCAGATAATGATCTGGGGCGCCTCGTTGTCCCATTTGACTTTGAACATAGAAGACATCGTAGCCAACGCGTCCGCTAACTGATTCTCCTCTCTTGGGAAGTGTTCAAAAGTTATCTTCTCGAAGTTGGGAATCAACGTCAACACATACTCTTTGTAAGGAATAAGATTCAGGTGTTTCGTATCCCACTCGCCTTTGATCTGATTGATCACGAGAGCGGAATCTCCGAAGACACTCAGAAACATGATCCTTAAGTCGATTGCAGCTTGAAGACCCATGATACATGCCTCATACTCTGCCATATTGTTGGTGCAGTTGAAACATAGTCGGGCAGTAAGTGGAGTATGAGTGCCTTTAGGGGATATGATCACAGCGCCGATACCATTACCTAAAGCGTTCGAGGCTCCGTCAAAGTGCATTGACCATCGGGATCCTTCCTCAGGTCCTTCATCCGGTCCAGGTACTTCACAATCAGTCACTGCCATGATATCCTCGTCTGGAAATTAAAAGTTCATCGACTGGTAATCGTCCACTGCCTGATGTGCCAAATGGTCTGCTAATACACTTCCCTTGATTGCTTTTTGAGTCGTGTACTGTATGTCATATTCCGTCAATATCATCTGCCATCTTGCTATTCTTCCGGACAAGGCAGGCTTTTCGAATATGTACTTGATTGGATCCATTTTTGAAATCAACAGAGTAGTGTGAGTCAACATATACTGTCTCAGCCGGCGAGCAGCCCATACCAAAGCGCAGCAAGTTTTCTCGAGCAGTGAGTATCGGGTCTCACAGTTGGTAAACTTTTTGCTAAGGTAATAAATGGCGTGTTCTTTTCGGCCAGACTCGTCATGCTGCCCCAGCACACACCCCATTGAGTTGTCCAGTACTGTCAAGTATAAGATTAGAGGTCTCCCTTCAACCGGTGGCATAAGAATGGGTGGTTCTTGGAGATACTCTTTGATCTTTTCGAAAGCGGCCCGACATTCATCGTTCCAACGTACTACTTGATCTTTCTTCAGCAGCTTGAAGATTGGTTCACAGGTAGCAGTTAGATGCGAGATGAATCGGGCAATGTAGTTCAACCGTCCTAGAAAGCCTCTGACTTCTTTCTCTGTCTTGGGAGTTGGCATCTCTTGTATGGCTTTCACTTTGGTAGGGTCCACTTGAATGCCTTTGTCGCTTACGACGAAGCCTAGCAATTTTCCATATCTCACCCCAAAGGTGAACTTGTTTGGGTTCAACCTCAGCTTGTACAACTTCAGACGGTCAAACAGCTTCCGTAGATGGTCAAGGTGTTCCTCCTCAGTTTGGGACCTTGCAATCATATCGTCGACATATACTTCAATCTCATGATGGATCATATCATGAAATAAAGCAACCATGGCACGTTGGTAGGTTGCCCCAGCATTTTTCAACCCAAAAGGAATGACCTTGTAGCAAAAGGTGCCCCACTGAGTAACAAAAGTGGTCTTCTCCATGTCTTCAGGAGCCATCTTGATTTGATTATAACCGGAGAAGCCGTCCATGAAGGAGAATACTTTATGCTGAGCAGTGTTGTCAACCAGAACATCGATATGAGGCAGAGGGAAATCGTCCTTAGGGCTCGCCCTGTTCAAATCCCTGTAATCAACACACATTCGGACCTTACCATCCTTCTTCGGCACTGGAACCACTTTGGCAACCCACTGAGGCTAATAAGTCACTGCTAGAAACCCTGCATCAAATTGTTTCATAACCTCGGCTTTGATTTTCTCGGACATTTCTGGACGCATACGGCGGACCTTCTGTTTTACCGGAGGGCAATCTTCCTTGGTAGGCAGGTGATGAACCACAATGTCGGTATCCAACCCAGGCGTGTCTTCGTAAGACCAGGCAAAGATTTCCACATAATCATGCAGCATCTGAATCAACCGTTGTTTCACATTGAACTCTAGATTGGCACTAATCTTGACTTCCTTTTTGTCTGTCTCAGTACCCAGATTTACCGTTTCCACTGGCTCTTCATGTGGCTGAATGGCCCTCTCTTCCTGGAGTAACAGTCTTGCGAGCTCACCAGGCACTTCGCAATCATCTTCACCTTCGTCTTCGGCTAAGTTGATCGGATTTTCGAAGTCATAACTGGCAGTAGAAGAGTCGTTACCAGTGAGATCCAGAGTGGATTGGAACCTGTATAGGTGAGTGTGTGTAAATATAGCTGTTTTGCAATACATAATAAAGAAAGAAAAGGAGCGCAAGATTTTGAAATGCAACAAACGTCCAATGTTTTTATTAATGATATATGAAAATGACACACAAAAGCCCTCACAAATGAAGCCACGGTGCCCCGGGTAAGACACCGAGCCATAAAAGTTTCAAAATATTGTCTGTTACAAATTCAAAATAAAAGAGTTCATTACTGAGTGACAAAAGTAATAGGTGTGAAGTCTTTGGCAGTCCAGTTGCTTGGTCCACTATCGGTTGTTGGGTAGATCCAGCTGTCGAATTCAGTTTCCTCCACGTCGTCTTCAATAGCATTCACTCCCGGGTTGGTGATGAACACAAGAGATCTTCCAATCCTTGCCTTACGAACAGCCCTCTGAGCTTCTGCAGTGAAACCCAGACCAAACTTGTCAGTCTTTGGAGTGAAATCAGGAAGTCGTCCCCAGTTTGCACACTCACCCTTCTCAATAACAGCCCGGGCATCCTTTAAGGAAGCCATCTTCAAAGGAGAGTCTTCTTCAGTCACAGTCTCTGTTGACGCCAGTGTTTGAGGAACCTCTTCGAAATGCTGGAATGGAGTCTCAATGAATTCCCCATCCATTTCTATGTACCGGAACGAGTTGAGGTGGCTGACCATATACTCTTCCTCCCCCTGAACTGTCACAATCTTCCCTCTGACCGGGTACTTAAGCTTCTGATGTAGTATGGAGGTCACAGCTCCAGCCTTGTGGATCCATGGATGACCCAACAAACAAGAATAGGATGGTCGGATGTCCATCACATAGCAAGTAGAATCAAAAACTTGAGAACCAACCCTGATTGGAATGTCAACTTCCCCACGTACCATCCTTTTCGAACCGTCAAAGGCCCGGACAACAATGTTACTAGGCTTGAGCTCTAAACCCTCGCAATCCAACCTGTCTAGGGCCTTCTTGGGTAATACATTTAATGAAGAACTAGTGTCAACCAACACATGGGCAAGAGTAGTGTCCCTGCATTCAATGGAGACATGCAGGGCGTCGTTATGGTTCTTTCCTTTGGCAGTCAGATCGGCGTCAGAGAAGTCCAACCCATTATCGGCAGTCAAGTTGGCCACATAATCGGTAAATTGATCAGCAGACGTTTCTTGTGGCACATGGGCCGTCTTCAGGAAGGAAATCAGGGACTTGGCATGGGCCTCTGAACACAACAACAGTGATAGCATAGAGATCTTTGATGGGGTGTGCCCCAGCTGCTCAACTACATTGAAATCACTATTCTTAACGATCTTGAGAATCTCTTCCATCTCTTGCTGGGAAGCTTCAACATTTGTTGTCTTTGGTGCCTCCGTCAGGGCAGGCAAATTAGTAGCAATCCCTTTGCCCCGAGCGTCAGATGTCTCGGCAACAGGGGTAGAAACAGGAACTTGATCAGGAAGGGGAGCAGGCACACTTGCAGGTGTGATGATAAGAGGTCTCTGAATAGCTGGTGGTGCAATATCTGGTGAGAACAGCCTACCACTGCGAGTAACTTTGGCAGGCCCGGTGATGTTACTGATTCCGGTACTAGTATCAAACTCTTGTTTTACTCCGAGAACATAAACATCTGCCCCATAGTGCCAAGGGACAGCTTTGTCGGACGTATAAGGGAGAGGCCCCGGAACAGTGATGATGATAGGAGCAATCTTTTGAGTGGACATGATTTTGACAGGCTTCCTTGAGAGAGCCTTAGGAGGTTTATTGAAAATAGTGACAATAGAAACTTCTTCAGCATGTACAGCAGGAACAACAATCTTCTCGAACAAGATCTCTTTGCTATCCATCAGGTTTTGGACGCCTGACTTCAGCAAGGGACAACCAGCAGGTGAAACAGCACATAGATGGCAACCTTTACTACATCCCGGAAATAAACCGGCTAGCAACAAGTTCCTTTTGACGATCAATAACGAAGTAACAATCTCTTCCATGGAGGCTACATACCGGTCTTCTTCCACAGCATTCACTCCATGCTGGGGCATGGGAGCAGTCACAACATTGGGCCTTTCGGGCGCCTCAAACTGTATTTCTTTAGCATCAATAAGGTCCTGAACCTTATTCCTCAGAGCCCAACAATCGTCCGTAGTATGCCCCGGGCTATCAGAGTGATAAGCGCAACGGGCGTTGGGGTTGTACTTTGGAGAAGTTGTGTTCACTACCTTCGGAGCTTCTTTGACAGTTACCAGATTGGTTGACAGTAGTTGCGGCAAAATCTGAGACAGGGTCATGCTGAGTCGAGTGTACTGCCTTTTGGGTCTCTCACCCCTTGGTTGGTTATACTGCTGAGGAGCAGTAGTAGGTTTTGAAATTACCAACGCGTTGACAACTTGGCGGCATTCCGGTTTAATTTGTCTTCTAGGACCATAAACAACACTGGCTTCCTTCTTGAAGGGCTTCTTTTCAGTACTCGAGGAGGCACCTTTCTGTATCTTCCCCGACTTGATACCAGCTTCTATCCTCTCACCGGTTAAGATCAAGTCTGTGAACCCAGCAGAAGAATTCCCAATCAGATGATTGAAGAACGGACCAGACAGGGTCCCCAGGAACATGTCAACAAGTTCACGGTCAGTCAGCGGTGGCTGCACCCTGCCAGCCAGGTCCCTCCACTTTTGGGCATACTCCTTGAATCCTTCGCCCGTCCCCAGTGACATACCCTGGAGTTGGGTACGCGTGGGAGCAAGGTCGGAATTGTACTGATATTACTTATAAAATGCAGTAGCCAAGTCCTCCCAGTTTCGAATACTGGCTCCATCCAGCTGATAGAACCATTCGAGTTGAGCCCCTGAAAGGCTATCCTGGAAGAAATGGATCCATAGGTTCTTGTCTGCAGTGTAAGGTTGGATCTTCCTTACATATGATCTGAGATGCATTTTTGGGCAAGACAGCCCGTCATATCTTGCAAAGATTGGCACTTTGAACTTCGGGGGGATCACAATTCCAGCAATTAATCCCAAATCTTCGAAATCCAAGCCGAGAACTCTCTGCAGCTCCATAGCTGCCAACCTGTCTTCCAAGCTTTTGTACTTATCATCGGCGGGCGGGTATTGTTGCTCTGAGTAGTCTTCGTCTTCTTCAGCCTCTTCTTCTTCAACTTCGGATTCGGAAGGTACCGCAGCCTCTTTTCCTTTACTGGTTCCCTCTTCAGAAGTAGGGGAAATTCAAGAACTCTTCTGGCTTCACCCTCAAACCTTCTTCCCAGGGTAGCCACCCCGACTCTTTTCTTCTTCTTTTTCACTTGCTCTTTGTTCCCAAGCAGGGCTTTTAGATCCTCTTGACCCTTTGCCAAGGTCATCAGGAGATGTTGAAACTGTGAGTTTTGAGACTGCAAATCCTTCACCGTCTGTTCGAGATCCATCTTACTGAAATAAACAGCAGAAAGATAAGGAAACCTGGTCTGGAGACCTGCTTATGCACATGATGAATGATATGCTTATTTATGCAATGCATTCAAGGATTTAGAAAATTCAAAATTGTTGCAGACAAAAAGAACACACGTCATATTAATAAGAAGAAATTTTGTCAGTACATAAATGCCCCATGGGCCAAATATTACAAAAACTTCTCAAGGTAAAAAGACGTTGCGCATCCTCTTTGGTGCGATGTAGGTGTTGAGGGTCTCTTCCTCATGGAGTCGGCAGGTAAGCTCCAAAACTTTCTTCTCACTGGCGTAGAAGCTGGCTTCAAAAGTGTTATGTTCCTCCTTGAGTTAGATCCAACTCTTCTGCATCTCCTCCCATGATGTTGGCATGTCAGGATATAGGATGGTGTAGGGAACCTCTCCTTCCTTAACGGGCTCTTTAATCACAGGGAGAACATGAGGGTAAGGCATCATTAGACTCTGGGCTCGGGTTCGTACCCACTTGAGATAAGGCTCAAGAGGGATGGATTTCTTGTGCCCCAGTGTCTTGCTGTCTACCTTGTTAGGCATCCTCCAAGCTCTGATGAATCTTTGGCGAAGTCCTTGCGCATCGTTGTCGAAGTCAAAAACTAGGTCAGGAATCAACATGTCGTGAGGGCCATCCCTCCGTGCATATCTAAATTGTCTCAAAGCTAGACAAGGGTTGTAGGTAATGCCTCCTCTAATGCCAAGTAATGGAACATTAGGGAACTCTCCACAACGATCGACGATGATGACATTTTCTCTGGACTGAGAACACCAATGTACATCAGAGTGTGTGAGGGTCATCAATCGTTGTGACCACCTTAATCCTTGGTCATTCTTCAAGACAGATTGTCGAAGGTGCGAAATAAACCACCTTGTAAGGAGAGGAGTACAACACATGAGAACACCCCTCTTTCTCATTGTTCGTGTGTAAAATGAGTGAAGAATGTCCCCAAGCAACGTTGGTATTGGATTCCGGGATAAGAAGATCTTGACGGCGTTGACATCTACAAGATGGTCAGGATTTGGGAACAAGACCAAACCATAAATGAGGAGTGCCACAATCTCTTCAAAGGCTTGTAGATCCAATGAATTCCAACACTCTTGTGCCTTCTCAAACAAGAATTTTGCCAAGAAGCCTTTGACACCACTTCTAGTTTCCCAATGCCCCTTGATGTCAGATGGTTGCAAGTGTAGTGCTTGAGCAACATCTTCAGGCTTTGGTTCTTTTTCCGTACCGTTGTAGGGTAGTTGATTAAGAATAGGAATTCTCAAGAGTTGAGAAAATTCCTCCAAAGTGGGCACCAATTGGAAGTCGGGGAATTTGAAACAATGGTGAAGGGGGTCAAAGAACTGGAACAACACCTTTACCATGTCCTCTTCAATGTTGGTGCTGACTAGGCTGAGCAGTCTACCATGTCTTTCACTGAAGGGAGAGCTTTCTGGAATTCTGGATGTGAGCTCCTTGAGTTGAGGAGGGATTCTCACAAGGTTGACTAGGATAGTTTTTCTGCGAAGAATTTCCATGACCTACAAAACAAGAACAAAGATGAAGATCTAAACCCTTGAAATGGTTAGTGAATGCATTTGATGCTTTATGATGTTCATGATGCATGCACAAACATATGTACAAGCAATTCACACAAAACCCTAGTTTCAGGCTTGCATGAGGTTTCATAGGTAAGTACCCTCTTGAGTGTAGTTGGCTTAAAAACCTGTCCTATAAATAGTAACCGGGTTCTAAGGATCTCAATATCATTGGATTGTTTTCCATGTTCATTGTTTTGGTTTAGCCACTTAACTAGCAACCAAAATATTCCAAGAAAACAACCCTCAATGAGTGTAGTATCGAGTATCTACCAACTTCGGACTGCACCAAAGCCGGTCATCTCACTACCCCTAATGAAAGGCCAAGATGGTCAAGTAAGGTTCTAGGTCATTAGTGCTTAGTGACATCACTCAGCGGCCCCGTACTCTCCTTGATTGAACTCAAGGGTTACCGGTACTCACACATATGTCGCACTAATATAGCTATTGCTTCAACCGTGTCGGTATACCCCGCACAGTTTCCACAACGTATTGCTATCTATGAATGTTTTCCCAAATCCGGGTGTAGGATTTCAAGCCCAAACAAGAGAACCAAGATATAAAGCAATCAAAGCAAACAATTAGTCATGCAAGAGGGTGATCTAAGCCCTAAGGTTACTCCACTTTTAAAATTATCCCCAGCAGAGTCGCCAGTTCTGTGATACGGTGGGAGAACTGACTTGGGTTTTGCGTTTGTTTTCGCAAATGTTTCGGTTGAGCAAGAGTCGCCACCGACTTTTTATTTTATCCTAAGGAAAGGTTAAAAAGCACAGCAAAAACCTTTGATATGTTTTCTTGGGTTCGGGGGGTAGATTATAGAAAGGGAAGGTATTAGCACCCTTTCTATCCATGGTTATCCATGGGCTCTTAGTTACTTGCTTAGATCACTTGCCTTGTATTTTCAATTGTTTGAAATGGTGCTTTCAATTGTTTGAAATGGTGCTTTGTGTGTGGGTTTGAAAATGTTTTGAAAAGAGGCCATTTGTTGTGGCAACCTTTGTAATGATCCATGTTTGAATGTATACAAAGGTGTACTTATCTTTTGAAAAGTTTTCAATGTTTTTGAAAGTTGTTTTGAAAGTGTTTTTGAAAGTGTTGTGGAGTGTGGTTTTGAAAAGTAGGCAAGTGTGTTTTGCAAGTTTATCAAGTGACTAAGAGTTGTCTACCCCTAAATTTACTCAAAGGTTTTTCCTATGTTTTAACCCTTTTAACAATTTTGTTCCACCATTGTATTTGGTGGACAATCTTGTGTTAGGATGTTAACGAGATAGGCACGGGTCATCGTTTAGACCATGATTGCAATGGTGCCAAGTGTCTTTGGAAACTTTTCCTTTAAGGGACTTGATCATTTTTAGGCAACTTTCGAAAGCGTCATCGAGGGACTATGATCATTTGAATTATTTTGTTTTGCCAACGACAACCCAACATGCAACATGGCCCATTATTGAAGGCAACAAGTGGAGTAACCCTAAGGAGTGCAAGTGTGATTGGTGTTGTCCATTTTCATGCTTTTTGTATTTTGTTTAGTCAAGCTATTTGTTGTTTGATTTTTGCATACAAAACCCTAAGTCTATCATGGCATAATTAGAAAGCTTTTAAAATGCGGAAAATAAAATCCTAAATTATTACAACATAATTATGCGATGGGGGGTACAAATGTTCAAATGGGGATATTTAGCAAGAAATTTAAATCTAAGCTATTACAATCAAATTGAATATACAAGCTATTTTAATTGTACAATAATTGAATAAAATACAATAAATATGCAAGATGCAAAAAATGATTTTTATATGCATGTAAAAGTATTTTTCATGTGACAAATAAACAAAAATAAAAAGGTTAATTTTTGGGTATTTTCATGGTTTAGGGAAAAACCCTAATTTGCTAAATAAAAAGTATTTATTATTTATTATATACAATATTTATTAATTATATACAAAAATAAATAAAAGAGAAGTATACTATGAAAAAGTAATTTTTGAGGTCAAATATTAATAAAAATAAAAATGTAGTATTTTTATGTTTTTATCCTAAATATTCTAATAACTATATAAGTATTTATATTATATATTAAATATACACAAAAATAAAAATATTTATTATTTACAAAAAGGTATATTTTTTAGAAAATGTTTTCAAAAGGTAAAAATAAAATAAAAAAATAAAGTGTATTTGTATTATTTTCTAGGGTTTAAATAAGAAGTATATATATATATATATATATATATATATATATATATATATATATATATATATATATATATATATATATATATATATATATATATATATATATATATATATATATATATATATATATATATATATATATATATATATATATATATATATATATATATATATATATATATATATATATATATATATATATATATATATATATATATATATATATATATATATATATATATATATATATATATATATATATATATATATATATATATATATATATATATATATATACATATGCCTAACAAAACAAATAAATGCCAAATAAATATTAAAAAAATGTGAAAAAATATTTTTAGTGTTTTTTCATGTTTGAGCAAAAATATAAAATCAGAATCGAAAAGAAAAAATCAAAAATGACAAATATATCACATAATGGGCCAGGGGGTGTATGTGGAAAAATGTGGTGCAAACAGAAAAAAAAAGAGCCAGGCCCAGCCCAAATGGAGTTGTCTTCAACCTCCAGCACCATTCAAACAAAAAAACGCGCGTTCTTCCTCCATCTCTGCAATCTCTTGATTCCTTGACTTTTAACAAAAACTCACAACACAAACATTATAGAGCATCATGTCACGATTTAAAACATATAAAAAAGTTGTTCTAACTCTCAGAAATGAGAGAGAATTTCTCCTCCCCCAATTCCTGACCTAACTTTTGTTCAATGTCCAGGTTCAAAATTCTCTCAGCACACACAACATAAATGAAAAGTAATGATATGGGTAGCTTCAGGGCCATGAGTAGGACATAACTTCTTCACAAACCTAAGCCTAAATATGCTTGGATAGAGGGATAGAAGTTCAAACTTTTACCTGTTCAGCTTGAATCGTGTACAACAATGGAGGTGCTTTCAATGCAGTGTGAGGACTTGTACAGCTTGCTTGAGGTCCAGGGATGCTTCCTCTATGCTTGGTGTGCTTTGAATCCTTCTGAATCAAGCTATGGAAGTCAACCTGCAAGAGAGAAAAGTGAAAATGGCACGCTTTGCTAGAGGTGTTACAGTCTGTACCTAAGGCTTGGGATAGTTTATATGGATGTTATAGAATGTGTTTGAAGTGGTTTTGGCCAAGGCGCACGAATGGATTGAGCTGACCAAATCAAAATGCAGAATGCCCTGTTTTGTGCAGCAAAATGGTGATTTTCTGTATGAGGAGGGATCAAGGGTACTTTGGTCGTGTTTTAGGTCTGTTAGGGAGTATGCAATGTGTGGAGAAAGTTTTGTTTTAGTTCGTTCTTGCAGGAATGTAAGTTGTGGTTCAATATGCAAGTTTTCTTCTTTGATAAGTAAGAAAATGTGTATTGACAATGCAGGCCCCTACTACCCTCAATCTATGCTGCATAAATCACTCTTGATCAGTGGAATTTGTTCATGAACTTGTGCCCAAAAGATCTGCTTTGGTACTTCTTTGATTTGCTTTTGACATAAAGCACTTCTTTTCAAAAATGGCTAAAATGCTTTTTCCATTTTAAGACTAAACCTTTGTGTAATGACTTAATGAACAAGATAATGCTAGGACATAAAGTTTTTGCATTAAATTATTGAGTAAGAATGGGATTAGAGGCCTGTAATCTAGCTTGTGCAAGCTGACTTGAAAAATGCAAAGTGTTATGAACATGAAATTGGCCATGAACAAAGTGACTTTTGCCCATCTTCACAAATTCGATTCTCCATAACCACAAGGGTGTTTGAGAAGTTCTTGGACAATTTGGAAAGCTTGGAATGTGTACTACAATCCATCTTCGTAATGCAAGTTGAAATTCCAAGTGGAAGCATGTGAAAAGTGGCCATGAAGTTGGGCAAAAATCCTGCCTAAAATAGGTCAAAAAATTTCTAAGTTAAGAATGTTTTGCACCCCTATTCCAAAAAATCATAACTTGAGCTACAAGCTTCTTTTGAGGAAACTTTGTGAATCAAGGTTGTAGATTTTGCAATGGAATACAACTTTCATGTTTTGAGTTTTGTTTGAATCCAAATATATCTTGATGAAAAGATGGGACAAAGTTAGGAAAAAATAAGGGAATTTCATAACTTAGAAAAATTCTAAGTTATGAAATTTCTTCATTTTAAACCCTAATTTGTAATTTTTGATTTCTTGATGAACAAGTTTCATAATTTGACATGTTTTTATGAAAAATGAATCTTGACACTTGATTTTGACCAAAAAGTCAAAGTTTTGACTTTTCAGTATACAGTCAAATTTTGATCAGTTGACTGGAAAATTCATCTGTCAATCTTGTGCATTTGGGATCTTTTGAACTTGTTGAATGTGTCAAGACCATGTCATTGAGTCCTTGAGTCCATGTGTGAGCTTGGTTTTCCATTGGCTAGGTCAAACAGTCAAAAATTGCCTTTGTGCAGTCAAAACCCTAAAAATGACCATTTTGCCCTTTTGGTGATCTGATCAAATTTCTTGTGGAATTGTGATCCAAACTTGATCAAATGGTCCATATGAATTCATAATGTTGATGTGGGTCAAAAATCATGAGGTTTGACTGTCAATTGACCACAGTTGACTTTTTTCCTCAATACCGCTGATTTCTAGGTCAACTGTCCAATTGACTGGGCAAAGATTGGAATCAAGGCTTGAAACTTGGTATGGATAAACTTGTGAGTCCAACATGAAGCATGAAAGTTATCTTGGGCATTTTAGGTCAAAACATCTTTGTGTAAACTCAAACCCTAATTTGGGTCAACAGTGCAAGGAGGAGTCTTGAGCAGAGCAAACCCTAACTTGATCTTGAGCTCCAAGGGTCTTGTGGTGAGAAAATATTGATGAAATGGGAGGGAAAATTTTGGGGTACAACAGCATTCAATCGAGATATGCAGAGCATCATTATGCTTCCTTGCTTCCTTCCCTTTGGTGTCAAATCAGCATCTGAAAAGCCCAACCCATTATCAGCAGTCAGGCTGGCCACACAATCTTTCAATTGATCATCTGAAGTCTCCTGCAGCACATGCGCAGTCTTGAGAAATGAAATCAAAGCCTTTGCATGGGCCTCAAAACACAACAGCAAAGACAACATGGATATCTTCGATGGGGTCTGCCCTAGCTGCTCGACCACATTGTAGTCTCTCTTCTTAATGATTTTCAGTGTTTCCTTTATTTCTTGTTTAGAGGCTTCCACAATAATTTTCTTAGGCGCCTCCGTCTGGGAAGGCTCACCTACAACCTCTTTGCCGCGGGTATCAGATGATTCGCCGACTGGAGTAAGAACAGGAACAGTAGTTGATATACTAGCAGGAACAACAGATGTAATGACAATAGGCTTGTTAACAGTCTTAGGGGAAATCTCAGGAGAGAAGACCCTTCCACTTCGGGTGATTTTGTTGGTTCTGACAATGTTATCAATATCAGGATCAACTTCTTAATCTTTCAGATCTTGTTTGATGCCATGATAGTACACATCGGCACCATAATGCCAGGGGACAGCTTTATCAGAGACATACGGGACAGGACCAGGAACAGTGATTATCAGCGGAGTAATTCTTGGAGCATATGTAATCCTAACAGGTCTTCTCGAGGAAACCTTGGAATGATTGGCGGAAATGGTTATAATGGCAATGTCTTCAACTGGAACAACAGGAACCATAGTTTTCTCAAACAAAATTTCTTTGCTATCTATCAGGCGTTGGACACCTAATTTCAACAAACGACAACCAGAAGGTAGAAGCGAACACATGTGGCAACCTTCACCACAACCAGCAAATTCTTCTTGACAGTCATGAGAGGAGTAGACACTTCGTCAACAGAGGTAACAAACAAATCAGTATCAATAGCATTAACTCCATGACCATGTTTAGGCATGGGAGCAGTTATGACATTTGGCTTTTCCGGAGCATCAAAATCTATCTCCTTAGCTTCAATCAAGTCTTGTATTTTGTTTCTCAGAGCCTAACAGTCATTTGTATCGTGGCCAGGACTCTCAGAATGATAGGCACACTGGGAATTTGGATTATATCGGAGAGATGTAGTATTTGGATTCTTGGGAGCCTCTCTCAAGGTTGCCAAGTTGGATCTCAGCAGGTGAGGTAGAACTTCAGCCAATGTCATGTTGATGCGGGTAAATTGTCGTTGTGGTCTTTCCACCCTTTGTTGATTGTTGCATTGTGGAGCAGCTGCAGGTCTAGGTATCGTCATAGAACTTACTGTCTGACGTTGTTCAGCCTTGTTTTGACCCCTCGGGCTATAGATGGAACTGGCTTCCTTCTTACCAGCAAAAGGATTCTTTACTGAACTTGACGAGGCATCCTTCTATATTTTGCCGCTTCGAATCCCAGCTTCTACTCTTTCTCCAGTTAGAATCAGCTCGGTGAAACCAGCTGACGAGCTGCCGATTAAATGATTGAAAAATGGACCAGATAGCGTCCCTAGAAACATATCAACCAACTCCCTGTCAGACAACGGGGGTTGAACTCTCCCAGCCAATTCTCTCCATTTTTGTGCATAATATTTAAAACCTTCACTTGCACCCATGGACATACTCTGGAGTTGAGTACAAGTGGGAGCAAGGTTGGCATTATACCGATACTGCTTGTAGAAAGCAGCAGCCAGATCTTCCCAGTTTCGGACATTGACTCCCTCCAGCTGGTAGAACCATTCAAGTTGTGTCCCTGACAGACTATCTTGAAAGAAATTCACCCACATATATCTATCAATTGTGTGTGGCTGAATCTTCCTGACATAAGAACGGAGATGGAGATTTGGGCAGGACACCCCATCATACTTGGCAAAAACTGGAGCTTTGAACTTCTGCGGATGACCACTCCCGACACCAAACCCAATTCTTCAAAATCTAATCCAGGTATCTTCTGAACTTCCATGGCACTCAAACGATCTTCCAACTGTTTATATCTATCCTCAGCAGGAGGATATTGCTCATCGTTATAATCAGTGTCATTGTCAGAGACTGCAGGACTAGGGTCTTTCTCTTCTTCTTGATTCTCTCCTTCCTTAGATGAAGAGGTCAGGTCGACTTGTCACTTAAACCACTCTCCAAACCTTCGGCCCATATTTAGAATACCAGTAACCTTCTTCTTTTTCTTCATTTCCTTCAGAATTAGGCCTTTCAGATCCTCCTGCCCCTTTGCTAGACTGATAAACATTTGTTGGAACTGGGCGTTCTGTGCCTGCAGGTCTTTGATGGTCTATTCAGAAGACATTTCTGCTGAAATAAACAACGAAGAAGATGAGAAACCTGTAATGGTACCTGTAATGATGTGTATGATAATGGGATGTGTATACAATGATTTCAAAGACTTCGGGAAATTTAAATTTGCAAACCAAAATAAACAAAACTTTATTAGCTGAATTTGAAGTTCAAATTCCTTTTAGGCGTTAAAATTAAAAATAAATCTAAAACTAGAAAGAAAAAATCAAAAGTCCCATGGATGCTTCCTCTTTGTGTCGAGATAATCATTCAGTCCTTTTTCCTCGTGCAGTTGCTTTGTGAGCTCTAAGACCTTTCTCTCCTGAGCATGGGAATGATCCCTGTAAGTATCCCTCTCCTTCATCAACTGAATCCAAGACCTCTGTAATTTCCCAAGATCAGTGGGCATGTAAGGATAGAGAACCGTGTAAGGAATGCCTTCTTCAGTAGTGGGTTCCACAATCACTGGCAAAACAGCCACATAGGGCATCATAAGTTGCTGCGCACGAGCTTGTACCCATTATAGATAAGGCTCCATAGGAATGGAAGTTTTTGGCCCCAAAGTCTTGACACCAAATCTATTTACCATGCCCCAAGCTCGTATGAACCTCCGGTGATACTCTTGAATATCCTCCTCATAGTTGAACACAATGCCTTTGATTAGTAACTCATGGGGACCATCCCTTTGAGCGTGACCAAATTGTCGTAGAGCTAAACAAGGATTGTAGGTTATACCCCCTCTGATACCAAGCAGTGGGACATTAGGGTACTCCCCGCAGAGGTCAATGATAGCAATGTTTTCCATAGATCGAGAACACCAAAGAATATCCGTATGAGCGAGTGACATTATCCTTTGTGACCAAACCAAACCTTCTTCATTCTTCAGTATGGACTTAGGGAGGTGAGAGATAAACCACCTCGACAACAATGGCATGCAACACACAATAATCCCTCTTCTCCTCATGGTACGAGTATGGAGAGTGTGCAAAATATCTCTGAGCAAAGTAGGCACCGGGTTGCGAGAGAGAAAGATCTTAATAGAATTCACGTCTATGAATGAGTCCGGGTTAGGAAAGAGAACTAAACCATAGATAAGAAGATCCAAGACCTCCTCAAAAGCCTGAAAATCCATATTATCCCATAACAGTTGGGCTTTGTCAATCAGAAACTTAGCTAGAAAACCCTTGACTCCGCTTCTAGTTTCCTAATTGGATACCACGTCAGCCCGTTTCAGATGTAAAGCTGAGGCAATGACTTCTGGCTTAGGAACTTCTTCTAGACCTGTGAAGGGTACCTGTTTGAAAATAGGTATATCTAATAGCCGAGAGAATTCTTCCAAGGTAGGCACCAACTGATAGTCTGGAAAGGTGAAGCAATGGTGCTTGGGATCGAAGAACTGAAAGAGTACACTCATCATCTTTTCATCAAAGTTTGAAGTAACCAGGTTGAGAAGTTAACCATGTCTCTTAGTGAATGTAAAATTTTTAGAAACCCTTGATGCTAGCTCTTTGAGTTGGGAAGGTATCTTCACAAAGATGATTCAGATAGTATTTCTATGAACGGAAGCCATGATCTGCAAAACAGAACAAAGATAAATTACCTTGGTCTTTGAAATGGTTAGTGCGATAAGCATGGATGCCATGTTATGATGCATGATGTCATGATAAACCACAGGTATAGAAAACACAAGTATAGCAAGCACAGTTAAATCACACAAAGTCCTTAGGTTTAAGGCTTGCATGAGGTCAAAGGTAGTACCCTCTTGAAGTTTAGTTGGTTCAAACCTGTCCTAAAAATTAACCGGGTTCTAGAGATTCTCAATATCAATGACCATCCTTTATTGGGCATTGTTTCAGCTCTCAATCTTTTCTTGCAGCCAAAATATCCCGAAATTATGATCCCAATGAGTGTAGTATCGAGTATCAACCAATTCTCAGCTCTACACCGAGGTCGGCTATCTCACTACTTTCTAATGGCCAAGTTGTTCAACTAAGGTTCTAAGGTCCGTTGGTGCTTCACGACACCACGCGGCGGCCCCGTATTCTCCTTGTTTCCCCACGAAGGATACTGGTACTAACCAAAGTGCCACACCAACACAACCATCGCTTAAACCATATCGGTCTACACCGTACAGTCTCCATGATCTATTGTTGTTTACGTAATGAGTGCCCCCAGATTCATGTGTAGGATCTATAGTAACCCCAAACAAAGCCCTCAAAAGTAAAGCAATCAAGACAATCAAGAGAAGCAATTTTAATGACCTAGATCCTAAGGTATACCCCATTTATTAATCCCCAGCAGAGTCGCCAGTTCTATGATACGGTGGCAGAACCGACTATTTAATACTGGTTTGCATTTTGCGTTTTTTGTTTGCAAAATGTCGCGGTAAGCAAGAGTCGCCACCGACTTTTATTTTATCCAACAAGAAAAAGGAAAAAGAACAGGAAAAAACCTTTTTTTGAGATGTTTCTGAGTACGGGGGGTAGATTATAGAAATGGAAGGTGTTAGCACCCTTTCTTTTCGTAGTTATCTACGGGCTCTTAGGTACTTGCTCATTTTTCAAATTGCTTGTATGTGTTTTTCTTGAAAATGTTTTTACTTCGTGATAACCCTTGTATCAGTCCTCAAGGATGTGACGAAGTTTGTTTTGAAAATTGTATTAAAAAGTGTTGGTGTGAAAAGTTTTTATTGAGCAAGTACTTAAGATTCTACCTACTCGAAAAAAGATTGTTTGTTCTATTTCCTTTTTTAGACAACACTATCCTACTATTAAGGAGTAGGTAGTACCATCGTTGGAGTTGTAAGGGACATTCGAAAGGGACAAGTGCAATCACCAAAGTAATAGTTAGAAAACTTTAGTAGTAACCCTAGAGTCTTAAGATCTTTCCGAGGCAACATTTCTGAGGCAACATTTCCGAGGCAACATCTGAATGGGACAATTTGATCTCTTTAGACTGGAGGGCAACCACTAAAATCTCCTATGCTTAATGATTGTTATGCGAAGGCAACTGAAGTGAGGTAAACCCTAGGAGTGAATATGTGCATATGATTTGTTTCAGTTATTTGATCTTTGCACATTAGGTGATCTACCATTTTAATTTTCCAGACATTCTTGCCATACAACCCTATTAGCCATAATCTAGACAGTTAAAGATTGCGGGAATTAAAAGTGCGAGGAAATAAAACCTAGATATTACAAGGCTTCGGGGAGGGGGATTAATTACATAACCAAAAATCAGGGATTTAAACAGTTAATAAAAACCCTAAGTTAACTATTACAAACCCTGAACAGTTACAAAATAATGGACAAATAATTAACAAGTGCGCGGTGAATTAAATATTAGGACGGTTGAAAAGATAACCTAAATCCCTAATTGAGAGAAAGAAATTCTTGTGGATTTTTATTTGAGAAAACAATTAAATTACAAATTAATTAAACCTAATTTCTAATTGTTTTTAAATTATGAAAGAAATTAAATTAACCTAATTTTCTAATTAACCTAATTAATTAAAGGAATACATATTTATGGGAAAATGATTTTTGATGAATTTTTTAAAGAAAATAAATTAAATTATGCACAATCTCAAATCCTAATTCTAATTGTTTTTAAATTATGAAAGAAATTAATGTTTCCCTAAATTAATTAAACTAATTAATTTAAAAAATATTTATTAAGAAAATAAATCTTTTTGTGATTTTTTATTTGTTAATTTAATGAAAATGATTTTTTTGTATTAATTAAAAAAAGGAAAAGAAATAAAGAAATAGAAATTATAGAAAATAATGAAAGAAATAACCAAATGGGCCTGTGTTGTTAGCTGAAGGGGGGTGTAAAAATCTGAATTTTGGCCCAATAAGCATCAAGCCCGGTCAACCATATTGGATTAGGTGCAAGTGTTGACTTGAGGAGCACCATCGACCTTCAGGGGGGAGACGTTAGATCTGGCTAGTTGGGCATCTAGTGGACAGGCGTTAAGGGTGTATGGAAGGCGTGTGAGGGAGTATTGTATTGGATCTGCAAAGGTAAAACAAGAAAATGCATTTTGTTGGGACCTGGGATCGAACCCAGGTCCTTGTACTCTCTACCAATGATGCGTTGCCAACTGAGCTGCGTTGTTAACTTGTTAACATAATAAAAACAAAACATAATATAAGGAAAATAAAAGAAGCTGATTCTAAACGCGCGAAATTCAAACGGGCGAATGGCTGGCTGACACGCATTGTCTTCTTCCCTTTCTCCATCGCCTCAGGCCTGTAACTTTTACCTACAGACATTTGTTTGTAGGTATAACCCTGTTACATTCAAAAATCACGTACACACAATATAAATTCTAATAGAGACCATGGATCAACTGGGTGTGAAGCCCTGACCACCATGGTATCCATCATTAGGCCTAATTTTGCTTAAATCATAAAACCCCAAATTGGAGTACGAAACCCTAGCAATGGAAAAAGCTTGTTCCTGCACTGTAACTTAAATCAAACTATCCAGAAACATTGCAAACATGATGATGAACACAAATATATGGGTAAAATACATTTATAATGCGTAAATCATAGAAATCGAATTTGAGTTCTTAGTGAAAACTGTGATGTTGCTAGCACTCGTTTCTTGATGCTTCAGGCCTTGATAATGCTTGCTATCGCCCCAATGAACATCCATGAATATGCTTTGACCTTCAGAACGCTTTGAATTGGCATGTGGAAGAAGATAGGTCTCACACGTTTCTTTGAAATTTTGCAGTTTTGTTCTGCCTCTTTTCACGACTCTAACCCTTGTTCTTGCCTTGGATATGTTCAATATATATCATAGACTGAATTAGGGTTGTAAAAACAGATCACATCTTTGAAAGTTTTGAAGATTTGATTTGATTTGCATGGCATATGTAAACTTGCTATATTGACCCAAATTATGCCTTTCTTGTACCAATCATCCTTGATTCGAATTGATCATGATATCCTTGCATTATTTGATTGAAATCATGTCCAAAAATCATATCACAACATATCTTTTTCATTATTCATCAATTATTTGATTTAATTGAAATTTTAATTAACAAAAAATCAAAATAAATTGAAAAGTGAAGAAAATAACATGAGGTTGGATATTTGGGTAGTGTACCATGCTACAAGTGAGGTGCAAGCTTAAAAAGTTGGGCCGATTTAGCAAAAAATACAATTTTGAGCACATTTGACTTTTGGCAATTTTGCAAGAAAGGTCAACTTTGATAAGTCATATCTCCCTCATTTTTAACCCTAGGAGGGTGTTCTTGTATTTTTTAGAAATCTTAGGATGTACCCTAAGCAACCCTTTTGGTCTCATCTCAATTGAGTCTTCCATGTTCATGTATGAAGCTTTGACCTAAAAGGTGTTTTTGTTGACTTTTCAAAATGACCCATAATGTAGAAATTCATATCTTTTATGGGTGCATATTTTGAACTTGTGGGATGAATATGAATTGTAGGGAATTGCACCCTCTTCAAAATGAGCCTTGGATGGAAAATTTATGATAACGCATGTGGAAGTTATGCTTGGTCAAAGTTGGGTTGACTTTTATTGAGAAACCCTAATTTAGCAACTTTTGGGTTTTGATGAATTTGGAGCATTCCTTGAGGAATCATGATAAACCCTTGATCAAATGATGGATAAAACTTCAAAATTTTGATGTTGACCCAAAATCTTGAGGTTTGACTGTATGTGTGCCACAGTTGACTTTTGACCTAATACAGTCGATTCTCAAGCATCTGAGCAGTTGACTGAGCAACCTTCTTGTGCAAGGTATGAAACTTGACATGGATGATCTTGGGAACATATTAGGACCTTGGAAGGCATTTGATACCTTTGCGGTTCACCTATCTTGATGAATAATGAAACCCTAATTTGAGGTATACTGCCTTAGGAGAGAGTTTGTCTGGTCAACTCTTGGGCAACCTTGAGTAAATTGAGGATCTCAATCGGCATGTGCTGAGTAAAATGAGAGAGCAAATTTTGGGGTACAACACATATCATGACCATTTTCTCAAGGCATCAAGTGGATTTAACCCTAGAGGTGTAAGTGTGCAAGTGTTTATTTTCCATGCATTGTCTTGTCTTGGATTAGGATTTTCTAAGGTTGATTTTTTCATCTTGCCATACACACCCTAATTACTACCACTTATATGAAAGCGATAAAAATTACGGAAAATAAATGTTCTACTCTATTACATCATTTGGGGGATGGGGGATACAAATGTACAGGTGAGGATTGCAAGAAATTAAACCTAATTATCTATTACAACCATATTGAATAACTATGAAGCAAATATGTGAAATATGTAAAATAAAAAAACGCAAAAGAAAGAAAAAAATCAATCTTTCGACATTATGTGTCGAAGCATGCTTATATGCATCGACACACAACCTTCCTTCGGCCCTGTAATTCCAAATCAACTCAGTATGAGTTGAAGCATAACAGTACGTGTCGAATCATACTGCAATTTTTTCACTCCAACATTGTTTTATGGTCTGTACAAGTTAGCTCTTAACATATAATTGACAAGAAAGGAAGACAAACAAAAGGTTAGATTCAAAGGCAATGGTTATTACACGTTATCTTCGAAGATTAATCATCAATGATGCTTGAAATGAAGGGTTTAAAGTCAAGAAGACTTACCTTGAAGCTGGACTTTGTGTTTTGAACTTGAGTTGCTGCCTTGAATGTTCTTGAGTTTGGAAAAATAGAGGTGTTACAGGAGCTTGTTCTTGAGTTTGAACAACTTCTATATGTTGTATGTGGTGTGTTTGGATAGGTTGTTTGGACAGAGCTTGTAAAACGTGAGAGTTCCAAAGAATTGGAATTTAAAGCTCAAGACTGGAGGTTTTTGTGGACAGTTGTGGTTTTTTGAGGTTATGGGATTTTGAGGTTTTCTTTGTTTAAAAAAAACTCAAATGATAAGTCTTGAGGTGTTATTTTTCTAATTCTGTGTTTGAGAGTGTTTTAAGGCTTCAACATTTGTGTTCTCTCCTCTCACCTCCTTTTTTGCTTGTCAAAGACCTGTATATATGTATGGAAAAAGGTTAGAGATTGCTTGCATACCAGATTTCTGAGTTCTAGCCTTTTGGCTCTATAACTTGCTTTTTTCAAGGAAAGTGAGAAGACAGGTCCCAAAGTATTGTACAAGCATGATCTGAGTTGGTAGCAGCCTTAGACATGTTGCTTTTAGTTTGTAGGGGTTGTGTGTGCAGAAAGAACAAGTGCAAGTTTCAATACAAATTGAATTTGTATAAAGCTTACTTTTCTAAAATGGCAATGGTAACTTTGTGCCATTAAGGGAAAATTGGCTTGGAAAATACTTTAAATACTTGGGTAAGAGCTTAATTAATTGTGTAAACAATTAATTATGGAGTGAAACACAAGTTTGAGGTATGCAAAGCAAGATCATGTAGCATGGCCTATGGATTTGATCAATGTTCTTCAAAATTCTGTCTTCAACTTGATTCCTTCTACAAAGATCTTGAATTTCTGTAGAAATTTAATCTTTTTCTTACTCTGGTTTTTGACAAGCATCTTGAATCTCTTAAAGATGTCAAATACTTTGTCCTTTTGTTTTGATCATATAGATCCATAACTTTTGACCAAACTCATCAACAGAAAAAACAATATTTGTTTCCACCAATTGTATGTTCTTCGAATGGACCACATTCATCTAAATGTACCACTTTGAGTATACAAGATGATCTCATTGGCACAGTCAAAACGAAAGAATTTCTGGATTGCTTACCTACTAAACAAACTTCACCAAGTTTTTTCAGGCATCTCAAGACTTGGAATACCAGTAACCATATCTTGAGTAATCAGTTGATTAAGTGACCAAAAGTTCAAATGTCCAAACTTCAAATGCCACAACCAACTATCCTTGTGGCCGAACAGTTTTCAAACATTGAACTTATGTCAAATTGATCATTGTCTTAAATGTCCTATTTTTCGACAACGGAGATTTTAAGACCAAATTATTCTTGGTGTCGAACAATCTCAAAACTACATCTTCCATGACAACTGAGAAACTTTTTTTGACTAGTTGTTAAAAACTTAGCAAGTTGCACTTTATTCCAGGTACATAGAGCATATCTTTAATCATAACTTTTCCTCCATTACTCATTTGAAAGACTATGTTGCCAGTACCTTCTTCTTGCAATGAACTATTATCAGCAAGTTTTTTTGTTAAATTGTAATTCATAGTGTCGAAACTATGTGTGTCGAAGGGTTTAGAGGTGGATCGAAGCAGGTTGCTCGAAGGAAGCCATTGCCTAGTCAAAGCTTGTGGATCGAAGCAAGCTTTATCTTCTTTGACTTGTCAAAATCTTCCAACCACTTCTTTTGATCAGTCATGTGGTTCGAACAACCTGGACCAGATTTTGAATTCGACATGGTTATCTGCAATTGCACACCTTTTTTTATTTGCTTTGCCCTTTCGATAGTTTCCTCTTACTCCTTTCGAGGATTCAGAAGTTCCATCTTTGACCTGATGCTTGAGAGCCCAATATAATCCATGGAAACTATATGGGGCATTAAAAGTCCAATTGTACTTGTGCAAACTCAAACCCTAGTTTTGAGTCATAAGTGTTTAAGGAGGTATCTTGAGCTGATCAAACCTTGTGCAGTCTTGAATCAATATAGATCTTGTGAGAAAACTCTTGAGAAATGAGAGGGCAAATTTTAGGGTACAACAACTGCCCTTGTTCAATCTTCTTGAACCTGAAGAGTTAGATTGGCGAATCTGCCTTTCGTGGCTTGAAGGTGAAAGATGATCGAACACTAAAGTGCCCAGAAATTTGTACTTGATGATGTATTAATTTTGGAATGGGCTTATACATGCCATTTGGAGGGATGATGGTAGAAACTGGAGGAAATATCAGCATGAATCTTTGGTCGATTCATATTGTTGCACCCCAAAATTTGCCCTCTCATTTCTCAAGGAATCACCCTGGATCCTCAAGTTTGCTTTCATCAGGTCTCCAGGCCTTGAATTATCAATTTTTCCAAGCAGACCATTCACAAGGGCAAAATGGTCATTTGCACACTAAGAAGTCTAACTTTGACTTTTGGATCAAAATCAAATCTCAAAAATCATATTTCATCAAGACATGTTGGAATATGAAGTTTGCTTCATCAAGAGTTTCAAAAGTCAAATTTTATTTTGGAAGAGTCAAATTCTAAAAACTTAGAAAATTTTCAAAGTATTTAAGAAATATGACAATTTCAAAACTTCTGAGCCAATGTTCACACTCAGCAAATTCTGGATATTCTCAAGACAGGGTTTGGTCAGAACTTCTGGACCAGTGTTCACAAAGGTTCATTCAGAGTTTGCAAATTTTAAAACAAAGAACGTAACAAAGCGTGTTGTAAGTTTACTGGAAGTTCTGAAAGATCCCTCAGAACATGCTGAAATCAGAAGATACAAAGTTCAGAGGTTGGATGTTACGTTGAAATAGAACTTCTGATCCAGAGTTAAGAAAGGACACAGAGTTTCACATAGGAACCCATTTAATGCTCATAACCACTTGTGAAGATCTTTATCCAAGGGATTCACACCACGTGTACCCCTACTGTCTTGGGAAGACAAACTTCTGAGCAAAATTATGCTAGACCCACGTGCTGTTTCTACTTTTCATTAATTCACGCTGCCAAATCCAGATGAGGCGCTGTTAACCATCCAACTTGAATGCATTGAACCCCCACTTGTTTAAACTTACTTCAAGAGTAAGTCAGCATCTAGCACGTGATGTTGGTGCCACTTGACCGCCCCAATTGTAAAACTTTGCCTATAAATAGAACATCATTTGCACACTGAAAAAGCCCAGAAAATTGGTGAAAGAGGTGAGAAAATTGAGAAAGAAAGCTTTGAATCACTACAAAAATTCCAAGAACCCAGGAAACTATAAACACAAAAGTACCAAAATCTTAGCATTGATTCCTTATATTCAAACTCCAGTTTTCCTCAAGTGTTCTTGACTAAAGCCATCCACGTAGCTGCTGATTCATACATCAGAAGTTACCTTAACTTATGTATTCATATTTCCATACACTCTCCATTCACTTCCACCTCCAAGGAGTCAGAATATCACCCTTTGGCTGTTCCAGAAGTTGCAAACTCCCATCCTGCTGAGTACATGAAAAAGTTACTCAGAACATCACAAGAATTCAAGAACAATCTCCAGTTCACAGAATCATTTCCAGCTGCAAGGTAAGTTTTCTGCTGACTCTAATCATAATTGATTAAGCATTGTCAGATTTTTGCATATTTAGCACAATGTAGATATTCTGATCCTGATGATGTATATATTTTGGAAATTCATGCATCTGCCTGTCTAAGTAGAAGAAATCCCTATTCAGAGTTTCATAAAGAAATTAGGTCTCAGAATTAGAATTAGCAAATACATGTTGCTTCTGATTTGTGCTTCTGACATTTCATGAAATTTGTCATAACTGTTAAGTATGCAACTTCTGTTCTGTTAAGAAATAACTAAGTTGCAGATGTTCTGACTGGCATGGAGAGAGGCAAAGTTCTGACAGTTGCGTCAGAACTTCTGAAAACTTTTGAGTTCTCAGAAGATCCAGAACTTCTGAACTTCTATATTTTTGCTAACATGTTTCTATTTGTGCAACAAGGCAAAGTCAGAACTTCTGACCTTTTTCTATTTTCATTATTTTGTGCTGGTCATGTTTTCTTTCTTTCTTTATTTTTCCATCATCTTATTTTTATTATTAATCAAAAAACACGAAAAATATTTTATATTTGAATGTTATATTTCTTTTAATATAAAAAAGACAAAAATATTTTCTTAAACAAAGGTTATTTTTCTTTTTTTAAATAGACAAACATTTTATATTTCATGTACATTCTTATCTATTTCAATATGATTGTAATAGTAACCTAGAATTTTAACTTGCAACCCCCATTCATAAATATGTACCCCCATCCCCCTAATGTTTGTAATAGCGTAGAATCTTTACATTTCCTCACTGTTATTGCTTTCAATATATGCTAGTAATTAGGGTATGTATGACAAGACTAAAACCAATGCTTAGATCACCCTAATCCAGACAAATTATGCATGTAATCAAACACACTCGCACACTTACACCCTTAGGGTAATTCCACTTGTTGCCTTATAAAAATGGCCATGTTATGCATGTGGGAGGTCTTAGCACAAACAAATCGAAAAAGATCATAAACCCTCGATGACGCTATCAAAGGTGCCTTTCAAAATGATCTTAGTCCCTTAAGAAAAAGTGCTAAGTCATCTCACAACATTGTTATCATGGTTATACGATGAACCATGCCTGTCCCTTCACATCCAACGATGGGGCTTCTTACCAAATCAATGGTAAGATAGCAACATCTAAAGGAGGAAGAAAAACACATCTAAGACCTTTTGAGTAGGTAGATTACCTTTAGTTACTTGCTCAATTTCAAAACAAATATCCTTGCTATTTTCAAAACAATCACATACACTTTCCAAACACCTTTCCAAACTTGAAACATTTTCAAAAGCTCAACACTTTGTATACGTTCTTACGAACGAGAACTATTACAAGGTTTGCCTAAACGATGGCACCTTTTTAAAATACTTTCAAGACCATACAAAAACACAAATTTCAAACAAAAAGCAAGTGATCTAGTAAGTAACTAAGAGCCCATGGAAAACCATGGATGAAAAGGGTGCTAATACCTTCCCTTTTCATAATCTACCCCCCGAACTCAAAAACATCTCTAAAGGTCTTTCCTGTGCTTTTTCACCTTTCCTTATTGGATAAAAGAAAAGTCAATGGCGACTCTTGCTAAACCGCAACATTTGCAAACACAAACGCAAACACCCCAAGTCAGTTCTCCCACCATATCACAGAACTGACGACTCTGTTGGGGATAAGACTTAAAAGTGGGGTTACCTTATGGCTAGATCACATTTACTTGCTTACATTTCTTGATTCGCATGCTTTGCTTTTTGGTTCCTTGTTTGGGTTTGTTTTAAATCCTACACCCGGATTTGGGGACACCTTTTAGGTAAGTAGCAATAAACTGTGAGGGAACTGTGCGGGGTATACTGACACGGTTGAAGCAGTAGTTACGTTGATATGACACTTTGGTTGGTACCGGTAACCCTTGAGTCAGTCAAGGAGAGTACGGGGCCGCCGCGTGGTGTCGTAAAGCATCAACTGACCTTAGAACCTTACTTGACCAACTTGGCCATTAGAAAGTAGCAAGATAACCGGCTTTGGTGCAGTCCGAAGTTGGTTGATACTCGATGCTACACTCATTGAGGTTTGACTCTTGAGTTTTGTTTGGTTGCAAGTCAATCGCTTGTTGAAGGAAACTTGGGGGAAAGATCAGTGATATGGAGATCCCTTAGAACCCGGTTACTATTAACTAGGATAGGATGAGCCAACTAAACTTCAAGAGGGTACTTACCTGAAATCCCATGCAAGCCTAAACTAAGGACTTGTTTGCTTTGTATATACACTTGTACATAACATTATAAGCATCATAAACATCATATCATAAGCATTCTCACTAACCACTTCAAGGATTTTTTGAATTCATCTTTGTTCTGTTTTGTAGGACATGGCTTCCACTCGTAGGGGCATTATCCAAGTCAGCCTCGTGAGGATACCTCCACAACTCAAGGATTTAGTATCAAGGGTCCCTGAAGATTCTCCATTCACCAAAAGGCATGGTCGACTCCTTAGTTTGGTTATCTCAAGTATCAAAGAAGATATGGTAAAGGTGCTTGTCCAATTCTTTGACCCCTTGCATCATTGCTTCACTTTCCCAATTACCAACTTGTGCCCACTTTAGAAGAATTTTCTCAACTTATGGGAACCCCTATTCTTGATCAGTTACCTTTCAACGGTATTGAAAGAGACCCTAAACATGAGGAAATTACTCGTGCTCTACATTTGCAACCATCTGACATAGTAGCAAATTGGGTAACGAGAAGCGGTGTCAAAGGTTTCCTAGCAAAGTTTTTGTTACAAAGGGTTCAAGAGTGTTGGAATACTTTGGATCTACAAGCCTTCGAGGAAATTTTGGCTCTTCTCATCTATGGATTGGTACTATTTCCCAATCCTGACCAATTTATAGATGTAAATGCGATCAAGGTTTTCATATCTCGTAATCTGGTGCCTACATTGCTTGGAGACATCTTGCATTCTATTCACTCTCGCACTTTGAAGAAAAGAGGGGCTTTGATGTGTTGCACTCCTCTTTTGGCTAGGTGGTTTATTTCGCACCTACCTCGATCCGTGGTAAAAAATGAACAAGGTATAAGGTGGTCTAAAAGATTGATGTCCCTTTCACATGCTAATATTCGTTGGTATTATCGCTCTTTGGAGGACATTACCATCATTGATCGTTGTAGGGAATTCCCCAATGTCCCTCTACTTGGCATTAGGGGAGGTATTACTTACAACCCTTGTTTAGATTTGCGACAATTTGGATACGCTAGGAGAGATGGCCCTCATGAGGTACTCATCCAAGGAATTGCATTCGACTACGAAAGCGATACCCAAGGTTATCGTCAAAGGTTTATACGAGCTTAGGGTATGGTTAACAAGGTTAATAGCAAGACGTTGGGGCGTAAGAATTCCATTCCTTTGGAGCGTTATCTTAAATGGGTGAAGGCTCACGCTCAAATTCTTAAGATGCCTTATGAAGTCGTCTTACCTATTATCATGGAGCCATTAGTGGAGGGAGACGTTCCACATACTATCCTCTATCCTGATATGCCTACTTCTCTTCAAGATTTGCAAAACGCTTGGATTCAGTTAAAAGGAGAGAGAGACACCTTTGAAGCTAAGTTCTATGAGGGCAAGAGGAAGATATTAGAGCTTACAAGGGAGCTTCATGAAGAAAGGAGCTTAAACACCTACATTGCGCCAAAGAGGATTCGCACAACTTTTCTGTCTTAGGAGTTTACTTTATGCTTATTGTAAGCCCAAGAGGCATGTTTGTATTCAAATCAGAACTCTTTAATGCAAGTTAACATTTGTTCACTCTTTGTTTATACAAATTTAAATTCTTTAAATCCTTGAAATCACTTGCATATTGCATATTCATGCATCATGACATGACAGGTTTCCGCATAACAGGTTTCCTTATCTCTCCGCTGTTTATTTCAGCAAGATGGATCTAGAGAAAACTGTGACGGAACTCCAGTCCCAGAATTCTCAATTTCAGGAAGCTTTACTCGCCCTGGCCAAGGGGCAGCAGGATATGATGGCCTTGTTGGCCGCTAAGAAAAAGCCAAAGAAGAAAGCTCTACTCAACATGGGTAAGAGGTTCAAGGAAGCAATCCGTCAAATTCCAATAGAGGAAGGTTCATCCGAATAGGACGAGAACCAAATTGGTGAAGTCAAGAGTACTCAGGCCGACTGTATCAATGACCAAGAATCTGATGATGATTATTTCAATGAATAATATCCACCCGTAGACATCAAATACAAGCAGCTAGAAGACATGCTGAAAGCGGTTGAAATCCAAGTTATTCCCGATTTGAATTTAGACGATTTGGGATTAATCTTCAGGGTAGTCATTCCCCACAATTTCAAAATACCAACCTTTGCAAAATACGATGGGGTTTCTTTCCCAAAGCTCCATTTGAAGTCCTATGTGCGCAAGATACAACCGCACACTGCTGATAAAAAACTCTGGATTCACTTTTTCCAAGAGAGTCTGGATGGAACACAACTTGAATGGTTTTATCAGTTGGATGACTCTCGCATCAATACTTGGGAGGGTCTAGCTACTGCCTTCTACCATCAATATCAGTACAACACCGACTTGGCACCGACAAGGGTTCAATTGCAAGGTATGACCATGGGGAAGAATGAGGGATTTAAGGAATATGTGCAGAAGTGGAGAAACCTTGCTAGTAGGGTCCAAAATCCCTTGACTGATAGGAAACACATTGACATGTTCATGAGCACATTATCTGGTCCTTTCTTTAACCTATTGGTTGGCTGCTCTTCTTCTGGTTTCACCGAATTAATCCTAACTGGTGAGAGAGTTGAAAGTGGCATTAAAAGTGGAAAGATTTATATGGCATCTACTTCCACTCCCAATCCTGTCAAGAAACCTTTTGCCGCGAAGAAAGAGGTTAATGTTGTGTATAGAGAAAAGACCCATACCAAAATGAATAATCATTCGTCTATCAATGCTGTCCGAATCTCCAATCTGACTGCTACTCAAAGACCATGTGCCAATCATCAACGTGTTGAAGCTCCAAGAAGAAAATTTACAAGGTTAGGCATGTCATTATCTAAAGCCCTTCAACATCTGCTCAGGGCCAATTTAGTGACATTACGGGATCCTCCCGCCAATTCTGACACCTTGTCACCGAGATATAATCCAAATGCAAAGTGTGCTTACCATTCAAACAGCCCCGGGCATGAGACTGATCAGTGCTCGGCTCTGAAAAACAAAATCCAGGATTTAATTGACAACAAGACTATTGAATTTTATCCTCCTCCGATGCCAAATGTAATTATCGCTCCGATGCCGAAGCACGACAAAGGTGTTAATGCCTTCGAAGATGCAATTTTCATTGCCTCTGTTGAAGAATTAACTACTCCATTGAATGTAATCAAGAGTAATCAGCTGAAAGCTGGGATCTTCCCTGGCTGCGAAAAAGACTGTGCGTACTGTATAAGGCAGCCCAATGGGTGTGAAAAACTGAAGAAAGGTATATAGCGCCTAATGGATAGTCGCGAAACTCTATTCAAAAAGGTTCCCGCCATCAAGAATTCAATCGACAAAGCTGAAGATTTGGCCATCACAACAATTTCAAACAAACCTCTTGGGATCTCATCCAAAGGTACAATCAGGATTTAGAACTAACCAATCATTTCTCCTCTCATAATCACTGTTGCGGGACCTGTTCCATACACCTCTGATAAAGCGGTACCATGGAATTACGGTGTCGAGGTTTATTACCATGGGGTAAAACAAGATTCTTGGATTGATGACGAAGCTGGTGTTACTAACATTACTGGTTCTAGTAAAGTCACAAGAACAGGAAGGATCTTTTCCCCTGTTATCTCACCACTAACCACTACCACAATTCCAATATGCATAACCAATAGCAATGTTGGTGCCAGTACTAGAGGGAAAGAGAAAGAAAGTGAGCCTGCTAGGGAAGAGGCACCTGCTAAAAAGTCTGTTATGGAAGAACCATCCACTCAAGAGATGGAGGAGATTCTGAAGATCATTAAGAAAAGCGACTTCAAAATAGTAGAGCAATTCGGGCAAACCCCTTCTAAAATATCAATGTTGTCCTTATTACTATGTTTCGATGCCCATGCACAAGCTTTGATTAAGTTCTTGAAAAAGGCTCATGTGCCTCAAGAAACCACAGTCGACCAAATTGAGAACTGCGTAGCAAGTCTGACAGCCGACAATGGTATGGGGTTCTCTGACGCAGATTTAACTCCCATGGGAAAGAATCACAAAAAAGCCTTGCATGTCTCTGTTGAATGTAAGGGGACCACTCTGGCACATGTTTTGGTGGACACGGGCTCATCTTTAAATGTGTTACCTAAAGGCGCTTTAGATCGGCTAGATTGTGAAGGTTTGATTTTAAAGCCAAGTGATATCATTGTGAGAGCATTTGATGGATCTAAAAGGATGGTTCATGGAGAGGTGGATCTCCCAATTAAGGTTGGTTCGCATATTTTCAAATCCACATTCTATATAATGCATATACGGCCTGCGTATTCTTGCTTGCTTGGGCGCCCATGGATCCATGGGGCAGGTGCGGTCACTTCTACTCTGCACCAAAAGTTAAAATATCCACTTCAAGGGAAGGTTGTCACTGTTTACGGAGAAGAAGAATTTATGGTAAGCCATCTCAATTCTTTCAAGTATGTAGAAATGGATGGAGAACTCATAGAAACTCCTTTCCATACGTTTGAGGTTGTAGCCACCACCAAAATCTCCTCCGACACTCCAAGAGTCGATAAAGTTATCCCCAATATGGTTTCTCTTAAGGATGCTTGTGTTGTGGTAGAAGAAGGAAACAATGAGATGTGGGGTCAACTCCTTGACATCCCGTTCAAGGCAGAAAAGTTTGAGTTAGGTTTCACCTCCAAAGCTCAGAAAGAAATCAGAGGCGCTCATACTGGAAAGCCACCTCTCCACCTCAAATGTCATGAAGTGAACGTTGTAGAGGACTCCGATGATGAGTGTGTGTGATACGGTGGGAGAACTGACTTGAGGTTTTGCGTTTTTTTTCGCAAATGTTTCGGTTGAGCAAGAGTCGCCACCGACTTTTTATTTTATCCTAAGGAAAGGTTAAAAAGCACAGCAAAAACCTTTGAGATGTTTTCTTGAGTTCGGGGAGTAGATTATAGAAAGGGAAGGTATTAGCACCCTTTCTATCCATGGTTATCCATGGGCTCTTAGTTACTTGCTTAGATCAACTTGCCTTGATTTTCAATTGTTTGAAATGGTGCTTTGTGTGTGGGTTTGAAAAATGTTTTGAAAAGAGGCCAATGTGGTGGCAACCTTTGTAATGATCCATGTTGGGATGTATACAAAGGTGTATGTCTTTTGAAAAGTTTTCAATGTTTTTTAAAAGTTGTTTTGAAAGTGTTGTGATGTGTGGTTTTGAAAAATTGGCAAGTGTTTTTGTTTTGCAAGTTGGCAAGTAACCAAGAGCTATCTACCCTAAATTTCTCAAAGGTTTTCTCTATGTTTTAACCCTTTTAACAATTTTGTTCCACCATTGTATTTGGTGGACAATCTTGTGTTAGGATGTGAACGGGACAGGCGCGGGTCATCGTTTAGACCATGATTGCAATGGTGCCAAGTGTCTTTGGGCAATTTTTCCTTTAAAGGACTTGATCATTTTTTAGGCAACTTTTGAAAGCGTCATCGAGGGACAATGATCATTTGATTTGTTTTGTTTTGCCAAAGACACCCAACATGCAATATGGCCCATTATTGAAGGCAACAAGTGGAGTAACCCTAAGGGGGTGCAAGTGTGATTGGTGTTATCCATTTTCATGCTTTTATCTTGGAATTAAGTCAAGCTATTGTTTGGTTGATTTTTATATACAAACCCTAAATCTATCATGGCATATTTAGAAAGCTTTTAAATGCGAAATTTAAAGTCCTAAACTATTACAACATAATTATGGGATAGGGGGTACAAATGTTCAAATGGGGATATATAGCAAGAAAAAATTAAATCTAAACTATTACATCCAAATTGAATATACAAATTATTTAATATACAATAATTAAATAAAATAAAATAAAATATGCAAGATGCAAAAATGATTTTTATATGTATGTAAAAGGTATTTTTTTATGTGACAAATAAACAAAAATAAAAAGGATTAATTTTTGGGTATTTTTACATTTTAGGGCAAAACCCTAATTTTCTAAGTAAGAAGTAATTATTATTTATTATATGCAATATTTATTAATTATGTACAAAAAATAAATAAAAAGGAAATATATTTTAAAAAAGTGATTTTTTAAGTTAAATATTAATAAAAATAAAAATGTATTATTTTTTTGTATTTTTATCCTAACTATTCTAATAAATATATAAGTATTTATATTATTTACTAAATATATTAAATATGTACAAAAATAAAAATATTTATTATTTTACAAAAAAAAGTATATTTTTTATAAAATGTTTTCAAAAGATAAAATAAAATGAAATCAGAAAATAAATGTATTTGTATTATTTTTAGTTATTTTAAACAAAAATATTATGCATATTTATTTACATATATAACTAAATGAAACAAATAAATGCCTAAAAAATACAAAAAGAAGGTGAAAAATATTTTTTAATGTTTTTTATATCTTAACAAAAAATAAGAAGTCAGAAACAAAAAGAAAAAGTCAAAAAATGATAAAAATAAACACAATGGGCCAAGGGGGGTGCAAGTGTGGAAAAGTGGTGCAAAAAGGAAAACAAAACTCAGGCCCAGCCCAAGTCTATCTTCTTCAACCTCCAGCCAGTTTGTCAAAAAAACGCGCGTTTCTCATACTGATTCAAACATCCTGATTCTTGGACTTTCAAGCAAAACTCATAACACCAAAAATGTAGAGCATCAAGAGACGAATCCAGACATATAAAGAACTTGACTTAACTCTAAGAAATGAAAGAGAATTTCTTCATCCCTAATTCCTGACCTAAGTTTTTTCTAATGTTCAGGTTCCAAATCCTCTCAGTACACACAACATAAATGCAAAGTAATTATATGTGTAGTTTCAGGGCCATGAGTAAAGCATTTTTCATTCATAAACCTAAGGCTAACTCTTCCTAGATTGAGAGATAGAAGTTCAAAGTTTTACCTATTTCAGCTTGATACGTGTATGACAATGGAGGCACTTTCAAGGCAATGTGAGGACTTGTACAACTTGCTTGAAGTTCAGGGATGCTTCTCCAATGCTTGGTGTGCTTTGAATCTTGCTGAATCACTCCATGGAAGTTAACCTGCAAGAGAGAAAAATGAAAATGGCAAACTATGCTATGGCTGTTACAGCCTGTATCTAAGGTTGGGGATAGCTTGTATGGATGTTATTGAATGTCTTTGAGGTGGTTTGGATGAAAACGCACGAGGGAAATGAACTGTGGAAGTCAATATGCAGAAGATACCCTGTTTTGCCAAAAAACTGTGTTTTGATGAATGAGGGAGTCTTGAGGATGGCTTGGTCGTGTTTTAGGTTACTTGAGGAGTATCGAATGTGTTCACAATGTTTGCTTAGGCTTGTTGTTGCAGCAATGAGAGATGTTGTCAGTTATGCAATGTTTCTTCTATCTTAAGCAAAAAATGACAAGTTGAGTTACAAGCTTATGCAGGCCCCCTAAACATGCTGCACCAATCCCTCTTGATCAGTGTGATTAGTTCCTGAACTTGTGCCTAGAAGATATGCTTTGGTACTTCTTTGATTTGCTTTTGACATAAAGCCATGCTTTACAAAAATGGATAAGTTACTTTTTCCAAATAAGGATTAAACTTCCATGTAATGACCAAATGCATAGAATAATATCTTGGCACAATGGTTTAACATTTAATTTTTGAGTGTAAATGAGATTAGAGGCCTGTAATGTAGCTTGCATATGCTGAGTTTGAAAATGCACAAGTTATGAACATGCCTTTGGCCATGAATCAAAGTGACTTTTGCCCATATTGACAAATTTGATTCTCCCTAACCACAAGGGTGTTTGAGAAGTTATTGGACATTTTGGAAAGCTTGGAATGTGTACTACAATCCATCTTTGTAATGAAATTTGAAATTACAAGTGGAAGCATGTGAAAAGTGGCCATGAAGTTAGGCAAAAATCCTGCCTAGAATAGGTCAAAAATTTTCTAAGTTAAGAATGTTTTGCACCCTTGTTCCAAAAATTGTAACTTGAGCTACAAGCTTCTTTTGAGGAAACTTTGTGAATCAAAGTTGTAGATTTTGCAATGGAATATAACTTTCATGTTTTGAGTTTTCCTTGAATCCAAATGTATCTTGATGAAAAAATGGGACAAAGTTAGGAAAAAATTAGGGATTTTCATAACTTAGAAAAAATTCTAAGTTATGAAAATTCTTCATTTCAAACCCTAATTTGTGATTTTTGATTTCTTGATGAACAAGTTTCATAATTTGACACGTTTTGATGAAAAATGAATCTTGACACTTGATTTTGACCAAAAAGTCAAAGTTTGACTTTTCAGTATACAGTCAAATTTGGCTCAGTTGACTGGAAAATTCATCTGTCAATCTTGTGCATTTGGGATCTTTTGAACTTGTTGAACATGTCAAGACAATTCCATTGGGTCCTTGAGTCCATATGTGAGCTTGGTTTGCCATTGTCTAGGTCAAACAGTCAAAAATTGCCTTTGTGCAGTCAAAACCCTAAAAATGACCATTTTGCCCTTTTGGTGATCTGATCAAATTTCTTGTGGAATTGTGATCCAAACTAGATCAAATGATTCATATGAGTTCATAATGTTGATGTGGGTCAAAAATCATGAGGTTTGACTGTCAATTGACCACAGTTGACTTTTTCCCCAATATAGCTGATTTCTAGGTCAACTGTCCAATTGACTGGGCAAAGATTGGAATCAAGGCTTGAAACTTGGTATGGATGAACTTGTGAGTCCAACATGAATCATGAAAGTCATTTTGGGAATTTTAGGTCAAAACATCTTTGTGCAAACACAAACCCTAATTTGGGTCAACAGTGCAAGGAGGAGTCTTGAGCAGAGCAAACCCTAACTTGATCTTGAGCTCCAAGGGTCTTGTGGTGAGAAAATATTGATGAAATGGGAGGGAAAATTTTGAGGTACAACAGTTGCCCCTGTTCAATCTTCTTAGACCTGAAGAGTTAGATTGGCAAGTTTGCCTTTCGCGACTCGAGGGTAAAAGGAGATTGGACACTAGAGTGCCTTGAAATTTGCACTCGCATGCTGGAGTATCAGCAATGTGATGTTAGGAATGGGCTTATAGATGCCATTTGGAGAGATGGTGGATAGGGGGATGGGCTTATAGATGCCATCTGGAGGTGTGACAGAACCTTGTCGGGAATGGGCTTATAGATGCCATTTGGAGGTGTCGATCGCGTAAGAGATTCCTTAGCGAGAATTAGCGTTCTTGAGAAAGAAAGATGGTTTCCTGGCTTGTTACAGGTGTTGATCTTAAAACTCTTCATGTAGACGTGCCCTGGCTAGATACAGGAGTCGAATCCACAATTAGTTGCTCACAGATGTGCCCTGGCTAGATACAGGAATCGAATCCGGAACTTCAAAAGGTTGTTTACAGACGTGCCCTGGCTGGATACAGGTATCGAATCTCTAAACTCTTCATGCAGATGTGCCCTGGCTGGATACAGGTATCGAATCTACAATCAATCACTCACAGATATGCCCTGGCTAGATACAGGAATCGAATCTGGAACTTCAAAAAGGTTGCTTACAGACGTGCCCTGGCTGGATACAGGTATCAAATCTCTAAACTGTTTATGCAGATATGCCCTGGCTGGATACAGGTATCGAATTTGGAATTTGCAAAAGGTTGGTAGAGATAGCTTTCCTGGCTGGATACAAGTGTCGAATCTCTGACCCGAGAATGAAAGATAATTTCCTGGCCTGTTAAAGGGGTTGATCTTCAAACTCTTCATGCAGATATGCCCTGGCTAGATACAGGTATCGAATCTACAATCCATCACTCACAGATATGCCCTGGCTAGATATAGGAATCGAATCTGGAATTGTGACAGTTGACAGTAATCATACTTTGATTGACCTTTTCCTGAAAAGGCAAGACATTAGTTGTATGCAATGTCATGATGTATGAAATGCATGATGTCATGATCCTCAGAATGAGATAGGGTTGTATGCACTTTATCATGTATGTAAGCAGGATGTATGAAATGTGAAATGTCTATGAATGTATTTTCGTCTAGGAAAATAAATCCTTGACGAATGCCGGGAACTTGTTGAATCCTGGGCTGATGTTGAAGAGTAGAGTTCTTCGTTTCCGTTGGGGGATGATGGTTGCAAGAATAAACCGGTAGGAGAAGATGACTCCGTTGGGGAATAAACTTGTTGGAGAGATTACTCTGCGGGGAATTACTCTGTGGGAAGAGATACTTCGCTGAGGTTTTGATGAGAGCTCCGCTGGGGATTCCACTGATAAGTTGTGTTGGGGAATTTGATGAACTCCGCTGGGGATAGGAAGAACTTCGCCGAGGACGATCTTTCCGTGGTAATTAGCTGAGGATAACCCAGTTATAAGCCCTGTTGGGAAATAACTTTTGAATGAAGTCAGGAGATGCGTTCGTACTCTGCAGGTGATAAGCTTCCAGAATCTACTGGGGATAAGCTTCAGAATCTACTGGGGAGATTGATTCAACTCTCCTGGGGAAACCTTTCAGACTGTACTGGGGAATGGTTCCGCTGGGGTGTCTGTATTCCGCCGGGGAACAATCTTATATTAAGACTGCCGGGGATGCTTGCTGAGGAATGTCTATACTCCACTGGGGGAATGTTGAGATCTTCTGAGGATACCCAAATTCTTAAGGATGACAGTAGACTAACTCTGCTTGGGGAGAGTATCGCTGACTTGCTAGGGGAATATTGTGCCTTTTTAGGGCTGATGGGAAACCAACTCTACCTGGGGAGAATATTGCTGAATCTTGTCTTACTCTGTGGGGAGTGAAGGTATTTTGGTCAAATTCTTCAGCTGAACTTACCTTGGTACCTCGGTGGACAGAGCAACTAGATCGCTTAGACCATTCTTATTATTGCCCCTGTTCCTGATGTCACCTGTAATTAGTCCTTTGTTTTGCATACAAGTATTTATGAGTTAGCAATTAATGTCAAATGCATATATCAAAATTGAACATTGGACGTTCTTCGCAAAACAAAACAGAAAAAGGAAAAACAATGGATAATTTTTCTGAAAAATTGAACTTGTATTGATTTTGAAGTTTGCCTGTAAATAGGCGTTCTATGTACAGGAGGTTGACGTCCTAGTAAGAGAACGCCGCCGAACAAGATAGAATTTATACAATTTTGTGAAAAGGAAACAAAACAACTATGTGAAAAATAATCCCATTGGGTTCCAACTCTGCTATCGCCTTTATGTCTTCAAGCGTCTCATCACTTTGTTGTTTAGTTGAAGATGGAGCTGATTGATCGATGCCGAAGTCTGATAGTTGATGCCGAATTCTGGATGCAAGGTGATCCCATGAGACATAGTATTACGCTTTATCCCTAACTTTTGCCTGGACCGCCCTTTCGGGTTTTCAGTCCACCGGGATACCCATTTTTGCCCAAGCCGCCTTTTCAGGTTTTCGACTTGCCGGGTGTACAGATTTTTTTCATTTCATCCCTTATTTTTGCCCGAACCCTTTTGGTTCGCCGGGAAGCCCTTATTTTTGCCTAGGTGTGTTAACCTAGCGGGTCTTTAATTCATGCGTAGTATCTTTTTACTATGTCTGCATTGGCGGGGTAAGGAAGGTCGTCACCATCCATGGTGGTTAGAATCATAGCCCCTCCTGAGAAGATATGTTTAACCATAAATGGCCCTTCGTACGTAGGGGTCCATTTGCCCCTGGGATCACTTTGAGGAAGAATGATGCGCTTGATTACCAGGTCTCCGACTTGATACTCTTGTCGTCTGACCTTCTTGTTAAATGCCCTGGTCATCCGTTTTTGGTACGTCTGACCATGACAAATAGCAGTGAGTCTCTTTTCGTCAATTAGGTTTAATTGATCAATCCGAGTCTGGATCCAGTCATCTTCGCTCAAGTCTGCATCCTTCATTATCCGGAGAGAGGGTATCTGGACTTCAATAGGTAAGACTGCCTCCATGCCATAGACCAAGGAAAAGAGAGTTTCCCATGTTGATGTCCGTGCTGAGGTACGGTACCCATGGAGAGAAAATGGCAACATCTCGTGCTAATCTTTATAGGTCACTGTCATCTTCTGCACAATCTTCTTGATGTTATTATTCGCTGCTTCTACAGCCCCATTCATCTTCGATCGGTAAGGAGAAGAGTTGTGGTGCTGTATTTTGAATTGCTCGCAGAGCTCAGTGATCATCTTATTGTTGAGATTGGTACCATTATCTGTAATGATCCTCTCAAGTACACCGTATCGACAGATCAGGTTGTGCCGAATGAACCGTGCCACGACGCTTTTGGTTACGGTGGCGTAGGAAGCTGCTTCAACACACTTTGTGAAATAATCAATTGCTACCAAGATGAAGCGGTGCCCGTTGGATGTCGTAGGTCTGATTTCTCCGATCATATCAATGCCCCACATTGCAAAAGGCCAAGGTACTGTCAAGACGTTTAGAGGAACCAGAGGAATGTGCACCTTATCAGCATAGATCTGGCATTTGTGACACGTCCGAGAATGTTGGTAACAGTCGGCTTCCATTGTGGACCAGAAATATCCTTCCCGAAGGATTTTCTTTGCCATGGTCTGTCCACTGGAATGTGTTCTGAAGGTACCTTCATGTAGCTCTGCCATGATCTTTTCTGCTTCAGTCTTATCCACACAACGCAGTAAGGTTGAATCATGGTTTCGCTTGTAGAGAATGCCATTGCTGAGGAAGAATTTTGCCGCAAACCTTCTCGGAAACTTCTTGTCATTAACAGATGCGCCTTCGGGGTATTCTTGAGCTTCAAGGTACCTCTTCACTTCATGATACCAGGGTTTTGTTACCTCTTCAGTTTCGAGATCGCAGCAATGTGCAGGTTCGTCCAACTTCCAAATAATGATCTGGGGCGCCTCGTTATCCCATTTGACTTTGAACATAGAAGACATCGTAGCTAACGCGTCCTCCAACTGATTCTCCTCTCTTGGGAAGTGTTCAAAATTTATCTCCTCGAAGTGGGGAAGCAATGTCAGCACATACTCCTTGTAAGGAATAAGATTTGGGTGTTTCGTATCCCACTCGCCTTTGACCTGATTGATCACGAGAGCGGAATCTCCGAAGACACTTAGAAACTTGATCCTTAAATCAATTGCAGCTTGAAGACCCATGATACATGCCTCATACTCTGCCATGTTGTTGGTGCAGTTGAAACATAGGTGGATAGTAAGTGGAGTATGAGTGCCTTTAGGGGATATGATCACAGTGCCGATACCATTGCCCAAAGCGTTTGAGGCTCCGTCAAAATGCATAGACCATAGGGATCCTTCCTCAGGTCCTTCATCCAGTCCAGATACTTCACAATCAGTCACTACCATGATGTCCTCGTCTGGAAACTCAAAGTTCATCGACTGGTAATCATCCACAGCCTGGTGTTCCAAATGGTCTGCCAATACACTTCCCTTGATTGCTTTCTAAGTCGTTTAATGGATGTCATATTCCGTCAAGATCATTTGCCATCTGGCTATTCTTCCGGACAGAGCAGGCTTTTCGAATATGTACTTGATTGGATCCATTTTTGAAATCAACAGAGTAGTGTGAGTCAACATATACTGTCTCAGCCGGCGAGCAGCCCATACCAAAGCACAACAAGTTTTCTCGAGCAGTGAGTACCGGGTCTCACAGTCGGTAAACTTTTTGCTAAGGTAATAAATGGCGTGTTCTTTTCGGCCAGACTCGTCATGCTGCCCCAGCACACACCCCATTGAGTTGTCAAGTACTGTCAAGTAAAGTATTAGAGGTCTCTCTTCAACCGGTGGCATAAGAATGGGTGGTTCTTGGAGATACTCTTTGATCTTTTCGAAAGCGGCCTGACATTCATCGTTCTAACGTACTACTTGGTCTTTCTTCAGCAGCTTGAAGATTGGTTCACAGGTAGCAGTTAGATGCGAGATGAATCGGGCAATGTAGTTCAATCGTCCTAGAAAGCATCTGACTTCTTTCTCTGTCTTAGGAGTTGGCATCTCTTGTATGGTTTTCACTTTGGCAGGGTCCACTTGAATACCTTTGTCGCTTACGATGAAGCCTAGCAATTTTCCAGATCTCACCCCAAAGGTGCACTTGTTCGGGTTCAACCTCAGCTTGTACAACTTCAGACGGTCAAACAGCTTCCGTAGATGGTCAAGGTGTTCCTCCTCAGTTTGGGACCTAGCAATCATATCATCGACGTATACTTCTATCTCGTGATGGATCATATCATGAAATAAAGCAACCATGGCACGTTGGTAGGTTGCCCCAGCATTTTTCAACCCAAAAGGCATGACCTTGTAGCAAAAGGTGCCCCACTGAGTGACAAAGGTGGTCTTCTCCATGTCTTCAGGAGCACATCTTGATCTGATTATAACCGGAGAAGCCGTCCATGAAGGAGAATACCTTATGCTGAGCAGTGTTGTCAACCAGAACGTCGATATGAGGTAGAGGGAAATCATCCTTAGGGCTTGCCCTGTTCAAATCCCTGTAATCAACACACATTCGGACCTTACCATCTTTCTTCGGCACTGGAACTACATTGGCAATCCACTGAGGGTAAGAAGTTACTGCTAGAAATCCGGCATCAAATTGTTTCATAACCTCAGCTTTGATTTTCTCGGACATTTCTGGACGCATACGGCGGACCTTTTGTTTTACCGGAGGACAATCTTCCTTGGCAGGCAGGTGATGAACCACAATGTCGGTATCCAACCCAGGCATGTCTTCGTAAGACCAGGCAAAGATTTCCACGTAGTTATGCAGCATCTGAATCAACCGTTGCTTCACACTGGGCTCTAGATTGGCACCAATCTTGACTTCCTTTCTGTCTGTCTCAGTACCTAGATTTACCGTTTCCACTGGCTCTTCATGTGGCTGAATGGCCCTCTCTTCCTGGAGTAACAGTCTTGCAAGTTCACCAGGCACTTCGCAATCATCTTCACCTTCGTCTTCGGCTAAGTTGATCGGATTTTCGAAGTCATAACTGGCAGTAGCAGAGTCGTTACCAGTGAGATCCAGAGTGGATTGGAACCTGTATAGGTGAGTGTGTGTAAATATAGTTGTTTTGCAATATATAATAAAGAAAGAAAAGGAGCGCAATATTTTGAAATGCAACAAACGTCCAATTTTTTGATTAATGATATATGAAAATGACATACAAAAGCCCTCACAAATGAAGCCACGGTGCCCCGGGTAGGACACCGAGCCATAAAAGTTTCAACATATTGTTTGTTACAAATTGAAAACAAAAGAGCTCATTACTGAGTGACAAAAGTAATAGGTGTGAAGTCTTTGGCAGTCCAGTTGCTTGGTCCACCGTCGGTTGTTGGGTAGATCCAGCTGTCGAATTCAGATTCCTCCACGTCGTCTTCAATAGCATTCACTCCCGGGTTGGTGATGAACACAAGAGGTTTTCCAATCCTTGCCTTACGAATAACCCTCTGAGCCTCTGCAGTGAAGCCCAAACCAAACTTGTCGGTCTTTGGAGTGAAATCAGGAAGTCGGCCCCAGTTTGCACACTCACCCTTTTCAATCACAGCCCGGGCATCCTTTAAGGAAGCCTTCTTCAAAGGAGGGTCTTCAATCACAGTTTCAGCTGATGCCAGTGTCTGAGGAACTTCTTTAAAGTGTTGAAAGGGGGTCTCAATGAACTCCCCATCCATGTCTATGTACCGGAACGAGTTGAGATGGCTGACCATATACTCTTCCTCCCCCTGAACTGTAACAATCTTCCCTCTAACTGGGTACTTAAGCTTCTGATGTAGTGTGGAGGTCACAGCTCCAGCCTTGTGGATCCAGGGACGACCCAGCAAACAGGAATAGGATGGTCGGATATCCATCACATAGAAAGTAGAATCAAAAACTTGAGAACCAACCCTGATTGGAATGTCAACTTCCCCATGTACCATCCTTTTCAAACCGTCAAAGGCCCGGACAACAATGTTACTAGGCTTGAGCTCCAAACCCTCACAATCCAACCTGTCTAGGGCCTTCTTGGGCAATACGTTCAATGAAGAACCGGTGCCTACCAACACATGGGCAAGAGTAGTGCCCCTGCATTCAATGGAGACATGCAGGGCGTCATTATGGTTCTTTCCTTTTGCAGTCAGATCAGCGTCAGAGAAGCCCAACCCATTATCGGCAGTCAAGTTGGCCACACAATCAGTAAATTGATCAGCAGACGTTTCTTGTGGCATATGGGCCGTCTTCAGGAAGGAGATCAGGGCCTTGTCATGGGCCTCTGAACACAACAACAGTGATAGCATAGAAATCTTTGATGGGGTGTGTCCCAACTGCTCAACTACATTGAAATCACTTTTCTTGATAATCTTGAGGATCTCCTCCATCTCTTGCTGGGAAGCTTTAACAGTGGTTGTCTTTGGTGCCTCCGTCAGGGCAGGCAAATTAGCAGCAATCCCTTTGCCCCGAGCGTCAGATGACTCGGCAGCAGGGGTAGAAACAGGAACTTGATTAGAAAAGGGAATAGGCACACTTGCAGGTGTGATGATAAGAGGTTTCTGAATAGCTGGTGGCGCAATATCTGGCGAGAACAGCCTACCACTGCGAGTAATTTTGGCAGGCCTGGTGATGTTATTGACGCTGGTACTTGTATCAAACTCTTGTTTTATTCCAAGCACATACACATCTGCCCCATAGTGCCATGGGACAGCTTTGTCGGATGTATAGGGGAGGGGCCCCAGAACAGTGATGATGATAGGAGCAATCTTCTGAGCGGACATGATTTTGACAGGCTTCTTCGAAGGAGCCTTAGGAGGTTTGTTGAAAATAGTGACAATAGAAACGTCTTCAGCAGGGACAACAGGAACAACAATCGCTTCGAACAAGATTTCTTTGTTATCCATCAGGCTTTGGATACCTGATTTCAGTAAAGGACAACCAACAGGTGAAACAGCACACAGAAGGCAACCTTTACTACATCCCGGAAATAAACCGGCTAGCAACAGGTTCCTTTTAACAGTTGATAACGGAGTAACAATCTTTTCCACGGAGGCTACATACCGGTCTTCTTCCACAACATTCACTCCATGCTGGGGCATGGGAGCAGTTACAACATTGGGCCTTTCGGGCACCTCAAACTGTATTTCTTTAGCATCAATAAGGTCCTGAACCTTATTCCTCAGAGCCCAGCAATCACCCTTAGTATGTCCCGGGCTATCAGAGTGATAAGCGCAACGGGCGTTGGGGTTGTACTTCGGAGAGGTTGTGTTCACTACCTTCGGAGCTTCTTTGACAGTTACCAAATTGGTTGACAGAAGTTGCGGCAATATCTGAGACAGGGTCATACTGAGCCGAGTGTACTGCCTTTTGGGTCTCTCACCCCTTGGTTGGTTGAACTGCTGAGGAGCAGCAACAGGCTTTGAAATTACCAATGCATTGACAGCTTGGCAGCGTTCCAGCTTAATTTGTCTTCTGGGACCGTAAACAGCACTGGCTTCCTTCTTGAAAGGCTTCTTTTCAATACTCGCGGCGGCACCTTTCTGTATCTTCCCTGACATGATACCAGCTTTTATTCTCTCACCAGTCAAGATCAAATCTGTAAACTCATCAGAAGAATTACCAATCAGGTGGTTAAAGAACGGACCAGACAGGGTCCCTAGGAACATGTCAACAAGTTCACGGTCAGTCAAAGGTGGTTGCACCCTGCCATCCAAGTCTCTCCACTTTTGTGCATACTCCTTAAAACCTTCGCCCGTCCCCAGTGACATACCCTGAAGTTGGGTACGCGTGGGAGCGAAGTCAGAATTGTACTGATACTGTTTATAAAATGCGGTAGCCAAGTCCTCCCAGTTTCGGATACTGGCTCCATCCAGCTGATAGAACCACTCGAGTTGAGCCCCTGAAAGGCTATCCTGGAAGAAATGGATCCACAGGTTCTTGTCTGCAGTGTAAGGTTGGATCTTCCTTACATATGATCTGAGATGCATCTTCGGGCAGGATAGCCCGTCATACCTTGCAAAAACTGGCACTTTGAACTTCGGGGGGATCACAATTCCAGCAACTAATCCCAAGTCTTCGAAATCTAAGCCGAGAACTCTCTGCAGCTCCATAGCTGCCAACCTGTCTTCCAAGCCTTTGTACTTATCATCGGCGGGCGGGTATTGTTGCTTAGAGTAGTCTTCGTCTTCTTCAGCCTCTCCTTCTTCAGCTTCGGATTCGGAAGGTACCGCAGCCGCATTCCCTTTACTGGTTCCCTCTTCAGATGTAGGGGGAAATTCAAGAACTCTTCTGGCTTCACCCTCAAACCTTCTTCCTAGGGTAGCCACCCCGATTCTTTTCTTTTTCTTCTTCATTTGCTCTTTGTTCCCAAGCAGGGCCTTTAGATCGTCCTGACCCTTAGCCAAGGTCATCAGGAGATGTTGAAACTGTGAGTTCTGAGACTGCAAGTCCTTGACCGTCTATTCGAGATCCATCTTACTGAAATAAACAGCAGAAAGATAAGGAAACCTGGTGTGGAGACCTGCTTATGCACATGATGAATGATATGCTTATGTATGCAATGCATTCAAGGATTTAGAAAGTTTAAAATTGTTGCAAACAAAAAGAACGCACGTCATATTAATAAGAAGAAATTTGTCAGTACATAAATGCCCCCATGGGCCAAATATTACAAAAACTTCTCAAGGTAAAAAGACGTTGCGCATCCTCTTTGGTGCGATGTAGGTGTTAAGGGTCTCTTCCTTATAGATGTAAATGCAATCAAGGTTTTCATATCTCGTAATCTGGTGCCTACATTGCTTGGAGACATCTTGCATTCTATTCACTCTCGCACTTTGAAGAAAAGAGGGGCTTTGATGTGTTGCACTCCTCTTTTGGCTAGGTGGTTTATTTCGCACCTACCTCGATCCGTGGTAAAAAATGAACAAGGTATAAGGTGGTCTAAAAGATTGATGTCCCTTTCACATGCTGATATCCGTTGGTATTATCGCTCTTTGGAAGAAATTACCATCATTGATCACTGTAGGGAATTCCCCAATGTCCCTCTACTTGGCATTAGGGGAGGCATTACTTACAACCCTTGTTTAGCTTTGCGACAGTTTGGATACGCTAGGAGAGATGGCCCTCATGAGGTACTCATCCAAGGAATTGCATTCGACTACGAAAGCGATACCCAAGGTTACCGTTAAAGGTTTATACGAGCTTAGGGTATGGTTAACAAGGTTAATAGCAAGACGTTGGGGCGTAAGAATTCCATTTCTTTGGAACGTTATCTTAAATGGGTGAAGGATCGCTCTCAAATTCTTAAGATGCCTTATGAAGCCGTCTTAACTATTATCATGGAGCCATTAGTGGAGGGAGACGTTCCACATACTATCCTCTATCCTGATATGCCTACTTCTCTTCAAGATTTGCAAAACGCTTGGATTCAGCTAAAAGGAGAGAGAGACACCTTTGAAGCTAAGTTCTATGAGGGCAAGAGGAAGATATTAGATCTTACAAGGGAGCTTCATGAAGAAAGGAGCTTAAACACCTACATTGCGCCAAAGAGGATGTGCACAACTTTTCTGTCTTAGGAGTTTACTTTATGCTTATTGTAAGCCCAAGAGGCATGTTTGTATTCAAATCAGAACTCTTTAATGCAAGTTAACATTTGTTCACTCTTTGTTTATACAAATTTAAATTCTTTAAATCCTTGAAATCATTTGCATATTGCATATTCATGCATCATGACATGACAGGTTTCCGCATAACAGGTTTCCTTATCTCTCCGCTGTTTATTTCAGCAAGATGGATCTAGAGAAAACTGTGACGGAACTCCAGTCCCAGAATTCTCAATTTCAGGAAGCTTTACTCGCCCTGGCCAAGGGGAAACAGGATATGATGGCCTTGTTGGCCGCTAAGAAAAAGCCAAAGAAGAAAGCTCTACTCAGCATGGGTAAGAGGTTCATGGAAGCAATCCGTCAAATTCCAATAGAGGAAGGTTCATCCGAATAGGAAGAGAACCAAATTGGTGAAGTCAAGAGTACTCAGGCCGACTGTATCAATGACCAAGAATCTGATGATGATTATTTCAATGAACAATATCCACCCATAGACATCAAATACAAGCAGCTAGAAGACATGCTGAAAGCGGTTGAAATCCAAGTTATTCCCGGTTTGAATTTTGACGATTTGGGATTAATCTTCAGGGTAGTCATTCCCCACAATTTCAAAATACCAACCTTTGCAAAATATGATGGGGTTTCTTTCCCAAAGCTCCATTTGAAGTCCTATGTGCGCAAGATACAACCGCACACTGCTGATAAAAAACTCTGGATTCACTTTTCCAAGAGAGTCTGGCTGGAACACAACTTGAATGGTTTTATCAGTTGGATGACTCTCGCATCAATACTTGGGAGGGTCTAGCTACTGCCTTCTACCATCAATATCAGTACAACACCGACTTGGCACCGACAAGGGTTCAATTGCAAGGTATGACCATGGGGAAGAATGAGGGATTTAAGGAATATGTGCAGAAGTGGAGAAACCTTGCTAGTAGGGTCCAAAATCCCTTGACTGATAGGAAACACATTGACATGTTCATGAGCACATTATCTGGTCCTTTCTTTAATCTATTGGTTGGCTGCTCTTCTTCTGGTTTCACCGAATTAATCCTAACTGGTGAGAGAGTTGAAAGTGGCATTAAAAGTGGAAAGATTTATATGGCATCTACTTCCACTCCCAATCCTGTCAAGAAACCTTTTGCCGCGAAGAAAGGGGTTAATGTTGTGTATAGAGAAAAGACCCATACCAAAATGAATAATCATTCGTCTGTCAATGTTGTCCGAATCTCCAATCTGACTGCTACTCAAAGACCATGTGCCAATCATCAACGTGTTGAAGCTCCAAGAAGAAAATTTACAAGGTTAGGCATGTCATTATCTAAAGCCCTTCAACATCTGCTCAGGGCCAATTTAGTGACATTACGGGATCCTCCCTCCAATTCTGACACCTCGTCACCGAGATATAATCCAAATGCAAAGTGCGCTTACCATTCAAATAGCCCCGGGCATGAGACTGATTAGTGTTGGGCTCTGAAAAACAAAATCCAGGATTTAATTGACAACAAGACTATTGAATTTTATCCTCCTCCGATGCCAAATGTAATTATCGCTCCGATGCCGAAGCACGACAAAGGTGTTAATGCCTTCGAAGATGCAATTTTCATTGCCTCTGTTGAAGAATTAACTACTCCATTGGATGTAATCAAGAGTAATCTGCTGAAAGCTGGGATCTTCCCTGGCTGCGAAAAAGACTGTGCGTACTGTATAAGGCAGCCCAATGGGTGTGAAAAACTGAAGAAAGGTATATAGCGCCTAATGGATAGTCGCGAAACTCTATTCAAAAAGGTTCCCGCCATCAAGAATTCAATCGACAAAGCTGAAGATTTGGCCATCATAACAATTTCAAACAAACCTCTTGGGATCTCATCCAAAGGTACAATCAGGATTTAGAACTAACCAATCATTGCTCCTCTCATAATCACTGTTGCCGGACCTGTTCCATACACCTCTGATAAAGCGGTACCATGGAATTACGGTGTCGAGGTTTATTACCATGGGGTAAAACAAGATTTTTGGATTGATGACGAAGCTGGTGTTACTAACATTACTGGTTCTAGTAAAGTCACAAGAACAGGAAGGATCTTTTCCCCTGTTATCTCACCACTAACCACTACCACAATTCCAATATGCATAACCAATAGCAATGTTGGTGCCAGTACTAGAGGGAAAGAGAAAGAAAGTGAGCCTGCTAGGGAAGAGGCACCTACTAAAAAGTATGTTATGGAAGAACCATCCACTCAAGAGATGGAGGAGATTCTGAAGATCATTAAGAAAAGCGACTTCAAAATAGTAGAGCAATTCGGGCAAACCCCTTCTAAAATATCAATGTTGTCCTTATTGCTATGTTTCGACGCCCATGCACAAGCTTTGATTAAGTTCTTGAAAAAGGCTCATGTGCCTCAAGAAACCACAGTCGACCAAATTGAGAATTGCGTAGCAAGTCTGACAGCCGACAATGGTATGGGGTTCTCTGACGCAGATTTAACTCCCATGGGAAAGAATCACAACAAAGCCTTGCATGTCTCTGTTGAATGTAAGGGGACCACTCTGGCACATGTTTTGGTGGATACAGGCTCATCTTTAAATGTGTTACCTAAAGGCGCTTTAGATCGGCTAGATTGTGAAGGTTTGATTTTAAAGCCAAGTGATATCATTGTGAGAGCATTTGATGGATCTAAAAGGATGGTTCATGGAGAGGTGGATCTCCCAATTAAGGTTGGTTCGCATATTTTCAACTCCACATTCTATATAATGCATATACGGCCTGCGTATTCTTGCTTTCTTGGGCGCCCATGGATCCATGGGGCAGGTGCGGTCACTTCTACTCTGCACCAAAAGTTAAAATATCCAGTTCAAGGGAAGGTTGTCACTGTTTACGGAGAAGAAGAATTTATGGTAAGCCATATCAATTCTTTCAAGTACGTAGAAATGGATGGAGAATTCATATAAACTCCTTCCCATACGATTGAGGTTGTAGCCACCACCAAAATCTCCTCCGACACTCCAAGAGCCGATAAAGTTATCCCCAAGATGGTTTCTCTTAAGGATGCTTGTGTTGTGGTAGAAGAAGGAAACAATGAGATGTGGGGTCAACTCCTCGACATCCCGTTCAAGGCAGAAAAGTTTGAGTTAGGTTTCACCTCCAAAGCTCAGAAAGAAATCAGAGGCGCTCATACTGGAAAGCCACCTCTCCACCTCAAAAGTCATGAAGTGAACGCTGTAGAGGACTCCGATGATGAGTGTGTGCGATACGATGGGAGAACTGACTTGAGGTTTTGCGTTTGTTTTTGTAAATGTTTCGGTTGAGCAAGAGTCACCACCGACTTTTATTTTATCCTAAGGAAAGGTTAAAAAGTACAGCAAAAACCTTTGAGATGTTTTCTTGGGTTTGGGGAGTAGATTATAGAAAGGGAAGGTATTAGCACCCTTTCTATCCATGGTTATCCACGGGCTCTTAGTTACTTGCTTAGATCAACTTGCCTTGATTTTCAATTGTTTGAAATGGTGCTTTGTGTGTGGGTTTGAAAAATGTTTTGAAAAGAGGCCAATGTGGTGGCAACCTTTGTAATGATCCATGTTGGGATGTATACAAAGGTGTATGTCTTTTGAAAAGTTTTCAATGTTTTTTGAAAGTTGTTTTGAAAGTGTTGTGATGTGTGGTTTTGAAAAATAGGCAAGTGTTTTTGTTTTGCAAGTTGGCAAGTAACCAAGAGCTATCTACCCTAAATTTCTCAAAGGTTTTCTCTATGTTTTAACCCTTTTAACAATTTTGTTCCACCATTGTATTTGGTGGACAATCTTGTGTTAGGATGTGAACGGGACAGGCGCGGGTCATCGTTTAGACCATGATTGCAATGGTGCCAAGTGTCTTTGGGCAATTTTTCCTTTAAAGGACTTGATCATTTTTTAGGCAACTTTTGAAAGCGTCATCGAGGGACTATGATCATTTGATTTGTTTTGTTTTGCCAAAGACACCCAACATGCAATATGGCCCATTATTGAAGGCAACAAGTGGAGTAACCCTAAGGGGGTGCAAGTGTGATTGGTGTTATCCATTTTCATGCTTTTATCTTGGAATTAAGTCAAGCTATTGTTTGGTTGATTTTTACATACAAACCCTAAATCTATCATGGCATATTTAGAAAGCTTTTAAATGCGAAATTTAAAGTCCTAAACTATTACAACATAATTATGGGATAGGGGGTACAAATGTTCAAATGGGGATATATAGCAAGAAAAAATTAAATCTAAACTATTACATCCAAATTGAATATACAAATTATTTAATATACAATAATTAAATAAAATAAAATAAAATATGCAAGATGCAAAAATGATTTTTATATGTATGTAAAAGGTATTTTTTTATGTGACAAATAAACAAAAATAAAAAGGATTAATTTTTGGGTATTTTTACATTTTAGGGCAAAACCCTAATTTTCTAAGTAAGAAGTAATTATTATTTATTATATGCAATATTTATTAATTATGTACAAAAAATAAATAAAAAGGAAATATATTTTAAAAAAGTGATTTTTTAAGTTAAATATTAATAAAAATAAAAATGTATTATTTTTTTGTATTTTTATCCTAACTATTCTAATAAATATATAAGTATTTATATTATTTACTAAATATATTAAATATGTACAAAAATAAAAATATTTATTATTTTACAAAAAAAAGTATATTTTTTATAAAATGTTTTCAAAAGATAAAATAAAATGAAATCAGAAAATAAATGTATTTGTATTATTTTTAGTTATTTTAAACAAAAATATTATGCATATTTATTTACATATATAACTAAATGAAACAAATAAATGCCTAAAAATACAAAAAGAAGGTGAAAAATATTTTTTAATGTTTTTTATATCTTAACAAAAAATAAGAAGTCAGAAACAAAAAGAAAAAGTCAAAAAATGATAAAAATAAACACAATGGGCCAAGGGGGTGCAAGTGTGGAAAAGTGGTGCAAAAAGGAAAACAAAACTCAGGCCCAGCCCAAGTCTATCTTCTTCAACCTCCAGCCAGTTTGTCAAAAAAACGCGCGTTTCTCATACTGATTCAAACATCCTGATTCTTGGACTTTCAAGCAAAACTCATAACACCAAAAATGTAGAGCATCAAGAGACGAATCCAGACATATAAAGAACTTGACTTAACTCTAAGAAATGAAAGAGAATTTCTTCATCCCTAATTCCTGACCTAAGTTTTTTCTAATGTTCAGGTTCCAAATCCTCTCAGTACACACAACATAAATGCAAAGTAATTATATGTGTAGTTTCAGGGCCATGAGTAAAGCATTTTTCATTCATAAACCTAAGGCTAACTCTTCCTAGATTGAGAGATAGAAGTTCAAAGTTTTACCTATTTCAGCTTGATACGTGTATGACAATGGAGGCACTTTCAAGGCAATGTGAGGACTTGTACAACTTGCTTGAAGTTCAGGGATGCTTCTCCAATGCTTGGTGTGCTTTGAATCTTGCTGAATCACTCCATGGAAGTTAACCTGCAAGAGAGAAAAATGAAAATGGCAAACTATGCTATGGCTGTTACAGCCTGTATCTAAGGTTGGGGATAGCTTGTATGGATGTTATTGAATGTCTTTGAGGTGGTTTGGATGAAAACGCACGAGGGAAATGAACTGTGGAAGTCAATATGCAGAAGATACCCTGTTTTGCCAAAAAACTGTGTTTTGATGAATGAGGGAGTCTTGAGGATGGCTTGGTCGTGTTTTAGGTTACTTGAGGAGTATCGAATGTGTTCACAATGTTTGCTTAGGCTTGTTGTTGCAGCAATGAGAGATGTTGTCAGTTATGCAATGTTTCTTCTATCTTAAGCAAAAAATGACAAGTTGAGTTACAAGCTTATGCAGGCCCCCTAAACATGCTGCACCAATCCCTCTTGATCAGTGTGATTAGTTCCTGAACTTGTGCCTAGAAGATATGCTTTGGTACTTCTTTGATTTGCTTTTGACATAAAGCCATGCTTTACAAAAATGGATAAGTTACTTTTTCCAAATAAGGATTAAACTTCCATGTAATGACCAAATGCATAGAATAATATCTTGGCACAATGGTTTAACATTTAATTTTTGAGTGTAAATGAGATTAGAGGCCTGTAATGTAGCTTGCATATGCTGAGTTTGAAAATGCACAAGTTATGAACATGCCTTTGGCCATGAATCAAAGTGACTTTTGCCCATATTGACAAATTTGATTCTCCCTAACCACAAGGGTGTTTGAGAAGTTATTGGACATTTTGGAAAGCTTGGAATGTGTACTACAATCCATCTTTGTAATGAAATTTGAAATTACAAGTGGAAGCATGTGAAAAGTGGCCATGAAGTTAGGCAAAAATCCTGCCTAGAATAGGTCAAAAATTTTCTAAGTTAAGAATGTTTTGCACCCTTGTTCCAAAAATTGTAACTTGAGCTACAAGCTTCTTTTGAGGAAACTTTGTGAATCAAAGTTGTAGATTTTGCAATGGAATATAACTTTCATGTTTTGAGTTTTCCTTGAATCCAAATGTATCTTGATGAAAAAATGGGACAAAGTTAGGAAAAAATTAGGGATTTTCATAACTTAGAAAAAATTCTAAGTTATGAAAATTCTTCATTTCAAACCCTAATTTGTGATTTTTGATTTCTTGATGAACAAGTTTCATAATTTGACACGTTTTGATGAAAAATGAATCTTGACACTTGATTTTGACCAAAAAGTCAAAGTTTGACTTTTCAGTATACAGTCAAATTTGGCTCAGTTGACTGGAAAATTCATCTGTCAATCTTGTGCATTTGGGATCTTTTGAACTTGTTGAACATGTCAAGACAATGCCATTGGGTCCTTGAGTCCATATGTGAGCTTGGTTTGCCATTGGCTAGGTCAAACAGTCAAAAATTGCCTTTGTGCAGTCAAAACCCTAAAAATGACCATTTTGCCCTTTTGGTGATCTGATCAAATTTCTTATGGAATTATGATCCAAACTTGATCAAATGATTCATATGAGTTCATAATGTTGATGTGGGTCAAAAATCATGAGGTTTGACTGTCAATTGACCACAGTTGACTTTTTCCCCAATACAGCTGATTTTTAGGTCAATTGTCCAATTGACTGGGCAAAGATTGGAATCAAGGCTTGAAACTTGGTATGGATGAACTTGTGAGTCCAACATGAAGCATGAAAGTCATTTTGGGCATTTTAGGTCAAAACATCTTTGTGCAAACACAAACCCTAATTTGGGTCAACAGTGTAAGGAGGAGTCTTGAGCAGAGCAAACCCTAACTTGATCTTGAGCTCCAAGGGTCTTGTGGTGAGAAAATATTGATGAAATGGGAGGGAAAATTTTGGGGTACAACAGTGTGGTTTTGAAGACTGGATCTACCCAAAAACCAAAGGGAAGCCCAACAATTGGCATACCAAGTACTTTGTTCCCATCTCCTTCATTGAGGAGTAATCTACTTGTTTTTGTTTTTAATCAATTCAAGAACTCGTTGTCTGTAATATTTTGATATTGAATTTTAAGCCATGTGCCTAGCCTGGGGAACTTTGGTCCTTTTGTCAAGGGATTTATATTTTGTTCATCTAATCATATGATCATTCAGTACATTGGACTCTATTGCATTCAAATATTTGTGTTCATTGTCTTTCTTTTCTTTCAAATACATTTCCAAAAGATAGCCATGTATCTTACATGCACACACACACACTCTTGCAGGTCTACATCCACTCTGGATTTTATTGTCAATAACTCTACTATTGCTAACTATGACTTTAAATGTCCTGTCAACCAAGCCGAAGACGAAAGTGAGGAATATTGTGACATACCAGGAGAACTAGCCAGACTCCTATTACAAGAGGGAGGAAAAAGCTATTCAACCACATGAAGAGTCAATTAAGGTTGTCAACTTGGGTACTGAGTCAGATAAGAAAGAAATCAGGATCGGCGATAATTTGGAAAGCAGTGTTAAAAGTTGTTTGGTTCATATGTTGCGCGATTATGTGGAAGTATTTACTTGGTCGTATAAAGATATGCATGGGTTGGATACCGACATTGTGGTTCATCGTCTGCCTATGAAGGAAGACTTCCCTCTAGTTAAACAAAAAGTTCGTCGCATGAGGCCTGACATGTCTGAAAAGATCAAATCCGAAGTAATGAAACAGTTTGATGCAGGATTCCTAGCTGTAACATCCTATCCTCAATGGGTGGACA